>CM035839.1:173243694-173883194 GCA_020510985.1 Pholidichthys leucotaenia | reverse complement strand
CAAGGGCATTTTTGGTTTAATGTGTATTTTTCCATTTCAATAAATGCACTGTCTTTTAAGAAATATCAATGATCATAAGGGAAAAAAGAAATAATAAAACTGAGTCAATGTGCTTGTGCTATTTATCCATTTTTATTAAGAAATAATAACTTTTCAACAGTCTTTGGACTAAGGCGATTTCTTTTTTTGACATTGTTTCTCCAGCTATGGAGAATACTTTCTCAGAGCACAGAAGATACAGGTGTGCAAAGAAAGGCTACTGCAAGTTTGTACAGTGTAGGATAGACACATTTCTGTTTTTCCCAGTACATTCACCTCTGTCCTTATTCTCATGCAGGGCCCAATAGTGCCTCATCATAATGATGCATGATAATGATCCAAGCTCTTTGAAACACAATAGACGCTTCGCCTTGCAAATAAAAATAAAAATTATAAGAACAACCTAACTGGGACTCGAACCCCAGCCTCCCAGTTGCAGGGCAGATGTTTTACCTCTAGGCTATCACTTCAGTTACAATAAATATCCACTATTTGTGAAAAATGCATCAAGGGGAGAAATGAGATCAAAATATTTCCAAACCGGAGAAGTCTGTGTTTTTGGTGCTGCCTCCATCTGAAAATTGGCTGTGACAAATCCCTTACACAGTCAAACATAGACAACAAAAAACGTGAGGGATGGGGATTTCCATTGTGTATCACTGCTCACTTTATTTCATGTTGCGTGCAAAATCATCAATGGCTCCCTGACCCAGTGATGTGGTACGACCAGCTGGCGAGGCTAATGACGCCAATACATACATCAGCAATACATGCCTTGAAACGCGCTTTGCCAAACATTTCATGGACAAGCTTGGAGCACCCTCGAAGCTCCGGAGCCTGCCGTCCCATCACTGCTAGCCACTATTAACCTTGTGGTTTGTGGTTTGGCCTAGTAATCATGAACCTGGCGTTTGAAGGAGGGGGGAAAGTGAAAAGATTTTGGCATTAAACTGTAAGACAATAAAAGGTTTTGTTTGTAGAAAAAAGGGCATAAGACACCATTTTAGACAATGAATATTTGTTTTTAAAGGGGATATATATCCACTTGAGTGCATCTTTAAGTAAAAGTAGTGTTACCTTAAGATATCAGTTACTCAAGCATAAGTACAAGTGCATCTCAATAAATTAGAATGTTATCGAAAAGTTGATTTATTTCAGTAATTCAATTAAAAAAATGAAACTCCTACATTACATAGATTCATTACACCCAGAGTGATATATTTCAAGTGTTTATTTCTTTTAATTTTGATGGTTATGTCTTATAGCTAATGAAAACCCAAAATTCAATTTATCAAAAAAATTGAATATTAATAAACTAGAAAAGCACTCAGAGAGCGCACACCTCTGCCAAGGCTCCTTTTGTCCGTCATGGATCACCTCCAAAATGTAATGGGTTTGTGTGTAGGGCACGAGCCAGTTCTGGTGAAAACTGCAGCAAAATCTATCCAGTAGTTTTGGAGGATTCTTGCTAACACACTGTGAAAAGAGCCTTGGCGGAGGTATGCATTCTCGGATCATCACCAAAATGTTACTGGCTCCTCTCTAGGCCAAGGACCACCTCTGGTAAAAAAAAAAATTATGCAAATCCATCCAGTAATTTTGGAGTACTCTTGCAAACACACTGTGAGAAGATAACAGCCTTGGTGGAGGTATACATTCTCGGATCATCACCAAAATGTAATGGGTTCCTCTTCAGGCCACATCTGGTGGAAATTTCATCTAAATCCATGCAGAAGTTTTTGTATAATCCTGCTGCACAAATGCAAACAAGGTCCTTGGTGGAGGTATGCACTCTCAGTTCATCACCAAAATTTATTGGGCTCATTCTTGGCCCAATGGCTACCTCTGGTGAAATTTTCATCAAAATCCATCTAGCAGTTTTTGCGTAATCCTGCTAACAAACAGACAGACGGACAAACAAACAGACAAAACCACCCCAATTACATTACCTCCTTGACGGAGGTAAAAATTGATTTTTAATAGAAATGTTGGCTGACTGAAAAGTATGTCCATGTAACGGGGGGGGTGGCTGAAAAGTTCATAGTGGTCAAATCTGACCAAATGTGGTTTATTTTTCAACATAGTCTCACCATCGGTCCACACACTTCTTCCATTGGTTTGCAGCACTTGGATCCCTGCGATGAAAAATAAACCACATTTGGTCAAATTTGACCACTATGAACTTTTCTCCCTATGAACTTTTCAGCCCCCCCCCCACCTCCCCGTACACACTCAATATATCAAAAAGAGGATAGATGAAGGAAAGATAGTGAATCAGGAAGTGCAGAGGATCAGCAAGGCAAAATTGAGAGCAACTATGAAGAGGATGAAGAGTGGAAAGGCAGTTGGTCCAGATGACATACTGTACCTGTGAAGGTATGGAGATGTTTAGGAGACATGGCAGTGGACTTTTTAATCAGATTGTTTAACACAATCTTGGAGAATGAGTGGATGCCAGAGGAGTGGAGTGACAGGTGTCAGCGGTGATTTGTGACAGAAGGATAGCAGCTACAGTGAAAGGGAAGATTTACAAGACGGTAGTGAGACTTGCTACGATGTATGGTTTGGAGATGGTAGCACTGACAAAAAGACAGGAGGCGGAGCAGGAGGTGGCAGAGTTGAAGACAGGAAAAGAAATGAATATATCAGAGGGACAGCTCAGCTCAAGCGGTTTGGAGACAAAGTAATCAAGGCAAGGCTGAGATGGTTTGGACATGTGCAGAGGAGAGAGAGTGGATATATAGGACAAAGGATGTTGAAGATGGAGCTGTAAGACAGGAAGAAAAGAGGAAGACCACAGAGAAGAGTCATGGATGTAGTGAACGAGGACATGGAGAGGGTTGGTGTTAAACCCCACCCACACCTCCTGAAGCTGGGGCATGAAGAGACAGAGCGGTGGCTAAACTTTTATTGATAAAAATTACATATTGTGACTGAGCGACTCCATACTCGGGGATGCACACCCTCGTAACCTCAGGAAAGCACATATAAAAGCTGAGGCCAGTCTGATGAACGGTTCAAGAGATATGGGTGGAACACACACACACACACACACACACACACACACACACAGAGATATGCTGCATTTATAGATTTGTAACTTTTTACTCATAAATTTGCCACTTCTTTCTTGTACATTTGTGATGTCTCATACATTTCAGATGTTTTTTTTTCATGTCTTTTTTTTGCACCATGAATTTTGTATTTTTACAGTTATAACATTGTGATCTTTTTCATGTAAATGTACAAATTTTTACTCAGAAGTTTGCATTTTTTACTGTAAAACTGTACTTTCCCCCCCCCCCCCCTCATTCCTTTCCACCTCAGCCTCAATAGAAGAATAATGATATCAACATGGATCTCAGCAAAATAATACTATAAATTAACTAGAACGACCAAAGATGCAGTCATTCCTGGTGAGAATAGGTTATTACAATATAAACACCACATTTCTGACCAGTTTTTAAATCAGAAAATCAAATGTACTTGGGTAAAAGTACCAGGGTTTTTTTTTTTTTAAAGTAAGAGAATGTACTCACGTAAGAGTTAAAAGAATATCTGGCAATAAAGCTTCTCACGTCAGTACAATTTTGTGAAAGTTACTTGAGTACATGTACTTGAGTGAATGTAGCTACCTCTGAATATATTCACACACAGAGACATTATTACTCATCAGTATGTAACTGTAATCCCATTACACTTATCTGTAACACATCAATGGACTATCAGTTATCATGTTTATGTTATTATTAGAAAAAATGTTTTTTCAATGGTTCTTTAATATCTTCATGATGGATAAAAAAAAGGAAAAAATGATCAAAGCCTTTTCATGAGAACTTCTGACAGCAAATATCCACTTCTGAGGAGTGGAAATATAAACACTACTTTTATTCTATTGTGGGAAAGGACAAGAAGTGACAATGCGGTGCAGTTCCCAGGACCAAAAGAGCGATCAACTGTTGTGAACTACAGCTGGAAAAATGCATGGAAATCTACATCTTAATATGACTAAACTGAGATGCAGTGCACATATCCTGGCATTTTCTATGAAAGCAAGAGCTGAGATGTCACAAGCAATTTCATTAAAAAATTGTCAATATAAAGAAAAAAGTACTTTTACGGGACATACAGTATTTAAGGTTTTTGGTGGTTAAATCACTATACTGGTAAAAACAAATTAGGCCAAAATCTCTATTTGTTGCTCTATTGACATTTTGTATCTACTGTGTATATTTATACTGATCTTCTTTAAAACAGTACTGACCATGTAATATTACTGGCACTGACAGAGGGAGACCTCTTGATTAAATGCCAACCCAATAAAACAAATCAAAAAAAGCTAAATTAATCTCTTTTTTTTTAGCTGATAACAAACTTCTGCCACATACAGTATTAATGTAAAGTGTTTTTTTGGGCTTATTTACACTCCCTCAGCTGTCAGCATTGCATTTGCACTTGCACACACAGACATGCACCTTGAAAGCTCTAGTGCATGACTTCCTTACTTCTAGGTGTAATATTATTGTCACAGATATGAAAATGGATCAAATGTAAAAATCAAGCCAAAATTAAAAAAACAAACAAAAACATGACAAGTTGTGAAACAGACTTGTTTTAGGGAGTAAAATACAACCCCAATTCTGGTGAAGTTGGGATGCTGTGCAAAATGTAAATAAAACAAAATGCAATGATTTAAAATCCTTTTCAACCTATATTCAATTGGATATACTATAAAGACAAGATATTTATTGTTCAAACTGATGAACTTTATTGCTTTTTTAAAATATTCACTCATTTTGAATTTGATGCCTACAACACATTCCAAAAAAGCTGGGCCAGGGGCATGCTTAGCACAGTCTTACGTCACCTTTCCTTTTAACGACACTCAGCAAGCATTTAGGAACTGAGGACACTAAATGTTGAAGCTTTCTTGATGTATGATTTCAGTTGCTCTACAGTCCGAGGTCTCTGTACTCATATAAGATAAGCCTTTATTAGTCCCACAATGGAGGAATAGGGTGCTTCATAATGTGCCACACATTTTCAATGGGAGACAGGTCTGGACTGCAGGCAGGCCAATCTAGTGCTCGCACTCTTTTACTACAAAGTCACGCCACTATAACACATGCAGGATGTGGCTTGACATTGTCTTGCTGAAATGAGCAGGGATGTCCCTGAAAAAGGCGTTGCTTGGAGGGCAGCATATGTTGCTCCAGAACCGGTATGTACTCTTCAGCATTAATGGTGTCTTCACAGATGTGCAAGTTATCCATGCCATGGGCACTACCCCCCACCCCCACCCCCCAATACCATCACAGATGCTGGCTTTTGAACATAATGCTGATAACAATCTGGATGGTCCTCTTCCTCTTTAGCTCGGAAGACACGACGTCCACGATTTCCCAAAATAATTTGAAATGTGGACTCACCAGACCACAGCACACTTTTCCACTTTGCATCAGTCCATCTCAGATGAGTTCAGGCCTAGAGCAACCTGCGGCATTTCTGGGTGTTGCACTTGTATATGTAGCGATGAGTTGTGTTTTCTGAAGTGTTCCTGAGCTCACATAGTAATATCCTTTACAGAATGATGTTGGCTTTTAATGCAGTGCTGCCTGAGGGATCGAAGGTCATGGGCAAGATATTATGGACTGTAGATGATGAAATCTCTAAATTCCTTGCAACTGTATGTTGAGAAACGGTGTTCTTAAACTGTTGGACTATTTGCCCACACAGTTGTTCACAGAGTGGTGAGCTTTTCCCCATCATTGCTTGTGAACGACGGAGCCTTTTGGGGATGCTCCTTTTATACCCAATCATGGCACTCACCTGTTTCCAGTTAACCTAACTAACTAACTAACTAACCTGCACTTATATAGCGCTTTTCTAGTCACAAAGACCACTGTGGAATGTTCCAAAAAGGTGTTTTTTGAGCATTCCTCAACTTTCCCAGTCTTTTTCTTCCCTTTGTCCAGGCTTTTTTGGAACATGTTGCAGGCATCAAATTCAAAATGAGAGAATATTTTCAAAAAAAATGAAGTGTATCAGTTTGAACATTAAATATGTTGTCTTTGTAGTGTTTTCAACTGAATATAAGTTGAAAAGGGTTTTTTTAAATCGTATTTTGTTTTTATTTACGTTTTACACAATGTCCCAATTTCACCAGAATTGGGGCTGTAAGTAAAAATATCTGGCATTCTCAAACATAAAAACAATGGGGGGGGGACCCTTGTTTTGATTGTATTTTCATATATTCCTTATAATCTTGTGCTGTTGCTCACTTTTTTCAGAGGTAGAACAGATCACAACAGGCCCAAATTTATGAGAGAAAAGTTACAAATTCATGAGTAAAAAAGCAGCTTGTGAGTGCATTGATGAGGGGGAAAACACATTTCCACGAAAAAAAAAATAAAAAATCATAAATTCACAATAAAATTTACACGTAAAAATATGTGAATTTACAAGAACAAAAGCTGCATATCTGTATAAAATGTTTAATTTTTCCTAATAAATGTTCACCTTTTTTTTAAAACTAATTTGTGAAGTTTTTCTTGAAAATGTATAACTTTTCTGGTAAATTTGCTACTTTTTCCTGTTAAATTTCTAATACATTTAATACTTTTTTCCTATAAACTTTCCATTTCCTGTGATGAATTTGTTACCTTTTACTACATAAATTCAAAACTTTTTCTACTAAATTTGCAACTTTTTTCCTATACTGTATGTTTTCAACGTTTTTCTTATACATTTGCAACTCCACTCTCACCAAATTATGGAATTTCCTCTGAGTTAGTCTGAGGAAAATTGTAGAAACTCCACACCTGAGTCATAAAAGTACAATTCTGTGAAAAAGCTAATTGAGTACATGTACTCATTACTATAGTATCCCTGCAATCTTTGTAGAGATGTGGGTGGGGTGGCAGATTAACAAGGGGGATGATTTTGGGTCATTTTGCTAACAAGGGGGATGGTATCCCACTTCATCCACCCTCAAATGTCTAAAATACTGAAAAGTGGTGAAATATCTTTTGAGTGTGGCGTTGAGTGTCATAGTGCCATAAGCTTGGCTGTTCCATTCAACCTTTGTCCAACTGCTGCATACAACTGGCATCATGCCCATTAACTGCCCCGTCACAACATCACATCTCTAATGATGCATTCTTACAAATGATGACCTGATATTTTTTTAGTCTGCAGTCAGACACAATAGCTGATTGTGGGAAATACGGTGCCTCTATGTGAGTGTTCATGTGTGAATCAAGTCCTCAGTCTTTTCTCTTGCACTTCCCCCACCCTTTTGTCACTTATCCCTCTTTCTCTCCTACTTCTCACGCTGGTCAATGTCTGACTGAATTCATTTGCCGTGTGCAATGGAAGTCATGAATAAGACTGAAAAAAATGAGAAAAATGGGTAAATGACGTTCACTTAGTGTACAGCGCTTTTTTACTCATCTCTGGATGACCAAAGCACTTTACAGATCCTTCTTCTTCTTCTTCTAGATTTGATTGGTGGTTGGCAACCATTCACACACACATTCACACACTGATGGCGGCAGAGCTGCCATGTACAGGCACTGACCTGACCCACCAGGAGCAACTGGGGGTTCAGTGTCTTGCTCAAGGACACTCCGACATGCAGACTGCAGACATCAAAACGCTGATCCTCCGATTAGTAGTCAGCTACACTACACTTGCACCATATGTGGAAAAAAATATATTTTGGTAGTGGAACGTGGTGGTGATTATGTAACTCTACATAATCTACAACACTTGTTTACTGGCTTTGAAAATGTACTTTGGTGGGGTTCTTTACACAAAAATTGCCTGAACTGAGTATGCAGGAAAAGCGAGCCTGAAAATGAAGGGGGAGGACCGCCAAAATTAAAATAAACAGAAAACTCAGATGTGGCCTTTTATACATTAGAGCTTGAAACCAGAGCAAGAGCACTCAGAGGGAGTAAACAGAGAGGATATAAAAAGTCTACACAACTCTGTTCAAATGCCAGGTTTCTGTGATGTAAAAAAATGAGACCAAGATAAATCATTTCAAAACTTTTTCCACTATTAATGTGACCTATAACCTGTACAACCCAACTGAAAAACAAACAAATCTTTTAAGGGGAAAAATGAAAAACTTACAATAACCTGCTTGCATAAATATGCACACCCTTAAACTAATACTTTGTTGCAGCACCTCTGGCTTTTATTACAGCACTCACTCTTTTTGGGTAGGAGTCTATCAGGGCGGCACATCTTGATGTGGCAATATTTGCTCACTCTTCTCCGCAAAAATGCTCCAAATCTGTCAGATTGTGAGGGCATCTCCTGTGCACAACCCTCTTCCCAAAGATGTTTGATGGGATTCAGGTTTGGACTCTGGCTGGGCCATTCCAAAACTTTAATCTTCTTCTGGTGAAGCCATTCTTTTGTTGATTTGGATGTGTGCTTTGGGTCATTGTCGTGCTGAAAGATGAAGTTCCTCTTCATCTTTCAGCTTTCTAGCAGAAGCCTGAAGGTTTTGTGCAAACACCAGTGTTGGGAGTAACACGTTACAAAGTAATGCGTTACTTTGCAGCTGCGTTACTCCCAGCTGCGCCCCCCCCGCCCCCCCCGAAGCTGGGAGGTTTTCAGTAAAAGAAGTAATTTAGACTGAAAAAAATGATAAAAAAAAAAATGAAATATTAGACTTAGATAAATCATTAAATTTAATGAAAAGTTAACTTACTTTTTCTTCAATGTTGTCTCACTGTCTTTAGTCCAACATATTTAACAGTTCTATAAGAGTTTATTACACTATTTACACTATTTACACTGGTCACCAAGTCACTTCTAATGTGAAACTTTCTTCTTTTTGGCAACAAGCTGTGTCAGTCTCTGAACTTTGAACTTCATCTCCTTTTCTGGTTTCTTCAGAAACTGTCCGAGTGTTTCTGTTACCACGTCGAACTTTGAGCCAATTTTCAACTTTACTGTCACTTCGCCCCCCAAAGTTCCCGGGTTTTTTATGATTTTTAAGTACCAGAACTGTGCTTAAAGTCCAAATGTCACGTAATAGGGTCCTTAAAATGTCTTGAAACTAGATATAAAAGGGAACCGATCCGTTCGGGTCTTGGTGCATATGCTTCAGTAACGCCGGAGCATTCGTTAATTTAAAACTGCCGTGCTTGGCCTGACGTTCCTACTCACAGCCCCCGGAATCGCCTGGGGAAGAAGGCGGAAGTGACGAAACAGATTGTACCTTAGTTTGATGCTTGGGGTATCCCGATTGATTGTTTATATGGAGACTGGAAGAGGCACCGCATATTTTTAATACATAGTTTTTTTCCCTTTGTTTGTGGAAGGCAATCACTATTTTTGTTCTTAGTTACCCCTCGTTACCAACGTAACAACGACCAACAATTTTATCCTTAGAAATAAATCATCTATCGCATTGCTGGATGGCACCGTAAAACGGGGCTATAAGGGACGGCTGGGTAATAAGGGACACTTTTCTGGGAAATGTTTTAAATGTAATTCGTGTTGTTATTGTCAAATATTTTAAGGATTCATGGATATTTGACAATAACAACACAACTCAGCGTCCTGCTCAAAATAAAAAAAGCAGAATTCTGGATTTGGAAGGCGATTCCTCTCTGTTCCGGAGCCGCAGGACAGTAGAAAGTGTGAGGCCATCAGCCTAATGATTGAGTCCACACTTCTCACTGTAGTGAGAATAGCTCACGCTGAGCGCTTTGCCCGCCCCGGCCATCAGCCTAATGATTGAGTCCACACTTCTCATTGTAGTGATAATAGCTCACGCTGAGCGCTCTGCCAGCCCCCTAGCTGTGGGGGTCACACACACGACGTGTTCCTCAACACACTCAATAATTTTTTTTCCCGTATATTTTTCTTTTGGGCGTACAGAAATGGCAATACGCCCGTATTTGCTAAAATTGCATTTTCCCCGTATTAAAATACGTCGAAAACGTATCACTTGACAGGTATGCGCCTCCATTCTCATTCTGATCTGGTCAATTTGTTGACAGCAGCGGCTCTCCTCCACTGTTGGCATTGCTTGGCAACACTCATAGGTGCACCTATTGAAAAATTCAAGTACAAGAATTTGCAAATATTTTCTGAATGCATGTATACATACAGTAAATATGCTTGTTTGTTGATATTGTAAGCACAGGTTTGTTGATATTGCAATTGTGAGCTTTTATAAATTTTGTAACAATATAATATATATAATATTCAATAATGTGTTCACATCCCGTCCATATTATTTACACCATATCCACCTCATAAATGCCTTGCAGAACTCATGTAAAATAAAGTGAAAAGATCCATTGCATTATTCATGTTGTCTTTGTTTATTAATAGAACTTTCAAGCCCTCCCCATGAAGTGCCATGTGCTAGAGACATAGTTTTTTCCCAATTATTTCTAGTTATCAAACCTTGAAGCTGGCGTACAAAACAACAAGCTAGATTTCTAATTCGTCTACAGAGAGAAAGGAACATTCCTGGTTATGGCCCTATACACACGATCCTGGGGATTTTAATACAAGCCATTTTCCACAATTACTTCCATTTCATCCTTGATTTTGTTGCTACAACTGAATGAGGAAAGAAAGGGTTCTACTGTAAGCTAGCGCCCCACTGTATCGTCATAATAATGGCTTCCGAAAAATCGATATTTATGGGGCGCCCTCGACAGATCCCCTTCGGCTTCCCAATTTTGCTGGTGGTTATAGTTAATTTGTTAAACATCACAGATTTCTTTTGGCTTACCATTCAACATTCTGGAGGCGATTAATGTCCAATTCATTGACATTTTCCACTGGTTCTGCTCTCTGGTCATCGTTGTAACTGTTGTCATCAGACAAAGCATCTGATTCCGTCTCGGAGGGCTCGAACCTGTAAGGTTCTATGCCTCTGTCACTGTCTGAACCACTGTCATCAGTATCTGGGGTGTCGTCTTCCCTGAATTCCAAGTCCGATTCACCAGAGGACAAAACTAAACTAATTTGTTCACAATCGCTGTCACTTTCCGTCATGATTGTCCAATGTTGATAAGTGTGAATGTGGATACGGCAGGGCAGCCAGGGTTAAATTTGTGATGTCAAAAACATGGCCGCGGTCTGGATTGGCTGTCACAAGCCAGCGAGCAAGGCGTGGCCTTCGCCTGGTGTATTTTGTGCAATTATGTAAATACGGGTGGGTGATATGGTCTCCGGTATGAATATTTGGTTTAAGTTATGTGTATTTTATCAAAATTCGTTGGCATTTGGAAAAAAAAAATTATGTGACATTTGGACTTTAAATGACATAAAACAAACAGCTGAATGCCACTTATTACTGTATAATATTGACTTATGTTCCAAGAAGACAGCATTCCTAAAATATTCCAACAAGCATTATCCGTCACATGCTTTAACACTTGATCAAATCAAAATCAGTTAATTTTATCTATTCCATAATAGAAATAAAATTCCAACATACCATTACTTTTTATAATTTCAGCATTCATTTCAGATCACCAGTTTCAATCTCCATTGAGTCTTGAGCAGTTCATTTTGCACAATCACTGATGTAGCCAAGTCTTACAAATATTCAAAAGTTATGAGTCAATGTCCACTGTGCACTGCCAATTTCAAACTGTTTGGAATCATAAAAGTAATGTAACTAAATTGTTTTGCTATTTTTTTCTCGTCAACATCAATGTCAGGCCGCTGCAGGAGTTTTTGGGGATGGTTAACTTTTATAACCATTTCCTCCCCCGCGCAGCCCAGCTCATACAGCCGTTGTACGCCGCACTCAAGAAACGGAAACCGGCGGACAGAGTCGACTGGACTCCTGAACGGGAGCAGGCGTTCTGAGGTTAAAACAGCACTCACTACCGACGCCTCGGACATGGGCATAGCGGCCGTCGTGGAGCAATGCGTTGCCGGTTCTTGGCAGCCGCTCACCTTTTTTTTTAGCAGGTCTTTGCACGACAGTGAGCGTAAATACAGCGTGTTCGACAGAGAGTTAATGGCTCTCCACCTGGCCATACGCCACTTCCAGTTCTGCCTGAAAGGGCGCACCTTCACTGCGTTCGTGGACCACAAGCCACTAACGTACTTAATGTACTTTATCTTCCTGGAAGATAAAATAAAGTGGAATTCGGCGAATTACCGGAAAAATCACATCCCTGAGAACAAGCCGCCATGAAGTTTTGACAAAGCATACAACGAGCCATTTGATTGGTCCAATCGTTTGCAACTATCCAATCGCAGGGCTGTTTACAATACAGCAGTAGCTTAAGTACATCCGGGTTATCGCGAGACTTGACCTGGGGAAGCGCCGAGCGCTTATGTAATCGTGTTGATTTTCGCTAAAATCGGTAACAATAAGGTACCTTACCCCCCCTAAAATTTTCTCAACGGATTTAGATGATTCACAGAAATGATCAATTTGAAAATAAATTGGCGGAAATCCGCGGATCGGCGGAAAATTGCCATCCCTGCTTGACTGTGTTCCATGGTATATTTAATGCCTTGGAAATTGTTTTGTACTCTTCTCCTGACTGATACCTTTGAACAAAGAGATCCCTCTGATGCTTTGGAAGCTCTGTGCGGACCATGGCTTGTGCTGTAAGATGTGACAACAAAAATGTCAGGAAAAGCCTACTAGAACAACTGAACTTTATTTGGGGTTAATCAGAGGCACTTTAAATGGTGGCAGGTGTGTGCTGATCAGTATTGGGCAAGTTACTAAAAAATAGTAACTAATTACAGTTAGTAGTTACTTCTTTTCAAAAGTAACTGAGTTACTTTACCAATTACTGCATAATTAAAGTGACTAGTTACTTGGAAAAGTAACTTTCACGTTACTTTTAAATCTTGCACACATAGTAAGATAATTTAATTAATGGATGACATTAGGGGCTTATTAATGTCAGGCTGAAAACAGACTGTTTCAGACAGAGCTTTTAGAACATGTTCAGTCTGCTTTATCCTGCCTTGAGAGCTCTTATTGTGGGAAAAATCTGAAAAAAATCAACATGATATTGCCAGTAGTTTCCTCATTTTGGAGTGAGAAATAGGGTTTGTGGAGTGAGAGAGAGGGAAAAAAGAGTGAGTTGGCAACACTGCATAAAGCTGTTCATATTTATCTTACCTTTATGATATGGATTTAATCTGATGTGCAGTTATCCAAAGAAAATCTCCATTATCCACAGTCCAGATATCTGCTGCGGCAGAGACATGATCCAGTCTCTCAAATTCCTTTTGGAGATCAAACTCTATTTCTGAATAATTTTTATCCAGGTAGCAAGTAAATGTGTTTTAACTTCAGTGGCTCACATTCTCAGGTGTCTGATGGAAAATAACTGTTATCAGATCTTCATTCTATAACGACATATCTGGCAATCAGCTGGTTTAATTCTTGCTGGGACACAAACTGCCCAGATTCATACCTGTGGTTGAAATCCAGCCGTGGGTGTTCAGAATACAGTAGATCACGGTGTTGTTAGCGTAGCCGTTACTTAGCACTAGCTTTGTTGGAGCTTGTTGCTGTTTTCAGGTGCTTAAGTCTCAACCGGCAGTTTAGTTTGCAACCCACCAATACGCTTTTGCCCTTAACCGTGACAAAGGAAAAATAATCTGTCTATTTCCACAAAAACAAAATAGCTTCATCTTTTTCCAGCAGGAGCAAGTTCCATTTGTGGCTGCTGGCTGCAGCAGTGAAGAGGCTCTTTGCAACAGGTTATGTTGACTGATGGCTGTGTCAGCTACGTAGGGTCAGTTTGTATTTATTTGCGCTAAAAATATCTATCCATATTAATAAAATGAGTAACGCATCTGATCAAATTTCAGCAACTGTAATGCATTACTGAATTTTTAAACAGTAATTTTGTTACACAGCATGTTTCTCCAAAAGTAGTGCCGTTACTCCCAACACAGGTGCTGACTCCCATTTAACATGTGTTTGAATGTGATTGGTTAATTCTGAACACAGCCACATCCCCGGTTATAACAGGGCGTGCACATTTATGCAACCAGGTTATTGTAAGTTTTTTAATTTTTTATTTTTCCTCTTAAAAGATTTCAGTTTGTTTTTCAATTGGGTTGTACAGGTTATAGGTCACATTAATGGTGGAAAAAGTTTTGAAATGATTTATCTTGGTCTCTTTTTTTTAACATCACAAAAACCTGGCATTTGAACAGGGGTGTGTAGACTTTTTATATCCACTGTACTCTGCTTGCTGAGAGGATTTGCTGGGTGAAATCATGCTCTGATTCATGCCACACTTGCCTGTTATGACTCCTCCCTTGTGTGTTGGGTGTCCCTAATACAACAGACATGACACGACACCGATGATAGCAGACCTCCAGTCTACTTTCTGACACTATATTCTCTTGATATGCTTTAGTCTAGAATTTAGGCAGCAGTGGTACACATGCTAATTCAAAAAGTATTTTGCCAAAAAATGTCTTTTATTTCCGCTAGGATGAAAACCACTAAATGATTACAGTTTTATGGCACTGAATTGGGTAAAACCGATGTCACTAACTAAATAGTAATGCACTAAATAAGTGAATAAATAAATAAATCATGAGTTCATACTGTAAAGCAGATTGTCTCCAAACCATAGGGGTCATCATCCACACAACTGTTTCTCTGAAACTAGAAAAAAAAAAAAAATCAGAGGAGATGTCAAAGAAAAAAAACTAATCCACACCAACCCACAACAGCTGTAGAAACCACTGTAGTATGTCAGGCTGGTTTACAGCTGTGTTGTTTGTTTGTTTAGATGATGTCTCATACTGGAGTAATAACTGAACAACATGAAAAAGTGAGTTAAAAAGCAAACAAAACTAATGAATACACAAATAACATGAATAAAACTGTATGCCCGTCTGGTTGGGACACTTTATAGCGTCCGATTTAGATCACTCTTTTAAAAACCTAACTCTACCTATTAACACATCAGCCATATAGCTTAAAGGATGTAGGTCAAAGTTGTTGTAGCTGTAAACTACAGGGCTGTGCATATGACAAAGGTTGCACTGAAACTGGAAAAAAAAAACAAAGGGACACATGGATTTACAAACCACTGAAAGCCCAGTCAGCTTGGCAGATTTTTATTATTAAAAGAAATGTTTTACTGTTGCCAGTTAAGAGCGCTTTTTTTTAAAAACCTAATCCTATAAACATATCAAGCTTCAAGTCTAAGAGACGCGGGTCAGAGTTGTTGTGTGACTAGCTGAAATCAACTATCAAGTGGGGCTTTGACATCACCTTTCTCTGGCATCGCCGTGCACATGGAGGTGGTATAGGCGCTAAAACTTCACTGTGGAGGCTGGTTTCAAACATATACACTTTCACGCCTCCAAAATCCCTTCAACTCTGGTGAAATTTTAATGCAAATCTGTCCATTAGTTTATGTGTAATCCTGCTAGTGAACAGTCTCTGGAGGACGTTAACAAACTGGTTATCTTAAAGGGGTCACTGACTGCACTTTTTACACATTTTAACAGCTCACTCATGTCTTAATGAAGTGCTTGTGACATATTTTGTTCACATTTTCTTTAATTTTTTTAATTATTGAAGCAATTTTTTTTTTGTTTTGTTTTTCTTGGCTTTCCTCAAACACTCTGATTTATAGCCTGTCACTTTAAGAAACAGACTTCAGCTGTTCAACTCCGCCCTCCCTCTTACGTCAGTTAGCCATTAGCTGAGTAACTTTTAGCCGGCTCCTTCCAGCTTGGATGAGCAGTGCTGGTTCACCGATCAGCAGTCGTTTGTGCATCTGTCGTCATCCTGGCCCATCCCCAACAACCCCGCAGAGATGCCACATTAAATCGCCAGCACCGCGTGCTCCACTGATCGCCGCAAACCGAGGCCAGTGGCCGAGCTACGGGATCTCAAAGGGCAATGTTTTGCTCCGCGGTACTCTGCTCCTCTCCCACGGCCAGCCGGGGGATGACCCGTCAGGAAGCAGCTCCCCCATGCTACCCATGAGAGTATGCCCGGAGGATGGTGGGGGAGGTGACCCAGCAGCTCCAGGCAGCATCCCCAGGTCATGGCAACTGCCTGCACTGCACCCTGGGTGCCGGCGTAGGCAGTTGCCGCAAGCTGGGGATGCTGCCTGGAGCTGCTGGTTCCTAGCTCCCCATGATTGTCATGCTGGCGCCCCACTGCGGAACCACGGCGAAACCACCGGGAGATGGGCTGAAGTGACGCAAGGCACATTGTGGACCAAGGACCGGTGAACCAGGTGGTAGCAGGGATGGTTATTAGGGTGACTAAGATCTGAAGAAAATAACAATATAAACCACACTCAGTTCGAGCTTCCTGTTACCAGTGATAGCTTGGGGGCTAATAGCTCAGGGGCTAATAGGCTACCTTTAGCACCACTTCCATATACGTGACAGACAGCTAGGCGGGCCAATGATAGAGCAGTGGCCTGGTCTCAAGGACAGCGGTGGGTTGGCTTTTTCTAAATGTGACATTAACGATTTCTACAAAAAAGTCAAAAATGTTTCTGGGAGAGAAAAATGAGATAAAGGCTTTACGTTTTTTAAGAGAATTGAACTGCTGCCTCCGCGACCCGGACCTCCGGAAAAGCGGTAGAAGATGGATGGATGGATGACTGTTTTGAAAATTTTTGGATAATTAAGTGACCAGTAGACTCATTTCAGACAGTTAAAACCTACAAACACACCATTTTTCAATGACCCCTTTAAACAACTTCTGTCTGTAACAATTGCCCGAGCTTATTTTGACCCTCAAATAAAACTACTTCAGTAATTTAATTAAAAAAGATGAACATCTAGCAAGAAAGGAGCACACAGTTGTTTAGGGTACTCCAAATTAGGTGTCCATTGTCAAACAGGAGCTTACTGTGGCACCTTTAGATTATATCAGTTTGTTTTCACCTGTAAAGAAACCACAGCGGTATGACGTAGCATTCAGGGCTCCCAGGCCTCTGCTTCAGCTCTGTCTGGCAGGTGCATTTCCTCTTCATTTTGTTTTCCCCTTGTGTTTCATTCTCTAACTGCTTTAGCAGTTCTCTGGAAACTGTCCCTCTCCCCGTCTCTTTACACACATCTCCTAAACCCATCATCCCTGACGCCAAGTCCCCAGATCCTCCTGATTCTGCATCTGTAGCTTCTGGTAATTGTAATGTTTTATTACATTATGTAATAGTTTGAAAATTATTAAAACAGACAAAGGTTTGTGCTGGGTGCATATATGAGCAAGCCCAGACATAACACACACACACACAGACAAATTTCTAACTTTCTTCCAGTAAGCCCACAGAGGCTTATGAGAGCTAGCCTCAAAACAGCAGTATGCTGTGCCACAGCGCAACATGTTTGTCAGCATAAATAGAGCTCAGGGAAAACCCTGCCACATCCACAAAAAAACACAGCCCTGCAACATACAGATAGCACACGCACGTGCGCGCGCGCGCGCACACACACACACACACACACACACATAAATTGAGCTGTTCCTGGTCCTGTTTTTAGAAATGGATGCAACATTGTGTGCTTCTGTTGAAAATTAAGTCTACAATCGGGGACAGTTAAAACAAATGGATGCGTTGGTACATATTTTAGCTCTTCTGCACTTCCATCTCCAAAGCCTCTGTGGCCCATCTCTCCATCTCCCACAGCAACAACCAAAGCATGACTCATGTGGGTACTCCTCAGGGTCTCAGCTGCTGGTGAGGGCAGACAGGAAACTATTTGAGTGAGTGAGTTTTCTCCCTTCTTCCCCCCTTTCTTTCTCTCCATGAAAGGAGAAAAGCCTTGTGTTTTCTGGAATGTATGACTGCTGATTTTAGGCAATAGTGAGACAGCAAAAACAAAATAAAGATGGACAAAAACAGATCTGCACTTTAAATAATGTGGCTAGATGCACATAAATGGGTTGAGTGACAGGTTTAATTATAGCTAAAAGCAAGTAAACAATTCAGAAGCACGGCAAACATCACCACTGTTGACTAAGGGCTTCTTTACACAGCATAGAGGTTGTTGGGTGACCATTAATGGCTCTTCTCCACTAGCACCTACTCAGCCCAACTCGACTTGACTTATAGGGTTTTCCATCAGGTGGTAGTACCTGGTACTTCCTACTCAGCCGGGGTTCCAAGCGAACTGAGTCAAGCTGAAAATGTGACATCAACAGACTGCAGGCTGCTGATTGGCCAGGGCATAAAGTCACTGGATGAGTCATGAGACGTCTTCACAAGAATCAAATGTGCCATTTGTAAAATTCGGCAACATCGACCGTGGGCTTTTATCATTTCTGTGATGATCAACAAGATAAATGGCTACACACAAATCAACACTGTGGTTCAACAATGAGGGGCAGACTTTTCTGTGCTTGGTGGCTGATGAGAGAATCCAGGGGGAGTTAGACAGAGCGACCCGAAATGAAAACGCAGGAGGTCTCTGAGCTGATGTCTGCTCACGGGTACCACCAGACATTAAAAGCTTATTACAGGGCTGACTTCCGGGAAGATGGCGGAGAGACATAACGCTTAAACAGAGAGCTCTCCCTAGCCGGATTAAAAGTCATCGGTAAATGGCCAACTCGACATAAGCGGATCAATAAACTAAGGGATGAAAACACGAAGGAGCCGGGCACAAGGACAAAAGCAGAGTAAAATTAAAGAATTCCTCTTCAACAACGCAGGAGAAACCGCTGAACACGGGGCTCAAAAAAACGAGGTGACCGCAGCAGAGAAAATGGAGGACACACTCGATACCATGAACGCTGGCATCGCCAGTTTGGGTAAAGAGTTGAGAGACTTCAAACGGCAGCTACAACAGGATTTAGCGGCTCTTAAGGAGGAGCTGAAAAAAGAGATTAAGGAGGAAATTATGGGCCTCCGAAGAGAAATGGAGCGCAAGCTAGCAGAAAACATGGAGGAGCTGCGCTCCCAGCGGGCGTGTATGACAGAAGCGCAGGCCCGAATATCAGAGCTGGAAGATTGGAATAGCGAGGCAAGCGAACAGCTGCAGACCCTGACGGCACAAATGCAGAGGATGCAGGAGAAAGTAACCGACTTGGAGAGCAGGTCCAGACGGGGCAATATACGCATCTTCGGGATCCCGGAGGGCATTGAAGGCAACTCAATGACGAAATTCATGGATCAGTTCTTAAAAAAAGAGCTGGAACTGCCCAGCGAAGCGGATCTGCAGATTCAACGAGTGCACAGAGCCTCGGCACAGAACCCGAACCCACGCTCTCCACCCAGGTCAGTTGTGGTAAACTTTCTGAAATATGATGTAAAGGAAAGAATCCTGACACGAGCGTGGAAAAAAAAGATACGAATCGGCGACAAGCAGATATTCTTTGATCATGACTACCCGGCAGAAATTGTGCAGCAGCGGAAGAAATATGCCAACATTAAAAAAAACGCTGAAAGAAAAAAAAATTAGATTCCAAACGCCGCTAACGAAGATGAGGATTCATTGGGAGAACGGCGTAAGAACCTACAACACAGCCAGAGAGGCAGCGCAGGACATGATGGAGCGGGGCCTTGAGGTGTACGTGCCGGAGGAAACGGTAGGAGCAGCGGAGGCCCCTGAACGCATCACGACAGCCGGAGTGGAGGCGAGTGAACGGCAAAAGACGGGGGAGACGTGGCGCAGCGGGCCCAGGAAAGACTACAAGGCTTTCAACTGAAAGCCTAGATTATAACAAAGATTAAGAAAGACACAGAAGAAATGAAGGCCAAGAAGACAAGGTAAAAGAGAAACAGACGGCTAGGAGAGGTTTAAGTGATATTTGTTGGACATTTCTAGACTAATGACTATTACTTGGATAGTAAATACAGGTCTAGGGAGGGCCCTACACTCGGTGAGGACAATCCCTCCACCCACCAACAGGGACCAGTGGGCAGAAGAAAGGCCCAAAGTACGGAGGTCGAGATTTTTTAATGTGTTTTTATATAAATATGTGTTATTTTTGTTGTTAAAGGGGCTAGGAGCACAGGTTAAAAAAATGGAAAAACATGATTATGGGTAAAAATCTTAAGATAATAACACTAAACGTGAATGGTCTGAACTCACCTGTTAAAAGGGAAAGAATAATAAGAAAATTCAAGAAAGAAAAAGCCGAAATTATATTTATGCAAGAGACACATTTGAGCAAGACAGAACATGTGAAACTAAAGAGATTTGGCTATAAGAACTCCTACTACAGTTCATTTAAGGGAGGAACTAAAAGGGGGGTCATGATACTAATCTCAAATAAAATACAATTTGAATGTGAACAGGAAATCCAGGATAAAGAAGGCAGGTATGTAATAATAAAGGGTAGCATAGATGGAATGCAGATCACGTTAGTGAACATCTATGCCCCACCAGAAAGTGACAAGGGTTTTTTTCAACATCTGTTTGATCTCATAGCAACACACAGTGAAGGAGTCCTGATTTGTGGAGGAGACTTAAATGCTGTCATGGATCATGAAGTTGACACAACAAGTGTTAAGAAGACAAAAAAACATGTAACAAAATTCATAAGAACCTCACTGGCAGAAATGGGTATGGTAGACATATGGAGGGACCTGCACCCACTCGAAAAAGACTATACACATTATTCAGCAGTCCATAAAGTACACTCTAGAATAGATTACTTCCTTATGAATGAAGATGACAGACACAGGGTGAGAAATTGTTGGATTGGAGGGGCAGAAATATCAGATCATAATCCTATATACATGGAAATAAATTTAAACAATAGAAAACGACAAACAACATGGAAACTTAATGTAGGACTGTTAAATGATGATAAAATGAAAGAAAGAATAAAAGTAAACATAAATGAATATATCCAAGAGAATGACAATGAAGAAGTAGATCCAACAATACTATGAGATGCACTAAAAGCCGTGTTAAGAGGTAAATTAATTGTTGAAACAGGAAAAGCAAATAAGACTAAACTGGAAGCATATGAACAAAGATGTGAGAGACTGAGGGAATTAGAACATAAACATCAAAGCACAAATGACCCAAAAATATATCAAGAAATTAAAGAAGAAAAAATAAAGATAAAAGAAACACAAATGGATGAAATTGAAAGGAAAAATAGATATCTAAAGCAAAAATATTATGAAACGGGACCAAAAGCCACAAAACTGCTGGCAAAACGGTTAAGAAAACAACAAACAATGAATAATGTATATAAGATTAAAGACCCCACCACAAATAAAACCACAGTTAACCCAGAAAACATCGAAGAAATATTCCATAATTTCTACCAAGAACTATACTCGCAACCTGAAGAAACAAATACTAAAGATATTAAAAAATTTCTATACACATTGGACTTGCCATCAATAGGAAATCAACAAAATGGAAAGCTAACAGCAGAAATAACAACACAAGAGATTAGAGATGTGATTAAGTCACTTAAAAACGGTAAATCACCAGGTAGTGATGGATACCCATCTGAGTTTTATAAACTGTTTATAGAAGAACTCATGCCACAACTCCTAAAGTCATTTAATTGGACGCTGAACAACAACAAAATACCTCCATCATGGAACGAAGCAATCATTTCAGTTATTTTAAAACCAGGGAAAGATAAAGAACAATGCGGAAACTATAGACCAATCTCTTTATTAAATGTAGATTATAAAATATATACAACAATTATATGTAAACGAATAAAGACATTCTTGACGGAATTGATAGAAGATGATCAAACTGGTTTCATAGAGGGACGCCAAACACATGACAATATCAGGAGAACAATACATATAATTAATCAAATACATAAAGAAAAGAAAAGCGCAGTAATAATGAGTTTAGACGCAGAAAAAGCATTTGACAGGGTTAACTGGAAATTCCTATATAGTGTGCTGGAACGCTTTGGATTTAACGAAAAATCAGTACAATGCATAAGGACGCTGTATCAAGAACCTGTGGCAAGAATCAAGATAAACGGTAGCTTAACAGACAAAGTAAATATACAAAGATCAACTAGGCAGGGATGCTGCTTATCGCCCACCTTGTTTGCTCTGTTCATAGAGCCACTGGCTCAAGCGATACGACAAAATAAGAAATTAAAAGGTGTAACAATAAAGGGGGCAGAACACAAGATTGGGCTATTTGCAGACGATATTATAGTTTACCTTGAACAACCAGATGAATCAATAATGGAAATGATGAACTTGATAGAAAATTTTGGAAAATTATCAGGATACAAGATAAACATAACAAAAACACAAATACTGACATTCCACTATAACCCTCTAAACCAGATAACTGATAAGATCAAACTAAACTGGAAACAAAAAGAAATAAAATACCTTGGAGTGAACATACCTAAAGATCTAAGCAAAATCTATAAAGCAAACTATGATAGGTTGGAACAAGAAATAAAAAAAGATATTGATAGATGGTCAATCTTAAATATGGATCTGAATTCAAAAATTGAGACAGTCAAAATCAGCATACAACCTAGATTACTTTACCTCTTCCAGGCTATACCAACAGAGATTCCAGATGCCCAATTCTCAAAGTGGGACAGGATGATATCGAGATTTGTTTGGGGAGGTAAAAAACCAAGAGTGAAATATAAAACTCTCCAATTACCAAAAGAGAAAGGAGGCATGGGCCTACCGAGTCTAAAGGAATATTACTACTCAGCACAAATAAGATATATCATATGTTGGTGCGACGAGGGATATGAGGCAAAATGGAAAGAAATGGAAAAGGAAATTGAGGGACTCCCAGTACAAAGCATAATAGGAGATAAAGATGCATATAAGTAAATCAAACAAATAGACCCAATCACTAAATTTACTTTAGAACTGTGGTATAAAATAGTACAAAAGTATAATATAAAGGAAGACATAAAACTATTGAAATGGGTAGCATTTGACAGTCAGTTTGAACCGGCAAAACAAGATAGGGGATACAAAAATCTGGTGAACAAGGGAATCACAGCATGGGGCAATATCGGAAAAAAAGATCTCGGGAGCTTTGTAAACATCAGGAGAAAATTTAAACTAGAAAGATCGGAATTCTTCAGATATCTGCAGATGAGAGACTATTATATGAAGAAGATTAGGCATAACCTCCAAACAGATATGAGCGAGATTATACAATTCATTTTAAGCTCATATACAGGAAATAAAACAAGAATTATTTCAAAGCTATATCAGAAACTTATGGCAAACAATCATTCAAGTAACTATATAAAGGAGAAATGGGAGAAAGAGCTCAATTTAAACATAACAGAAGAAAGCTGGCAGGAAATATGGAAAACACAACACACATCAACAAATTCAAGAACATGGAGGGAATTTGGATGGAAAAACCTGATTCGCTTTTTCATTACACCACAGATTCAAGGAAAGTATACAAATACCCAATCTTTATGCTGGAGGGGATGTGGGGCTCAAAATGCAGACCACTCGCATATGTTTTGGAAATGCTGCAAAATCTCATCATTCTGGAAATCTATACATGTGACAATACAGAGGATATTAGGATATAATATACCAATGAACTGTAACCTGATGTACCTATGTGATCTTAAAAGAGACAATGTTATACAGGCGGAGGACAGATATCTAGTTAAAATCTTGTTGATTGCATGTAAAAAAACAATCACAAAAAAATGGCGATCAGAAGTTCTTCCTGACCAAGAGCAATGGGCTGACATTATTGAGGACATACGTATGATGGAAAAACTAACATATCGACAAAGAATGCAAGAAGGACTATGGGAAAAAAAATGGCGGAAATGGACACACTACAAAGTGCAACAACGAGACAGATATTGAAAGAATAACCAACGACGCTGGAAAAACCAGAAGAATTAAGAGATGGAAACTAAAAACTTGATGCTCCAACATTTGTCCCCCCCCCCCTTTTTTTTTTTTTTTTTTTTCCTTTTTCTTTTTTACTCTAGCCCCTTTGTTTGTTTTTTTTAAATGTAGACTGTGATCTGAATGCAATATATATAATGAAAAATGAATAAAAATCTTAAGTTACAAAAAAAAAAAGCTTATTACAGGGCTATCACGGACCACAACGGTGAAGTGGGTCGAACAGAAAAGACTGGAAGCGGTTCAACCAAATGAACACCATTTATAGGCACCGACCGATGAGCAATGAGAGGGAGCATGGTCTCAACTCAGCCACGGCATTGTTGGAAACTGTGACTGAGGATGGTGGGTGTTTTGTGATTTTAAGCATCATTTACATTATTTATCCCATTGGTAGCAAGCTCACTTTGAACAAACAAGAATACCGCCATTGTCTCCTGTATGCAGACAATGAGCTAGCTAACTAGCTAGCCATCAACACTAACTCTGTGCGCTGCTTGTAGTTTGCGCTTGCTGTCTCTTAAGTATTTGCTTCTGAGAGCAAAACGTCAGCATGTCAACAACAAAACGGGCCAGCTTGCTATAACAAAACAACCCACTTTGAGGTGGTACTCAATTGTAATGGAAAATGACAGAAAATGACTGAAACTGTGTCGGGGCAAGTCGAGCTGAGTAGGTGCGAGAGGAAAAGGGCCATAAGAGATCAAAAATTGGCCCAATCTTGGCCCAATCTCTCAATGATCTTCTAAAATGATCTTGTGTGTATATATATATATTTTATAGTAATACGTACATATGTATATTAGCTGCTCTTGCTTGCTTGTTTTTTTTTTTTTTTTTTTTTTTTTTTTTTTTTTTTTCTTGCCTTCTGATTGTTGCTCTGAGTGTTGCTATCCCTGTGCTGTTGCAATCCTGGAATTTCCCCGTTGTGGGACTAATAAAGGCTTATCTTATCTTATCTTATCTTAAAACCAAAAGCAGTTTCTGTGTAAATGTTTGGGAGATGGGGAGCTTGTATCACTGCCATGGCTATGGCAGTGATACAAGCTCCCTCAGCCCTAAATGAGGTGGTCTCGATTCAGATCAGCTGGCGGACTCTGGTGCGCTCCTCCAGGTGAGAAAGGGACCACACTAAAACAGGACCAGCACATAACAATAAAATATTTTATGCCATCATGGCTGCACATGTCACAGTTCTGGAGGATTAATGAACACCATCTCCTGTACTGTCTTGATATGCACCTTGATGTGCGCCTTCACCAACTACATGCTATTTTCCATCCGTAGCCGCACTTCATTTTCAAACTGTACGATTTGCCGAAAGTGGTATATGTACATAATGTAATAAACAATAACCAGGATGATGAAAACCACCTGTAGATTACGCTCCATTGTATTACGAGGGGGGACTGAAAAGTTCATAGGCTGAAAAGTTCATAATGGTCAAATTTAACCAAATGTGGTTTATTTTTCAACCGCAGGGATCCAAGTGCTGCAAACCGATGGAAGAAGTGTGTGGACTGAAGGGGAGACTATGTTGAAAAATAAACCACATTTGGTCAAATTTGACCACTATGAACTTTTCAGCCCCCCTTGTATTTTCTCCCCAGAAATGCATAAATGCACAGTAGTCATCCTACTTCCTGTATTCACCGGTATTTACCATTCCTGATCTCATGGCCAAAAAATCTGACCAATAAGAACAGTGAACGTTCTGATGTAAGTCTCGCGGGATTTAACATGACACAGTTTGGCCCGCTTGAATTTTTGCCTGCGTGGCAGGGCGAAGGACAGAGCTGCATGGAGGAATCTGATCAGACCTAAATGAAACAGTCATTGTCGCCCCCGACAGACTGCTATGATGATGATGATGATGGGAAGGGAAATGAACCAAGGATAAAATGATACAAAGTAACAAACTTACCAACTGAATTGAACCAAAGTAAACAAATTTAGGTGTGAAAGCACCCTAAGACAGAGAACACTTACAGTCTAAGGAGATGTTGCTTATTTTCTAACATTTTACATGTCCCATCATCTGCAAGAGCTGTTGGAAAATGTGAAGCTTGTTTTCTTGTTACCAGACTGATGCACTAGTGGGCCCCAAGTGCATCAGTCTTGCATAAGGCCCCCTACAAATCAGGAAACCCCTGACTCGAGAATCTCCACCCTGTGTAAAGTGGCTATAAGAAGTGAAATGCAAGATCACCAGGTAAAAGTCCTTGAGCCAAAGCCACAGGTATCTGTCCAACCAAAAGAGAGCACACAGGGCTAAATGAAATAAGTACAAAGTCACAGAAGAGAGGTTGTGGACCACAATAAAAGAAATACTGGATTTAAAAGCATGAGTAAAAAGCTACATTAATGGGGACAAATGGACAACGTAGTGTAGAAACTAGTAGCAGATTAAAAAGTAGGGTAGCAAAGATATTAAAGGGCCTCACGCCAGCAAAACCATGTGTCTGGATTTTGACCGTTCAGTCACAGATGTCCCATGCCACCACCCCCTCCCAGCATACCCATTACCAAACATTATCTCCATGCCATTACCAGGCCTTATCTTCCACTGCAGGGGGGACACTGCTACAGTAAATCACTGCTAGGACCAGCTGGAGTCATCTCTTTCTGAAACATCTTTATGGTCAGACTGCTGTTCCTGCTGCTGATGGCCTGCTAGTAAAGCTACAGCAAGCAGTAGCAGCACCTATTTTGTCACGCATGACCACCCCGTCAACAAGCTTATAAAGATTTGTGTGTATCTGTGTCTATGTGTGGGTTATTTTTGACTGATGCCATGAAATCCTCAAATATCTCTTTACAGTGTTTAAATACAGCCATTACAAATCCATGGTTTTGCATACAGGCCTTATATCACTTACAAAAATAGAACCTGAATGAGTGAAAACACGTGTATTCTAGTGAGTCCAGTACAGAAAAATAAACACTACAGTTTATTTCAAGTTTTCCACAAACTGTTAATTTGTGAATAATTGTAATTTGTGTGTAATATGTAACAGCACCACAAGAGAAAATCAAACCAATGTTAAACTTCTCTCCAGCTCAACCTCTGCCCCCCACCTTTCCTCAGCCATACTACGGGGGGTGATTAGAGATGGATAATTGGTGCGCAGAACCCAAGCCAAATTAAAAAAAAGGTCTAAATTCCTAAGCTCAGTGCCAGAGGATTGAATAGGCTCCAAAACATGTGAGGCCTTTTGTTCTTCTCTCTGACTCTTTTGTTTCACCTGCTGTACCTCTCATTACCGAGAGCTCTACCTGTCAGATAGCATACCCTCATGATATTTGATCACTTACTGCATGTCCTTTGACATCAGCCCTGGCTGGGAAATGAGGCTACATGGGAAACAGAAGCTTTGAGAATCTTAAAAACAGTCTGTTAAGTAATGCCCGTTTAATTCGTTTGAAATAACTGCATTTAAAACTCAGCTGATATTGATGTAGTTTTAATTTAGTGAGTCCATTCATGTGTCCAGGTAGGTAACAAACATCTGACTTTATTATGCCTCGGTGAAACTGAGAGGCATACGGTAGTCAGTTAGTGCGTGTTTGTGGCTGTATGTATCTGTCTGTCCGTCAGTCCGTCTGTCTGTCTGCCTCTGTTTCAGCTCGCCCGGTCAAAATTAAGTGGGACTAAAGGCTTGTATCATTGCATCGCCATATTTTCTCAACTTTTAATTTGCCAGAATTTCAAAGTAACGCTTTGTTTTTGAAATAAACACAAAAATAGGTCACCTTTACCGGCAATGGAACGATACTGCGAATGCGCCCGGAAACTCCCGCCAGAGGAAAGTACTCAGTAGTGGTGAGCAGCTTGATCCAAATATCGATAATATCAATACCTCTGTTGGTACTGATATTGATGTGTAACGAGATCGATACTCTGCATCTGTGCTGCTGCTCCCGTCACAGCACAGAGCAGGCACACTCAGCCACACTTTGCTCCTCTTCTTCTTGTGATTTTACCTCCTCCCTCCTCTTCCCTCTTGTACCATCACATGACTCAGCATCCATCCATCCATCCATCTTCTTCCGCTTAATCCTTTTTGGGTCGCGGGGGAGCTGGAGCCTATCCCAGCATCTTTGGGCGAGAGGCAGGGTACACCCTGGACAGATCGCCAGTCCATCACAGGGCCAACACAGAGAGACAGACAACCATTCACGCTCACATCCATACCTAAGGACAATTTAGAATCCCCAGTTTGATGCCAATTAAGCAGTGCCAGGTAAACAAGCTAGCAATAGGGATGGGCGATACCAGCATTTTTCCTTTTGATATGATACCATTAATTTATGGGACTTTTTCTTTGGTACCGATACTGATACTTTTTGCCCAAAGTCACATGATTGCGGTTTCATTAACAACTTTATTGCAAGGGCAATATGAAATATGAATAAAACTCAAAAACATAATCACTTCAAAGAAATGCTTATAAAATGAAAGCACCAAAGTGCTGATGCCTCGGTGCCAGTAGTTTTGGACTACATGCATGTGCAGTGAAAATAATCTGCAGTTCACTTGCCCATACTGTCGGTGGAAGCCAAGAGCCAGCAAGCTGATTTGGACAGCTGCAATCCAAACAAAACAAGAGCATGGTGCTAGACGTTTTAAAATGGCGGAAGCGGTGGAGGTACGTCAGTACAATGCCAATCAAGATGAACAGGAGCTTTTGCTGTTTAGTGGCAGAGGAAGAAAACAGACAGGCAAAAAGATGGACATTTGTTCACCCAGTATTGGCGGATTGCTCAGCACTTCCCTGTGGCGGGAGTTTCCGGGTGCATGTGCAGTTCACTATGACCATTTGCGGGAGAGGAATGTTGGGATCTGGAGTTTTTAGTGAGTCTTTAATTAGAGTTTTACCTTGTCATTCCTCTGCAAAACTAAACAGCAAAACCAGTGTAAAAGCAATTATGATGAATAAATGGTGTAGTTGCTAAATACGTGTTTTTTTCAGTAACCACTATTTTATAATAGTTCAGCTCCACGTGCTGGAAAAAAAAGTGCTGTGTTGTGCTGTAAAAAAGTTGCACTGCCCCCTCTAGTGGCCTGGCATAGTTATTACAATACCTTTTCCCCCAGTTTCATTGATGTTAAAGGTGAGTTAAATCTGTGTTTATTTCAAAAACAAAGCCTTATCTCAGAATTCTGGCAAATTAAAAGTCGAGAAAATATAGCGATACAATGATACAAGCCTTTAGTTCCACTTAATTTTGACCAGGCGAGCTGAAACAGAGAGGGGGCCAGACAGACAGATACACACATCTACACACAGACACATTAACTGATTACCGTATACCTCTCTGTTTCATTGAGGCATAATAACTATGGCCGCCCACTAGAAGTGGCAGTGTGACTTTTTTACAGCCTCCCATGTTACCATGCCACAGGCACCAAAGCATCAGCACCTTCAGTGCCAGAGCCTTGGTGGAAGTATGCATTCTTGGATCATCACCAAAATGTTATGGGCTCTTCTCTAGCCCAAGGACCACCTCTGGTAAAAATTTCATCCAAATCCATCCAGTAGTTTTGGAGTACATGCATGCACAGTGAAAATAATCTGCAGTTCACATGCCCATACTGTCGGCGGAAGCCAAGAGCCACCAAACTGAGTTGAACAGCTGCAATCCAAACACAAAAGAAGAGCACGGTGGCAGATGTTTTAAATGGTGGAAGTGATGGGGGTAGGTGAATACAATGACAATCAAGACCAACAGGAACTTTTGCTGTTTAGTGGCAGAGGAAGAAAACAGACGGGCAAAAAGACGGACATTTGATTGCTCAGTACGTCGCTCTGGTGGGAGTTTCTGAGCGCATGCACAATTCACTGCGACCATTTGCGGGTGAGGAATGTTGGGACTTGTAGTTTTGCCTCGTCCTTCCGCTGCAAAACTACACAGCAAAACCAGTGTGAAAACAATCAATGTGACGAATAAATGGTGTAGTTGCTGAATATGTTTTTTTTTTCAGTAACCGCTATTTTATAACAGTTCAGCTCCACATGCTGTAAAAAAACGTGCTGTGTTGTGCTGTAAAAAAGTCGCACTGCTGCCTTTAGTGGCCCGGCATAGTTATTACAATACCTTTTTTCCTGGCTCAATTGACATTAAAAGTGAGTTAAATTTGTGTTTATTTCAAAAACAAAGCCTTATCTCGGAATTCTGGCAAATTAAATACATTTTAAATGACATTTTAAATACATCTTAAGAGATAAAATCATTACTACATCTTGTCAATGAGCTTTAAAGCTCTCTGGTCTGGACACGGACCAACGCGCACCCTCGGCAAACCCCCAAGGAGAGCCCCTCCTCCCAGTACGACTGTGTGTCAAGACACAGCAGATAGACAGGCAGTAATTTTCTTTTCCAGAAAAACACAGTCTTGATAGATAATACAGAGCAACAGAATAAATTATTTCTTTTTTCTCTGCGCTCAGTACTGAGTGCTTGGGGACCGCTACGGATAGTGAGTTTTCAAATGAAGGTGCTGCTAATAATTTCCAAATCTATACTCGTTAACACGCATTCAGTGCAATTTAGCTTGTGTTAAAGTCTGTATTTGCTGTTGCACAAAAGAGTTTTCTATATAGCAGAAGTTTCTGCTTAATTTACAAATCACTGTTTAATAGGAAATTTTTGACAGTCTCTTGCCTTGTGTCTTGTGGTGTTATAGAATATCATTGCAATAAACTACAAAAAAACCCATCTGCTTTAAAATTTGTAATTCTTCCAACAACCCAATAACAGAAAGACATGCATATTAAAGAGGCTGGTGAGTGCACAGGTGTATTCATAATATAAACGGGGGAGTGGTAGGTTTCTGCTGGCTTTTCTAACTTCTGGGTTATCCAAAGACTGCTCAAAATCTTGACCACTAATGGATAGGAAAGGACTATTTCATTGGCTCATTTCAGTGAGATTTGCGATGACAGTACCCATGTTTGAGCCACATAAAGAACTATTATACACTATTTTCGACACTTTCAAACAATAGTGGTGAGCATTTCAGTTGCAATCACTGCATAAAATTCTTTCTTAGAGCAATGGTGCTTAGGGCAGTCAGATTAAAAAAAAAAAAAACTAATGGCAGTTCAGCCAGAGGTCACCTTCACATCCTTTCCCATGCTCCCATTTATCTTTTATTTCTCCCAGTTCTCCTTGATCTTTTACAACCGACTCTTTTTCTTCTGTTGCTTTGTTTAATCCTCACACTTTCTGCATCATGGTTTTGCACTGTGCTCCCTTCTTCCCATGTTTCTGTGCTGTCAACACTTTCTAAAGATAACACCTGGGTCTCACTCCCACCCCCTGAATCACCTCTCTGCACTTGTCAGCCACGATCCACAGAAACTCTGCTGGGATGGAGACGGCTAAAATTAACCTTTAAACGAGGGTTCGCGAAGGGGAATGCAGCCACGTGATTAACCAAGAGAAGAGAAAAAGAGGAGTGGATACAGAAAAACATGAAAGATAAAAAAAAAAATGAAGCAGACAGGTAGTGGCAGAAGTTAAAGTTCACACAGCACCATGTCAACCTAACGCTAATAAAAATTAGAAAATGTATTTTGGGAAGACTTGGCTCATTAACTGGTTGTGGACAGCACCTGTGTAAAAGTCAACTTTTTTGCTGACCATGCTAGTACATTCCCTTTTTCATATATAAAAAAGAATCCATTAACTCAAACATTGTCATGTCCTGACTCACACAATTTAGAGAACGTTTTAATCCTATCCTGGAACGCCTTCATGTAATTTAATCTTTCAGCAGTGGTGCCAAGAAATGCCAGAGAGCTACATTTGTCATAGTTGTGATAATTTTCTCCACCCTTTCAGCTGCTAAAGAACACTGGTTTATCACTAGAGAAGACTGTAAAAGAAAATCTGTGACATCTAATCTCAGTGCTTCAAGAACCGCATCTCCCAATCGATCCAGAAAGCAGATAAGACTGGGAAAATCTGCATTTTACTAACTGATCCTTTGCTGGATTTTCATCCACTGAAACAACCCCAGAATATCATAATCTACACACTTATATAAAACACAGTCCTTCAACACTGAGCAACAAGCACCTTACTTTGCAAGCAACATGCATCCTTGAATGCAGCAGACTTTTCATTTAGCCAACGATCTTCTGACCACTACTCAGAGGATTTGAAGGGCAAGGGCTAGAAAGATTAAAGAACGTTAAACGGGTAGATGAGCAGACAGCTGAAGCCACAGTGGGAGGGGGATGGACAGCACATCTCTCCAGTGAATGGACCGCTCTGACTTGGCTAAGCTATCTGCTTATTTGTCTGTTTAATGCAGGGGAATTACACACAGCCACTTCAGAACATCAACTCCAGCTTTGGTTACTGCCTAGCATCTGTGCCATGCTTAATAAAATTTGGATTGCGGTCAGAATAAAGAGGAAACTCGATCATCGGGCTTTAGTACTGGTTAACAGTCACAGATGGCAAAGGAAGCGTATCTGTCAGGATTCTTTTTTCTTCCCCATCTCTTGAACTATAAGCAGCCACTTTCATTCAGTGCAGAAAGAGACAAGCAAATATAGACCAGTGCTGGTTTTCTTTAATCCAAGGAAAGATCCCTCTTAAGAGTGTGTGTGTGTGTGTGTGTGTGTGTGTGTGTGTGTGTGTGTGTGTGTGTGTGTGTGTGTGTGTGTTACATGTGTTTGGGTGTGACATTACACCACTCTACACTTCATTCACTCTAGGCCATTAGAGGATGAAGAAAAAAAATGTAACGGGTTCATATGTGTAAGCAAACCATATAAATAGAATTACACATTTGCGGCAGGTGAAAGACCATGGCATGCTGAACCAAGGACTTAAGAGAATGCTTGAGAACTCGTGAGAAGCCAAGTGTTATATGTCCACTGAAATTCATTAAAGTTGGGGGATACTGAGGAGATCCTGGGGCCCTGGACTAAAGACTAGAAAAGAATCTACTGTATCTAAACTCTGGTTTACAGATCTGGAAATAGGATATGTTCGTGTTGCAAATTGCTTTTGATATACATGGTGTTAAACAACTTCTGACATTTTTGAATTTGTATTACCTCAGCATGCAAACTTATTTTTTATGGGCAAAAAACGAGAGAAATATAACTCCAAGAGATTATGGGGTTAAAAGCAGCTGTAGACTTTAAGATTTTGTGCTGTTTACTAACAGCATTTAAAACCTAAGATGTGCTACACATTAGGTTTTAAAATAAATAGGAAAGACATGCTGCACTTTAGTTGTTTAGAAGATTTAGACTACCCTGGGGTTCAAACCAGGAAGCTCCAGCATACCATTCTGACATTTTAACCCACTACACCACTGGACTCATTAAGCTCACACACTAACTTCCGCAACACAAAATGTTCCACTGACAAGACACAAAAGCTGACAGACATTTCATAAAGATGATTTGGTGTTATTCTAAAGAATGCAACAGTGATTGTGAAGTTTCATTAGGTTTGGATTACTACATGAGAACATAAACCAGAAAATACATGCCAAAGGAAAACTATACAAATTCATTAGCCTGTAAAATTAAATAGATTGATAGTTTTCAATATTTTTAAAAAGCTTTTCATTATCAATATCTGCAGCAATTATACTTAATTTCAAGCATTTTGTGTGAATAATTACAATGGGTTAATCTCACTTCCATTTTCTCAATTTTGAAAATATGGCGCAGAAAAATTTTGTACGATTTTGTATGGATTGTACGTGTTTTGCTTCCAACACACTTTTAGTGAAGAAGGAGGAGGAGAAGGAGAAGATTCAAGTAAGAATATTAGAACTGATCTTACTTAGTGATGTACAGTAAGACAAATTTAGACTAAGTTTTCACCTTCAACTTCTTAGCCAGCAGTACTGATGTTAGGATCCAGAATTAGCACTCCTATCATAGGCATGGAGAGTGTCAACCGTGTGCATTGGCCAAAGAGGAAACAAGTAGTGCAAACTCAGAGAAAAGAAAGCAAGAAAGAAAGAAACCCTTTTATAGATGGTTTTTTCCTCATACCTATAACGGGTGTAGATAAATTTAGTACCATAAGCCAAATCAATTAAAAACTATATTCAATGCCATTTTCCAATTATTCTTATATTTGAAGATATAAATGCATTTTAATTTGATCACCTCTTAACCGTTTTAAACAGGGAGTGTTACTCTAAAAACCTCAATTAACAACTGCTTTCAAGGCCAAATAAAAGAGTCTTTTTACCTTAAATTGTAACTTTTTGTAAATACTCCTCAAGTATGATTACTTGTCACAAACAAACAGAATTTTGGGAATCTAGCATATTACTTAGTAATTCAATAGAAAAGAGGTCAGCAATCCTTTCTATTAACACAAAGATTCTGAGCAAATTTCACATTGACATTAATGGTAGGACAGGTTTTTTGTAAATATGTAAACTTTCTTTCATAAATGTTCAACATTTTTGTATTTTTTTCTCTTAAATCTGCAACTTTTTACAAGTAAATTTGTGACATTTTACCAGTACATTTGCAACTTTATGTTTTTCTTGTGGTTTTAATTTGCTGTTTAACTGCCAATCAGTCCCTCCAGGATTTTGCGATGTTGCCATCACACTGATTCACGCGAAATTAGTGACAGGCCGCATCTGTTGCACGACCTTGCAACTTTGTCTAATCACTGCAACTTTCCCACAATTTTGGCCAATCCTTATCAACTTCAGCCAATTTCGCCAATCAAATTTGTCCCTGAGTAGCGCTCAAACACTCAGTCTAACCAATCAGATGTGTCACTACTGCAAGGCGTTCACTTCCATGTTTACAGTGAATATTAACGGAACACATCAGCAAAAGACAGCATGTGTGATTTAACAAAACACTCACGCATAAGTTTTCCCACACAGTCCCTTCCTCCGTCAACCTCGGCCCGCCGGTGGATGTCTCCCCATGTCTCCATCCTGACCACGTGTACAAAGTGCCAGATTTGTGTTAAAAAACGTCTGACTGTCTGAAAAGCACTCAATCGCAGGAGCGTGCATAAGGAGAGATGCCGTAAAACCACAAACAAACGAGCAAATCTAACATTTTATACGTCTTTAGAGGTAAAATCATTACTACATCTTGTCAATGAGCTTTAAAGCCGCAAATCTCCGGTCTGGACACGGACCAACGTGCGGCCCAGTCAAACCTCCAAGGAAAGCCCCTCCTCCCAGTACGACTGTGTGCCAAGATGTGCAGCAGAAAGACAGGTAGAAGTCAGGCATGGAAAGAGAGAGAATATTCACTATTTTTTTTTTTTTCAGAAAAACACAGACTTCAATAGACAATACAGAGTAACAGAATAAATTTTTTTTTTTTTTTCTGCACTTGGTACAGAGTGGTTGGGGACCGCTGTGGTTAGGGGGTTTTCAAATGAAGGTGCTGCCATAATTTCCAAATCTATATTCTTTAACATGCAATTTAGTTGTTGTAATAGATATTGTGTTAAAGTCTGTATTTGCTGTTGCACTGTATAGCAGAAGTTTCTGCTTAATTTACAAATCACTGTTTAATAGGAAATTTTTGACAATCTCTTGCCTTGTGTCTTGTGGTGTTATAGAATATCATTGCAATAAACTACGGAAAAAAAAACCCATCTGCTTTAAAATCTGTAATTCTTCCCACAACTTTTAGTGCAAAAAACTTCTCAAAACATTGCAGCTTTTTAAAAAAGCTCCCACGAATTCAGGCTTTTTGGGCTGCAACAGTTATAAAAACATCTGACAATATCTTGGAGGGACTGGCTAAGTTTATTCATAAAGCTATAATTTTCACATAAAAATATGCATGCGCGCACGCGCGCGCACACACACACACACACACACACACACACACACACACACAAACGTACACAAAGAAAATCACAGAAATGCACATACACACAACTATGGCATGTGCAAAAGGCTGCACACCCTACAAACTTAATTAATTAAGTACACAAATTAAAAAACTCACCAACATATGCCATGCGAAGGGGTGGCCAAGTTTTTGTACACCACTGTATCTTTGTATTCAGGATCACTTGAATGCCAAAGTCGCGCTTACATTGTAATAGCTCAGATTTAGTCTAAAATCAGTAATAGCAGCCAAAAACATAGACCAGGTGATCACTACAGTATAGCATTTATTCACAAAATATATCTGAACCAGTTACCAGAGCCATCCTATTCATCTTTGCTAAAATATTTCACTGTGGCCAAACTTTGCTAATATGTGCCTGATGGCACCACCTCTAGAACTTTCAGTAGGAAAATAACCGACTGCCGTGTAGTTATGTTTTCCATATGTCAGTGTGATATAAGATAATGACATTATTTGTTCAGTGGGTTGATGACGTGAGCCAGTGGGAAAATGGTTTCCTGTCTGTGTTCTAATCATAAAAAATAGAGTGCTGTTTATCAAACTGACCTTCCAATAGAGATATAAATGCACTGTAAAAGCATGAGAAAAATCACTACAGTATGTTGCTTCACACTGTGTTGGCCTTCGACTTAATCTTCTAAGTTCCTCTCCGCCTTGTAATTTATCATTTGTTTTTTCTTCAAACTCTTATTAAATATTCTAGATTGTATACTGCTGACTTTTTTGGCACCCACTAATTAAGTACTCACACCTCCCTTCCTGCCTTCCTCCTCCTCTTCACCTTCTAAACTGAGAGAAGTCAGAGGCATCACAGTGAAGATTTCTCCAGAAAGTTGAAACTGATACCATCGATACTGATAACACTTTAACACCTAACTCGCTCAAAGGTCCCATCCACTGCATTTTCCAGGATTTAATTTCAAGTTTTGACATCCTCAAGGTCATATACATACTGCATATAAAGACTAAAAAACTATGTCTGTGTTTCCTCAATCAGACCATCAGTGAAGAAATCGCTCATTCCAGCCTGATGAAATCACACCAAGAGTGCTCAGATCTCCTGACCGTTGACCATGGCCTTGACCCTGAGCACGGCCTAGATGCAGACCCACTTGAGGATCCCTGTGTGTGAGTTTGTTGAGAATTAGAGCAATTGCCTAAGAGGAGGAACAATTTCCTAAAATTAAATAAACACAGAGATCTCCAGATGTTTGACCTTGACCTTGAGCACAACCTGGATGCAGACCCACCTGAGGATAATTGTGAGTGAGACTGGTGAGCATCGGGGCAATTGCCAAAGAGGAGTAGTGATTCCTGTGAAATGTGGACAGACAGATGGGCAGACAGATGGACACAGCGACATTGCATTAGCTCCTTTCGGCTTCTCTGGAATGAGCTATCTAATCTGATTGGGTAAAGGTTTATTTGAGTGAGCCAATCACAAGGAAGGAGTCAGACAGCATGTTTGATTTGCTAGAACTGAAGTTGGGGCTTACTGGTTTGTGAGGTCACACAACCCAGGAAGAGTAAGCCCTTCATTGCTTTTAGAACTTAACTAAACAAAGGCAGTGTGTAAAGGCAGTGTGTATTCCTTTGTGAAGAGAGTGTTTTAATATTTTATTAGTATGTGACCCAAGTCCATGCTTTTTAAGGCCAAAACTCCAAAAAACACAATTTTACACATTATGAGATGTTGAATTGACACTCTGATTTCTCTCCACAAGTTCACACATTAACAAACACAGTAATTAAAAAGATTTTTAAAAAATTTAACATTTAGAGAAAGTTCCCACACAAGTTAGACCTGCTGCTGCTAAGTGTGAGGTCTCGAGTGAAATGTACCAAAAATAAAACCCCAGGACAGTCGTCTGAACATGTGGGGCAATATGTTGTTCTTAGGTTCTTGCTGATGTGTCTGACAGTGTGTTTCCAGGGGGAAAAGTGTGTTAAACACATGCATAAACATGTCACAGAGCACTCACCGATGCAGGCGTGGACACGGACAGTCAGCTGGGTCCGTAGAATAACACTGTGTTTTTTTCCTCTGGACCTAACATACAGAAGGAAACATTATTAATTTTAACACTGTAATAGTATGTAAGTATACATCGGGGAAAATAAGTATTGAACATTTCAACATTTTTCTCATGAAACATATTTCTTATGGAACCATTGACCTGAGATTTTCACCAGATATCAGTAACAACCCAAGTAATCCACACATACAAAGAAATCAAGGCAACTGTGTTTACAAAACAAGTTATATTTAATAAAGTGGAATGACACAGGGAATAAGTATTGAACACCTGAAGAAAAAAGAGGTGCAAAAAGGCATAGAAAGCCAAGAAACCAGCTAAAATCCATCAGAATATAGGAAGCCATCTCTTCCCCCATCAGTGCAAATTAATTTCAGCTGGTTAAGTCCTGACTGATAGCCTTTAAAAAGGTCTGTGAATATCAGATTATCACACCACAAAGAACTTATGATGGGTAGAAGCAAAGAGCTCTCTCTAGACCTTCACAACCTTATTGTTGCAAAACATAATGATGGCATTGGTTACAGGTGCATTTCTAAATTGCTGAATGTTCCAGTGAGCACAGTTGGAGCCATCATTCAGAAGTGGAAAGGACATCATTTTACCATAAACTGGCTACAACCAGGAGCTCCTCACAAGATTTCTGACAGAGGAATCAAAAGAATTATCAGAAGAATTATCCAAGAGCCAAAGACCATTTGTGGAGAGCTCCAGAAAGACCTGAAGTTACAGTGGGACAAAAAAGTATTTAGTCAGCCACCAATTGTGCAAGTTCTCCCACTTAAAAGATGAGAGAGGTCTCCAATTTTCATCATAGGTATACCTCAACTACGAGAGACAAAATGAGAAAAAAAAAATCCAGAAAATCACATTGAAGGATTTTTAATGAATTAATTGGTAAATTCCTCGGTAAAATAAGTATTTGATCAATAACAAAAGTTCATCTCAATACTTTGTTATATACCCTTTGTTGCCAATGACAGAGGTCAAACGTTTTCTGTAAGTCTTCACAAGGTTTTCACACACTGTTGCTGGTATTTTGGCCCATTCCTCCATGCAGATCTCCTCTAGAGCAGTGATGTTTTGGGGCTGTCGCTGGGCAACACGGACTTTCAACTCCCTCCAAAGATTTTCTATGGGGCTGAGATCTGGAGATTGGCTAGGCCACTCCAGGACCTTGAAATGCTTCTTACAAAGCCACTCCTTCGTTGCCCGGGCAGTGTGTTTGGGATCATTGTCATGCTGAAAGACCCAGCCACGTTTCATCTTCAATGCCCTTGCTGATGGAAGGAGGTTTTCACTCAAAATCTCACGATACATGGCCCCATTCATTCTTTCCTTTACACGGATCAGTCGTCCTGGTCCCTTTGCAGAAAAACAGCCCCAAAGTATGATGTTTCCACCCCCCTGCTTCACAGTAGGTATGGTGTTCTTTCTCCTCCAAACACGACAAGTTGAGTTTTTACAATAAAGTTCTATTTTGGTTTCATCTGACCATATGACATTCTCCCAATCCTCTTCTGGATCATCCAAATGCTCTCTAGCAAACTTCAGACAGGCCTGGACATGTACTGGCTTAAGCAGGGGGACACGTCTGGCACTGCAGGATTTGAGTCCCTGGCGGCGTAGTGTGTTACTGATGGTAGCCTTTGTTACTTTGGTCCCAGCTCTCTGCAGGTCATTCACTAGGGCCCCCGTGTGGCTCTGGGATTTTTACTCACCGTTCTCGTGATCATTTTGACCCCATGGGGTGAGCTCTTGCGTGGAGCCCCAGATCGAGGGAGATTATCAATGGTCTTGTATGTCTTCCATTTTCTAATAATGGCTCCCACAGTTGATTTCTTCACACCAAGCTGCTTACCTATCGCAGATTCAGTCTTCCCAGCCTGGTGCAGGTCTACAATTTTGTTTCTGGTGTCCTTTGACAGCTCTTTGGTCTTGGCCATAGTGGAGTTTGGAGTCTGACTGTTTGAGGTTGTGGACAGGCATCTTTTATACTGATAACGAGTTCAAACAGGTGCCATTAATACAGGTAACGAGTGGAGGACAGAGGAGCCTCTTAAAGAAGAAGTTACAGGTCTGTGAGAGCCAGAAATCTTGCTTGTTTGTAGGTGACCAAATACTTATTTTACCGAGGAATTTACCAATTAATTCATTAAAAATCCTTCAATGTGATTTTCTGGATTTTTTTTTTCTCATTTTGTCTCTCATAGTTGAGGTATACCTATGATGAAAATTGGAGACCTCTCTCATCTTTTAAGTGGGAGAACTTGCACAATTGGTGGCTGACTAAATACTTTTTTACCCCACTGTAGCAGGTACTGCTGTTTCATAGAAAACAATAAGTATTGCACTCAGCCAACATGGGCTCTGTTCCCACTCACCTTGGAAGATGCCATTACTGAAGAAAAAACATGCTGAAGTTTGTTTAAAGTTTGCTCCACAACATTTTGGCAAGCCAGTAAATTACTGGGAAAATATAGTCTGGTCAGATGAGACCAAAATTGAAGTTTTTGGATGCCACAACACACAGCATATTTGGAGGACAAATGGCACTGCACATCAGCACAAAAACACCATACCAACAGTGAAGCTTGGAGGTGGGAGCATCCTGGTGTGGTGGTGTTTTTAAGCACATAGTACAGGCAGACTTCATATAATTGAAGGAAAGATGAATGGACAAATGTACAGAGACATCTTTGATAAGAACCTGTTGTCATCTGCCAAGATGCTGAAGATGAAACAAGGGTGGACATTTCAGCAAGACAATGATCCCAAACACACAGCCAAGAAAACTCTCAACTGGCTCTAGAGAAGGAAAATAAAGCTGCTAGAATGACCTAGTCAGTCACCTGACCTGAATCCAAGTGAAAATCTATGGAATGAACTGAAGATCAGAGTTCATAGAAGACACCCACAGAACCTTCAAGATTTGAAGACAGTTTGTGTGGAAGAACGGGCTAAAATTACTCCTGAGCAACGCCTGCACCTAGTTTCTCCATACAGGAGGTGCCTGGAAGCTGTTATTGCCAACAAAGGCTTTTCTACTAAATATTAAATGAATTTCACCAAGCATGTTCAATACTTATTCCCTGTGGTGTTCCACTTTATTAAATATAACTAGTTTTGTGAACACAGTTGCCTTGATTTCTTTGTAAGTATGGATTACTTGGGTTGCTATTGATATCTGGTGAAAATCTCACGGCTCCATCAGAAATATGTTTAATGAGAAGTGTTGACATGTTCAATACTTATTTTCCCCACCGTATATGAATATTATTTCTATTTACAGACAAAGCTTACAGACAAGTCTCATTTTTAATTTTGACAATAAGCTTATTCCCCTTTTATTCTACTACCTCACCAATCGTCCGCAGTATATGTGGACACAGGAGCGTGTGACGGACATGGTCGTCTGCATTACGGGGGCTCCTTTTCTTTTCACCCTGTACACTGCAGAGTTTGCATATAACAACCCCCAGTTGTCACCCACAGAAGTTCACTGGCAACTCTGTTGTCGCAGGCCTCACCACAGATGCGGACGACAGGGAGTACAGAGAACTCACCCTGGTTTTGTGGGTTGGTGCCTGCGGAAGCACCTCCAGTTTAACGTGGAAAAAAGCCAAAGAGCTGGTGGTAGATATTCGCAGGGAGACAACATTAATTACGTGGAAAATTATCATTTAAATTGACAAACATCATATGTGTAGCTCGTGGCAAAATTCGACCGGGATCAAAAGATGATTTCGCTCTTGGCATTCATTTCAATGGAGATTTTTTCCGATTTAAGGTCCCATATACGGAAGTGGAGAGAGCGTGACCCAGGCTGTCTATATACTTGACTACTTCCTGGAGACTGCTAGAGGAGTGCAGACTGCTGCCAAGTTTATGATTTTCCTGTGGAATCAGGCTTTTTTTCCCCCCTTTTTTAATATATATCTGCAGGTTAGGAACATTTAAAATGCTTCCAACAAAGCCCTGAATTAAAATTAATAATGGACTGGCGATCTGTCCAGGGTGTACCCTGCCTCTCGCCCAAAGATGCTGGGATAGGCTACAGCCCCCCCCGTGGCCCAAGAAGGATTAAGCGGAAGAAGATGAATGAATGAATGAAAAATAAAATAGCCCGCCGAAAGTTTCCTCTGTCCAGAAGAAACACCAAATACCTTTCTAGCAGCTTCCCTCCATACTTTAGCTAGCTACAAAGCTAAAATGGGCTAAATTTACATGCTAGCATAAATGTGGAAAAGGTTTCAGGTGAAGAAAGTTAGCTGAAAAATACTAGCTTTAAAACTAAAATGGCCTGATGTTTTAAAATGTTAAACATGGTTGAATAAAGTTAGCCTAAGATGCTAAATAATTGCTTAAATGCTAGGTTAAAAGGCCTAAATTTTAAAAACATTAGCATAAAGTGGAAATAGGTTAAAGTTGAATAAAGTAAGCTTAAAATGTTAGCTTTAATGCTAAAATATCCTAATCTTACACAATGCTAGCATCAAAACGAAATAACTTAAAGTTGAAGAAAAGTAGCTTAAATATACTAAATAAAAGTTTAAAGCTTAAAAATATCACCTTAAAAGCAAAAATGGCCCAAGGCTGAACAATGTTTCTACAAAAGTTGAAATAATTTAGCACTTTAAAAGTCAAATATTTTTCTGGCTGAAAATATGCAGATTTTTTTTTTTTTTTGCCTCATTAGCTGATGGAACTTAAGAAGAGTCTGAAGAACTTCTCCTTTTACTTCTGTTTTTTTTTCTGAAAAAAAATTATTATAAAAATTATGAGAGTTATGAAGTAAAGAAATGGAAGCATAAATGTCCTGAAAAGGCTCAACAAAATGATACCAGAGTGGCATTTCTAGTACAAAGTATGCAGGAGATAGCAACCAAAAAAAACATGGAAGAAAAAAGATAAGTAGCAATAACTGACTGTGAATGTTTGGCAGCATTTACACAATTACAGTGCAAAGGCGAACAAACAAACAGGGGCCTGCGTTAATTTTGTACCCTGATACTGATACAAATCTGAGCCCAGAGGACAGACAGCAGAATGGCAGCAGACACAACACATTTACATCTGAACACTTCCACACGTCAGTGTGCCAATATTGAGAAAACACATTTCTGAGCAGAACTCAGAGTGTCATCCTGAGGTGTGTTCTTCCAGCTTGTAGGAACTAATCAGTGCCTTTAATCACAAACTGATATGATCCAACCAAAACAGGGAAAGCACTGCTCTGATAATGTATAATGGTGGAAAACATCCATCATCCTTACCATGCATGGAGGAAAACGCACACCCAAACAAGATAGCAGATGCTCTGTTATTGTTCTATTACACTGTGTCATTAGCTTTGTGGGAACTAAAGTAAAATGTTAACATAACATGTTGAGTTTTCAGAAAATTGAGATGGAGAAAAAAAGGCCCAAACTAGTAAAAATCAAGCTTCAGCATATTGTTATTTCATATTTTATGTTCAAAATTCATGCCTCACACAGCTGGTGTAATTTCCCTGAGAACTGCAGGTCAGCTGCTGCCTTAGGTTCTTTAAGCACACAAAGCTTTCCTTTTTACCACTGCTTTCATCTTTTTACTCTTTATTATGTAGTGTAACCTTTATCCTTTTATCTATGTGTTGTATCTATGGATGTGTGAAAATGGATGAATGAATATACTGTAAGTAACTGTGGACTGGTGAGCACCTAAAGTCTTGGAGATTACTTTGTAACCCTTACCACTTTTATGCAAATCAGTGCAGTCAAAATCAGCAAATGCTTCTGAATACCAAACTCAAAAAGTTCAAGTGTTTTTTTAATAAGTCAAAAGCTCTACACCTCACTCCAGTCTTGTTTCATTGCTTGAACTCCAAGTTTGCTAACTCCTAGCTTTTGTTGAAGTCATTAGCATAAGGGTTCATTTACTTTTTCTACCAGCACCGTGAGTGTTTAACGGCTGTGTCCAATAAAGACATGAAATATTATAATTGTGTGGTATTTGGTTCAGCACACTGTGTGTGTATATAGTTGGTACTTAGATGCAGATCAGATCACATTTTACTCTACTTTCTGAGGAAGCTGAGATCCTTCAATGTGTGCAACAAGATGCTGGAGCTTTTCTACCAGACCATCATTGCCAGCACAATCTTCTTTGCTGCTGTTTGCTGGGGTAGCAGTATCAGAGCCAGCAACACCAACAGACTTGACAAGATTATCAAGAAGGCTGGCTCTGTGATTGGTCTCAGTCTGGAGACCTTTGAGACTGTGGTGGAGAGGAGAATACTGAACAAACTGTTATCCATCATAGACAATTCTGATCACCCCCTCCACCACACACTGGACAGACAGCGGAGCACTTGTTTCAGCAGACTGCTACAGCTTCACTGCCGAACATCCAGATACAAGAATTCTTTTCTGCCACATGCCATTTCACAGTACAATAATTCACTCTAATGTTGAATTTGGGTCATAACAATGCTGCCATACTGCACCTACAGTCTAACTGGTACCTTGCATTTCACCCTGCGCTTTATAATCCTTTTTTGCACAGTTGGTACTATCCATAGACTCATAAGGATCATCTTCTATTTAACCTGTTAGTAGCCTAGGTAGTATATAAAGTTATCTAAGCATTTATTTTACTTCCCTGGGTAACTCCTTTTTCTATTATGCTATGTGTATTTCTGTTGGTTTTGGGTTGTCGACTGTGTCATGATGCTGTTAGATTGTAATTTCCCAGTTTGGGATTAATAAAGTACATCTATCCATCTACAGTGGTGTGAAAAAGCATTTGCCCCTTCCTGATTTCTCATTTTTTGTATGTTTGTCACACTTAATAACCCCTTGCACTCCGGGCAATTTTCCTAAAAATGCCAAAAAATAACGTGCCCAAAGTAAATCGAAAGCTGTTCTTCAGCCCTTTGCAGCATCTTCATGGGGTTGGTCTCATTTAAAAGAAAACACTTTGAATTTTTTGGCAAAAAAAACCATAATCTCTCTACGTGCTCCGGCCACTGAGTTACAGTCATCTAAACATACTGAACTTGAAGAAAATAAATTTGGCCACGTTGTTTTTTGGATACAAATGCTTGCAAATAACACACAACTGTCCGATCTGGCTGGAAAATGCAACAGAAATGTAGAACCAAGTGTTATCCAGCTGAGGTCCAAATTTTGTAACAATACCACAAAAAATGAATATTTTACACAGCTTTTTTCTCAGGTAGTTCCCAGGCATTTTGGAACTGTGCCAAATGACACAGTTTGGAAAAACGTCTGTAACTTTTGAATAATTCAATGTAGAATCTTCATTTTGGGCTCTAATGAAAGGTCACATTCAGGGCTGTGTCTGTGTGTGTGTGTGTGTTGGGGGGGTTGTCCTCCGCTACAAAGGACGGAGTTCGGCCCTCGCTACATGATGGATTACACTCGTTGCATGTTTCCACAGCAACGCTGTCACAGCGGCTTCCCCCCCTCGCTACTGTGTGTGTGTGTGTGTGGGGGGGGGGGTTGTCCCTCCCCTCGCTACAGAGGACGGCCATCGCTACATGACGGAATAGACTCATATGGCTATGAGGCGACCGCTGCGCAGTCAGCGCGGCTTCCCCCCGCGGACCGGGGGGTGTTCGGACCGTGAACGCCCCCCCCCCACTCCTCTTCTGCAGTGGGGGGGGGGGGGGCATTCACGGTCCGAACACGGCAAATGAACCGTTTATCGCGGCGCACGCACTTCGTACGCCGTACAGTTGTAATTTACCGATCGGTCAAAAGTCATTTTTGGATTACAGTTTTCAGGGAGAAGTAATAATTTAGCTTGTAACACCTTACCTCTTCACAGCAGCAGTGTCCTGGCAAACTTCTCTTCCCCATTGTCAGACGAACACGACGCTGGTCCGCTCGTGGATTCCGGTCAAAACATAATTCCAATATTGCGGTTTTGGTGAATGATTTACGACCTTTGTCGTCGGCCTCCGTCGGTCTATGATGACGGAAGAGAATCCTAAACGTCTATTCTGCTGGAATGAGTGCAGGTCCCACTTGTGGGTGTTCTCCATGCTGCTGGGTCTGTAGCAGGTTCGTCCAGCGTCCTTCTTTTCATCTGCCGCAACAGTAAATCTCTTTTCACCCAGCCCGAACTTCTGTGCTTCAATTGGCTCCTGCATTCACAGTAGGCGGGTCCTCCTTCCTAGGTTTTCATTCATTGGTTCCTCAAGGTTTCAGAAACCCAATTCAAGGCTCTTATTAGTCGAATGAGAGGTCAATCAGATGAACTAATCTGTTCGCGGCTGTGTCTGCAGCTTTTTTTTTCAGTGGCCAACACCAACTACATCACCACCATGAGGACCATGCGTCCGAGAGTGCACGAGGATGCACGAGTGTGCCCTCGTGCGCCCTAGGACGCAGAGACTTGCCCGCCCGCGGTACAACGGAGTGCAAGAGGTTTTAAATGTTTCAGATCATAAACAAATTTAAATATTAGACAAAGATAACACAAGTAAACACAAAAAGCAGTTTTTAAATGAAAATGTTTATTATTAAGGGTAAAAAAAATCCAAACCTACATGGCCCTGTGTGAAAAAGCGATTGCCCCCCCTTCCCCCACGTTAAAACATAAATTAACCGTGGTTTATCACATCTTTGGAAAGCTGAGTTCAATTTCTCTAGCCACACCCAGGCCTGATTACTGCCACACCTGTTCTCAGTCAAGAAATCACTTAAATAGGACCTGCCTGACAAAGTGAAGTAGACCAAAAGATCCTCAAAAGCTCGACATCATGCTGCAATCCAAAAAAAACTCAAAAACAAATGAGAAACCAAGTAATTGAAAACATGGAACAGTGGCGAACCTTCCCAGGAGTGGCCGTCCGACCAAAATTACCCCGAGAGCACAGTGACGACTCACCCAAGAGGCCACAAAAGACCCCACAACAACATCCAAAGAACTGCAGGCCTCACTTGCCTCAGTTAAGGTCAGTGTTGATGACTCCACCATAAGAAAGACTGGGCAAAAATGGCCTGCATTGTCACAAGCTGAGCACTGGAAGTTTCCACCATGCTCAGTCTCGTGGCTTTTTCTCTGTATTTACATATTTGTTGTATTTTGTGCTTTGGGTTTTCTGTATTTTCGTATTGGTTCTTATTTTCCTGTTTATGTTATGGGTTTGTTACTCTCATTTTGTATTAGGTTGTATTTATTTCTCTGTCTGTATTTGTTGATATTTTACTCTTTGTATTTCGGACTGTTGTGTTCTTTCTCTGGGTTGACAGCTGTCAAGTGGCCTTTCCGGGTTGTACTCCATGTGGGCGTCACCCTGTCAGCTGTCAACCCCTTCGCTCTCCTCTCATCGCTCGCAGCTGATCCAAATTATTAATTATTTTATTATTTATCATACCTTTTGCCCGCTCATGTGACCCCACACCTGTCACCACTTGTGTATTTGTTTTGGACCCTATTTAAGGGCAGTATTTTCCTTTCCTTATTACCGCTGTCTTGAGAAAAGCTGAGTTCTTCTCGTCTCCACCACAGAACTGTGTCCGCTCTGGTGTGTAATTTGTAAGTTATCTTCTCCTGTTGATATTTTGTGTTTGAGCACTGTTTTGGCCTTTATGTTTTTGTTATTTTTCAATAAATCTCACAACTCACAGTTCAGTGCATGGGTCTATCTCTCTGCCCCGAGAGACCATTCATAACGTGCATGGCAGAGTTCCAAGATGAAAACCACTGCTGAGCAAAAAGAACATAAAGGCTTGTCTCAGTTTTGCCAGAAAACACCTTGATGATCCTCAAGACTTTTGGGAAAATACTCTGTGGACTGACGAGACAAAAGTTGAACTTTTTGGAAAGTGTGTGTCCCATTACATCTGGCGTAAAAGTAACACAGCATTTCAGAAAAGGAACATCATACCAACAGTAAAATATGGTGGTGGTAGTTTGATGGTCTGGGGCTGTTTTGCTGCTTCAGGACCTGGAAGACTTGCTGTGGTAAATGGAACCATGAAGTCTGCTGTTTACCAAAAAAGCCTGAAGGAGAATGTCCAGCCATCTGTTTGTGACCTCAAGCTGAAGTGCACTTGGGTACTGCAGCAGGACAATGATCCAAAACATACCAGCAAGTCCACCTCTGAATGGTTTAAGCAAAACAAAATGGAAGACTTTGGAGTGGCCTAGTCAAAGTCCTGACCTGAATCCGATTGAGATGCTGTGGCATGACCTTAGAAAGGCGGTTCATGCTCGAAAACCCTCCAATGTGGCTGAATTCCAACAATTCTGCAAAGAGGAGTGGGCCAAAGTTCCTCCACAGCGCTGTAAAAGACTCATTGCCAGTTATCGCAAATGCTTGATTGCAGTTGTTGCTGCTAAGGGTGGGCCAACCAGTTATTAGGTTTAGGGGGCAATCACTTTTTCACACAGGCCCATGTAGGTTTGGATTTTTTTTCTCCTTAATAATAAACACCTTTATTTAAAAACTGCATTTTGTGTTTACTTGTGCTATCTTTCTCTAATATTTAAATTTGTTTGATGATCTGAAACATTTAAGTGTGACAAACATACAAAAAATGAGAAATCAGTAAGGGGGCAAACACTTTTTCACATCACTGTCTCTATCTATCTATCTATCTATCTATCTATCTACAAATTAATGTAGAAAACCAGGTAACTCCAAAGGGTTCACATAATTTTTCTTGCAAATATAGTAGTTCCCTGAGAAGTGGATTGCACATGGTATTTATCCATGTTAAGTAGTGTTGTAGTCAAGACCAGACCAAGATCAGAGTGTAGAAAGACCAAGGCACTAAGTACCAAATACATTTCAGTTAACACGTTCAACACTTTTCCCCCTTTTTCATTCCACTTTATTATACACAAGTTTATTAATTTCAATGTTTTGATTTCTTTCTGTGTGTAGATGTCTTGATTTAATACTGAAATCTGATGAAAATTTCATGAGTAGCCTCAATGGAAATACATGTACTGAAAAAAATGACGTGCTGTGGAGAAAGGAAGCAGGCGAGGCAACGAGCTAGACAACACACAAACTTTATTCCTTCTCCAACATACAGTACAGTAAAAGAGCTCCCGGGTCTCTGTGCATTCTCATTTTATACCTTTCATTCCATGCATTGAGACCCTGGAACTTCTGACCATAATACATTGTTTGGAACAAAGACCTGTGTGGCACATTAAAATAACATCACGCTGGCCCCGCTTCTCACACCCTTTCCTCTTCCAGCGGCTCCGGCATGCTCTCCTCTACCTGGGGGGTGAATAGTCCTTACTGTCCAGTCTGAGACCCCCCGGGTGACACTTCCTCCTTCAGTCCATTGTTTCCCCTTTCCCCAGCTGCCTTCTCTGGGTGGAGAATCCCCCCCCCGTACCACCACACAGCCCCCCCCCCCAACACTAACCCCCCCCCCCCCCCCCCCCCCCCCCCCGTCCTTTGGGCTTGAGCCGGTGCCCATAGTGGCTGTAGCGGGGGGTCACCGATCCAGTCGAAACACCCCACTGACGAGGTGTACAGGAGGGCACGTCAGTCTGTGGAGGGAGAAAGGGAGGGGGGGAAACACATAAGCTTCGTGGGCGCAGGTCTCTACCGAGGGAACACCAACTTTCAGATCCACCAACGGTGGGTGTCCACACCGGGGAGTTTGGGCCAACACCACCTGCTTGTCTGCTAACAAAAAAGCGGGCTTCAGCCTGTCGATGCAGATGGTCTCCCTAAGCCCCCCAAAGTCTAGCACAAAATGCTTCGCCCCAGGTTCCAACACCCTGAATGGTCCATCGTACAGTGGGCGCAGCGGGGTCCGGTGCGCATCGTGCCTGACGAAAACAAAGCTCTCATTCTGTAAACTCTTGGGGACGAAAGTGCGGGGAAAACAATGGTGGGCTGGGCCCAGTACATTAAAAGCCTCCGTACTGTGCAAAAATTGCGCGGGCAGATCAGCCTCGGGCGCGGGGTTTTCCGGTGAAAACTCTATGGGGATCCGTAGCGGTTGGGAAAAAACGAGTTCTGGTGGGAAGGCTGCCAAATCCTCCTTAGGTGGGGAGCACAACTCTAAAAGAACCCATGGCAGACTGTCGACCCAATTTGTATCCGTGAGTGAAGCTCTGAGCGCTGCCTTAAGCAACCTATGAAAATGCTCACATAACACATTAGCTTGGGGGTTGTAAAGGGTAGTGTGGTGAATTTTGACCCCCAGTCTCTGGGCCATCGAGGACCAGACTTCTGAAACTACAAAAAAAAGCACAAGCTACTTCCGCGGATGTGGTAGAAGCCAGTGAAACCACTTCAGGCCAGCACATGGTGCAATCCATGATAGTCAAAAGGTGCATAAAACCTTGCAACGGCGGGAGGGGTCCCACCAAATCCACGTGGACGTGGTCAAACCTCCTGGCCGGGATTTGGAAGGGCTTGAGGAGGGCTTTGGTGTGCTTATGCACTTTGGCCCACTGGCACGTGACGCAAGCTGCAGTTCACTCTTTTACATCCTTGTGAAAGTGCGGCCAGACGAACTTCACCCCCACTAGTTTCACCAAAGCGCGCATGCCTGGATGTGACTAACTCAAAAATGTGGCGGCACCAGGAGCTCAGAACCACTGGGCGCGAGCAGCCAGTAGAGACGTTGCAGAGCAAGGGAGGGCACCCTTCTTGCACCACCTTGCTCTCCAGCCATAACCCAGTAGGCACCAACTGCGGCGCGCAAATGTCCGCGTCCCCAGTTTGCTCCGCAGCAATAGTGGGAAAATCTATTCCCATGTAAACCAGGGAGACTAACACGTGTGACAGGCAATCAGCCACAATGTTAAGCTTACCAGCGACATGTTGGATGTCGGTCATAAACTCCAAGATCGCGGCCAAGTGCCGTTGCTGCCAAGCCGACCACGGTTCCGAAACCATGGACATCGCGTACGTCAGCGGCTTATGGTCCACGAATGCGTTGAACTCGCACTCCTCTAGCTAAAATTGGAAATGGAGCATCGCCAGGTGTAGAGCCAACAATTCCCTGTCCAACATGCTATATTTGCTAGCAACGCGGCATCCGCAAGCGCTGTTTTGGCATCCGTGAAAGCCTGGACTCGCTCGGGAGTCCAGTCAATGTTTTCGCGGGCTTCTTTTTTTCAGCACGGCATACAACGGCTGCATTAGCTGGGCTGCCAGAGGAAGGAAAGAGTTATAAAAACTGACCATTCCCAAAAACTCCTGTAGGGCCCCGACGGTCTGCGGACGCGGAAAGTCTGACAGTGCGCACCTTATTCGGTAGCGGAATCGCGCCCTCCGGCGAAATGCGGTGAGCCTAAAAATCAATTACTGGCACACTGAACTGGCACTTCACCGGGTTCACTATAAGCCTGTGCGCTTCCAACCTCTGGAAAACTATCTTCAGATGGGCGATGTGCTCCTCTTCGGACAAGCTAGCTACCAGAATGTTGTCTAAATAGACAAAAACGGAGGACAAGTCGCGAAGCACTGCATCCATCATCCTCTGAAAAGTCTGCGCCGTGCCTTTTAATCCGAACGGCATGCGTAAAAACTCGAATAGACCGAAAGGAGTTATTACCACTGTTTTCAGAACATCTTCCGCGCGCATCGGGACCTAATGGTATCCGCGGACCAGATCCACTTTCGAAAAATGCGCCCTGGCCAGGTGCACGGAAAAATCCTGGATGTGGGGAATAGGATAACGATAGTGTTCCATGGCATTGTTCAAGCACTGGAAATCGCCGCACAGTCACCACGACCCGTCGGCTTTAGGCACCAAGTGTAGCGGGGATGCCCACAGGCTGTTGGAGCGCCTGACGATGCCCAACTGCTCTAAGATGGCAAACTCCTTGCGTGCGCTGGCCAGTTACGCTGCGTCCAGGTGCCGAGGTCGCATGAACACCGCCGGGCCTTTTGTAGTTATGAAATGTTCGACCCCGTGTTTCGTTATTGTAGCCGAAAAAGTCGGGACTATGAATGCTGGGAACTGTGCGAGTAAATGTTGGTACTTACCCCCCGGAGCTATAACGTTAGCCAGTGTTGTTGACCCAGCTCCCCAAGCTGTGCAGGGCATTGAGGTAAAAGACACAGCATCCACTAATCGCCTATTAGCAACATCAACTAACAACCTATAAGCACGGAGAAAGTCTGCACCTAAAATGAGAGCAGAACATGCAGCTACCACAAAGTCCCACTGGAAATTGTGTCCATGTAAGCATATTGTCAGTGTCTGTTGGCCAAACATCCTGATGGTGGATCTGTTGGTGGCCGTGAGCTTGGGACCGCTGCCTCCTGCCACCCTGTCTGCATTGACTGGCAGGATGAGGCTCTTCTGGGAGCTGGAGTCCACCAAAAAATGTCTCCCTGAACGTGTGTCTGTGACATAAAGCAGCTTGTTCCTGTTGCCAGCGGTTGCAGCTGCAACTGAATGCCGATCGTGCCGTCTTCCCGGCTTCTTGAATTGGCATGGCGACAGGCAGTGTTGGGCATTCAAGCTGAAACGGCAATAATAAAAACAGATCGCCCCTTTCCTTCGTCTCCTGGTGTGTGTCCCTGCTACCACCAATGGCTCCTCGACCTCGCTGGAGTCCCTCATGATGCCGGTGCCACTGACTGTATGCTGAGAGTTCTGGTCGCCAAAATGATGCGGTTCGCTTCCTGCGCCAGGGCGCGGTAGTTCTTGGCAACCAGCCGCGGCGAGTTGGCCAGGATAGCCCTCGCCATAGCCGGTAGGCTCCTGAGGAACAAGTGGGCGAACAGGAAAGATTCATCGTCCTTCCCCCTCAGCGCCAACATGCTCTCCATGAGCTAAATTGCTCATCTGTCACCTAACTCTGAATGCGTTAGAAGTCTCTCTGCCCTCTCACTGTCAGAAAGGGTATAGCGCTGGAGTAGCATCCTCTTGAGTGCCTCATATTTCCCCTGGGCCGGCGGCTCCTGGAGCAGGCTCATCACCCGTTGCGTGGCATGTGTGTCCAGCGCAGCGACCACGTAGTAATACTTCGTGTTGTCCAAAGTTATCCCGCGGAGTGCGAACTGGGCTTCTATGTGCAGGAACCATGCGGTCGGGTCGTGAAGCCATAAGTCTGGTAGCTTGACTGAGACAGCGCACGTGGCACTGGTGCTCTCCCTCCAGGTAGTCTCCAGGGTGGTGTTTGGCTCGCTCTCCATGGCACGTCTTGGGGTCACCAATGTGGAGAAAGGAAGCAGGTGAGGCAACGAGCTAGACAACACACAAACTTTATTCCTTCTCCAACATACAGTACAGTAAAAGAGCTCCCGGGTCTCTGTGCATTTTCCTTTTATACCTTTAATTCTATGCATTGAGACCCAAAACTTCTGACCATAATACATTGTTTGGAACAAAGACCTGTGTGGCACATTAACATAACATCATGCTGGCCCTGCTTTTCACACCCTTTCCTCTTCCAGCAGCTCTGGTGCTCTCTTCTCTCCCCGGGGGGCGAATAGTCTTTACTGTCCCGTCTGAGACCCCCCGGTGACACTTCCTCCTTCAGTCCATTGTTCCCCCTTTCCCCAGCTGCCTTCTCTGAGTGGAGAATCCCCCACCCGTACCACCATACAGCTTCATATTTGCCCCAATGTAAATCCTTTGTGACACTCTGCCAAACTAAAAATATATGACTCACTGCCTGCTGTCATTTCAGTTTGACCTTGTAAAAGCCACCATTTTATAGAATGACACACTGGCTTGTCTAACATTTCTGCTAGTTCAGAAACAGAGACTGACCACTCTACACCTGTCCATCATCTGTCATGCGGCTTACCAAGAGAACAAGAAAGATACACACACTTGCAAACAAACAAGTAGGCATACACATGGAAACACCCACGTGGAACAAACGTAGAGACCAGCTCCACTCTGTGGGTCTGCCATCACTTATCAGGCTACCTCCTCCAGTCCCAAACCATCATAACCCTCCATAAATGCACAGTCACACACGTACACAGTGTGATTCCCAATGTGGTTGTCAGTCCCTGACTTGACCATGCTGTGTGTATAAAGGGCTTTCAGCTGATGTTTGCTAGTTCATTACACATCTTATTAGCTAAAATTACACCTGTTAAGCCCAATGGTGACTCTGTATACACTTGGTTTAAAATGCATCTTAAGCACACAGCACTGAATACAAATACAAATGACCACAAATAGGCAAGGTGATCCGATTACCCAGACCACTTCCCGAGATGTTCTGCAACACTTTGTCTACAAATATTTTACATCTTTTGCGGTGTAAGCTCCTCATGCTCCTCAAATAAGAAAAACATGCCATCAATATCCTGTACTGATTTGAAAATGCTTGCCATTCTCAAAAATACATACTGTATATGGATGTTAGTTCCTTAAAAAAGAACTTATCTTAAAAAAAAGAACTTATCTTGCAAATAAAGCCTATATGGAAATTTAACCAGCCGTCTGTCTAAAAGCACAGTTGCACTTTTAGTTGCCAAAAAAGTCTGTTGTATAGACATGTTAGCTTTTGATAGATATTCTTGATGAATTTATGTTCACTGAGTTAACAACAAATGTCAAGTATCACTTCATGAGCTTCCATTGAAAAATACCAGATGCCACTTTGCTGATTGTGTGAACACAGCATAATAATTTATACAATTTAAAATAGACTGTGTTTAAAATGTCCACTCATTCATAGCGCCCTACATTTGAATTCACTCCATTCAAAGATAGGGTACTAAGTAGTGAATGAGTGGACATTTTAAACAGTCCTACGCTGTGGTCGAAATGTTCACTCATTTTCCATATAGTGTACTATATAGTTGATCAGTCATTATGTAGTGCTGTTCAAAATCTTAACTGAAAATTTATTTCACTATATAGTACACTCAAATATTCCATAGTGCATTTTGAAAAGCAGTGTACAACAGATGGTCACTACATTAGCCGATATATCTCATAATGCCATGCGCAGCCAATAGAGCAGAGAGAGGAGAGTTTCACATCACAACATAAACTACCTTAAGGTATTTTTGCTGTATTTATTAATACAGCAAAACTGATTTGATAGATATTTATTACAAAACACATACAGGTATTCAGTTTTTACCACCATTAATCTGTAACGTTTTACTGTCTCACCATGATGATGTCATAAACCATGCTGCGAAAACAAGCTGAGTAGTGTCCGAAAGCTGATAATTTTGTTATATTGAGTTTACTATATAGTCCACTATATCTGAATTCACTATATAGTGAGTAGTGAGGTAAGGAGTGAGTGAACATTCCAAACACAGTTCTAGACTTACAGCTAGCTATAGCTAAAGTTAGCTAGCAGTTAGCTATGGCCACTTTAGTTAGCATGCCATCTTGTTTGTTGTCTTTGCTAATGGCGAGCCCAAGTCACGCCCCCTTTACTTCCGCATTTGCAACCATAAATTGGAAAAAAAATCTCCACTGAAATGAATGGCAACAGAGAAATTATCTCTTGATCCTGATCGAATTTTGTCACGAGTTACACATATTATGCTTGTCAATTTAAAATATAATTTTCCACGTAAATAACAGTGTAAGTTGCTAACTGCTAAGGTATAAGGTTATGAAAATACGTAAATTGAAAGACCATCATATGTGTGATTCCTGGCAAAATTCGATCGAGATCAAAAAATAATTTCTCGCTTGCCATTCACTTTTCAGGTCCCATATGCGGAAGTAGAGGGGGGCATGACTTAAGCTCTCCATTGTTTGATCTTTTATCTTTTTGTGAAATTTCCGTTTTGCAAAAGAAAGAAGCTGTTACCATGGTAGCTAGCTTGAATTTGTATTTCTAACCTTTACGTGGAGACACATTAAACTGATGTCCCAAAAGCATAATTTTGAAAACAAATAAAAGGTACACCATCAATTCATTCAGTTTCCTACTGTCAAAAGTTATAAATTATACCTTTTACAGAATGCCCCCTTGTCCAATCATAGCTGTCATATGTTATATGTAATATGACAGCCTCTAGCCTGAAGGGTTTTTTGAGTATTTAATTGAAAACCTGGCTGTTCATTTGAAATTAACTCAGTAACTACTAACAATTACTTTATACGCTTTCATAATTCTGTTTAGATGAATGGGATGGAACTGACACTAAAATTGGAATTGACTGGAAGAAATATATGATTTTACTTAAAAGTTAACTGAATAATATATACCTCTAGAAGTCTGCTTCATTTCAACAAATGCTGAAGTTTCACACAAATATTGCAATTACGATACAACTGTCACACAATGGGCCTCATGCAAGAACCATGTGTACCAACAGATTTGATAGTAAACATGATGTACGATCAGTTTAAGTGAATTTGCGACATTCAACACACTTTAAGTATCTTGAAATGTTGCACAGGTAATAACAAATTATACAAGTGGTTGTGACCACTTGTAAGAGTTATGTGCAAATGTTTGCTATTATTCTATTTAGAGCCAATTATTTTCTATAAATGGCTCTATATTTCATTTGTCTGAATCAGTTTTTAGAGTAGAAGCCCTATAAACTAGTTGACATGATTTTATACTTTGAACGTGTAGCTGTAAATGTATTCTTATTGGACAGTAGGGATTCCAGGAGTTACTATATTGTCCGATAATTGCACTCGAACGTTTCACTAAATAAGTATCACTCTGCTTCCACTGTGTTTTAATAATCTTTAAAGTTAATACCAGCGGCTTCTTATAAGTGAGAATTGTAATATTGTGTTGAATACCTTAATTTCCACAGTGAGGAGCTGTTTGAAAAGAGACAAACCTAATCCACAACTCTCTGACCTGGAAGCCCCACCCTCATAAACATCCAGCAGATATTTTATGCCTGTTTAAACAAAACAGACAAGATAGAGTTGGATTTATTGTCTCAGTTAGCCAATTATAATAATTTTGTGGTGATGAACTCTTTGTTTCATCTGGAAATGCCAAGAAAAAGTGAGCAAAGAGTGTGGGGAAAAGCCTAAATTGTTAACAAGCTAACAACAAACTAGCCACCACCATATGCACTCAACAGGTGGAGTTGTACGTGTTTTAACAATGACTTCAGTATTGAACAATATTTAATTTAGTTGCATGTGTGGGCCTATTCCTTTCTATATTATGCTCACTGAGGTGCTTAGCAACAGTTTTACTAGGTCACTTCAGGAAGGACTATTTTTGTCAGGGGATCAAAATAGCTGATTAAACGAACAAAAAACATATTTTGTCTTGTATCCACCTTATTCCTGGGGGTGCCGCTGTAGGAACGATTATGGACGGAACTTCCAGTTTCGGCTGACCAAGTGTTAAATCAGTCAGTTTCAGAGGAGTAGCAGGGGCATTTAAAATAGCGTTTTTAAAAGTTTTTCAAATTCATTTTAATGTATAGTTTTGCACTCAAGTGGCAGCTAATTTCAGCTCTTCTAGTTTTTGTATTTTTTGAATGTTTTTTGTGTAGTTCTGGTACTTGCTGCTGTTTGTGGTTGTGCCAATAGATTGGATAAATGGAGGCTTCTTTGTGGCTCCGACTAGATTCTACATCTGCTCTGAGGTAAATCTGATTATCCATCCATCCATCCATCTTCTACCGCTTTTCCAGAGGTCCGGGTCACGGAGGCAGCAGTTCAAGCAGAGAAGCCCAGACTTCCCTCTCCCCAGCCACCTGCTCCAGCTCTTCAGAGAGGATACCAAGGCGTTCCCAGACCAGCTGGGAGACACAGTCTCTCCACCGAGTCCTGGGTCTGCCCCGGGGTCTCCTCCCAGTGTGACGTGCCCGAAACACCTCAAGTGGGAGGCGTCCAGGAGGCATCCTAATCAGATGCCCATACCACCTCAACTGACTCCTTTCAATGTGGAGGAGCAGCGGTTCTACTCTGAGCCTCTCCCGGATGACTGAGCTCCTCACCCTATCTCTGAGGGTGAGTCCAGCAATCCTACGGAGAAAGCTCATTTCAGCCGCTTGTATCCGCGATCTTGTTCTTTCGGTCATTACCCAAAGCTCGTGACCATAGGTGAGAGTAGGAACGTAGATTGACTGGTAAATCGACAGCTTTGCCCGAGAACTAAGCTCCGTCTTCACCACAACAGACCGGTACAACGTCCACATCACTGCAGATGCTGCTCCAATCCATCTATCAATCTCTCGCTCCATTTTCCCCTCACTCGTGAATAAGACCCCCAAGATACTTAAACTCCTCCACTTGGGGCAGGAGCCTGTCCCCAACCCAGAGAGGACAAGCCACCTTTTTTCCAGCTGAGGACCATGGACTCGGACTTGGAGGTGCTGATTCTCATCCCAGCTGCTTCACACTCAGCAGCAAACCGTCCCAGCAAGAGCTGTAGGTCATTGCTGGATGAAGCCAACAGGATAACGTCATCTGCAAACAACAGAGATGAGATCCTGTGGTCACCAAGCATGACACCCTCCGTTCCCTGGCTGCGCCTAGAAATCCTGTCCATAAAAATTATGAACAGGATCGGTGACAAAGGGCAGCCCTGGCAGAGTCCAACTGTCACTGGGAATGAGTCCGACGGAGTGTTGGCAATACGAACCAAACTCTCACAACGGTCGTACAGAGACCGAATAGCTCGTAACAACAAGCCTGATACCCCATACTCCCGAAGCACCCCCCACAAAAAACCACGAGGGACGTGATTATGTCCAACATATTTTAACAAAATGCAGCCAACTTTATTGCGGTGGAGACATTGATATTGTGACCCGTGCTGGCAAAATGAATCAGAATGCCCACCGCATCATTATGAGTACAGGCAACGAAAAGCCATAAATCATCATGGCTCTTTGCTTGATAGCGGCAAAGTCCCAGTAAACCCCCAATGAGTGTTTGGTATCATTTTAAAGCTTAGAAACTGTACTTTCTAAGATACCTTTGTTTTTGCAGAAGAACTCCCAACCAGTCGAACGTGAGTTTTCAACCTAGCTAAAATATAAACAAATCGTCTTTTTCTGGGTCAGTTTTTGCACACTACCTACAAATTAAATATCATTTTGAAGGTCTTTCAATACAGAATATGGAAATAACGTTACATCAGTTTGAAAATGTCCTCAAAGTGACTCATTTTGCCAGCACGGGTCATTTGTTTACATCGTTAGCATCTTAGCAGCGGCGCTAATTAACTGAGCTACTGTCTACGAGGCCACTTTTTAAGGTCATCTTCCCATCCCTTGATAGTCGTGGGAAGTGGTATGATTATGTTACTGTTCTGAGGTGCAAGAGGCCGTGTTCCCGCATTTCTGATGCAGAAGTCAATGTTTTTTAACAAGGAAAAGTGTCCCGTTTCAGTGACAACCATACGTTCTAAACTAGTACCGGAAGGTGCTACCATAATTCACACAAGGCATCATGGGGCCTAGGAGTAAGGTGGATTGCTGTCATTTAATAAACTGTGCTTGTGGATGTCTTTGGCCCTCTGCTTGGTATTGGGCATATGATGAATCACTGCAGTTATAGATTCATGATACTGCACTCCCTCCTGTGTAGTATTGCTTAAATATGACATTCTAATCAGTTTAAATGGATAGTGGTGCCATTATGTAATGAACATGGCAGTATTAGGGCATTGGATATGTAAATCTTGGAATTCATCATTTACAGCGGGGATCAAGTATTGAACACATCCAATATTTTTCTCATTAAATATATTTCTGATGGAGCTATAGACCTGAGATTTTCACCAGATATCAGTAACAACCCTAGTAATCCATACATACAGAGAAATCAAGGCAACTGTGTTCACAAAACAAGTTTTATTTTATGTAAGTATTGAACACCTAAAGAAAAAAGAGGTGCAAAAAGGCATAGAAAGCCAAGAAATCAGCTGAAATCCATCAAAATTTAGGGAGCCATCCCATCCCCCACCAGTGCAAATTAATTTCAGCTGGTTAAGTCCTGACTGATAGCCTTTAGAAAAGGTCTGTGAGTATCAGCTCGTCACACCACAAAGAACTCATGATGGGTAGAAGCAAAAAGGTCTCTAGACCTTCGCAACCTTATTGTCGCAAAACATAATGATGGCATTGGTTACAGGCGCATTTCTAAACTGCTGAATGTTCCAGTGAGCACTGTTGGAGCCATCATTCAGAAGTGGAAAGAACATCATTTTAACATAAACCGGCCATGACCAGGAGCTCCTCACAAGATTTCTGACAGAAGAGTCAAAAGATTTATCAGAAGAGTTACCCAAGAGCCAAAGACCACTCATGGAGAGCTCTAGAAAGACCTGGAGTTAGCAGGTACTGCTGTTTCAAAGAAAACAATAAGTAATGCATTCAACTGACATGGGCTCTATTCCTGCTTACCTCGCAAGACTCCATTGCTGAAGAAAAAACATGCTGAAGCACGTTTAAAGTTTGCTGCACAACATTTGGGCAAGCCAGTAAAACACTGGGAGAATAAAGTCTGGTCAGATGAGACCAAAATTGAAGTTTTTGGATGCCACAACACACATCATGTTTGGAGGACAAATGGCACTGCACATCCCATCATGGTGTGGGGGTGTTTTTCAGCAGATGGTACAGGCAGACTTCATATAACTGAAGGAAAGATGAATGGACATGAATGGACAAATGTACAGAGACATCCTTGATAAGAACCTGTTGCCGTCTGCCAAGATCCTGAAGAGGAAATGAGGGTGGACATTTCAGCAAGACAATCATCCCAAACACACAGCCAAGGAAATTCTCAACTGGCTCCAGAGAAGGAAAATAAAGCTGCTAGAATGGCCCAGTCAGTCACCTGACCTGAATCTAATTGAAAATCTATGGAAAGAACTGAAGATCAGAGTTCATAGAAGACACCAACAGAATCTTCAAGATTTGAAGACGTGGAAGAATGGGCTAAAATCACTCCTGAGCAATGCCTGCACCTAATTTTCCATACAAGAGGCATCTGGAAACTGTTATTACCAACAAAGGCTTTTCTACTAAATAGTAAATGAATTTCACCAAGCTTGTTCAATACTTATTCCCTGTGTCATTCCACGTTGTTAAATACTGTATAGCTTGTTTTGAGAACGCAGTTTCCTTGATTTCTCTGTATGTATGGATTACTTGGGTTGTTGCCGATATCTGGTGAAAATCTCAGGTTAATGGCTCCATCAGAAAAATGTTTAATGAGAAAAATGTTGACGTGTTCAATATTTATTTCCCCACTGTATATGCAGGCTGTTTAAACAGTTCAGTAGGACATGCAAGCATTTGTTGAATCTGGAGTGGCTCCTTTCGCACTAACAGGACTTACAAGCAAAGTATGAATATGTTCTTGCGTGAAGCCTACTGTGTCACATTTTTGAGACTGCGACAGCATCAAAAAGGCTACCTAAAATTTCATTTTCCAGGCCAAACCCTGAACCCCAGTATCAGCTTTCCATTTCTCTTTTGCCCCAAGGAGAAAGCCAAACACCACTGGGAGATCAGAGAGACTGAAAGGGTTTTCCCATCCCGCTGCCAAAGGAATTGTGGCATTTTCTCTGCATCTACGTTGAGAAGTCTGAACGTGAAGCGTGGACTATGAAATACTGTCCCAAACAAACGAGTTTAGAACTTTCCTGATACAGTGAAGGAAGAGCTGCTGTCGCTGTGGAAGGCAGGGCAAATGTGACCTGCTTTCCAGAGTGCTTCATAGTTTCCGTGAACTTGTGCTTCCAAAAAATCCACATCCAGCAGCTTATGATTCTCCCCATTTTATAAGAATGAAGAAAGTCTGAAAATATGCATGTGAAGAAGACGGGGTGCAAAAATGACTTGTCGCTTTAGGTCATGTGAGTGAGCGTGCATGAATGTGTTTGGTGTGTGTTGGTCTCACCCCAGGTCATCCTGCTGAAAGCCCTCCAGCTCGTCTCTTTGCTCAGCCAGAGAAGACTCCAGGTCCAGATAGGTGCCATTGTGGGAGAGCTGAAGTGCACAGTCATCAAGCTGCAAAATGACAGAAAGAAATTATTTTAATGGAATATATATATATATTACACCACCAAATAAACTGATGTAAAACATGACCCTTCCATGCACACGAGTGACACATTGGTCTCTGGGCTCAGTTTTTCTAACCTCACACCTTCCTATGTGCATCCATGCTTTCACACCCTTTTGTAAAGCAGTTTGAGCCTGTGAAATAAATCCAGTTTATGTAGCGGGGGTCTGAACACAACTGTGTACAGTGGCCTGGTAATGAGTGAAGACCATATTCAGCGTGGCTCTGTTTTCTGTCTTACAGAGCTGTTGAGGGAATTAAGTAGTAATAAAGGCTGCAAAAAATAAAAAGAATCCAAATGCAGAATGGAATGCGTAGAGGGGGGGAAAAAAAAGATTTTAGTGCATTTAAATCCCAGCTGGGAGAAATAACACGCTTAAATTTGCTTAAATTATGGACAATGTGTCAGTTTCAATAATTCCCACATAACCTTTCACATGCAATATGTAACTTTTCTCTCATATTTGTGGCACTTTATTATTCAGTTCACACACATGCACGCACACACACACAAAGAAAAGAAACGAAAAAAAGACACATTTTCATGGTAATTTACATTTACAAATTGCAAATGCATTAAAAAGTAGTAAATTTTGGAGAAAAAGTGTCTCAGATTAAAAAGAAAAGCTGTAAACTAACGAAAGTTGCAAATTTACATGAAGTAATTCAAAATTTCTAAGAAAAGTCATATTTCTGAAGAGCACTGATGCAGAAGCAGTCCAGTGAGGGAGAAGAAAGACTGCACAGAATATTTGCCTGCTCACTCTGAACTCCTGAATGTTCAGACTCAAAACTGGCAATCAGGACTGTAAATTTGCCACTCTTGTCCAGCAAATTTGTGTTTCTCTTTTAAACTTGGAATATATTTTTTCTTATAAATGTGCTATTTCTTTTTTTATCACACAAATATGCACTTATTTCTTATAAGTCTGCATATTTTTCTGAATTTTATCAGATTTTTCTTTTCTTTGTCAATTACAGGAAGCCACATGGGGTATGTAGAGCAGCCAGAAAATGTACTCAAGAAAAAGTAGAGTTACCTTATGAAATTATTTACTCAAATACATGAGTAGTCATTCCATAAAAGAGTAAGAAAGAGCAAGACTAAGAAAGTATCTAGTTAAAGTATCTAGTTAAAAAGTTACCCACCTGGCCTGTTTTCTCCCACCGCTCCCTGGTAGGGTGATTTTTCTGCTCTTGTTGGGGGGGGGGGGGGGTATTTTTTCTTTTTCTCTGTGATGCTACGTTGGGGTGTCTGGAATCCACCCCTTGGACAGGGGGGCTCTGTCATGATGCAGAGCACGGTTGGGGGACCGTGCTCACACTCTTAGTTAATGTAGTTATTTTCTGTATGTTTCCTACCTCAGGTTTATCATTGTATTTTGATCTTGGTTTTGCCTGTAGTTGTGGTCTTGTTATCTTACTCTTAGTTTTGTCAATATAGTCTTGTTTACTAATATTATGTGTTTTTGGTCTTATTGTATTTCAAATTATATCTTCCTGTTTTTGGACATGAGCTTACCGTCACCTTTGCCTTCAGTCCCCCTTTTTGTACATTGGTACTTATTAGCCTTGTATGCTTTATTATTGTTATTTTGTCCTTGCCTTGGTGGGCTGTCATCATTCTTTGTTCTTTACCTGTATCTTGATTTATCATTCATTCGGGTCTGTACTTTTATTTTGACAGCCGCCCTTGTTTACTTCTGCTTCTCTCCTAGCTAGTTTTGCGACTTGGCACAGCTGGTCTCATTCTGAGTCATTATCCTTACTCTGGTTATTGACACCTGTTGATCATTTGTTTAATTCCTCTTTGCTCTATTTAAGGGACGCTGCCCTGTATTTTGGGGCATCGTCATTTTCACTGTTATCTTTCTCTCTGTAACCTGACATGTGTCCCACGCCTTCTCTGTGTGGTCACTCCAGCGTTTCCACACACCTTAGCCTGTGGGTTATTCGGCCTTCTTGTATCCTGCCTTAGTATCCTGTCTTGTAAGTTTTTGTCCCTGCTTGGATTTTGTGTTTCTTATTATTAAACATTTGCAAACTCACAGTCAGTGTTTGGGTCTCCATTCTTGCCCTGCCTGGGCAGTTCATGACAGAATGACGATGCCAGTTTAGACCCAGCAGCTGTGAGTTTGTTTGTTTTTTCCTCCCCTACCTGCGTTGGCGTTGCTGGTTCTACCGGAGGGAGAACCAGACCGAAATTGGCACCCTCAGCAGCAACCATACACTTTGGCTGAGCTCTCACCACCTGCTGCTGCATCCATCAAAATATCCTCACCTGCTTCTCCCGTGTCCTCCTAAGTATTTCCTGTGTGTCCCCCTGTCCTGAGGGGAAGCCGCCGGATGACGGAAGGGCCTGCTGTTCCAGATATTCCTGTTCCAGCCCCACAGCCACATCTTGGACAGGAGAGGAGGGCCCTCTGTATCCCAAAGCCTGAGCCAACAGCACAGTGTCCCCTGGTTTTGGCATCACAGGACCCGGTGCCATTGGCGAGATGTTCTCTAGCTTCAGTCGCCACGTCTGGAGTTCCACCAGCGTCAGTCGCCACATCTAGAGTTCCACCAACTTCAGCCGCCATGTCTGGGGTTCCGCCAGTTCCTGTCGTCATGGTTGAAGTTTCACCTGCCATCATGTCTGCTGCTTGGGCTGCCGCAGCAGAGTCACTGGAGTCATGGTCGGCAGTGGGGCTCGAGTTAAGGCAAGTCCTCTATTTTGTCTTTACAATGTCAGTATTAGAGAGATCTTGCTTTGCTCTTGGCAGGGAGAACCAGTTGCAGCTGCCATCTGCTCCTGACTTTTCCCCATCAAGCTCCACTGCTGCCATTGATAGTGACCCGGTGTTTGTTTCTTCTTCCCTGTCTGAGTCCTCATCTGGTTCTGCTGATGGATCCTCGGTCCACTTCGCCAAGTCTTGCCGATGGTCATCAGCCCTCTTCGTCTGGTTTCGCTGATGGTCATCAGTCCACTTTGTCTGGTTTTGCCGATGGTCATCAGTCCACTTCGTCTGATTTTGCTGATGGTCATCAGTCCACTTCCTCTGGTTTCACCGATGGTCATCAGTCCACTTCGTCTGGTTTTGCCGATGGTCATCAGTCCACCTTGTCTGATTTTGCTGATGGTCATCAGTCCACTTTGTTTGGTTTTGCCGATGGTCATCAGTCCTCTTCATCAGGCTTTGTCGAGGGTCAGCAGTCGTCATCGTCTGACTTCACCGAGGTTCAGTAATCCTCTTCGCCTGGCTTCATCGCTGGTCAGCCGTATTCGTCGTCTGGTTTCCTAGCTGGTCAGCCATGTTCATCGTCTGGTTTCCTCGCTGGTCAGCCATCTTCGTCATCTGGTTTCCTCGCTGGTCAGCCATCATCGTCATTTGGTCTCCTTACTGGTCAGCCGCCATTGCCGTCTGTGTTCACCGCTGGCCAGCAGTCATCGTCAGGTTTGCCCGTTGCTCAGCTATGGGCTCACATAATCTATGCCTCAGTCCCTGCGGTCCACAAGGAGCACGTTTTCCAGCTGCTATCTCCAGGAAGGGATGCATTGTGCTCTACGGTCCGATGGCTCAGGGATGCTGGGAGGCCACCCAACAGATCGTGTTCTCTGGTCTGTTGGTGTTGGAATGCTGGGAGATCACCTGATAGACTATGTCTTCTGCTTGGGTGGCTCAGGGACTCTGGAAGGCCACCCGACACATTTCATCTTGTGATCTGGTGGTCTTGGAACTCTAGTAGACCACCTGAACTACCCGTCCTTCTCGCCCGGTGGTCCTGGGATCTCATTAGGCCACCCGATCTGTCTTGTTTTGATTCTGTGTTGAGCGAGAGATTTGTTTTAACCCACTTGGCCTGTTTTCCCCCACCGCTCCCTGGTAGGGTGATTTTTCTGCTCTTGTTGGTGGGGGGGGGGGGGGGGGGGTATTTTTTCTTTTTCTCTGTGATGCTACGTTGGGGTGTCTGGAATCCACCCCTTGGACAGGGGGGCTCTGTCATGATGCAGAGCACGGTTGGGGGACCATGCTCACGCTCTCAGTTAATCTGGTTATTTTCTGTATGTTTCCTACCTCAGGTTTATTATTGTATTTTGATTTGGGTTTTGCCTGTAGTTGTGGTCTTATCTTACTCTTAGTTTTGTCATTATAGACTTGTTTACTAATATTATGTGTTTTTGGTCTTATTGTATTTCAAATTATATCTTCCTGTTTTTGACCATGAGCCTACCCTCACCTTTGCCTTTAGTCCCCCTTTTTGTACATTGGTACTTAATAGCCTTGTGTTGTTTATTATTGTTATCTTGTCCTTGCCTTGGTGGGTTGTCATCATTCTTTGTTCTTAGCTGTATCTTGATTTATCATTCATTCCGGTCTGTACTTTTATTTTGACAGCTGCCCTTGTTTACTTCCATTTCTTTCCTAGCTAGTTTTGCGACTTGTCACAGCTGGTCTCATTCTGAGTCATTATCCTTGCTTTGGTTATCCACACCTGTTGATCGTTTGTTTAATTCCTCTTTGCTCTATTTAAGGAATGCCACCCCACAGTACGGGGTGTCGTCATTTTCACTGTTATCCTGCGTGTGTCCCACGCTTCTCTCTGTAACCTGGTGTGTGTCCCACGCCTTCTCTATGTAGTCACTCCGGCATTTCCACACACCTTAGCCTGCGGGTTATTCGACCTTCTTGTATCCTGCCTTAGTATCCTGTTTTGTACGCTTTTGTCCCTGCTTGGATTTTGTGTTTCTTATTATTAAATGTTTGCAAACTCACAGTCAGTGTTTGGGTCTCCATTCCTGCCTGCCTGGGCAGTTCATGACACTTTTTTCTTGTAAATTAAAAAGAAAAAAAGAACACATAAATGCACAATTTTTATTTTTTTCTTGTAAATTTATGTCTATTTTCTTGTACTTCATTCTTACAAATTTATGAGAATTTTCTCACACATTTCATTCTTCTTATAGATTTATTACTTTTTCCCTCATAAATGTGTGGAGTTTTCACTCCCAACTTTATATGTATTATACACAGTTTTTCTAATAAATTTGAAAGTTAGTGATAAATTTGACTTTTTCCACAAATATTTGCAACTTTTACTCATGAATGTGCAAAGCGAGAATGGGACAGTGACTTCAGTTCCAATTTCAAAGTAACAGATTCTTAATAAAATTATATAAGATAAGATAAGATAAGCCTTTATTAGTCCCACAACGGGGAAATTCCAGGATTGCAACAGCACAGGGATAGCAACACTCAGAGCAACAATCAGAAGGCAAGAAAAAAAAACAAGCAAGCAAGAGCAGCTAATAAACATATGTACGTATTACTATAAAATATATATATATACACACACACACAGACACACAGTGCAGAGCATTGTAGCTGGATGGAATAATATATGAATATATGAACACACAGTGCAGAGCATTGTAGCTAGATGGAATAAATATGTAAATATATAAACACCCACAGTACGGAGCATTGCAGCTAGGTGGAATAAATATGCAAGTATATAAACACACACAGTGCGGAGCAATGTAGCTAGATGGAATAACATGTAGATATATAAATATATAAACACCCACAGTACGGAGCATTGCAGCTAGACGGAACAAATATGCAAATATATAAACACACACAGTGCAGAGCATTGCCGCTAGATGGAATGAAACAGCATAACCGTCTACCCAGCTATCCTGCATGGTATGATTATGTGCCCATACACACTCTCACCCTCCATAGCGACCGGCATGCTCCTAGTTGTATGCCGGAGAGGACCACTGTGTAAGTCTATTGCATCTTCTGCATTCAAAAAACTATTAGTTTGTTACGTCTTTTTTGCTATCTCTGCGAGCAGCCCTGCTTAGGTTGTACAGTCTGACAGCCGTTGGTAGGAAGGACCTACGAAACCTCTCGGTTGTGCACCTGGGATGATGTAGTCTGCTGCTAAATGAGCTCCTCAGTGCATTCAGTATGTCCTGCATAGGGTGGAACTCGGACTCCAGCAGAGATGACAGTTTAGCCACCGTCCTTCTCTCTCCTATCTCCTCCATCGGATCAAGGCGCTGCCCCAGGACAGAGCTAGCTTTCTTAATCAGTTTGTTCAGTCTCTTCCTATCGGCTGCAGTAATGCCACTGCCCCAGCAGACCACTCCAAAAGTGATGGCTGATGCCACCACCGTGTCATAGAATGACTTCAGCAGCGCCCCTTGTACACCAAAAGACCTGAGTCTCCTCAGCAGGAACAGCCTGCGCTGTCCCTTCTTGTAGAGTGCATCAGTATTGTGTGACCAGTCTAGTTTATTGTTCAGATGAATACCCAGGTACTTATAGGATGTCACCATCTCGATGTCTGTTCCCTGTATATTTACTGGTACTGTGAGGGGCTGCCCATGCCTGCGGCAGTCCACCACCAGCTCCTTAGTTTTCCTCGCGTTGATCTGGAGGCAGTTCCGATGGCACCAGTCCACGAAGTCCTGGATAAGCCCTCTGTACTCAGCTTCATCTCCATTGGAGATGAGGCCAACGATCGCAGAGTCATCAGAGAACTTCTGTAGATGGCAGTGTGTTGTGTTGTGTGAGAAGTCCGCAGTATAAAGAGTGAACAGGAAGGGAGCCAGCACCGTTCCCTGGGGGGCCCCCGTGCTACTGATGATCGTGTCGGACACACAGTCCCGGGTTCTCACAAACTGAGGCCGGTTCGTGAGGTAGTCCAGGATCCATGATGACAGGTGCTGGTCCACCCCTGCGCGCAGCAGCTTGTCCTTCAGGATCATCGGTTGGATGGTGTTGAAAGCACTGGAGAAGTCAAAGAACATGATCCTCACCATATTCCCGGGCTTCTCCAGGTGGGACAGAGAACGGTGAAGGAGGAAGATCACCGCATCCTCCACCCCAATGCCATGCTGGTAGGCGAACTGGAGTGGATCCATCGCTGGTTCCACCAGGGGGCGGAGGTGAGCAAGGAGCAGTCTCTCCAGGGTCTTCATCAAGTGGGACGTCAAGGCCACCGGTCTGTAGCTGTTCAGGTCTTTGGGGTGGGAAGTTTTTGGTACAGGTACCACACAAGATGTTTTCCACAGCTGTGGTACCCTCCCCAGTTTCAGGCTCATGTTGAAGATATACGTCACAATCCCACACAGCTGGTCTGCACAGGACTTGAGGAGCTTTGCGCTGATGCCGTCCGGTCCCGGCGCCTTCCTCGCCTTGATCTTCCTCAGCTCCGTCCTCACCTGGGTCCTGGTCAGGGTCAGGATGGGGGGCTGTGTGTTGGGAGTGGGGGGGTGTTGGTAGAGTGGGGAGTGGGCAGCAGGACTTGATTTCTTTAGAGGCAGCAGTGGTTGTTGTGCAGTCAGGGGGGAGGGCGGTTGGTCAAATCTATTGAAAAACAGATTCAGGTTGTTCGCCCACTCCCTGCCCCCTGTGGCCTGGGGGGAGGTATTCTGGAGCCCCGAGATGGTTTTGAGGTTTCTCCAGACCCCGCTGATGTCGCTCTGTTGCAGCTTGTCCTCCATCTTCTTCCTGAAGCTGTCCTTGCCTTCTCTGATCTTTCTCCTCAGCTCCCTCTGTACGGACTTCAGCATCTCCCTGTTCCCTGACCTGAAGATCCTCTTCTTCTCTCTCAGAAGTGTTTTAATCTCAGGGTTGATCCAGGGTTTGTTGTTTGAGTGACGCCGTATGGTCTTGGTGGGAACGGATTTGTCCACACAGAAGCTGAGGTAGCCCGTGAAGGTGTGAATGAGGCCATCGATGTCCTCACCATGTGGATCGCAGAGCTGCTTCCAGGCGGTGGCTTCAAAACAGCCCTTTAGGGTGTCCATTGTCTCCTCAGACCATAACTCCACAGTGTGCATGGCCGGAGGTTGTCTGTGCACTAGGGGTTTGTACACCGGCCGGAGATGAACCAAGTTGTGATCCGATCTCCCGAGTGGGGGTAGTTGTGATGAGGTGTACGCCTCCTTAGTGTTTGCGTAGAATAAATCCAGTGTTTTATTGTCTCTAGTGTGGCATGTGACATACTGGGTGAACGTGGGTAGAATGGGAGACAGTGAAACATGGTTGAAATCGCCTGAGATGAGGAGAAGAGCATCTGGGTGTTCTGTCTGCAGCCTGCTGGTTACTGAATGGATGACGTCACGTGCTGTCCCAGCGTTCGCCGTCGGATTTGCATAAACAACAATGCAGATCACGTGTGAGTGTTCTCTCGGGAGATATGTAGGCCTCATGCTAACAGCTAGCAACTCAATGTCTTTGCTGCAGTGTCGTTGTTTAACAGTGATATGTCCCGGTCTGCACCAGTTGTTGTTAACATACATGATCACTCCACCGCCCCTAGCCTTGCCACTGTCTGGTGTTCGGTCAGCTCGTATCATGTGAAAACCCTCCAGCTCAATGTTAGCATCTGCTGCTAGTTCAGTTAGCCACGTCTCAGTAAACAAAAGGAGAGAGCACTCCCGGTATGTGCTATCATAACGGGAGATAGCCGCTAGCTCATCTAACTTTCCCAGTATCGACCGTACATTTCCCATGACAACAGATGGAAGGGAGGGTCTGTACCTTATATTTTTTGTCCTCCGCCTTACTCCAGCCCGGCAGCCGCGGCGTTTTCGCCTCAGTTCTCTCGGTATGTCGAGTATTTCCAATGGGACCGGGTGGCGGTTGAATGCTAGCAGCTGTTCTCTGCTGTATCGTATCCTGCTATAGACAGTGGCTCCGTCCACCGGCTCAGGAGACATTTAGGACGATCTGTGTGTCCGTGATATAAGTGGGGTGAAAAAAAAAGACGGATCAAAAGAGAGAGGAAGGGAAAAAGACTCGGAATCGAGCCGCTGTTGCAAAAGGCAGCCGACTCGTGTGGCGCCCCTAGTGTTATATTATAACACTTATTATATATTATATTATATATTTAATGATATATATAATACACCGTTTTTTTCTCATTACAATACAAGCAAGCACCTCTCTAACCAGTTTCCATCCATCCATCCATCCTCTACTGCTTATCCTGAGGGTCTTGGTTCCAGTCTAAGCAGAGTAGCTCAGACTGCTGCCTGATTCACATAGCACCATGACTTCCATGATCCCTCCAGCAGGTGTCGAACCCACTGGAGGGTGGACCCATGTGACTCCTTTGGGTACACTGGATTTTTTCTGTAACCTTCTCATGGGGATGCACTGGACTACTCTTGGTCTGGCCCTTCACTCAGGACAAATGTGCCTTGTGAGACCCTATCAGGAGTAACTTCCCCCGACAACAAAGCTTCTGGGATCATTAGGGCATACAAACCTCTCCGCCATGAAAAGGTGGCGATCCATGAAAGGAGCCAGTTTTCAAGTCAGTGAAATCCAAAGAAACTTAGAAGTACAACCAAGTGTTCTTGAGTAAAAATACAGATTTTCTTCAAAGATATAGGGACGTAAGAGTAAAAAATCTACTGCAAACCACTCACAAAAGCACCCTTCTGTGGAAAAAGTTACCTGAGTACATGTAAACTTAATTAGTTCCTGCCCACCTCTGGTTATGGGTATGTACAGTGGGGCAAAAAAGTATTTAGTCAGTCACCAATTGTGCAAGTTCTCCCACTTAAAAGATGAGAGAGGTCTCCAATTTTCATCATAGGTATACCTCAACTATGAGAGACAAAATGAGAAAAAAAAAATCCAGAAAATCACATTGAAGGATTTTTAATGAATTAATTGGTAAATTCCTCGGTAAAATAAGTATTTGGTCAATAACAAAAGTTCATCTCAATACTTTGTTATATACCCTTTGTTGGCAATGACAGAGGTCAAACATTTTCTGTAAGTCTTCACAAGGTTTTCACACACTGTTGCTGGTATTTTGGTCCATTCCTCCATGCAGATCTCCTCTAGAGCAGTGATGTTTTGAGGCTGTCACTGGGCAACACGGACTTTCAACTCCCTCCAAAGATTTTCTATGGGGTTGAGATCTGGAGACTGGCTAGGCCACTCCAGGACCTTGAAATGCTTCTTACGAAGCCACTCCTTCATTGCCCGGGCGGTGTGTTTGGGATCATTGTCATGCTGAAAGACCCAGCCACGTTTCATCTTCAATGCCCTTGCTGATGGAAGGAGGTTTTCACTCAAAATCTCATGATACATGGCCCCATTCATTCTTTCCTTTACACGGATCAGTCGTCCTGGTCCCTTTGCAGAAAAACAGCCCCAAAGCATGATGTTTCCACCCCCATGCTTCACAGTAGGTATGGTGTTCTTTCTCCTCCAAACACGACAAGTTGAGTTTTTACAATAAAGTTCTATTTTGGTTTCATCTGACCATATGACATTCTCCCAATCCTCTTCTGGATCATCCAAATGCTCTCTAGCAAACTTCAGACGGGCCTGGACATGTACTGACTTAAGCAGGGGGACACGTCTGGCACTGCAGGATTTGAGTCCCTGGCGGCGTAGTGTGTTACTGATGGTAGCCTTTGTTACTTTGGTCCCAGCTCTCTGCAGGTCATTCACTAGGGCCCCCCGTGTGGTTCTGGGATTTTTGCTCACCGTTCTTGTGATCATTTTGACCCCATGGGGTGAGATCTTGCGTGGAGCCCCAGATCGAGGGAGATTATCAGTGGTCTTGTATGTCTTCCATTTTCTAATAATTGCTCCCACAGTTGATTTCTTCACACCAAGCTGCTTACCTATTGCAGATTCAGTCTTCCCAGCCTGGTGCAGGTCTACAATTTTGTTTCTGGTGTCCTTTGACAGCTCTTTGGTCTTGGCCAAAGTGGAGTTTGGAGTCTGACTGTTTGAGGTTGTGGACAGGTGTCTTTTATACTGATAATGAATTCTAACAGGTGCCATTGATACAGGTAATGAGTGGAGGACAGAGGAGCCTCTTAAAGAATAAGTTACAGGTCTGTGGGAGCCAGAAATCTTGCTTGTTTGTAGGTGACCAAATACTTATTTTACCGAGGAATTTACCAATTAATTCATTAAAAATCCTTCAATGTGATTTTCTGGATTTTTTTTTCTCATTTTGTCTCTCATAGTTGAGGTATACCTATGATGAAAATTGGAGACCTCTCTCATCTTATAAGTGGGAGAACTTGCACAATTGGTGGCTGACTAAATACTTTTTTTTCCCCACTGTAGCTCCAGAGCCACAGGTTGCCAGCTCCTGATTTCAGGTAACGTAGCACTGCAGCCTATGTCAGAACTGAGTGACAACACCGTATAATGTAACATCCAGCTGAGTTTGAGACCAGGTGCACCGTAATATATCTACACATGGCTGCCATTGATGTTTATGAGTACAGTCACAAGCTGAAAGCAGGTGCAAGCTGCCATCCCAGAGACAACTTATAAAAAGCAACTTACACCACTTGGCTGCAACAATAAGCAATGGGTTTAGCAACTTCTTGTGGAAGCTACTGCTGATATATGAATAGGTGAGTCAGATCAGAGTCATGCATTGGCACAAAGCGGCTGGGTGGTATCAGTGGGGTTAGCCTGGCCTACCCTCTGATATATTGCCCAAGGCCCCGACCCCACCCAACCGCAGGCAGGCCATCCATTAAATCTGTGTGATGACAATTTCTGACCACAGATCACAAGACCTGCTGCTGCTGCTCTGAAACTCCCTTTCAGTCAGAAACAGGGAGACAAACTGTCGCATGGACTCACTGCATAAATATAACCTTGCTATATTTACTCTTCTCTGAGGCAGCATGCACACAGAAGCTTGAGGGTGGGCGTGTCCAGAGGGGCTGGGAGATTGGGGGGCGGGCACCAACAAGGCTGAAGTATTACAAAGGGGAATCTCCTTCTGAAGCTAAAATCACAGTATGGACCAAAGAGAGGATTTGAAGAGCTGACGCATTCATCCGGAGGGGGTCACAAGTCAAAGGGAGGGGAAGAAAACAGAGACTAAACTGTCGTTCCTGGCAGAGAGCATGACTGAATATACCAGCTACTAGTTTACAAGGAAGAACTTAAGGCAGTGTTCATGGTTCTGGTTAGATTTTTAGTGACATTTTTCTTTTTTTTTTTTTTTTTACTCAAAAAATATCACTCCAGGTCAAATGTTGTCAAGAATCTGAAAATTAAATAATTTACACAAAATCTTTTATGATTTCCACACTACAGGCCTTTTATTGACAGTTATGCTTAGTTTACCTACAAAATAATACAAGAAGCCTTTCTTTAAATGTTCTGGCTGGGGAAATTGGCTTTTTCATCCAGTAAGTAAGAAAATAAATTCAAATTGGCTGCTGTTTTCTAAAACAAATTTGATAACTTGACCATAAAAAGATCTAATTTTAGGAAAATTCTTGGCTTCAAATAATGTAACCTGATTATAAACCATATAAAATGGGTAAGAGTGATTCAATTTTGGCAGCTCTACACTGAAAAATGAGCAAATGCAAGTTTGGCGTTGTTTTATTTCCAACAAAATTACAAAGAGATTGATATATAATACATGCAGTTTTACATTAAATCAGCTCTACGGGGGAATCAAAAGCCATTTTTTTTACGTAGAGCTCAAAATTCCCAAATAAAATGGTCATGATACCTCATCAGGAATGGTCATTTTCACCTACTCTTCAACACAGATCAAACAAAAAGTCATTCGAGGATTAGTAATACACAGTTTCGGTGTTATATCCTGAAACTACACCATTTTTCTATAAGAAATACATAAAACATTGCATTTAAGGTATTGACTTGCTTCACAACTTTCACCCTTTTCATTCTCATATTCAAAATGTAATCTTTGAATTCTGTGGTTAATTTGACCATTTATTAAACCCACATGCACTGCCACTGTTTTTCACATTACATCTGGTAAATCTCAGACTAAAGTGGACGGGTGGAGACGGAGGGGCGTTAATCACGCTCTGTCCCACTGGCCTTGTTTTTCATGCAGAAATACAACAAAAAACATTCCTTGTGTTTTTGTCTGTATGTTTCTGAACTGATGCCCCCTCTCTGCTACAGAACAAATTTACCTGCAGGTACAATAACTTGACCTTGACCTTGAGCCCAATCACATCCCTTATTCAGCAATACGGCACGCACCAATACCTGAACAGCTCACCTTGTCGTTCATCCTCCACTGACCCCTCCCTAGCGCTAGGGTGACACAAACTGAGTCACTTTTTAACACTAGTTGTCCGCCCCCTTTAAAGAGCGTCCCTTTTGTAACTTGATTTGATTTGAGCAATCTGAGTAACAACATAACACACCCCGTTGGTTGTAGCCGGGTGAGCGGTGGCTCCAAAGGGGAACCGCAACCGCGCCACAACTCAAGGCTAAAGGACAGGCCAGAGAAACACTTAACGGCTTGTATAACACTCATTTAATCAACTTCTCCCAGAAGAGCAAAGCAGAGGGGAAAAAATGTAAGGGGCTGAAGGTTGTAATTACTTCCACGTTAAAACAACACAGAGCCGGCTCGTGATCGCGCCAGGCCGAGAGTTAGTGACACCCTTACATAACTCAGAAGATGAGCCCCTCAGAGGGGTTTTTGTGTCAAAATCAGAGCGGCAGCAGACGGGGCGCTTTGAAGACTCGGCGGAGGGTGTGCTCTACACAGCCATAAAATCTCCCAAAGTTGCTTTAATGGGAAACTTCTGGTAATAAAGTAAAAGTTGAGCCACAAAGCCTGGACTTAATTGTATTTCAGGGGATTTTATAGAGCAAAAATAGCTGTTATATCATGTTAGCTCAGTGGTCTTTCCAATTCAGACGAGATGAACTTTTATTTCTCTAAAGGTAGAAGAAAGCAGTGAGAATCTAAAGGAAACCTCCAAGCAGAAGTTTGGAAAAAATGACTCTGATTTATGCTCGGCGGCCCATTCAGACTTTGTGTGTTTATGTGCGTTTGTGTTTTGAGTGTACAAACTGGCGCGCTGGCCATAGAGGTGGAGGAAGAGGTCAGGAAAACCGCAGCGGCCAAAGTGAGGAGAACAAAGTGTCACCGGGATCCGGGCCTCGGCCACAGGAATTCTGGGACAAGTGACCTATACTTTACATTCAGAGCTCCACCATCACAACATAATAATACAGCAGGCCCTTCTCAGAGCAAAGCACAAGAATTATGAAACAAAAAGAGGAAAAATTATATTGAAAAATATTGAGAGCTAACCCGATAAAAACAAGATGTGTCAGATAAACCAAGCACTTCTGACATTTTCCAATAACATGATAAAGCTCAGTCCTTAAAAAAAAATCACCAGTTTTTAGATCTGGACAGGCTGACGGGCAAATGTGCAGCCATCCATTTCCACCCCTATAATCTAAGAGAAATATCCATTTGCCATTGCGCACAGTGGTCCCCATGATGTGCACCAAATTGCAAACACAAATGCCGGCTGTGCCATCTGTCCGGTGCATAGGTTGTAATCATAAGCTTTCCTGTGCTGTGGGCCATTTTTCATTTGTTTTGTGGGTTTTAAAGACGGGCCGGCAAAAGATGGACTGGTTTTGGAAAACCGCTCTTTGCTGTTGGACGCTGGTTGGCTGTCCCGACTGTGTGCCAGCAATTAGAAATCCATTTTTCCCCCATTCTTCAAGCTGTATCTGACTTTTATTTTAATTTCCACTCATTTAAGCTTGCACTGGATGTGATATAGCTTAGATATTCTTTAAAAAAAAACAGAATAAGGTCACATCTGCTCTGGTTGTGTAGCCTCTGTGGGTGTGTTTGTGTCTGACTCAGCAGGAAAAATTCAATTTTTGTATTTTGACTAAAATCAGTCCATCACATTCCATTGGTTGTGGAGGGATGGGGCAACTCGGGATATATTTAATGCCTCTGCAACCACCTGTCACTTTGTCATGCAAAGCAGAACACATACACACATCTGTTACCCTGTGATGCAGGAAACTAAAGTTAAGGGATTTCTTAGACATGGTGGAGATCCAGTATTGTTGCTCAAAGGCACTTCAAACAGTGGAGCTACTGTGAACCCTCAATTCCCACTCATGTGCAACAAAAATTTTTAGTAGAATTTAAAGGGCTCATTGACTAAGAAATGGCATTTTCTAGGTTTTAACCGTCTCAAATGTGTCAACTGTGTTATGTATGGAAATACCTGGGGGAAGGATGAGGCACAGGACAGCACACGGCAGGCACCAGCATGAGCATCCGGCAAAGAGGCCGTAAGACGGTGCCCCTGCCTTATACAGTATATGGGCAGTGTGATGACGTGATGGGAAGTGCACGTCATCACACTGCACTTCACAATAAGGGTGCCAAATACATATCTCACACCCCTCCCCCTTTAGAAAAGTCCAAAACCATATACACAATTGAAATCCCCCCCAAATTTGGGACCCGAATCACGCCCTAAAAGAACGAAAAACCATGCACTAAATTGGCCTATCACATTCACACAAAACAACCTAAAAATAGAGCTGACGGGTGGACTACTGTACAGCCCGCACGGCGGGGTAGATTATTCTGCCACCCACAAACTAGAGAGTCTTTATTTCAAACTAAAAATATCAGCTGTGCTCCTAAACTAAAATACAAACACATAAAATAACCCCCATATCATAACATGCATGCAAAAATACCAAAGAACTATAAATAAAGTGCTACCGCACAGTCATTTGGGTGAAAAAAAAATGGAACCTGTATGGGAGGGTCCAGGGCAGCCCCTCAGCAGGCACGCCCCTGGAGACCGCAGACCCTCGGAGCGATGGCCAATCTTCTGGATGGTGGAGCCTGGATCCCACACCGCCATCAACGACTCCCGTCCAGCCTCGCCACCTGGAGTGTCTCCCTGGACACACCAAAGGTGACTGGCATGCCTCGATGAGCCATCGGGCAGCCTGAAGTAAGCTGCGTCCAGCTTAGCCACTATGCGCAGACACCCTTGATGCTTTGCTGGCTGTCATTTGGCCCATCTTCGCCTTGGACGCCCTTCATCCCGAACCTGAACCAAATCCATTTTACTCGGCCCGATGAACTGCTGCTGAGCATGCAGTAACGGCATGGTCATCGGTCTGGCCCCGTCCTCTTCTATAAACGTTGTAGTGTTCACTGTTGTAGCTGCAGACCCCCCACCCAACTGTGGCCAAGGACTGGAGGCATCTGGGGCTAGCATGGTGTTGCTCATCGGCCTGGGTACGAACCCTGAGCGAGAACTGGTCGACTTGAAAACGAGGGCATCCGTTAGCTCTTCGTACCCTTTGCTCCCAGTGTCTGTCGGGGGCAAGCGGGGTGATTTCTTCCTTGGGTTCCCCGGGTAAGACAAATGGCACACCCTGGCATAATGATTCAAGTGTCCACATCTACCACAACATCTTCCTCTAGCCGGGCATTTTCTTAGCTTTATGGCAGTGTGTCACGTCACAGACCCACAACCCCTGCAACGGGAGATTCCCGGGGCAGACCTTTGGCTGGCAGCATTGATTTCCCAAAAATCCTTGTCCGAGCTATCCTCGCTACCAGGGTCCGCAACATTAGCTGAGGCATACGGCTCTGGCGTCTTCTGTAGCTGGCACCAATTTAGCTCCACAGCTAGCTTATCAATGGCTTCCCACCGGAGAGGTAGCGCCATTGCTTTAGCTAACGTTGAGTCATTAGGCACCACTAACAGCCCAGCACGCAGCTCAGCCTTATGCGTGTGCTCTGCTACTTGGTCGCGTACCATTTCATCTTCAAGCGGACCAAAATGACACTCGCTGTCTAGCTGCTTCAAGTCAATGACATACTGGCGGATAGGCTGACCTACCCATTGGCGTCTCCGGCAAAAATGAAGTCTCCAAACAGTCATGTTGTCTGGGGTGGAGAAACGCTTAGCCAGCAGCTTCCTCATATGAATCTGCTGTGGTGAGTGTCCGCAGGACCCTCCGGCCCTCCATACCCAGGTTGTGAATGAGAAGCACCCGTGCTCTCGCCCCATCTAGCTTCCCAAGGTCCAGCGCTGTAATATATGTCTGATAGGCCTGCAGCCATTTTGCGGCCATAAAACCAGTGGTTCGCCCGAGAGCTTGAGAAAGGGACGAAGCGGTGTAATGCACGCCTCCATGAGTCAATCCTCGATCGCCAAATGTTATGTATGTAAATACCTGGGTGAAGGATGAGGCAGGATGATGGTTGGCGAACACATCTTTATTGAATGAACTATATACAGGACAGCACACAGCAGGCACCAGCATAAGCATCTGGCAAAGAGGGCGTAAGATGGCACCCTTGCCTTATATATGGGCAGTGTGATGACGTGACGGGAAATGCATATCATCACACTGCACTTCACAATAAGGGTGCCAAATACATATCTCACAAACTTGTGACCTGGTTCACCGGTCCACAGCCCACAATATACCTTGTGTCACTACGGCCCATCTCCAAGTCGTTTTGCTGTGACTCTGCAGCCAGTGCCAGCGTGCTAGTCACTGCAATCGCCTACGCTCCCCCACCATCCTCCAGGGCTCTGCGCGAATCCCCTCTACTCTCACAGGCAATGTTGGGGAGCCACTTCGTGATGGCGCATCCCCCAATTGGCCGTGGGAGAGAAGCGGAGTCCCACGGAGTGAGACACTGCACTTTCAGATTAAGCAGCTCGGCTCAGCCAGTGGCCTCAGGTTACGGCGATCAGTGGGTCGCCCGGCGTGCGGTGCTGGCGATTTGTTGTGGCATCCTGGCGAGGTTGTTGAGAGATGGGCTGTAACGACGCGAGATACACAGTCGACTGTGGATCAGTGAACCAGCACTGCTCATCCAAGCTGGAAGGAAGCTAGAAGCTACTCAGCTAATGGCTAACTGACTAAGCGGGAGGGTGGAAGGATGTTTCTTAAAGTGGCAGTCTTTAAATCAGTGTTTCAAGAAAGCTGGGAAAAAACTAAAAAAAACAAAAAAAACAAAACAAATTCACTTCAATAATTAAAAAATTAAAGAAAATGTGAGCAAAATATGTCACAAACCCTTCATTAAGACATGTGTGAGCTATTAAAATGTGAAAAAAGTGCAGTCAATGACCCCTTTAAAGCAGACACCTTACTCTGTTCCCCAAGCTATGGAAAAAGCCACTTTGACCAATTTTGTTTAAAAAAATCTGCAGGGAGCTGAAAAACAAACTGGAGCCATAAAATCAAGGTAAAACAGCTAAATCTGCAATATTTTCTCGTAAATCGGTAAAGGTTTTTCTCTGAAATTGGAAACCTTTCCTGTAAATGAATTTGCAGCTTAACTGTAAACAGAAACTTTGTTTTTCTATTTTTGTCAAAATTTCAGGGACCCATTGGTTATTGCCAGTAGGCAATTTGAGGAAGGATGAAAGGGAATGCTAGTGATGGGACTTCCGGCACCGGAGCTTCGGAGTGTGCAGAGTAATCCAGGAAATATTTGGTGAAGCGCATTTTGTGACGTGTATTGCTGACATATGTGATGACGTCAGAAGCCTTGCTGGCCAGTCATGCCACGTCACTGGGTCAGGAAGCGGTTAATGATTTTACACCCAACATGAAATAAAGTGAGCAGCGATACACAATGGAAATCCCCATCTCTCACATTTTGTGTTGTCAGATCTTTGACTGTGTATGGGATTTTTCACAGCCAAGCTTCATTTTCAGATGGAGCCAACACTAAAAAGACAGACTTCTCTTGTTTGGGAACATTTTGATCTCATTTCTCCCAATAAGGTATTTACAGTTATTAAGTTGGTGCAATTTTCACAAATAATGGATGTTTTTTTGTAACTGGAGTGGTGACCTAGAGGTACAGCATCTGCCCCACAGCCAAGAGGCCAGGGTTCAAGTCCCAGCTGAGTCATGCCATTCTTGCAATTTACTTTTATTTGCAAGGTGAAGAGTCTGTTGTGTTTCAAACAGCTTGGATACAACAATGACACATCATTGTGCTGAGGCACTATCATGCCCTGCATGAGTATAATGACAACAGAAGTGAATGTACTAGGAAAAACAGAAACGTGTCTACCCTACACTGTATAAACTTGCAGTAGCCTTCCTTTGTATGTCTGCATCCTCTGTACCCTGTGAGAGAGTATTCTCCAAAGCTGGTGAAATAATCTAAAAAAAAAAAAAATCGCCTTAGTCCAGACTGTTGAAAAGTTATTATTTCTTAAAGGGCCCATATCATGCTATTTTAAGCCTTTCAGAGTAAACTATATGCATGTATGTGATAGTATATTACCTTTGGTACACTGGAGAATGAATTTCTTATGAAATATGAGTTATTTTCGCGAACCCAGAAGTAAGATGCCTCGACCTCTGAGGCTCAGCCTCTCCTTCTTGTGGCTGCCGCCCATTTCATGACGTAACCCCTGAGCCGGCTGCTGCAGCGTGTCGCTGGGTTCCGCCCACGAAAACCAAAAAAAAAAAAAGCAAAGAGTTGTTGTCACTGAGCAGATTAGGTGCGAGAGGAACTACTTCTTCACAGCGTCAATGCTAAAGTGAAAGAGTTTTGCCGATTACCGCTCCGTTAGCTGCGCGGAGAAAGTGGGTGTGTGCGTTAGCCTGGGGGCGGTGCTGGCAGCACAGGCACTTCCTGGAGTGGGCGGCTCACCCACGTTCATACGTATGAATATGGGGACCCAGTCATTATCAGGGACAGGGTGGAGCAGCAGCTCAGAGAGCAGAGTTGAGGAGTAATACTCAGAGATGCGTGAATGGAGCAAAATACCACTTTGGGGGTGTTTTTGGTGAGGAATTAACATTATAACATGCTTAAAAGCTCAAAAAAGTTGATTTTGCATGATATAGGCCCTTTAATAAAAATGGAAAAGTAACACAAGCATACCAAGTAACACAAGCACATTCACTGTAGTCACCCCAGTTTTATTTTTTTCCCTTATGTTCATTGATATTTCTTAAAAGACAGTACATTTATTAAAATGGAAAAAAATACACATTAAACCCAATAATGCCCCTGTAAAAATCTGCATGTTGTATACTTTTTGACCGGTAGATGGACTAGTAGAGCAAATGAAGTTTCACATGAGGGTTTGTCCATATGAACCAATCTGATGAAAATCTTCAAGCCTTCAATAAAGCCTCATCTGGCCATCACTAGGGAATGCCATCCACCCCCATTAGCAAAATGACCTGAAAGCATCCCTTCCCCTGGATTTACACCGACTACGGATGCAGTATGTTATGCCTGCGATCCGGCCTCCGCAGCAAATAGTTCCCATTCTCGCCAATTTTCTAATTCCCACCTGGTCCGGACCACTATGGAACAAATCCGGCTCGTCAAAGTCAGTTCACTAATGAAACACAACGAGTCTATTTCTGACAGATGCTGGATCAAATCCACAAGGAAATCCCGCGGTGTCTTGTGGTATTTAATAGCTTTTTATTCATTAAAAATGCTTTAAAGATCGTTATTTTCTGAGGTCTACTCCCCCCCCACTGTGTCAGAGAAGGAAAAAACTTGACTTAACATACAAACGCTTCATAGAATTAAAATTAATGGGCTACTTATGTTTTATTTAGAGCCCAGAAATCTAGGTGGGGAGCTGCTACATCACACTTCCTTGTTGTTATCACGTGATTGCGATCGGTTCATCTCGGTCACTCTCGGGTCTTTCTCGAGATCTGGAGTTATTACCTCCGCCAAGGAGGTTATGTTTTTACCGGGGTTTGTCTGTTTGTTTGTCTGTTTGTCCGTCTGTTACCAACATGACTCAAAAAGTTATAAATGGATTTTGATGAAATTTTCAGGAAAGGTGTGCAATGCCACGGGGAACAGCCACCAAGGGCTTTGTTTGTATTTGTGCAGCAGGAGTAGACAAAAACTACTGGATGGATTTGGATGAAATTTTCACCAGAGGTGGTTCTTGGGCTACAGAGGAACCCATTATATTTTGGTGATGATCTGAGAATGCATACCTCAGCCAAGGCTCTTATCTTCTCACAGTGTGTTAGCAACAATACTCCAAAACTGATGGACAGACTTTGATGCAATTTTCACCACAAGTGGCTATAGGCCTACGCACAAACCCATTACATTTTGGAGGTGATCCATGACAAATGGAAGGAGCCTTGGCAGAGGTATGCGCTCTATGAGTGCTTTTCTAGTTTTGCATAATTCTCACGTGATCTTGTATTTCAAACTCTGTTCTAATCCATGCTGCTGCAAAACAAACGGATTTGGTAGGGACAGATGCAAGGGGCCATCCGCACTGCATCTGCAACGTACTGCATCCGGAGTCAGTGTAAATCCTGGGTTAAGGGTCCATCTCCACATCCCATGAGAGTGCAATGATTGACAGGTTATAGAGAGCAATTAAAATATAGCAGCATCGTATTCTGGACTATTTTTCCCTCAGAATTCTACACACAACACCTTATAATGACAATGTGAAAAAAGTTTTTTTTTTTTTTTTTAGATTTTTGCAAATGTTTTAAAAATAAAAAAATAAGAAATCACATGTACATAAGTATTCACAGCCTTTGCTATGAAGCTCAAAATTGAGCTCAGGTGCATCCTGCTTCCACTGATCATCCTTGAGATGTTTCTACAGCTTAATTGGAGTCCACCTGTGGTAAATTCAGTTGATTGAACATGATCTGGAAAGGCACACACCTGTCTATATAAGGTCCCACAGTTGCCAGTGCATGTCAGAGCACAAACCAAGCATGAAGTCAAAGGAATTGTCTGTAGACCTCCAAGACAGGATTGTATTGAGGCACAAATCTGGGGAAGGATGCAGAATAATTTCTGCTGCTTTGAAGGTCCCAGTGAGCACAGTGGCCTCCATCATCCGTAAATGGAAGACGTTTGGAACCACCAGGACTCTTCTGAGAGCTGGCCAGCCGTCTAAACTGAGGGATTGGGGGAAAACGGCCTTAGTCAGTGAGGTGACCAAGAACCCGATGGTCACTCTGTCAGAGCTCCAGTGTTGCTCTGTGAAGAGAGAACTTTCTAGAAGGACAACCATCTCTGCAGCAATCCACCAATCAGGCCTGTGTGGTAGAGTGGCCAGATGGAAGCCACTCCTTAGTAAAGGCACATGGCAGCCTGCCTGGGTCTGATGAGACAAAGATTGAACTCTTTGGCATGAATGCCAGGTGTCATGTTTGGAGGAAACCAGGCACCGTTCATAACCATGCCAATGTTGATAGCAGCATCATGCTATGGGGATGTTTTTCAGCGGCAGGAACTGGGAGACTAGTCAGGATAGAGGGAAAGATGAATGCAGCAATGTACAGAGACATCCTGGATGAAAACCTGCTCCAGAGCGCTCTTGACCTCAGACTGGGGTGATGGTTCATCTTTCAGCAGGACAACAGCCCTAAGCACACAGCCAAGATATCAAAGGAGTGGCTTCAGAACAACTCTGTGAATGTCCTTGAGTGGTCCAGCCAGAGCCCAGACTTTAATCCAATTGAACATCTCTGGAGAGATCTGAAAATGGCCGTGCATTGACACTTCCCATCCAACCTGATGGAGCTTGAGAGGTGCTGCAAAGAGAAATGTGAAAAACTGCCCAACGATAGGTGTGCCAAGCTTGTGGCATCATATTCAAAAAGACTTGAGGCTGTAATTGCTGCCAAAGGTGCATCAACAAAGTATTGAGCAAAGGCTGTGAATACTTATGTACATGTGATTTCTTAGTTTTTTTATTTTTAATAAATTTGCAAAAATTTCAATTTTTTTTTCACATTGTGATTGTGGGGTATTGTGTGCAGAATTTTGAGGAAAAAAATGAATTTAATCCCTTTTGGAATAAGGCTGTAACATAACAAAATGTGGAAAAAGTGAAGTGCCGTGAATACTTTCCGGATGCACTGCATCACAGCTTCCACACACACTTGGACATACGTATGTACAACATTGACACAGAGTACACATAGTCTAACAAAGGAAATGATGTGCATTTTCCAACATTTAACATGTCCCATCACCTGCAAAGGCTGCTGGGAAATGGTAGGTCTGTTTTCTTCTTGTGTACCAGACTGATCCACTAGGAGGCCCTGAAGTGCAATTGTGTATAGGGCCCCCCAAACCAGAAAATAACCCTGATCATGGCTCTGCAAAAGTGACTTTTGTGCTCACCACTCACTGTGTAGTCAGTTTCATGACACAAAGTATATTTGACAATAAAACAAAGATGAAACTGTCACTGTGCTCTGTACAAAGGCAATAAGTCATTATTATTGTTATATGACATATTATAACAATAAATTGTCCAGAATTACTAAGAAATGAACTTTTCTCTTCTTAACTTGGCATCTCTTGCAAATATGCATTTTTTTTTTGTGAAAATTTGTGACTTTATTCATGTAAATGTAGGACTTTTTTCTTTGAAATGTTTTGTTTTACTTGATAATTTTCTCCACGGCTTTGCACCCTTTTCTCACAAATTTGAGATTTGCTGAAGGTAATTTTTTTTTTTAATATTTGTTTTTTAACCAATCCGTCTGCTGGTTCTGGCCAGAAGAGCCACATGTGGCTCTGGAGCTGCAAGTTGCAGACCCCTGCTCTCTGCTCAAACTGGAAAACCAGCCAATGTGTTGGCATGCCTTCTTAAAATAGCTTCAGGATGGCGGTGATGAAAGTCTATTTTCAGGAGGCTTGAAGAGAAAAGCAGCAGTTCCCTCATAACCTGAACTCATAAAAGCAATAAAATAAGAATACTGAAGTAGTCTATACGTCACACATTTTTAAATCCTAAGAGATCAGTGGCCTGATGGGGCTGCTCTCTGCTGGCTTACCTTGTGTGGAGCTTTGAGGAGCCGGTGGACCCCTGCTACCTGGTTGATGAGTGGGATGTCCTCCCTGAAGGTGTACAGAGGGGGTCTGGTGGGTTCTGGGAAGTTGGTGCTGTTGAATGGATCAGTGTCGTCTAAAAACTGAACCCGGCACACAAACGTGGCCATGCTGTATCCATGCAATAGGCTCCTCTCGGTGGGGAGGTGAAGCCGCTCCACGAGCTCTCCTCTCCTCCCGGTAACGACAACAAACTCCCGTTGCCAAGTGTGGGCAGCCTGTCCTCCTCCTCCCGCTGCTGGGGGACACCGGTCCGGACTCCGGTCTGGAGCTGGTCTTAAGTTTTCTCTCGCCCTGAGTTGGGGTGTTATTCTGGGACAGAAGGCAGGTGGATGGCTTGGGATGTAAACTCCGGCTCGGTGACCGATGAGTGGAGGATCAGCCGGTCTGCTGTCTGTGCCACTAAATCCTCCCCTCCCCCCTGGATCTGCTTACCCTCCTCCTCCTCCTCCTCCTCCTCAGATCAGTGTCCCCTGCTTAACAGCCGGCTTTTACTCTGAAAAGAAACTAGACTAATCCTAAGACGTGCTTCTTTAAAAATTAAAAAAAAAGGAATTTAAAGTCAAGCCCCTTGATTTAATTCTATCGGTACAGAACATGAAATATTATTTGGTAAATATTGTACAAATGGTGCCATTGAGAATAAAAAAATAAAAATACATTCTTAATACTGGTTCTGTTAAAAATATATGTTTCTGTTATGTGTGTTGACAAATAGGTTTAAAAAGATGATTTCAAGGATAAGTGATTGAGATTTATTTGAAGTCTGACAGTAAAAACTGGGATTGCAGGACTAGAGATGGTCGATTTCAGTATGTAACAATGGTGGCCTCTAGTGTCCAAAGTATTTTATTACAGGTGAGTGTTTTTTGTTTTGTTTTTTTCAGTGCCTATGTTTTGGGTTAAAAGGTTTGCTTATTTGAAAGAAAAACAAACTAGAGGGCACTCAGAGAGTGCATACCTTCACCAAGGGTTCATCCCTCTGTCCCTCCCTCCATCCGTACCACTGTTCATCCATACTGCCATTCATTCATTTCTACATTGTGAGATAGGGTCTTGGGCGGAGGCATACACTGATGGATCGCCTCCAAAATCTAATGGGTTCATCTTTGAGGTGCATTCAAACCAAAAGTGAAAGCACAAATGTGTGTTAACTCAATGAAAACATGCGAATAGATGCAAATCCGCGTCTGAGCGAGTTGCAGAGCAGAGTTGCCTTCATGACTTCTCAAATCAAATCACATCAAATCAACCTTTAATGTCATATTGCTGTACATACAACTGTAGTGCAGGCAAGATGAAATTGCGTTTCTCTCGGCATCCATATAAGTAAAAGAACATAATTTAAGACACACTCACACACACCCTCACCCCCACCCCCACCCCACCACATCCATTCACACATCCCTGAGACATACTTGAGAAACTAACCAGAACTATAATATACAAATAACATACATAATGTCCGTAGGTGCAGTAGTATGTATGAGAGATTCCGTATCAACTGTTCAGCATCCTAACAGCTTGTGGAAGGAAGCTGTTAATCAGTCTGGTGGTTCTGCCTCTGATGCTCCGGAATCGTTTGCCAGATGGCAGAAGTTCAAAGTGTTTATGCAGAGGGTGAGAACGGTCCTTGACAATGTTCAGTGCCCTGCTCCTGCAACGGTTCTGAAAAAGTTCTTGGACAGAGGGGAGGGAGACTCCAATTACCCTCTCAGCTCCCTTAACTATCCTCTGCAGGGCTTTTTTGTCTGACATACTGCAGCTGGAGTACCATGTAGCAATGCAGTACGTCAGAACACTCTCCACCACACCTCTGTAGAAGGTCCTGAGGATGCAGATGGGGAAAGAGGCCTGTTTGAGTTTCCTCAAGAAGTGCAGTCTCTGCTGAGCCCGCTTCCTGATCCCCAAGGAATTCTTGCTCCAGGTCAGGTCCTTCGAGATCTGCACTCCGAGGAACTTGATGTTCTCCACTCTCTCCACCGAACGGCCACCGATGCTGAGGGGGACGTGTTCAGGCTGTGACTGCCAGAAGATGATAATTATCTCCTTCGTTTTGTCCACGTTGAGCACCAGATTGTTCTCCCTGCACCAGCCCTCCAGGTCTCTCACTTCTTCCCTGTATATTGATTCCTCATCCCTCTGAATAAGTCCCACCACTGTGGTGTCGTCTGCAAACTTCTGCAGTATGACTTCTGCAGCTGCTTTCTACCTGCTGTGGAAATTTCAAAAACACCAGGGGGGAACACAGCTAGAAAAATGTAACTGCCTCCTCCAGAAACTGCATGTGGATGATGTCTGTTTACAGTGCTAGCCTGCTAGCCCTTGTTAGCACATCTGTAGCAGAAGTACATGGGTGGAAAAACAACAGACACTCCATTTCAGCTACAGAGTTTCTGGTCCATTTGGCTCCAGGTGAATGGCAGTCTCATTTTTAAACTAGTTTATTCTCCAGTGTGATATTTTTACTCCCGTGACAGTGGAATCTCCATTAAATCATTGTATTTTATTTTTATTTACGTTTTACACAATGTCCCAACTTCACCTGAATTGGGGTTGTAGATAAAATGTGGGAATCAAATAATTAAAACACCAAAACAAAATAACTAAAATAGAGAAATGAAATAATTAAATTGTGGGAATGCAAGAACTAAAACATGGGAATATACAGTATTGCTTTACATGCACACATGCCCATAGTAAAACAGGGCCTAAAAATAGGAAAATACATTTCCTCGAAAAATTCACAAGTATAAAGTCACAAATTTACAAGAAAAAAGTAAATTCACAAGACCAAAAGATACACATTTGTATAAATTTTTGACATTTTTTTCCTCACAAATTTCCAGTTGCCAATGTGTGAGGTTTTTCTTGTAAACTTGTAACATTTTTGTGGGAAATATTTAACTTTTTTTTTCAGTTGTATTTATTGAATTTTTTTGTTTTGCACACACACACACACACACACACCCAACAATCAAAACGTGAAAAACAGCTCAGCACAACATTGATCTACACAAAATTAGATTGAAATTTAAAAAAAAAGGGGCAAAGGGAAAAAAAGGGGGATATACTTCACAGCTAGAAACTCATACATGTACTGTACATACATAAACCAGCACTTGTACACTTGTACAGAGGAGCGTAACCATCATGGCACCACAAACAAGGTCCAGGAAAAAAGAAGTCATATTTAATCCAAGTTAACGCTCCCAAGAATCGAAGCCACCATAAGGTTAGAGAATTTGAGATATGGGGTCCATATTTTCATAAAATATCTCTTTGTTGAGTGAAGTAAACATGTTAAATATTCCAAAGGGAAACACTCCATGGTGATTTTATGCCAGTTTGTTTTAGTTGGTGGTTTGTCACATATCCATGACAAAAAAATATTCCTTCTTGCCGTGTATGCAAGGATATTGTACAGTCTTGCAGAGCTTCCAAAAAGTAAGTCCTGGTTTGGGTGTCCCAGTAGCAGAGAGCGAGGATCCATGTCTACATTCACACCAAATATCTGACTCATGTCTTGTACAACGTCTAGCCAATATGCTTGGATTTTAGGACAAGACCAAACACAATGAGTATAAGTACCAACTGAAATTTTACATTTTACATTTCAGACACATGGGTGAAAGCTGGGGATTCATGTTGGATCTTTTACTGGGAGAGATTTGTAAGCGATGTAAGATTTTGTATTGCAATAGTCTTGCACGATTGCATATTGAAATCTTCTTGGCACACCCCCAGATTGTATCCCATGAATCCTCACAAATATTTACACCAAGTTCACTTTGCCATTTCTATTTAAGATCCTGCATAATTGACACACACAATACATCTGACTGACTTAAGGCACTATAACAGCGAGTTATAAATTTTTTGGTTGGGCCTAAAAGAAGTAACTGCTCAACTGCAGACACTGTGGCATTTACATTGAGTGTGGTCTTTCTAATTATGAAATCTCGGCTCTGAAGGTATCTAAAACAATTCTGTCTAGACAGACCAAATTTCTCCTGAAGTTGTTCAAATGATAACAATGCACCATCAAAAAGGTCATAAATTTTCTTTAACCCTTTAACTGTCCATATATTATAACCACTGTCCATCATACCAGGAACAAAGACCAGATTGCCTTGAATGGGGATTAATAAAGTAGTTAAATCTGATCTTCCTTCAAGCTTTCGTGTCATAAACCAGGCCTTTAGAGTATTGCAAATTATGGGGTTATTATCACAGAGATTTCTAACTGACTTTAAATTCTTACAAGACAAAAGGCCCAACAGTGAACAGGAGGCCTGCGACTTTTCAAGGCCCAACCAAACAGAAGTAGGATCATCTTTAATTCATTCTGCTATAAACCTTAGTTGAGACGCTATTTGATACCATTTAATGTTAGGAACATCCAAACCTCCCATTGAACTTGGAAGTTGTAATTTTACCATTTTTAATCTTGGCTTCCTTTTATTCCAGATAAAATCACTCAACCAACCATTGAGTAACTTCAAAACCTTATTAGTTATAAATATTGGAACCATCTGTAGGGAGTACAATAACCTAGGCAGGATATTCATTTTGATGATAGACACTCTGCTGAGTAATGATAGGGGAAGTGAACACCACCTGTTTAAGTCCTTCTTTATAGTGTCTAGGAGAGGGTTAAAATTGGCTTTAAACATCTGATGGAACATAGGAGTAATCTGAATACCCAAGTACACAAAACCTGACATAGACCAGCGAAACGGAAATGATATAAGGGAGTTCATTCTTTTTCTGAGGCTTCCCATGGGCATAGCTAAAGATTTAGAGAAATTAATTTTGTAACCAGAAAAAGACCCAAAATAATTAATGATATCAACCAGTCGCGGAACAGAGGTAGCAGGCTCTGCTACGTACAACAAAACGCCATCCGCATAAAGGGAAATTTTATGTTGCGTCTCCCCTACATCTATACCCCTGACAGCTGGATCCTGTCTGATGGCTTCAGCCAAAGGTTCTACCACAAGGTCAAAAAGGAGCAGGGCTTAAGGGGCAGCCTTGATGTGTTGAGCGATAAATTGGGAAATTATCTGATCTATAACTATTTGTTATGACTGATGCCAAGGGTTTATTATACAAAAGTTTGATCCATTTGATAAAGTTATCCTCCAGATTAAATTTTTGTAATACTCTAAATAGATAAGGCCACTCAACTCGGTTGAAGGCCTTCTCTGCATCCAATGAGATGATTACAGTGTCATTTTCTTGTGATTGACAGAAATGAACAATATTTAAAAGCCTCCTAATGTTGTGACTAGAGCTTCTGCCTTTAATAAAACCTGTCTGGTCCTCCTTAATGATAAAAGGCAAAACCTTCTCTAATCGCAGAGCCAGGATCTTAGATAACAGTTTAACATCTTGATTTAAAGAGCAATAGGTCTATATCCTGAGCAATCTTCAGGACACTTGCCTTTTTTAAGAATTAGAGAGATGTCAGCTCCTCTTAATGACTGAGGTAAGCTCTCAGAGGTAAAGGAGTGTTCTATCATCTCCAAAAATGGATCCACAAGTATATCCTGAAATTCTTTGTAAAATTCACTGCTCATGCCATCTGGCCCCGGTGCTTTACCTGATTGTAAACTGTTAATCGCTAATATAGCCTCTTCTCTAGAGATGGGAGAATTTAAATCATGTCTCTGAGTATCAGAAATAGTAGGGAGAGCTAGGCTGTCCAAGAAAGAGTCCATCTTACAGTATATGAGGCCCCTACTGTCTGGTCCGCTGTATATAGCTGAATATAAAACTGCTTAAAGGTATTATTAATATTTTTGTTATCAAAATAATGAGTGCCATTTAAACCTACAACTGAAGGAATCAGTTGGGAATTTGTTCTGATTTTTGTTAAAGACACATACTTACTAGGTTTGTCTCCAAATTCATACAACCTCTGTTTTGAAAAAAGAAGAGCACTCTTAGCTTGTTGAGTTAATAACTTTTTAAATTTAAAAAGTGTAAATGTTAAACTTTTTAACCTCCGGAAGAACTTTGACCACATTCCAAGGGGGTCTGGAGACATGGAGTCTGAATGGGCCATGTTCTCCACCTCAACTGTTGAAGCGGCTGCCCAGAGCTGCGGCCACAAAGTCATCGGTGCATCTCATGGTGGAAACCCCCGAACCAAGTGGTGGACATCAGTGGTGAAGGGAGCCATCAAGCTGAAGAAGGAGTCCTATTGAGCTTGGTTGGCTTGTGGGAATCCAAAAACAGCTGAGGTGTACTGGCAGGCCAGGCGGAATGCAGCTCGAGTGGTTGCTGAAGCAAAAACTCGGGTGTGGGAGGAGTTCAGTGAGGCCATGGAGCAAGACTTTCAGTTGGCCTCAAAAAGATTTGGGTAAACTGGCCGGGAACTCAGGAGGGGTAAGCAGCTCCCTGTCCACACTGTATATGGTGTGGATGGGGTGCTGCTGACTTCGACTGGGGATATTGTTGGGTGGTGGAAGGAATACTTTGAGGATCTCCTCAATCCCACTGACACACCTTCCACAGAAGAAGCAGGGATTGTGGACGAGTGGGATGAGTCACCCATCACAGGAGCTGAGGTTGCCGAATTGGTTAAAAAACTCTTCGGCGGCTGGGCCCCGGGGCTGGACGAGATTCGCCCTGAGTACCTCAAGGCCCTGGATGTTGTAGGGTTGTCATGGTTGACACACCTCTGCAACATTGTGTGGGGGTTGGGGACAGTGCCTTTGGCACGGCAAACTGGCATGGTGGTTCCTCTCTTCAAGAAGGGGGACCGGAGGGTGTGTTCCAACTTTAGAGGGATCACACTCCTCAGCTTCCCTGGGAAGGTCTATGCCAAGGTACTGGAGAGAAGAGTCCGGCCGTTGGTCGAACCTCAGATTTAGGAGGAACAATGTCGTTTTCGGCCTGGCCATGGTACACCAGACCAGTTCTTTACCTTCTCTAGAATCCTCAAGGGTTTGTGGGAGTTTACCCAACCAGTTTACATGTGTTTTGTAGGCTTGGAGAAGGCATTCGACCACGTCCCTCATGGTTTTTTGTGGGGGGTGCTTTGGGAATACGGAGTATCGGGCTTGTTACGAGTCTCTGTACGACCATTGTGAGAGTTTGGTTCGTATTGCCAACATTCCGTTGCTGGGCCATCCACGGATTCTTTTACTACAAGTTAAAGGGACAATACAACAAAGTGAAGATGGCTACCCGTAAACATCAAAGGAATATAACTGAGGCAGGACCAGAGTTTGTAACACTGGACATAGTTAAGGAGCTGTTGGATCAACAAAAGACATTCTATGAGGACCTTTTTAAAAGGCAGGAAACATCATTTAGATGTTTCACACAAATGATTATGGACTCAACCAATAAAAGGATCGATGGGATCGTGAAGGAATTTCAAGATTTGTGTAATAGTTTAAAATATTCACAGCAGGATATAGATGATATCAAAACCCGGACCGGACGGCATCAGCGCAAAGCTCCTCAAGTCCTGTGCAGACCAGCTGTGTGGGATTGTGGAGCACATCTTCAACCTGAGCCTGAAGCTGGGGAGGGTACCACAGTTGTGGAAAACATCTTGTGTGGTACCTGTACCAAAGACTTCCCACCCCAAAGATCTGAACAGCTACAGACCAGTGGCCCTGACGTCCCACATGATGAAGACCCTGGAGAGACTGCTCCTTGCTCACCTCCGCCCCCTGGTGGGACCAGCGATGGATCCACTCCAGTTCGTCTACCAGCATGGCATTGGGGTGGAGAATGCGGTGATCTTCCTCCTTCACCGTTCTCTGTCCCACCTGGAGAAGCCCGGGAATGCGGTGAGGATCATGTTCTTTGACTTCTCCAGTGCTTTCAACACCATCCAACCGAAGATCCTGAAGGACAAGCTGCTGTGCGCAGGGGTGGACCAGCACCTGTCATCATGGATCCTGGACTACCTCACTAACCGGCCACAGTTTGTGAGAACCCGGGACTGTGTGTCCGAAACGATCATCGGTAGCACAGGGGCCCCCCAGGGAACGGTTTTGGCTCCCTTCCTGTTCACCCTTTATACTGCGGACTTCTCACACAACACAACACACTGCCATCTACAGAAGTTCTCTGACGACTCTGCGATCGTTGGCCTCATCTCCAACGGAGATGAAGCTGAGTACAGAGGACTTATCCAGGACTTCGTGCACTGGTGCCATCGGAACTGCCTCCAGATGAACGCGAGGAAAACTAAGGAGCTGGTGGTGGACTGCCGCAGGCAAGGACAACCCCTCACAGCACCAGTAAATATACAGGGAACTGACATCAAGATGGTGACATCCTACAAGTACCTGGGTGTTCATCTGAACAATAAACTAGACTGGTCACACAATACTGACGCACTCTACAAGAAGGGACAGCACAGGCTGTTCCTACTGAGGAGACTCAGGTCTTTTGGTGTACAAGGGGCGCTGCTGAAGACATTCTACGACACGGTGGTGGCATCAGCCATCACTTTTGGAGTGGTCTGCTGGGGCAGTGGTGTTACAGCAGCCGATAGGAAGAGACTGAACAAACTGATCAAGAAAGCTAGCTCTGTCCTGGGGCAGCGCCTTGACCCAGTGGAGGAGATGGGAGAGAGAAGGATGGTGGCTAAACTGTCATCTCTGCTGGAGTCCGAGTTCCACCCTATGCAGGACATACTGAATGCACTGAGGAGATCATTTAGCAGCAGACGACATCATCCTAGGTGCACAACCGAGAGGTTTCACAGGTCCTTCCTACCTACGGCTGTCAGACTGTACAACCTAAGCAGGGCTGCTCGCAGAGATAGCAAAAAGACGTGACAACCTAATAGTATTGAATGCAAAAGACGCAATAGACTTACACAATGGTCCCCTCCGGTATACAACTAGGAAAATACTGGTCGCTACGGAAGGGGACAATATGTATGGGTACATAATCATACCATGTAGGATAACTAAGTAGACGGTTATGCTGTTTCATTCCATCTAGCTACAATGCTCCGCACTGTGTGTTTATATATTTATATATTTATTCCATCTAGCGACTATGCTCCGCACTGTGTGCTTATATATTTATATATTTATTCCATCTAGCTACAATGCTCTGCATTGTGTGTTTATATATTTATATATTTATTCCATCTAGCTACAATGCTCCGCACTGTGTGTTTATATATTTATATGTACATATGTATACTCGCTGCTCTTGTTTTTTCTTGTCTTCTGATTGTTGCTCTGAGTGTTGCTATCTCTGTGCTGTTGCAATCCTGGAATTTCCCCATTGCGGGACTAATAAAGGCTTATCTTATCTTATCTTATCTTAAAACTACACTGGCTGTGAATAAAAGTGAGCTGAAAGATCTGAATAATCAAGTAAAACAACTTCACTCAACTTCCAGAAAATCTAATGCCATCTTGGAGCAATTAGATCATCTGGAGAATCAAAGCAGAAGGAACAATCTATTAATTAATTGCATTACACCGGATTATGCAGAGGAATCCTGGGCTGAGACTGAGCGAAAGGTACATGAACTGTTTACCACAAAGCTGACTAGAAAAGCACTCGGAAAGCGCAGACCTCCGTCAAGCACCACAGTTCCCCCCATACAGTGTTTGTGTGTACGTTTTCAGATTCCTTGACCATGAAAACATATGACTAGCAATTGGATTGACAATGATAGGATTAGTGGTTCAGTAGTTATTCACGAAAATGGCATTTTCGATAATGGCGGCCACAGTTCCCCCCATACAGTGTTTGTGTGTACGTTTTCAGATTCCTTGACCATGCAAACATATGACTAGCAATTGGATTGACAATGATAGGATTAGTGGTTCAGTAGTTATTCACGAAAATGGCATTTTCCGTAATGGCGGCCCCAGTTCCCCCTATACAGTGTTTGTGTGTACGTTTTCAGATTCCTTGACCATGAAAACATATGACTGGCAATTGGATTGACAATGATAGGCTTAGTGGTTCAGTAGTTATTCACGAAAATGGCATTTTCCGTAATGGCGGCCCCAGTTCCCCCTATACAGTGTTTGTGTGTACGTTTTCAGATTCCTTGACCATGAAAACATATGACTAGCAATTGGATTGACAATGATAGGCTTAGTGGTTCAGTAGTTATTCACGAAAATGACATTTTCCGTAATGGCGGCCACAGTTCCCCCCATACAGTGTTTGTGTGTACGTTTTCAGATTCCTTGACCATGAAAACATATGACTAGCAATTGGATTGACAATGATAGGATTAGTGGTTCAGTAGTTATTCACGAAAATGGCATTTTCCGTAATGGCGGTTTTCTTCTGGACGGTGATCCGGATCACCACCAAAATGTAATCATCTGTAGGATACGCCATTTCTGACAATCTGTGAAAATTTCATGAAAATCCGTCCATAAGTTTTTGAGTTATCTTGCTAACAAACAAACAAAGAGACAAACAAAGAGACAGACAGACAAACCAATGCTGATGATCACATAACCTCCTTGGCGGAGGTAAAAATGGAAGGAGACTGTGTTCAAATTGAACGGGCTCACAGAAGAGGAAAATTTAGAGGCGATGCAAAAAGACCCTGAACCATAGTTGTGAAGCTCTTGAAATATAAGGACAAGGAACTCATCTTCTCATCTTTTCATCTAGAAAAGGCAAAGGCACATTTGAAAAGTACATCTGTGTACATATATGAAGACTTTTCTGAACGGTTGAGAAAAAAACGAGCTGAACTTTTGCCTGCCATGAAGGAAGCCAGAGCAAAGGGTAATTTTGCAATAATCAGTTATGACCAACTCATCATAAAACCAAGAAGAAACCTAGATGAGGTCTCCTAGATTGAATGTTGAATGGTTTTGGTGCAAGAAATTGTATTAAAGACCTTTGTCATAAATTATTAAATGCCCTTAAAATTACCAAAGAAAGGACTTAGAATTGCTCATCTTAATATTTGTAGTTTAAGAAACAAGGTAGATGAATTGAATACTGTGTTGACGTAAAATTCGTTACATACTGTATTATGGGTATTTCTGAGACACATCTAGATACTACTGTAGAAGATGAAGAAGTGGCAATTTATGGGTATAACATGTATAGACAGGATATAAATAAAAATGGAGGAGGTGTGGCATTCTACATTCAAGAACACATACCAGTAAAAATAAGACAAGATTTAAATGTCCCAGGTGTAGAAGCGCTGTGGCTGCAAGTCCATTTACCTCATCTGAAGCCAGTGCTAGTTGGGTGTTGTTATAGGCCTCCAAATTCTAAAATGGAGTACCTTAAAGCAATATGTGTAATGTTACAGACAGTGACTGATAGGAACAGAGAAGTTTTTTTTGTTGGTAATTTTAATATTGATTGGTTCTCTGATACTTGTGTTATGAAGAAAAAGTTGAGTGATATGGCTGTTGTATGTAATTTATTTCAGATAATGCATGCACCAACAAGGATTAATATGTGTAGCTCAGGAACGTCATCCTCAACCTGTATAGATCTTATTTTTACCAGCTGTGTGGATTTATGTTCAAGGGTTATCTCTGTACATTCTGGCTTTAGTGACCATAATATCATTGCATTTGTGAGGAAAATAAAAGTTCCTAAAATTGGACCAAAAGTGATATACAAAAGAACTTATAAAAACTTCTGCAATAAAGAATTTATGGAAGACATAAATAAGGTGAAATGGGATAATGTGGAGAAATTAACTAACACAGAAGATGCTTTACAATTATTTATGAAATTGTTCCTCCTTATTTGTGATAAACACGCCTCAGTTAGAAAGCTAACAGATGTAAAAAAAAGCTTCTTGGATTGATATGGAGTTACGCAGCAGTATGACGAAGAGAGATCAACTTAAAAAAGCTGCCATCTCATCTGGAAATTTGGCTGATTGGCAAGCCTACCGTTCACTGAGAAATAAAGTTACAAAAATGAATAGACAAAAGAAAAAACAATACTACCAAACTATGTTTAATATAAACATGGGTGATAGTAAAAAATTATGGAAAGTAATTAATGAGTTAATGGGTAAAGATAAAATAAGGAAAACTCCATCCTTTATTGAATTGGATTGTGGATTCATTACTAAAGCTCAAGATATTGCTAATTATTTTAATAACTATTTTTTGGATAAAGTGAATTTATTAAGAAATCAGATGTTATCAGTGAACGGTAAGCTGTCTGATACATTAATTAAACAGCATATTATGAAGGGAAAAACGTGTGAATTTGAATATAATAATATAAATGTTCAAGAAATGGAAAAGCTTCTTCTTCCTCTGAAATGTGATAAACCTTGTGGTTATGATAATATGGATAGTAAATTATTATAGATGTCAGCCAAGATTGTAGCAAAACCTTTGTGCCATATTTTTAATTTATGTTTAAATGAAGGTGTTTTTCTTCAAATATGGAAAATAGCAAGAGTAACTCCATTACCAAAAAATACCAAAGCATCATTTACAGGACCAAATAGTCGACCCATTAGCATTTTGCCTGTTCTGAGCAAAGTTATGGAGAGTGTTGTGTTTAAACAGATTTAGTGCTATTTTTCTGAGAACAACATCAACTCTGAATTCCAACATGCATTTAGAGTCGGCCATTCAACATGTACAGCTTTGGCACAATTAAGTGATGACTGGTTAAAGCAAATTGATAAACTAGAAAAGCAATCGGAGAGCGCAGACCTCCGCCAAGCGCCACAGTTGCCAGTTCCCCCCATACAGTGTTTGTGTGTACGTTTGCAGATTCCTTAACCATGAAAACATATGACTAGCAATTGGATTGACAATGATAGGATTAGTGGTTCAGTGGTTATTCACGAAAATGACATTTTCCGTAATGGCGGCCACAGTTCCCCCCATACAGTGTTTGTGTGTACGTTTTCAGATTCCTTGACCACGAAAACATATGACTGGCAATTGGATTGACAATGATAGGATTAGTGGTTTAGTGGTTATTCACGAAAATGGCATTTTCCGTAATGGCGGCCACAGTTCCCCCCATACAGTGTTTGTGTGTACGTTTTGAGATTCCTTGACCACGAAAACATATGACTAGCAATTGGATTGACAATGATAGGATTAGTGGTTTAGTGGTTATTCACGAAAATGGCATTTTCCGTAATGGCGGCCACAGTTTCCCCCCCATACAGTGTTTGTGTGTACGTTTTCAGATTCCTTGACCATGAAAACATATGACTAGCAATTGGATTGACAATGATAGGATTAGTGGTTCAGTAGTTATTCACGAAAATGGCATTTTCCGTAATGGCGGTTTTCTTCTGGACGGTGATCCGGATCACCACCAAAATGTAATCATCTGTAGGATACTCCATTTCTGACAATCTGTGAAAATTTCATGAAAATCCGTCCATAAGTTTTTGAGTTATCTTGCTAACAAACAAACAAACAGACAGACAGACAAACCAACGCCGATGATCACATAACCTCCTTGGCGGAGGTAAAAATTAATTATTGGCACTATATTGCTTGACTTTAGTGCTGCTTTTGATCTTATAGAGCATAAGCATTTGTAAATTAAATTAGCTGCTTATGGTTTTAAAACATCAGCCATTGAATGAATGAGAAGTTACTTAACTAATAGAAATCAATGTGTTCTGTTTAATGGTGCCTTGTCAGATATTAAAACTCTACAGTGTGGTATACCACAGGGTAGCTGTTTGGGGCCCTTATTATATTCTATATTTACAAATGATTTATCATGTATGTTAAAAAGCTCATCCATTGTTATGTATGCAGATGATACTACTATTTACATACCTGCAAGCAATATTGAAGAAATGCAAAAAATGCTACAGGAAGAGCTGATGTTGATCTCTCATTGGGTTGTTGAGAACAAACAAACTGAATTTGGAAAAAACTAAAACCCTCTTGCTTGGTTCCAGGTATGCCCTTAGAGCAGATGAGGAACTGTGTATTTCCTTAGAAGGTGTACCTATTAAACAAGTTAAAGAAATTAAATTGCTAGGAGTTACAGTTGATGGAGCATTGCCATGGTCAACCCATATTAATAACACTGTTGCTAAAATGAGTAGAGGGATTTCTTTAATTAGGCGATGTGCTACCCTGTTTACAGAAAGAACAATAAAACAAGTATTACAGTCTTTGGTCCTTTCCTATCAGGACTATTGTTCAGCTATATGGTCTAATGCCGCAAGACAAGATCTTAATAAAATCCAGCTCACTCAAAACAGAGCTGCTCGCCTAGCGCTCAGATGGTCATTACGGGATAGTGTTAAGGAAATGCATGCTAGACTATTATGGCTGACTGTGGATGAAAGGTTGACATATAGTTTGGTTCAGTTCCTAAGAAATACTGTTGTCTTTATAAGACCTTTATATTTGTATTCACAGTTGATGTATACAAATAATAGACATAATCATAATACCAGACAATGTGTAATGCGACGATTTACTTTACCACTACCAAAAACAAATACTTTAAAGAAAATTGTGATGTATAGGGCTGTATCACATTGGAACAAACTTCCATCCTGTTTAATTCAGAACAGAAATGGGAAAAGTTTCAAAAAGAAACTAAGAATGTTGCTTATGAGGAAAGAATTATGATGTTAATTGTTTATGAGTCATGTCTATTGGAATTGTTAATTTTATGGTTTGGTATAGAACTTAATTAGTCTGTAATGTTATAATTTTTTTTTTTTTTGCTGTAAATTGTAAACAGCGCTATTGTATCAATGTATTAATGTATGTGTGATTTTACTGTTTTTAAATTTTTGTGTGTGGACCCCAGGAAGAATAGCTGTTACTACGGTAGCAACTAATGGGGATCTGAATAAACGAAACAAAACGAAACTCGGTTGGACTCAATCCCAGTGAGAGTTGGACTCCACCAGGGCTGCCCTTTGTCACGATCCTGTTCAGAATTTTTATGGACAGGATTTCTAAGTGCAGCCAGGGAATGGAGGGTGTCATGCTTGGTGACCACAGGACCTCATCTCTGCTGTGTGCAGATGATGTTATCCTGTTGGCTTCATCCAGCAATGACCTACAGGTCTTACTGGGACGGCTTGCGAATGGGATGAGAATCAGCACCTCCAAGTCCGAGTCCATGGTCCTCAGGAAAAAGGTTGATTGTCCTCTCTGGGTTGGGGATAAGCTTCTGCCCCAAGTGGAGGAGTTTAAGTATCTCAGGGTCTTATTCACGAGTGAGGGGAGAATGGAGCGAGAGATTGACTGACAGATTGGAGCAGCATCTGCAGTGATGCGGATGTTGTACCGGCCTGTCGTGGTGAAGAGGGAGCTGAGCTCTAAGGCAAAGCTGTCAATTTACTGGTCAATCTACGTCCCTATCCTCACCTATGGTCATGAGCTTTGGGTAATGACCAAAAGAATAAGATCGCAGATACAAGCGGATGAAATGAGCTTTCTCCGTAGGATTGCTGGACTCACTCTTAGAGATAGGGTGAGGAGCTCAGTCATCCGGGAGAGGCTCAGAGTAGAACCGCTGCTCCTCCACAATGAAAGGAGTCAGTTGAGGTGATTTGGGCATCTGATCAGGATGCCTTCTGGACGCCTCCCACTTGAGGTGCTTTGGGCACATCTCGCAGACCCAGGACTCAGTGGAGAGACTATGTCTCCCAGCTGGTCTGGGAGTGCCTTGGTATCCTCTCTGAAGAGCTGGAGCAGGTGGCTGGGGAAAGGGAAGTCTGGGCTTCTCTGCTTGAACTGCCACCTCTGCAACCTGGACCTCCTGAAAAGTGGTAGAAGATGTATGTATGGATGGACATTTAATTTATGCTCATTTCATTGTTATACAGTCAGTCAGAGCATCCTCAGCCAAGCTGCATGCCTAGCGGTCCAGTCTTCACGGTCTAGCATACAGGCGGCAAGCTCACTAGTGTTGGCCGTCCCAGTGTCTCTCTTCAGAGTGTCCACAAATGATGTTAATGGCCGTCCTGGGCAGCAAAAGCCATGCATCGGTTCCCAGAGTACCAGGTGGCCTCCTGAGAGCTCTTGATGATGGTAATAGTGCCCTGTGAGGCCAAGTCTTCGCCAAGCCATCTTGTGTGATATTCTGGGAAGGTGCCCATAGAGATCTTCATATGAGACGTGGTCTTGCCAGTTTACATTGAGGACGATGCACAGCATCTGGGTGTAGGAGCCATCCAACGACCTCTGAAGGGTGACGTTTAAAGACTAGCACTCACTTCCGTATCGTCGGCCTCCGTCAGTCTATGATGACCATGGAAGAGAATCCTAAACGTCTACTCTGCTGGAACAGCACCACCTGTGGCTGAACAGGCCGATGCGCGAATGGCAGTCCCTGTCACACAGGTCGCACTTGTGGGTGGTCTCCGTGCTGCTGGGTCTGTGGCGGTTCTTCTTGCGGGTCCTTTTTTCATCTGCTGCAGCAGTCAGTCTCTCTTCACCCGCCTTGAGCTGTCTGGTCAGGGCGCTCTCCATTTGGAGCGGTCCGTTGCAAGGTCCTCCCAGCGCTCTGTGTTGATCTCCAGGGCCTTCATGTCTCTCTTGCAGACGTCTCTAAAGCACAGCTGTGGGCGGCCAACGTCTCTCCTGCCAGTCGCCAGTTCTCCGTAGAGGGCGTCTTTGGAGATTCTGCCATCCTCCATACGGTGAACGTGGCCTAGCCAGCAGAGCCTGCGCTGCCTGAGTAGAGTGAACATGGAGGGAAGGCCGGCACGAGACAGAACTTCTGTGTTGGGCACTTTGTCCTGCCAGGATATGTCCAGGATGTGGCGAATGCAGCACAAGTGGAAGGAGTTCAGTCTCTTTTCCTGCCGGGCGTATGTTGTCCATGTCTCACTCCCATAGAGCAGTGTGCTGATGACGCAGGCGTTGTACACTGCCATCTTCGTCTTGACAGAGAGTTTGGGATTCTCCCACACTCGTGTGGTGAGGCGAGCGAGTGTGAAGGCTGATTTTCCAATCCTCTTGTCGATCTCTGTATCAAGGGAGAGGTTGTTGCTGATAGTGGACCCCAGGTACGTGAACTGATTCACGACCTCCAGCTCGTAGTCGTCGATGGTGATGGTTGGTGGTGTTTCCATGCCTTGTGCCAAGACGTTAGTCTTCTTCAGTCTGATGGTAAGCCCGAAGTCCTTGCATGCCTGGGAGAAGCGGTCCATCAGGGTCTGAAGCTCCTGTTGTGTGTGGGTTGCGACTGCAGCGTCATCTGCGAACAGCATGTCTCTGATTAGAGCCTTGCGTACTTTGGTTCTGTCTTTCAGGCGGGCGAGGTTGAAAAGCCTGCCGTTAGATCTTGTGTGCAGGTAGATTCCCTCTGTTGCTGTGCTGAAGGCATGCCTCAGGAGCATAGCAAAGAAAATCCTAAAGAGGGTTGGCGCAAGTACACAGCCCTGTTTCACTCCGCTGCGTATGTTGAATGGCTCTGAGACGTTGCCGTCGTGCTGCACTATCCCCTGCATGCTGGTGTGAAACAATTCGATGAGGCTTTGCAACTTTGGTGGGCATCCTATCTTTGGCAGGATCTTGAAAAGGCCCTCTCTGCTGACCAGATCGAACGCTTTGGTGAGGTTGATGAAGGCGACGTACAGGGGCATGTTCTGTTCTCTGCATTTCTCCTGGAGTTGGCGGATGGAGAATATCATGTCTACCGTTGATCGCTCAGCGCGGAAGCCACACTGAGACTCGGGGTAGACACTTTCAGCAAGCTTCTGTAGACGAACCAGAACAACTCGTGCGTAGACTTTGCCAACAACGCTGAGGAGGGAGATGCCCCTGTAGTTGTTGCAGTCGCTTCTCTCCCCTTTGTTCTTGTAGAGGGTGATGATCTTGGCGTCCCTCATGTCCTGTAGTACGGCACCTTCCTTCCAGCACTGGCAGAGGACGTCATGCAATGGCAGCAGTAGGGCGGTCTTGCAGTGCTTCATCAGGTCGGGGGGTATGCCGTCGTTGCCGGGTGCCTTGCTAGCGGCCAAGCTATCAATGGCCTTGCTGAGTTTGTCGATGGTTGGCTCGGCGTTAAGTCCGTCCATGGATGGCAGGCAGTCGACGGCATCAAGGGCTGACGGTGTCACGGTGTTCTGTCTGGAGTAGAGGTCGGAGTAGTGTTCCACCCATCTCTCTATCTGCTTGTTCTTTTCTGTGATCATCTCCCCAGTGGAGGATTTGAGGGGGGCCGTCTTGCTCTGAGCCGGACCAAGTGCTTTCTTGATGCCATCGTACATACCACGGATGTTCCCTGTTATGGCAGCGGTTTGAATGTCTTGGCTGAGCTGAGTCCAGTACTCGTTCGCACAGCGCCGAGCAGTCTGCTGAACTTTGCTTCTCGCAGCCCTGAGAATCTGGAGATTCTTCTCGTTTGGGTACTTCTTGTACTCAACAAGTCCTGAGCGCTTGGCTTCAATGACGGGGGTCATCTCGGTCAACTTGGCATCAAACCAGTCCTGTGACTTTGAGGTCTTCCTCCCAAAGGTAGCCAAGGCTGTGCGGTGAATGGTGTTTCGCAGCTCTTCCCACTTCTGCTTTGCAGATTCTCCTTCTTGTGGTACACCAAGTTCCTTCTCAAAGGTGGAGGCAAACTGCTCAACAAGTTCTGGTTGGGTCACCTTGCTGGTGTCAATCCGTGCCTCTCCAGGCTGTCTAGCACGATGGAATTTCTTCAGCTGCAGCTTGACCTTGCAACACACCAATGAATGGTCTGTGTCGCAATCTGCACTCTGGAACGAACGGGTGATTAGCACGTTCTTCAGTGAGGTGCGCCTGGTCAGGATCAAGTCCAGCTGGTGCCAGTGCTTTGAGCGCGGATGTTGCCAGGAAACCTTGTGTTGGGGCTTGGTCTTGAAGAACGAGTTTGTGATGCACAGATCATGATATGTGCAGAACTCGAGCAGCCGCTGTCCGTTGTCGTTCATTCTGCCCACGCCAAATGGTCCAAGACAGGAGGGCCAGGAGTCGTGGTCAGCACCCACTCTGGCATTGAAGTCTCCAAGGAGAATGAGTTGTTCAGAGTTGGGGATGATCCTGACAGTTGTTGCAAGATTCTCGTAGAACTCGTCTTTTGCCTCTGGTGTGGCTGTCAGTGTGAAGCACTGCGCTATCCTGGGTTGTAGCGGTCTGGAGAGCCCATGAGACTGCTGGGTCACGATCCTCAGCCTGCGCTGACGGCACCGGCCCTTCGATCGCACGGGCCCCCTGGTTCCTCGTCTGGCTCTTGCCACAGAGCGTGATGGTCTGAGCCCCCAGAAGGAGAGAAAAGCTGACAGTGTCAATCTTTGTGCCCCATGCTGCGAGTAGATCTAGTCCAATGATGCACGAGTCCTGGATGTCAGCCAGCCAGAACAGGTGGTTTGTGGTCTGACCGGCCACTCCCACCCCAAGGACTCATCGCCTTCCCAGCCTGGCACGCTCAACGGTGGCTGTGGTGATGCAGCGCCTGGTGGGAACTTTGTGGTCCGAGTCCATCTGTACCGGGCAGTTCCCTGGGTCAGACCAGAGAGATGGCGGAACTGGTGTTGATCGGTGCCCGCACTGGTGTGCTGTCCAGGCTGCACTGCATGTACAGACCTGGTGATTGTCCAAGTCGGCCCAGCCGTCCATCGGGGAAAATATCTGTGGGAGGCGGCAGATCCCCGTCTGTGCCACCTCACTCTAGGATTAAAGCTGTTGAGGAGGCTGGTTGTCGTGGCGTGGGTGCAAGGCAGTAACGCGCAATGTGCTCTGGTTCCCCACAGTGTAAGCATCCCTCCTCGCGTCGCCATTGTCGTACCCTCACTGGCTGTGCAGCTATGGTCTGGCGCAATTCCTCCTCATCCTCGCTCTCAGCTGTGGCCTGGAAAGCTCTCTGCCTTGATGATGACATGTCAGCTGCATAATCCATCATCGGCACCACCCGATCCGCTTCTGCCACGGCCGTCTCCCAACTGCTCGTGGTGTGAATCTGGAAGTGTTCCTGGAGCCGCGCCGGCTGGAGCCCTCAGATGAAGTTCTGTAGAGCGAGCTTCTCCACCACCTCCGGCTCGAAATCTGGGCAGCCACGCTGTGTTAGCAGCCGTATGTCCGCTGCATAGGCTCCCAGGCTCTCCTGGTTGTCTCGCCGGTGGCTGGACAGCTGTTCCCGGGCATGATCGGCATGGGTCACTCTCCCGAACCACCTCTGCAGTGCTCCTTGTAGCACTGGTCAGCTGTGATGTTCCTCAGGCCGGAGATCAGACAGTGTGTAGAGAGCTCCGCCCTCCAGAGCCAGTGTGACCTGCTGCACAACTGTCTCTTCAGGTGTGCAGCTAGTCAGCACAGCAGCCAGTTCAACCTGGACCAGATAATCGTCCAGCAGGGTTTCACCACCAAAGCAGGGAAGTTTGGCCGGTTGGTGGGGCGGTCGTCTCCCTGTCGATCACTGCCCTCGGTCGCAGTGGAATCGCTGGTGCGTAGTTCCCCCATTGGTGCTCCCCGCCCTTACTTGAAAAACACAGAAAATAGGGCACGCTTGCTCTGTCTGATCCGCTCTGCCTTGAAAAAAGCAGTAAGTGGGGTACGGCTTCTCCTTCTGGTTCGCTTCCTCATTCGTCACGGCGAGCATCTCTGGGGGCTGGTGTGTCTGCTCCGCTGTTCCTCTCCATCTCTATCTGGGCGATGAGCCACTCAAGTTGCCAAATCTCTGTCTTTATCCTCACTTCCATCCCTCAATAATCCCACTCCTGACACCAGTGTGATGTCTCAAGGGTTCACACAAATAATGAGAGGATATGTGACACAACAGGCATTTATTCTTCACTCACTCATTACAGAACAGAGGGGAGGTCATTCATACAGATGCTCCTCTCACGCATGGTGACAAAGACACATAATCTATCACATTCAGGGAAAACAACACTATTGCAACTGGTCTCATAACACAATTATAATGGCACAACAAGAACACTTATAAAACACAGATAATAATAGTCTTTGAATCCTCCGCGGCACAAAGCATGCCAGGAGAATCCCCGCTCCGTCCTCACAGCCCCAACGTTACCCTATCATAGAGAGGCTACTTTTTCCAAAATATGACAACTAAAGGGCTCACAACAAAGGACAGTGATTTTTTTTTTTTGTTTGAGCCAAACAAATGACTTCCATGCATGCTTGTTAAATTATTGCCATCTGAAAAACATTTTTTAGCCCCAATCCAGATTAGTCACTTTCCTGAACAGTGGGAACCTTTGTGTGATGCAGCTGTATGCAATAAGCGTTTAGGAGACCTATATTCCTGTGCTGCTGTTTAAAGAGTCTAAAAATGGGACTGAACACACACATGAAATGTTCTGGCTCCATAAGGCTTACTTGGATGAAAGATATGCTGCATTTCTAAAAAAAAACCAAAAAAACCCAAAAAACATCCTATGCTGTGCATTCAATGGTTAGTTTTATTTTTAATGAAAAAACCCACTCAAACACATATAAAATTCTAGAAAGTACTTCCAATCAGAAAGTAGCTAATTAATAAGTACTCTGGCTTAAGTATTAAGTAAAGAGAGTTTTGAGTTTTATGTTGCCATAGAAACATTGACTCATGCTAGGCTAAAGCTAACTAGCTTCCAGCCTAAATTGGCATCTTAAAAATGTAAAACCGTTTGTGTTATTACCAGATAAAGATGCTGCCATAGGAAAAAAAAATGTCTGAAATGCCTCAAAACCAGAAACAGCTCGGAATTGGTTCCCCATTCTAAAAACTCTCTTCTGTCTTTACTCACCTTCACTTTCAAAGGTGAGCTCAACTTCCGGATTTGATTGACGTTTGCAGCGTACATGCGTCATACCGTGGGAGGCACGGGCAGAGCGTCTCATCTTCTTCAACTCAGCATCACTGCTGCTCCGCACTCAAACTTCTCCTGGTAAGTTTTATGGCATTTGCTAAAATTGTTTAGTGGGCTACTGGTAATGTTTGCGCACTGCTGCAGTTAGTTTTATGTTACTGCATTTATTATTATTATTATTATTATTATTATTATTATTATTATTATTAATTTTTTTTTTAGATTTTTAAGCTTCAAAGTCAACTATGAACTCACCCTTCCATGGTAGCTGGGCTGCCTTGGTAAATATAGATTTTTAAAGATTCCATTACTTTCACTGTGACTGTTTTGTCATTTTTGGAGGCCAGAAGAGAAAAGAGGCCTTAAAAAGTTGACTTTGATGCTTTACAGTCATTTTTTACACAAGTGTAAACTGCAAGTTTTTAAAACACAAGAACAGCAGACAACAAGCTATTCCTCTGGAGATAAATTATTTGTGAGTGAGGGCAAAGTACTAAAATTTCAGGGGGGGGGGGTGTTACTAACTTACTAGTATGTGCGTGCTAAAGTGCATTCTCTTTTGATAAATACAGGCTGATGACGTTTGTGACAGGCAAAAGCAGTCTTTAGACTAGATCAGCCTCAGCAGGTAGGATGAGAGAGGTTTATAGACTAGAGTTTAATTACAAAATATTGGTCCAAATGAGACACAAAGACATCTCAGTCTCCGTGCCTCCTCAACTGTCTTTTTTTTCTCTTTCCACTTTTACATTATGTGCAAGTTTTATATCTGTGTGACCCTTTTTAACGGGCATTTTGTAGCCAACCCGAAACTAATCCCAGACCCAAAATGGTACCCACCAAGTTTGGCGGGAAACTTTCCCTCCAACAAGTTCATGAGAGACACAGTAAGGGCCGTATTCATCTGAAGGCCCCAAAGATGCTTGTTTTATTCATCTATGAGAGTCAAAAAACAAAAAAAGATTTATGAGTGTAGTTGACTCCACTGATCAGCTTATTTGATAAGGTGTACATATTTGTTTCTTTTCAAATGTGAAAATGCAAAGCACACAAGAGTAAGACTTTTGTACAGTGTGGAGTGCAAAGAGCACAGGAAAATCAGAGTTGTGTTAGTGTGAGGTTACTATGTGAACAAAGTTATGAGTGTTAAACTTTAATGCCTCCAACCTAAGAAAAAAATGCAAATTGCTGAAAAAGCAATTTTCTCAGGGGCCAAGACCAAGTGATGCATTAACCAAAACCACTGAACCAGACATGTTTGAAGGCAAGGTGTTTTTGTCCTCCTAACTACAGAGGTTTCAGTGTCATTGTGGTGACCCTCGAACGAGTGATTAGATCACAGTGGTTCCATAGGATGTACACAGGTGGTCCTAGCCCTGCTGCAGATGTATGGTTTTAGTTTCAAAGTAAACATTTCCATTTCTGAACAACAGGCCTATTTCACAGCAGCCACTTTATCATGAGCGAAGTTCTGTATTTAGGGAAGCATTCTTAATCAATGTGACGAGGAACAGCTGCTGTTTTATGTCAGAATGACTGCAGTGATCTTAGTGTCTCAGCTGAAGGCAAATTTTAAGATTTTTATTCAGATTCAAAGAAAATCTTTGGTGTAACATTAAAAAAAAAAGTTAAAGCACTGCATTTGTCGAGGTACAGCGACTTCATCTAGAAGAAAGTGATGAAGTGACCATGTGATCCATGTGGACAGCGGTCTGTAACCTGTGGCTGTGATGCAACATGCAAATCTTCTACCCATAACCAGGGGCTCCCAGCGGCTTAAAAAAATTTCAAATCTATTAATTCACAGGTTCAGTAAAAAAAAAAAGCTGCAAATTTAAGAAAAAAAAAACTTGCAAATATATTTGAACAAAAAGTTGCACATTAATTTTTTTTAATAAAACCTACCCATGTCATCATAAAGCCTTTCTAATTAATATCATGCTACATACTTTAATAAAATGTGTTTAAGACACCAATGCTAAGTATAAATGCAAAAAATATTTTTCTTGTAATTTTGCAACTTTAAAAAAAAATTGCAACTTTTTTCTCATAAATTTACCACAGTGGTGACTTAGTGGTAAAGCATCCATGCCCAGCCGGGTCATACCAAAGACCATGGAAATGATACTTTCCACCTTCTAGCTTGGTGCTCGGTAGAATGAAGAAAAAAAAATGGTTACCCAGCCACAGGAGGAAGCAGAAAAAACCAGTGTACTCCTTGTCCCAAGCCCAGGTAAGTGAGGACAGTAGCATCAGGTAGGACATCCAGTGTAAAAAAAAAAAAAAAAAAAAAAAAAGCCTTGTTAAATCAAATATGCAGACCAATGATCCATTGTGGCGACCCCAAATAGGGAACAGCCAAAAGTGTGTGTATGTTTTCTCATAAATTTGCTGCTTTTTTCTTGTAAATTGGGAACTTTTTTGAATAAATTTGTGATTTTTTTCTAATAAATTCACAACTGTTTTCATTGTACATTTGTAAATTTTTACTCATGAATTGATGACTTTTTTGTAAAGTTGAAACTTTTCTCTTGTACATTTACATTTTTTTTTCTAGAAACTTACAACTTATTTGGAAAAAAGTAATTTTCTTGTAAATTTGCAACTTTTTGTCATAAAGTAACTTTTTTCTTGTTGACTTGTGACTTTTCTCTTGGAAATTTGCATATTTTTCTCATGAACTCACTACTATTTGCATAATAAATTTTCAACTTTTTTCCTCAATTTGGGACTTTATTCTTGTACATTTGCAGTTTTTTTTCTTTTTTGGATGCTGCTGAGTTTTAGGTTTTCAAGCAGAAACCTCTTCTTCCTCTTCTTCTCTGCTAAAAATGCATGGGGAGCAAAGATGGTAATACTTTGAAACTCTCCTGTACATTTTAATGCAGCACTATGTCAGATTTTCGCCTCAAGATAATGTTTGCTAAATTATTTTGATGATACACCAAGATTTGACCGAGTGAATGTGACATCATCCATAGCCTGAGTGGGCCCACATTGCCTGCAACAGCTCTTTTATTGGTGCCATTACTGAGCAGAGAGAAGATGTGGCCTCAGTCTGTGGGCTCAGTCCCAGCAACGAATCAAAGGGCATGACTTTATCAGAATCAGAAAGAATCAGAATCAGAAAAAGATTTATTGCCAAGTACATTAACAGATCACTGATAACATACGAGAGAATTTGACTTGACACAGAAAATGAACCTGCATTTCCAGTGACGCGGCAGCATCAGAGACGCGCCTGCCAACAGGATAGTGAGTACAAGCATGAGAATAAGAATAATACGAGGAACAATAGGAAGGAGCAAAAAAATCATTGATTCAAAATACTGGTTACATAATTAATCAATATTAAGATTTCAAGGGAAAAAAAAGCTCTCAATGCACATTTGCTACACAGGGTTAACAAGACACAAGAGAGCAGTGTGTGTATCTTTATTCAGTTCATGGATCAATGTGTGTGCGGTGTTGAGCAGTGTTGATGATAATAAGAGAGACAACAAGGACTCTTGGCAGGAGATGTTTTGTCTGGCTGGCGCCGAGTCCTTATCTTGGCAGAGTCCAGCTGGCTGTCCAAGGCTTTATGCTCGATGATTTTGAAAACACAGACTGCAGACAGCCAGGAGGAATTTTCATGGGGAAATTGAGCCAAATCGGACTGATCACAGAGAAGGCTTTTTATTTCTTCTGTAGATTCAGTACTTAATCCTTCATTGCGGGGCTTTAAATCCATCGTGGAAAGACCTAAGTGAGACCATGATGTAATCCACCTTCCGAGACAGTTCTCCATTTGTCGCTATCAGGGTCTTCTCCAATTTTTCAATTTGACAGATGCACCTCGCCTGGCCAGCATTTTGATAGGTTGAATCCATCTTCAACAATTTGCAGTAAACCAGGACAATTCCAGTCCCAATCAGAAAGATCCCGATCACCATTATTACGAAGATAAACAAATCTTCAATATCTTCGATAGAGAGATTAGTGAGACACAGCATTCTCCAATTACCTGTGTCACGTAAATAGCCCGCTGGAGCCATTCCTGCGGGGCAGACAGCTTCCCCCGGAGCACTTTTCCTTGTTGAAAAAATAGTGTCAATTGTGTTCAAAGCCCAGCTTATTAACTCCATAATTTCTTTTCGACGGTCGCAGTTAGACGCAGACAGACAACAGCAAGCTGGGATCCAGTAGTTGGGAGGGGAGGAAAAAAGTCAGAGCAGGAGAGAAAGAAAAAGCGTCTACTCTCTTGGGAGGGCGGAAGTGAGGGCGGAAGTTGTTTTAGTTAGCCACCAACAACTAAAAGGTCTGCGGCTGGCTGTTGGCACTGGGGTCTTGGTCGCCGTGGTTGTGGCCTTTTCAGTGTTCCTACAAGGAACAAGAAAGTTACATATGCTACTTTAAAAACTAATGTGTAGCAGACATTAGGTTTTAAATGCTGTTGCCAAGCAATACAAAATCTTGAAGTTCACACCTGCTTGGAACCTGATGATTGCCGCTTGCGGCTATATTTGTTCGATTTGTAATTGTTTAATTTATTTTCTGTTCTTCTACATAATGACCTTTTTTTTTACGTTTTTGCTGGGATGGGAGACTTTTTTCATTTTAATGGGTTTGAACTCTTCTCCATTACAAAAACATAACCTTGCATAAGCCCCCCAAAAGCTACAAATTGGTCTCACTGCAATACTACTTTTAATGTCCTTCTCAATATTTATTCCTGAGAAAATGTTCTATTTATTGTTTTCCCCCAACTGTGAAATGAAACATCCATCCATGATACTCAAATATATTTTGCAGCTCCATTCAGATTGTCTTTGGTCAAAAATTGCTTGAAAAGGCCCTTTACATAATAGATGTGGGGTGGCAGTAGCTAAGGAGGTTGAGCGGGTCATCCAGTAACCAGAGGGTTGGCGGGTTGAATCCTGCTCTCCCCAGCCATCTTGCCACTGTGTCCCTGGGCAAGACACTTTACCCACCTTACCTCCAGTGTCCATGACACTGGGTATGAATGTGTATAGATGTTCAGTAGTGGTCAGAGAGGCCGTTTGTGCAGATTGGCAACTGCGTTGCCATCAGTCTGCCCCAGGGCAGCTGTGACTACAGCAGTAGCTTACCACTGCTATTGTCTGTCTGTGGAGTGCATGAATAAAGGACTCATTGTAAAGTGCTCTGGGTGTCATGAAAGATTCTATATAAATGCAATCCATTATTATTATAGAGGTTACCAAACCCTGCCTTAGAACCTAGAACTACTTATAAAATAAGGCTAAACCTCACAAAAGTAGAGCTCCAATGGTGCTGTAGTCAGGATTAAACTGTCCTTCTGGGGAATGAGAAGTGATCAAAGTTTAGCCTGTGCTACCATTAAAAGGCAGGTTGCATATGTTCATTGTCACATGCCATACTATAAAGAGAGAGAGAGAGAGAGAGAGAGAGAGAGAGAGAGAGAGAGACTGAAAATACTTTTCATGGGGATCATAATTTGATGTGTCATCCCTGTTGTCTACATGAGCTGATAAAGATCAGTGCTATCTGAAAAAGAGTGAACTTTCAGCCCATCTGCCTCATCATTCTTGTAAGCAAAGATACTAAAATATACTGAATATACACCAGCTTATTTTTTCCCATTAAAATCTGATGTGTTTTCAAAGTGTTCCCTTTATTTTTTTGAGCAGTATATTTCTCTGATCACTCCATTTTTTCTGCTGTCATTATACCTAAAATACTGTTTCTGATCAGAGAAAGATATTGAATTAATTTAAGTGTTATCACTGTTTTTTTTTCTTACAGAAATGATTAATATAGTATAGAGTTTATACTGTTGACTATGTATATAGATAAAGTATGAACCGAGGTGCCAAGTACGAGTACCATGACTTATGGTGCTCCTGGTCCGGGACTTGGGCAGTGACCTCCTATTGCCTATGTGGCTCTCTAGGGGACTCTATAATTCACATCATGGAGAGATGTGATTGATAGAGATGCTGAGGATAGAGAACCGTTCGTCAGAGCCAAGCTGCTTTGAAGATTTAGGCCTGGAGTGACATCTCAAACTATGGAAAAAGCCTTTTTTTTTTTGCAAAAAAGAAGAATACTTGTAAATGTGACTTTTAAATTTTTAAAAAATGTCTTAATTTTTCATCTTTTCATGTAGATGTATGACTTTTTCATAAATGTGAGATATTTTTCTTGTATATTTGCTGTTTTTTTTTTCCATTTTATATTCACAGTTTTTTCAAAGCTGTTAAGGAGCCGGGGTTCTGGGAGGAAAAGTCACAAGTGGATCCTCTTATGTGAACAGCTTTCATGAACTTTGAATAAACACCCATCATAACAAGCGTTGAAGCGGGTAAAATCTATTGCAAATACATATCTGCTTTGGTTTGGAGCCAGTTAAGGGACCCATAACTACCTTTGCTTTTGAAGGGGTGAAAAAATCATAGTGTAACATTTCCAGTACAAACTAATTTTTTGCTTGGGCATCAGCTTGTGGGTAATGGGGTGACCCTGACAGCATTTGACGGAAAGGCAGTGAGTGACACCCCGAGGCAGCACGACTCTGGGGCACTGTGACATGACTGCTGCTCTCAAACATTGAGTAACTTCTGAAGCATCCTTGGTGACGTGAGTACATGTTTTCAGCTCTACTGAGAAAAAGTAAAACAAAACATACCCGCTTCGTTTTTCTGATAAACACAGGGCCATCGTGTGGTGCTGTCCATGGTGCTGAATGTTGTGACGATGAGAGATACCCATAGTGCATCTCTCTGGTTCACCTTTGCTTACTATTCGAAGCAAATACTTAAATCTTCTTTTTAAAAATTCTAACAAGCCACTGTAAAGTTTAGGTGAATTGTTTTAGTCATGATACAGGCAAGTGTGATCAGGGATCAAACTGGCCTGTATCGTAGTAAGAACTGTATGTCGTAAATGATCCTTTGTCTTATTAAGTAGGTGAATAGTTGGGTTTAGAATATGTTGGCCCATCACTGATATGAAAACCCCCCCAACTGATTTTAATTGAATAATGGACATATCAGAACCATCTGTTTTACATAATAGGAGTCAACAATCTTTACTTTGGAAAGAGCCATTTTGGGCAGTATTTGGGAATGGAGGCACAGAACACATTTTAGCCTTAAAATGAAGAACAAATGAGCTACAGAGAGAACAGATGAGATAGAAGCATAAACAAGCCTGTCAGACAGACAGCTGGTGGATGCTGGCAGAGAGGGAGAGGCGTGGCTGTAGGCTGGCAGGGAGCCCAGGACCCAGAGGCTCCAATAACTTTACATCCATCCATCTTCTTCCGCTTAATCCTTTTCGGGTCGCGGGGGGCTGGAGCCTATCCCAGCACCTTTGGGCGAGAGGCAGGGTCCAATAACTTGCCAGCTGAAAATTAAGAAACAACAACCAGAGAAACTACAGCCACAAATCATGGACGGAGTTGGACACGTCCAACCCGGTCCATGACAGAGCCCCCCCCTCCCACAAGGGGTGGATGTCAGACACCCAACATTTAGAAGTATAAACAAGCCTGTCAAGTTTTTCTATTATACTTTTTAAAAAATAATTTTTCTATTTTTTTTTACAAATTATAAACCCCAATTCCCTTGAAGTTGGAACGTTGTCTAAAATGTAAACAAAAACAGAACACAGTGATTTGAAAATTCTTTTCAGCCTATATTGAATTGAATACACTACAAAGACAAGATATTTAATGTTCAAACTGACAAATTTTATTGTTTTGTTGCAAATATTCACTCATTTTGAATTTGATGCCTGCAACATGTTCCAAAAAAACCTGGGATGTTTACCACTGCCTTACATCACCTTTCTTTTTAACAACACTCAATAAGTGTTTAGGAACTGACTGAGGACACTAATTGTTGAAGCTTTGTAGGTGGAATTCTTTCCCATTCTTGTTTGATTTGCGACTTCAGTTGCTCAACAGTCTGGGGTCTCTGTTGTCGTATTTGGTGCTTCATAATGCACCACACATTTTCAATGGGAGACAGGTCTGGACTGCAGGCAGACCAGTCTAGTACCCACACTCTTTTACTACGAAGCCACGCTGTGGTAACACACGCAGAGTCTGGCTTGGCATTGTCTTGCCGAAATAATCTGTGATGTCCCTAAAAAAGACGATGCTTGGATGGCAGCATACGTTGCTCCAAAACCTGTATGTACAATTCAGCATTAATGGTGCCTTCACAGATGTGCAAGTTACCTATGCCATGGGCACTAACACCCCCCCATATCATCACAGATGCTGGCTTTTGAACTTAACACTGATAACAATCTGGATGGTCCTTTTCCTCTTTAGCCCAGAGGACACAATGTCCATGATTTCCAAAAACAATTTGAAACGTGGGCTCATGAAGCCACAGCACACTTTTACATTTTGCGTCAGTCCATCTCAGATGAGCTTGGACCCAGATTGACCGGTGGCATTTCTTGGTGTTGTTGATATACTATGACTTTCACTTTGCATGGTGGAGTTTTAACTTGCACCTGTAGGTATAACAACGGACTGTGTTAACTGACAGTGGTTTTCTGAAGTGTTCCTGAGTCCATGTGGTAATATCCTTTACATAATAATGTCAGGTTTTAATGCAGTGCTGCCTGAGGGTACGAAGGTCATGACCATTCAATGTTGGTTTTCAGCCTCGTGGCTTACATGCAGAAATTTCTCTAGATTTTCTGAATCTTTTGATGATATTATGGACTGTAGATGATGAGACCCCAAAATTTCTTGCACTTGTACCTTGAGAAACATTGTTCTTAAACTGTTGGACTGTTTACCCACGCAGTTGTTCAAAAAGTGGTGAATCTCGTGCCATGTTTGCTTGTGAATGACTGAGCCCTTCGGGATGCTGTTTTTATACCCATTCATGACACTCACCTGTTTCCAACTAACCTGTTCACCTGTGAAATATTTCATTTGTAAATCGGAAGGCCTTTCTCTTAAATTAAGAAGATTCTTGTTATGTTTGTGCACAGCAGCGAACAAAGGAATTGACATAAGCCCAAAGTGCAGGTGAAGTGAACGTGTTTATTAACAGAAAAGCAGCAAACAAAGTGTCCATGTAAATTGTCCAAAATCAGTAAAGATACAGATGGTCGGCTACAAACTCCATTGACTGAGAAGGAGGAAGCTTACATCACACCCCTGGGTAAGACTGGCCGCGGGGGGGAAAACTACAAACGTAAACTATTGAGAGAGGAAGACTTACATGAATGTCGGAGCACAACGGGGCTCTGGAAACAATGACACCATAATAGTCCAAAAGGAGGGGAAACCAACTGTGAGTGAGCCTGGACATCAAGGTTGACTAATGCCGCCACACTGAGTGTTCACGCTGTCACCCATAAATACCTTGTGTACAAATGAGTGACAACTGGATGCAGGTGTGTGGTGGCAGCCGGTGCGTGAGTGCGTGCCAGCGTATGTGAGTAAGAATGAACGTGCATGTGTGTGCATGTGCTGAATGATGCATGTGTGTGTGAGTGCAAATGAAAATGACAGACAGCTGGTGGATGCCGGCAGAGAGGGAGAGGCATGGCTGTAGGCTGGCAGGGAGCCCAGGACTCAGAGGCTCCAATACCCTGCCAGCTGAAAATTAAGAAACAACAACCAGAGAAACTACAGCCACAAATCATGGATGGAGTTGGACACGTCCAACCCGGTCCATGACAGACCCCCCCCCCCCACACACACACACACACTCACTCAAGGGGTGGATGTCAGACAACCACCGTACCATCAAAACAAAATATAAAGGAAAACCTGCCCCCCCGCCCCCACCCAGAGAACTATCACAACCAACCAGGGAGGGAGATGGGGGGAAACAGGTCAGGAGGGAATTAACAAACAGAAAAATAAACAATACAAGAACACAAAATCACCCAACCCCAAACCTAAGACTATGCCCCCCCCCAAAACCCAAGAGTCCCAAAGTTCAGGGGGCCGACCAGAGTCCCAGGCCCAGCAGGCAGCCCACAGAACAGTGTCAGGAGGCCTACCAGGGCAAACAGACCACCTGGCTAGGAAACCCAGTCCTTCAGGTGGCCGGCCCGCACAGTTGAGCCACCAGGACCGGAGGGGTGGACAAGATGGCAGCCTACCCACCAGAAGGCTAAGAGGTGGGTGACCGGACCAGGGAGAAGGGACCCCAGCGGCTTCTGGTGGCAGGGACAGGTGGACCACGGCGGTGCCCGGTGGAGGAGAAAGGGACACCCCGAGGGCTTCAGGAAGGGGAGAAGAGACCTCGGTGTTTTTAGACTGGCTGGCAACACCCCTGATGGTCCCAGCTTGGGACTGGAGCTTGGTCGCACCCGTGGTGGACCCGGGCTGGGCCATGGCTGCACCCACAGTGGTCTCGGCCTGGGACAGAGTTGCACCAGCGGTGGTCCCAGCCTGGGACAGAATTACACCCGTGGTGAGCCCCGGCTGGACCTGTGTTGCACCCACAGAGGACTCCGACTGGGCCATGGCTGCACCCGCGGTGGAACCCGGCTGGGCCCCTGTTGCACCCGCGGTGGGCCCTGGCTGGGCCACTGCTGCACCTTTGGTGGTACCCAGCTGGGCCACGGCTGAAACCAACGCTGCCTTAGCTGTGGGCCAGCCGACCTGCATGAGCACCCAAGATAGGAGGCGGTCGATCACAGGCACTCCGGGCTGGAGCTCTGCACCCACAACGACCTCCTCAGCAGGGTAGACAGGACCCACGGTGACCTCCAGTGGCGAGTCTGGATCCTCAGACACGTCTGACGATGTTGGACTCTCTCCGGCGACCATGGAAGAGGACTTAGACAGAGAACAAAGGGGGTCAGGGTCGCCGGCAGTGGCGGAGCCCGGCAAGGCGAGCTCAGGTGCAGCGTGTGGCTGCATCTGGCTCCTCTCACCTGGAGCTAGGCAAAAATGCTCTAACATAGAAAGAAGAAAGACAAAGGAAAGCACTTGCCTTAGCTCGAGCTCCATTGCCGTCCAGGACTCCGACGATCCAGACGATGTGCTCATGGGCTCGTCCTCCTGGAGGTTCAGCTCGGGCGCTGACTCTGCTACGGCGGCATCCGCAGCAGGCGTGATGGTAACTGCAGTCTCGTCAGCCCCAGTCAGTGTGCTCCATGCAGGAGGTTCCTTCGGCGTGATGGCTGGGGTCTGGCTCACCATTGCTGCGGGGGAAGAATCCTTTTGGACCTCTGGCTCCTTCTGGTCCCGGCGGTTCGGCTCCGGTGCCGCGGTGCATTCAGAGAGGACAGGAGAGAGCATGGAGAGAGCTGGTGAGCAGTTCATAGCAGCAGCAGGTGGGGAGAACTCAGAGGACTGCTTTTCCTGAGTCTCCCTACCGGGAATCAGGGAAGACATCTCATCATTAATAGAAATGGAATGAAATAAAACTTGCCTGTTTTCCCGGATTTGGATGTTGCCTGCTGCTGTAGTGTGTGGAGTGTCGTCCCTCTGCCTGGCTCTGGAGAGCTTGGGCCCCACCGTGAAAGGAGTAGGGACAGCCCCTGGCATAATGGAGACAGAAGTTCCGGAGATGACACAGGGAGCCTCTGGACAGCAGGAGGAGCCATCGAGGAGACAGATTGTACGGCAGCTGGAGAGGAAAAGTTGGCTGGCGGGACAGGTGGCAAAGAAAAACTGGATGAGGGAACTGCCATGGAATAAGTCTCACAGGATGTGAGAAGGGCTGCTGACGAGAAGGAGATGGTGCCTCTCCGGTGATCCGGGGATGGATGATTGTTCCGCCGCGAGGCTAAGTGAGCACTCGCCGGAACTGGTGTTCTGTTTGCTGGAGCTGGAGGTAACAATGATGGAGCGGGAGAAGAGGAGGACGGCTGTCGGGGAGTGCGCCTCCACTTCGGCGCAGCAGGAAACACTTCAAACCTCAGGTCGGAAAACATTTGCTGGAGTGCGTGGACCGAGGAAAACAATCCCGCGTACTGAGGATAATTCCTGAGTCTGAGATGCGTCTTCAAGATTCCCATGGCCCCGCGGAAACACTCCCATACCTGGTTGGGACCCCGAGCTTTGAGAGCCTTGTCCACATAGCTCTGCACGAAGTCCTCCGCCCATTCCTCCTCCAAACTGGGTCTACCCGGTGCCAACCTTCCCCTCCTTGGGCGAGGTCTACCACCCGGAGACATGGCCAGCTTCAGACACATAAGAAAAAACACACACAAAATAAGGTGAAAAAACAACACACACTTCAACGCTGGGCTCTTAATGGTGGCGGTGTACTGTCATGTTCGTGCACAGCAGCAAACAAATGAATTGACACAAGCCCAAAGTGCAGGTGAAGTGAACGTGTTTATTAACAGAAAAGCAACAAACAAAGTGTCCATGTAAACTGTCAAAAATCAGTAAAGATACAGATGACCGACTACAAATTCCGTTGGCTGAGAAGGAGGAAGCTTACGTCACGCCCCTGGGTAAGACTGGCTGTGGGGGGAAAAACTAGAAACGTAAACCATTGAGAGAGGAAGACTTACATGAATGTCGGAACACAATGGGGCTCTGGAAACAATGGCACCATAATAGTCCAAAAGGAGGGGAAACCAACTGTGAGTGAGCCTGGACATCAAGGTTGACTAACGCCGCCACACTGAGTGCTCACACTGTCACCCACAAATACCCTGTGTACCAATGAGTGACAATTGGATGCAGGTGTGCGGCGGCAGCCGGTGCGTGAGTGCGTGTCAACGTATGTGAATAAGAATAAATGTGTGTGTGTGTGTGTACATGTGCTAAATGATGCATGTGTGTGTGAGTGCAAATGAAAATGACAGACAGCTGGTGGATGCCGGCAGAGAGGGAGAGGCGTGGCTGTAGGCTGGCAGGGAGCCCAGGACCCGGAGGCTCCAATACCCTGCCAGCTGAAAGTTAAGAAACAACAACCAGAGAAACGACAGCCACAAATCATGGACGGAGTTGGACACGTCCAACCCGGTCCATGATAGTTTTTCTCATTAATGCATTTGCTCTAGGATTTAGAACTTTTTTGTCATAATTTTTGTTGTTGTTGTTGTAAGTTTAGACTTTCTTGTTGTACATTAGAGTATTTTGTAGTGTTCCAGGTTGGCGCACAGTTTATCTTCTCTGCTGTCTCCACTGATGGCATTATCCACATCAGCTGCATTTATTAACCACCTGTGTCTCATTAGCGGCTCTCTATATAAGCAGTCAGTTCCTCTCTTTCTGCATAGGAATGTTGGACTTTACTTGCGAGCTATGGCGATCCTTATCCTCCTACCACCCATGTGTGCCTGCCTCCTCCATCTTGTCATGTCACAGGAGCTAATAAAACTGATCAAAATATATTACCTTCAATCCTGTGCCTCTTACCTTTTCTCCACAAAACACTTCTGAACCCACTTGGTGGTGGACTTGGTCTCAGACTCCAAAATCTGCAAAGGACAGTTAGATCTCTACAAACCTTAGCAGCCCAAGTACTGTAAGTATCGAGCACAATTCAACCAATTCCCAACCCCCTGTGAGGGACCAAGCAGAAAGGCACCAGAACAGTGGTTTAAAAAGTTTAGATTTGGCTTTTGACTGTTTAAAGAGAGACTAACAAAAAGTCCAAATGAGTCCAAAGTATAACACAAAATCAAAAATGTAGCTACAAACATAAATGAGGACAGCTAAACAAGAACGCAACTGAAGCAGACTCAGCATAACTGACCTAACAAATAGATGACACATGAGGGTATTTAAAGACATGGGCTATACCATAATAGAGAGTGGGGGGAGGTAAAATTAACATACAGTGGTGTGAAAAAGTGTTTGCCCCTTCCTGATTTCTCATTTTTTTGTAAGTTTGTCACACTTAAATGTTGCAGATCATCTAACCAATTTAAATATTAGACAAAGATAACACAAGTAAACACAAAATGCAGTTTTTAAATGAAGGTGTTTATATTAAGGGGAAAAAAAATCCAAACCTACTGGTTGGGCCTCCCTTAGCAGCAACAACTGCAATCAAGTGTTTGCGATAACTGGCAATGAGTCTCTTACAGCGCTGTGAAGGAATTTTGGCCCACTCATCTTTGCAGAATTGTTGGAATTCAGCCACATTTGAGGGCTTTCGAGCATGAACCGCGTATTTAAGGTCATGCCACAGCATCTCAATCGGATTCAGGTCAGGACTTTGACTAGGCCACTCCAAAGTCTTCATTTAGTTTTTTTTAAGCCATTCAGAGGTGGACTTGCTGGTGTGTTTTAGATCAGTATCCTGCTGCAGAACCAGAGTGCGCTTCAGCTTGAGGTCACGAATAGATGGCTGGACATTCTCCTTCGGGATTTTTTTTAGACAGCAGAATTCATGGTTCCTTTAACCACAGCAAGTCTTCTAGGTCCTGAAGCAGCAAAACAGCCCCAGACCATCACACTACCACCACCATATTTTACTGTTGGTATGATGTTCCTTTTCTGAAATGCTGTGTTACTTTTATGCTGGATGTAACGGGACACACACCTTCCAAAAAGTTAAATTTTTGTCTCATCAGTCCACAGAGTATTTTCCCAAAAGCCTTGGGAATCATCAAGATGTCTGGCAAAACTGAGATGAGCCTTTATGTTCTTTTTGCTCAGCAGTGGTTTTTGTCTTGGAACTCTGCCATGCAGGCCATTTTTGGTCAGTCTCTTTCTTACGGTGGAGTCATGAACACTGACCTTAACTGAGGCAAGTGAGGCCTGCAGTTCTTTGGATGTTGTTGTGGGGTCTTTTGCAACCTCTTGGATGAGTCGTCGCTGCGCTATTGGGGTAATTTTGGTGGGCCGGCCACTCCTGGGAAGGTTCACCACTGTTTAGTGTTTTCGCCATTTGTGGATAATGGTGCTCACTGTGGTTTGCTGGAGTCCCAAAGCTTTAGAAATGGCTTTAGAACCTTTTCCAGACTGATAGATCTCAGTTCCTTTGTTTCTCATTTGTTCCTGAATTTCTTTGGATCGCAACATGATGTCTAGCTTTTGAGGATCTTTTGGTCTACTTCACTTTGTCAGGCAGGTGCTATTTAAGTGATTTCTTGATTGAGAACAGGTGTGGCAGTAATCAGGCGTGGGTGTGACTATCCATCCATCCATCGATCTTCTTCCGCTTAATCCTTTTCGGGTTGTGTGTGTGGGGGGGGTGGGGGCTGGAGCCTATTCCAGCATCTTTGGGTGAGAGGCAGGGTACACCCTGGACTGATTGCCAGTCCATTGCAGGGCCAACACAGAGAGACAGACAACCATTCACTCTCACAGTCATACCTAAGGACAATTTAGAATCCCCAGTTTGATGCCAGTTAACTAGAGAAATTGAATTCATCTTTCCAAAGATGTGATAAACCACAGTTAATTTATGTTTTAACGGGGGGGGGGGCAATCACTTTTCCACACAGGGCCATGTAGGTTTGGATTTTTTTTTACCCTTAATAATAAACACCACTTAAAAACTGCAGTTTGTGTTTACTTGAGTTAGCTTTGTTTAATATTTAAATTTATTGGATGATCTGAAAAAAGTGAGAAATCAGGAAGGGGGAAAACACTTTTTCACCCCACTGTATGCAATAAATGTAAGTGAACATTCTAAAGAACTAAGTTACAAATAATAAATGCATGCACGATATCTGTACACAATCATTAACTTTAACAACAGAATTAAAATACAGATAAAGCTTGACCTGGGGAATTTCCTTTTGAAGAGCTCTCCCTTCTTTTCCCCTTGACCGGTCCAGTCTAATTGTTGGCCTATGGTAAAAAATAGCCTGCTCCACAGATGATTGAAGGAATGAATACTTTATTTTGAAAATGTGAGAATAGAAAAGGATAAATAAAAATAAAACAAAATCGAAGCAAAGCAGAACAATGCTTTGCCAGGTATTTGCATCCCGATCTCACTAAAAAACATACGTAATTAATGTTTTCCACCCCTCAAATGTGCATTTGTACGTTAAAAAAAAAGGTACGTGGATACGTTTTACAACCGGGGCCCATGTCTTCACTCACTGCACATGCACAAATGAACAGAAGAAGAGTACACACCGTACTCAGTGCACATGAGCGGAACAACACCTGTTTTAGCCAGCCTTCAACACTCATTCAACTGGTGGGTGGGGGATGGCAGACAGTTAGTTACTTGCAGTTTCACCCAACAAGACCAACAAAATGTGAGTTTGAGTCCCACGCTGAACTGTGACTGATTTTTTTTTTTTGGCGGGGGGGTGTGTGTTTGTTTTTCACTTCACTAGTGGTTAAGGCATACCTGTCAAGGCATACCTCATACCTCCCTTATTGGGGGGGCTTTCACACCTGTACTGAATACTTAAAAACTGTATTTATCGGCAGATGAAAGAAAACTGAAGCAAAAAAACCCAAACAAAAACCAAACAAACAACAATTGCAACATGAACTATTTCAAACATATTTATTCAAATGTACACTTATATGGATACAATGTTGAGCCATAACTTTTTGGTAATGTGAAATAATAAGCCAAGTAGCACAAAAAAATAAATAAAAAAATAAAAAATAAATAAATTTAAAAAATAAATGATAATATTAATAATAAATAAATAAATAAAAATAAATAAAAAAACAATATTTTTCAAATTTACATTAGCACAAGGTAGATTGCTTAATTTGAAAGTACACAATAAGAATAGTTCTGAATATAGTTCTTAATTGTCAGCTAGATATATACACTTGGAATTAAAGAGTTTTTAATTGTCAGCTTTGTTACACTAATGCACTTGGATGAACTTGAAACAAGAAAATGTTCACTGATGCTGCTTTTTATAGTTCCAAGTAGCAGCCTTTGCTGACTCTAGCATTTCTTTTGAAGGCTTGACCTTGAAGCATGGAGTGTCACAATTCATTTTCACTTGCATGAAAGAAGTCAGAGTTTCTGGGAGCATACTTTTTCTGAAGTCGGTGTGAATTTTCCTGACCATGCTGAAAGCCCTCTCACTGTCAGCATTGCTGTGAGGAAGGCAAAGCAGTGCTGAGTACACTTTGAGGAGCTGGGGGAAGCGGGGCCACAATTACCGGGACTTACTACAGTTCACTGCTGCAGAAATTGCAGAAGGTCATCAAAAGCAATCATCATGCTGACCAAAGGTGTCCGTTTCCTGCAAGATAATGCCGGGTTCACAACTTACACATTGCTCAGAGGGAAGCACAGTCCTGCGGCTATTTAATCCTTCCTCACCCCACTTCCCCTCCCTACCTTACACCATTGACTTCCACCTTTTTCCAACAATGAAGTCATTTTTGAAGGGCAAGCCCTTCCAAGACAATGAAATGCTGATTTCCATGGTCAAGTTGTGGCTTCTGGCACAGCCTGCAGACTTCTACAGGTGAGGTCTCCGCGGCTGCATAAAGCGATAGGAGAAATGTGTAACCCTTGGTGGTAACTATGCAGAGAAAAACTAATAAATGTGCCAAGGTTGAGTCTTCTCAGTCCATGGAAGATGACTCAGGGGAAATCTCTTATGAACAGCCTTCATAAATGTGTAACATTTCTATATTTTAGCTAAATTATATAAAATTGAAAAGCCTGTTTTTTAGTGCCATAACTATCATGGAGCAGCATATGCCCTGCTGAATCTGAACAGCGCTGCCAGTCAAAGATGGTGTTTCCCTATTCTCACCTACTGTAAATCATCACCTTCATTGGGTTTGATCTACTGAAAGCTGAAGTTTGATACTTTATATCCAGTGTGTCTAGGAAGCATGAAGGACTAAAAAGGCGCCGACCTGCAGTGTGGGTCGGGCTGTCAGGTACGATCTGATGTAGATGAGCGTATTTTCCCTTCTCCAAGCTTGGACTGACTCTCCCGTTCTTTTCGGTGACGTCCAGTCCCTCGATTTCCCTTTTCTTCAAGCTTTGTTTTCTTCGCCGGCGGCGCGCTGCGTGAAGCCATTTTGAAAATCACAAAAAGACTGCTTAGGTGCGCTCAATGTCGCCAGGCATCGAATTACTGTTCAGTAGATTTTAGGTTCTCTCAATAATTTTTTTTTCGCTGTATATTTTTCTTTTTGGCATACAGAAATGGCCTTTCGCCCGTATTTGCTAAAATTGCATTTTCCCCGTATTAAAATACGGCGAAACCGTATCACTTGACAGGTATGTTAAGGTTAGGAAAAGGTTAGGTTTAGGCGTCACCTCCTTTAATGGTTAGGGTTAGGAAAAATGATTGCATTAGGTGTTACGTTCTGAGCACGGGGGGATCCCACCATGCTCTGTCTCTTTGCCTTTTTTCTATATTTGTATGGTGTTGTATTTTTTGAATTGTTTTTCCTGTTATTTTATCCTTGGTTGATTTTTCACATTCTGTATTGTTTCTTGATATGATTTATTTTCCTGTTTACGTTCATTATAGTTTTGTTATTTACATATTTGAGGTTACTTGTCTTTACTTGCCATCACATCATAGTTGGATCCTGTTGTGTTTTCTCTCTCTCCCTCTCTGGGGCTGCAGCTGTCAGTGGCACTTCCAGGGTTTTTGCTCTGTTGTGGGCGGTGTGCCTGTCAGCTGTCAGTCCCGTCTTCTCCCTCTCATTACTCCCAGCTGATCTCTATTGTAATCATTTTTACCCCTTGCCCGCTCATGTGATCCACACCTGTATCCAGTTGTGTTCATTGACTCCATGTCCTATTTGAGATCCTTGTTTCTGTTATTCATTGTTGGGGCCTCTGCTTTCTGTCATTATGCATCAGAACCCTTTCCTCGTTCTGGTGCAATTTCCTGAATCATCCTGCCTTCTCCGTTACCTTCTCAGCTTGTGAGTTATTTTGCACTATTTGGATTTTTGTGTTTTGTGCGCTGTTTGGACTTTTTTGTTTCGTTCAATAAATATCACAACTACAGTTCAGCATTTGGGTCTTTGTTCCTGCTTCGATGGGCAATTCATGACATTAGGTGTCACCTTGAATGGTGAAAGAATGAAAGAGAAAAGAAGAGAAAGTTTCAGACAAAAGAGACGTGTTTCTTAAAGCTTTCTTAAAGCTGTAAATGCCACGTATCCGCTGTACATAAAAAAATGTTTTTTCCGTGTCTATGCACATTTTTTCAGAGTGAAAAAATGTGCAATTTTATGTTTTTTAGAAGACACTAGGCTCCCATCTGCCTGGAACTCAATTTAAAGGAAGAAGTGAGTGTCATTTCAACATAACTAAGACATATGCAACCAAATTAGAAACCATATTTAACTAGAGGGCACTCAGGGAGCGCATACCTCTGCCAAGGCTCCGTCCCTCCCTCCCTTTGTCAGTCCATATTGCCATCCATCTGTACATTGAGAAATAGACCTTAGTGGTCGTATGCACTCACGGATTACCTCCAACATCTCATGAGTTCATCTTTGGGCGAAGGGCCACCTCTGGTGAAAATGCCATCCAAATCCATCCAGAAGTTTTTGTGTGATCCTGCTATCAGACAGAGACACGGCAGCAAAAACAGTAAGACTACATTATACAGTGCATCTGAAAAGTATTCACAGTGCTTCACTTTTTCTGCATTTTATGTTACAGCCTTATTCCAAAATGGAATAAATTCATTTTTTCCTCAAACTTTTACACACAAGACCACATAATGACAACATGAAAAAAGTATTTTTTTTTTTTTAGATTTAAAAATAGATTTTTAGATTTTTATTTTAAATTTATTAAAATAAAAAAACTAAGAAATCGCATGCACATACGTATTCACTTTGTTGATGCACCTTTGGCAGCAATTACAGCCTCAAGTCTTTTTGAATATGATGCCACAAGCTTGGCACACCTATCTTTGGGCAGTTTTGCCCATTCCTCTTTGCAGCACCTCTCAAACTCCATCAGGTTGGATGAGAAGCGTCGGTGCCCAGCCATTTTCAGATCTCTTTTGAGATCTTCAATTGGATTCAAGTCTGTGCTCTGGCTGGGCCACTCAAGGACATTCACAGAGTTGTCCTGAAGCCACTCCTTTGATATCTTGGCTGTGTGCTTAGGGTCGTCCTGCTGAAAGATGAATTGTCACCTCAGTCTGAAGTCAAGAGCGCTCTGGAGCAGGTTTTCATCCAGGATGTCTCTGTACATTACTGCATTCATCTTTCCCTCTATCCTGACTAGTCTTCCAGGTCCTGCCACTGAAAAGCATCCCCACAGCATGATGCTTCACTGTAGGGGTGGTATTGGCCTGGTGATGAGTGATGCCTGGTTTCCTCCAAACATGACGCCTAGCATTCATGCCAAAAAGTTCAATCTTTGTCTCATCAGACCAGATAATTTTATTCTCATAATCTGAGAGTCCTTCAGGTGCCTTTTGGCAAACTCCAGGCAGGCTGCTGTGTGCTTTTTACTAAGGACTGGCTTCTGTCTGGCCGCTCTACCATACAGGCCTGATTGGTGGATGGCTGCAGAGATGGTTGTCCTTCTGGAAGAATATTCTGGAGGAATGCTGGAGCTCTGACAGAGTGATCACTGGGTTCTTGGTCACCTCTCTGAATAAGGCCCTTCTCCCCCGATCACTCAGTTTAGATGGCCGGCCAGCTCTAGGAACAATCCTGGTGGTTCCGAACTTCTTCCATTTACAGGTGATGGAGGCCACTGTGCTCATTGGGACCATCAAAGCAGCAGAAATTTTTCTGTATCCTTCCCCAGATTTGTGCCTCAAGGCAATCCTCTCTTGGAGGTCTACAGACAATTCCTTTGACTTCATGCTTGGTTTGTGCTCTGACATGCACTGTCAACTGTGGGACCTTTATATAGACAGGTGTGTGCCTTTCCAGTCATGTCCAATCAACTGAATTTACCACAGGTGGACTCCAGTTAAGCTGTAGAAACACCTCAAGGATGATCAAACAGGATGCACTTGAGCTCAATTTTGAGCTTCATGGTAAAGGTTGTGAATACTTATGTACATGTGATTTCTTAGTTTTTTTTTTATTTTTAACAAATTTACAAAAATCTCTAAAAAAAAAAAAGCTTTTTCATGTCATTATGGGGTATTGTGCGTAGAATTTTGACAAAAAAATGAATTTAATCCATTTTGGAATATGGCTGTAACAAAATGTGGAAAAAGTGAAACACTGTGAATACTTTCCGGATGCACTGTATGACTGCAACATAACAACAAGACTGTCATAATTGTATTGACCATACATTGGCGCTGGGCAATTCCACCTTAAATCAGCATAATAGTTTATTGACTCTTTAAGGCCGGTTTTCTTTTTTTCCCCCCTCCTCTCTTCTCCCTTACAGTTTACTGGCAAGGTTCATAATTGTTAAGCAGTTGTCTTGATTTGAAAGCCAGAGACCCAAGCGCAGAGCGAACAGCACCGGAAGAACAGACGGACTCAGGTGAAACCGTTTAACACAATTTATTTTACAATGAAAACTAATAAACAACAACAAAACTAATGAGCAACAACAAAACAATAATGAGCATGCTGGAGGAGCACACAGCCTATGGATGAGAAGGAGAGGAGAAATGATAACACTGGTAAACACCAAATTTATTGTCTAAGGTTTTTTTTAGCTGATTTAGGACAATTTTGATGTGCTGAACCCAAAAATCATATTGGTTTTGCTCAATCAGGTCAACTTTTTGAATTATGGCCACATGTTTTTTTATACGCTTTTGTTTACATGTATGGGTATTTTCGCTTTATATGATGCAAAATTCTTTTTTATGCCTTGAAATTCTCTGAATTTTGAACAATGATGACATTGTGGCGGATGAAATAAGGGAACCCAGATGTGGAAGCACGGAATAAGTGCAGGCAGGACACGGCGAACTGAAGTTTAAAAGGGTGTTTTATTCATCCTCCATCACCAGAGCTCACCCCAGCGCTGTGGGAGCGCGCTGGAGCGAGCCCTGTGTCTCTAGTCAGCAAACAGGCAATGCGTGTCATCAAAAAGCGAGTAAGAGAGAGAGAGCAAGCGATATGCTGTTGACTTATATACCCAGCTACAGACAATACATGCACAGCAGTAAAGCATGGACATTTGCATTAGAGTCACACATATCAATAGCAGGATTACTGGTGCTGGAATTAGACAAAGAGAGGCTGCCTATTGATATCAGTCCATACATCTCACTGTTCTGCTAATTGCTCCAGCTGAGCGCTCTGCTTGTCCGTAGGCTGTGGGGGTCGCCCACACCACTCCCCACCAGAGGGCTCAGCAGGGGGCTGAGGCGTCGATCGTCCGGCTTTGGTAGCGAGCTGCGGGAAAAGCTCTGTGCAGGCGGAGGTGGAGGGAGGGGGTGGGGGTGGGGGTAGCAAGTGCCGGCCCGGGACGGCGAAGTTGTCTGGGCCGCGCAAAAATTGCATGTGGATCCCCGATGTTGAGGGGCTGTCCCGTTGAACGTGGCGGAGGTCCACAGCGGCTGTGAGAAGAAAAATTTGTCTCTGACTCATCTCGCGGCTCAGTTCTGCGAGGATGCGTAGCGGCCACGAAGAAAAACAGGAGCTGAAGCTGTGTGAGGGACTTGGCATGTTGGCTTTAGGTGTGCGCGCAGCCCTAAAGCCCCCGGGGACAGCTGACGGCCGGATTCCCATTGTGCGCCGTGGCTGAGACCCATACAAAATCCTGTGTGCTGCGTGTCTGCTTCAGGTGTGTGAGCAGCCCTGAAGGTTCCGAGGATGGCGGTCGGCCGTGTTTCTCAGGCGTGTGCAGCGGCGGAGGACGATGGCGGTCTGTGGAGCTGGTATTGTCCCGTGTGTGATGTGCTGTCCTCATAACCCCCCGGTGTGCGTGCGGGGGTTCGGTGCGTGGGTGGTCCGCTGTTGAGAGGTGAGTCAGGGTCAGGGAGCTTGATGGAGATCAGTGTCGTCGGCGCTGATGGTCTTCCCTGTTCGGGCTGTTGCTGTCGTTCGCTTGTGCCAGGTCATGGTGCGTTCTGGTCCACGCGCTGCGTTCTCCGTCCGGCCCTGGAGGTCGCCGTCATGGAGAGAGGACGAGGTGCGTGCGCGCTCGTGTGGATGCGGAGGAGCGGTGAGAGGGAGTAGACGTTCTGTGTCCCTCGGCCGGTCCCAGCGTGGATGTCCAGATCTCAGGCGAGGGTCGCACCATGACGCTTTCTGCAGCTTTCCCAGACGTGGATGATCTCCGGGGTGTTTGCCTGGTGTTGGGTCTGCGCCGAGGTCTCCCGTGTGGCAGAAGGGAGGGCAGTCTATTTGCGTCAGGCAGCTGCGTTCGTTTGTCGTCGGAGTCACCGCCGGGGGCTGCGTTCGTTCGTCGTCAGCGCGTTCTTGTCTTCAGGGTCACCAGTGTGGCGGATGAAATAAGGGAACCCAGATGTGGAGGCACGGAATAAGTGCAGGCAGGACACGGCGAACTGAAGTTTAAAAGGGTGTTTTATTCATCCTCCATCACCAGAGCTCACCCCAGCGCTGTGGGAGCGCGCTGGAGCGAGCCCTGTGTCTCTAGTCAGCAAACAGGCAATGTGTGTGATCAAAAAGCGAGTAAGAGAGAGAGCAAGCGATATGCCGTTGACTTATATACCCAGCTACAGACAATACATGCACAGCAGTAAAGCATGGACATTTGCATTAGAGTCACACATATCAATAGCAGGATTACTGGCGCCGGAATTAGACAAAGAGAGGCTGCCTATTGATATCAGTCCATACATCTCACTGTTCTGCTAATTGCTCCAGCTGAGCGCTCTGCTTGTCCGTAGGCTGTGGGGGTCGCCCAGCATTCAATTTGCATGTACTTGCCTTTATATAAAGGTAAGTACATGCACAGTACTAAGTAAGTACTAAGTAAGTACAGGTTTTTACTTAGCACTTGATCGAGAGAAACGGGTGTCATTTTCGGATTCAGCGGCGCAAAATTGACTTAAATCAGTTGAAAAAACAGACAACTTACAAAAAATTATTTTTGTAACCCTGTGTAAGTAGTGAATTTATTGAGAAGGAAGAAGGTGAAGGGAAGAGGAGAGGAGACTTACTGCTGAGAAGAGGGCTTGGCTGTGGAATCCAGCATGTGGTGGTGAAGGAGCTGATGGAAGTAACACCAGCAGGACGAGCAGGTGAAGGGGAAAGTTGGCAGGATTGAGTGGGGTAGTTGGTTGACCGGGTGGAGTAGTCCAATTGAGATGGAGGTTCAGGTGAGTGTGAGCAGCCCCGGAGAAACACACCGCTGAGATGGCAACAACCTGAAGAGGAGAAGAGGAGAAGGTCAAACAACTGGGAAAATAAAGCATCATTCAACTTAGCATAGCTGATGGCAGCAATACCCAACGGTCCAGCGAAGAAGCATTCACAGACTGGCTCTTTTAAAGCTAGCAGATGAGGAAGCAGCAGGTGTGCCCAACCACGCAGGTGGGCGTAATCAACTCCGGAGCTGGGAGACAGGCAGAAAGAAAAAACACAGAAGGAGAGGGAGAGCACGCTCACCTGATCATCACAGCAATATTACACAACAGTGCAGTATCATATCACTGCAGTGCGTAGTAAACGAGCATAATAGAACAGGCCTATTGTGATTTCACAAACAAAAAAAAATTAAACATTGTCCAGTGCTGAAGTTAGTGTGTTTACATACCATGTTGGTGACGTGGCTCGTCTGCCAGTACATGCCAGCGGAGTTACGTCCGCATGCACTCTGAACCCCATCTTAAACCGCACACTTTTCTTGCATTTTCTTGCCGTCTTCAGATGAAATAATGTCAATCATCATATACTATGTGGATGGAGACCGCATTTCTTTTTGTTCCAAGCCATTTTACTTTTTCTGCAGTGTTTGGTGTTAAACAGCGCTTAAAGAGTGTGCTGCTTCTGGGGTATGGAGGTGTGTGGCCACACACATAACTCCGTGGACACGTCTTAAAGAGGAAGTACATGAAAAGCTCAGTATTAATATAAAAAATAATTTTCAAAAATTTCCTGGATCCAAATCATGATCTGGATCACCACCAAAATCTAATCATCTGTTCTCCGTGCCATTACACACCTTTCCTAAAAATTTAATCAAAATCCATTCATAACTTTTGGAGTAATGTTGCTAACAGACAGACATACCAACAAGCAAACCAACAAACCAATGCCGCCAAAAACATTACCTCCTCCTCTTGGCGGATGTAATAAAGTGAAATATGAACGCAAAGACTGTGTGGTCATTCAAAATTAAAATGTCTGTTATTTGAAATTAAAATGTCTGTAATAATACTAAACAGAACTAACACTGAAATATGGCTGTGGAACCATCACACACGCCCCCTCCTCTGAACACTTGCTGGAACAATGGGAAAGGCAGCCAGCAGTGGAGTTGTGTTTCCCAGGTATGTGGTGGACTTCATACTTGAATAGCTGCATGTTCAGGTACCAACAGGTTATTCTGCTGTTCCTGTCTTTCGTTCTGTCCAGCCACTTTAATGCCTTGTGATCTGTCTCCAAGATGAACTCCCTCCCAGCAGGTAATATTTTACTGAGTCGAGGGCCCATTTAACTGCAAGACATTCCTTCTCAACAATTGAATACTGGGTCTTCCTCGGGAAAGTTTTCGACTGAGGTAGCAATGGGATGGCGATCCTCCTGAGGACCTTGCTGAATCACTGCACCAAGCCCATGATATGAAGCATCAGTCTGGAGAGTGAATGGTTGTTGAAAATCTGGGCAGTGCAGTGCAGGGTGTCCACTCAAAGCATCTTGGATGTCTCTAAATGCATCCTTTGCTTCCTGTGTCCAGAACAGCTGATTAGGTCCTTTATGGCTGGTTATATCTGTAAGTACAGCAGCTTGGGCAGAGAAGTTGATGATACCAACCTGGCATTCCAAGAAAAAGACTTTAGTTGTGTTCTGGTTTGAGGCAGAGGGCAGGATTGGATGGCCTGTACTTTCTGGACCTGTGGTTTGATGACTCTATTACCTATAGCTTAGCCCAGGTACTCAATTGTGTGTTCTGCACTCCTCACTTTTATGTACATTGTTTCATCCGTGAAGCAACTACCATACCTGTGTATATTTCCATAATCCTGGGCTATTTTTTTTATTTCAGTTGTGGGTTTAATCGTGTTTTTTGTAACCGTATTTTATCTAATCCTTCTCTCATACTTAATTGCACAGTAGCCTGGTGGGGCACCCACAATTTCGTTGCACTGTACAACTGTACAATGACAATAAAGCCTATTCTATTCTACTTCATCTCCTTTCTAGCCAGGGTACACTTTGTGGGATTGACAGTTATGCCTACAGAATGCAAGATAAGATAAGAGATAAGATAAGACTTCATTAATCCCACACTGGGGAAATTCATTTGCCACAGCAGCACAAAGTCAGAAAAAAGAAGGGGAACCAAAAACCAAAAATTAAAAAAACATACTAAAAGCACAAAATCAATAGTATTTAAAATATGTACAAATTGTACAATATACATCAACAAAATAATATGAATGAATGAATCTTTATTTTGGCTAGATTAAAAGTAAAGATTAAAAGAAAGGAACAGAACAATGCAACAAAGGGGAAAAAAAAATCCAACAAGGTCAAACCAAACAATAACTCCTCTGATTATACAGTTCAAAATAAGTTATCCGAAATGGGTGATGGCTGAAGCCACAGCTTATACTGCCCAGCCATATTCCATCCAAGAATTCAAAAGAAAAAACAAAACAAGAGCGATTACAATTCAGAACAAAGCTAAGACAAAACGTGACAAAAAAAAAAAAAGCAACAGCACAGCACAAACTGAATATGATAATTCTTATGTGATTTTACATGTCATCCTGTATATATGTTTGGAGTATTTCTTCCTTTAGTTTTTGTTTAAATTGTCCAAGCATTGTACATGATTTTAATTCAGGTCCAAAAGCGTTCCACAATCTGACTCTTTGCACTGAGACACAGTGTTGCTTGGTAGTTATTTATTTAGCGAATGCAAAGTCCTTAAGCCAAGCAGTTGCCTCCTGGTTTGCTGTATGGAGGGTGTGTAATCCTCCTTCCAGTCTTTGGAGCGGGCAAGTCTCTATGATGTGTTCCATAGTTTGCTCCTCTCCACATGCGCACAGTGGGCTAGGGCTACTGCCCCATCTGTGAAGGCTGGCCAAGCAGGGGCCATGTCCAGTCCTGAAGCGATTGAGTGTAGACCACTGTCTCCTTGGGAGGTTGGTGCCCGGGACCTGTTGGTTGGGGTTTATCACCAGCTGTTTGTTTGGGACCTCCTTGGTCTCCCATTCCTCTTGCCAAGCTGTCTGGATGGTAAAGTCAGCTGGGGGAGGGTTTTTCCAAATCGGCCGTCTGGATGAAAGTCGGGCAGTGGGTGGGGTGTAGATATCTGCATGGATTGGTAAGTAAGGAAAATCTTTAACTTTTTGGAGCATCCTTTGAGTTAATGCTGCTCGCCGGATGTGTGGAGGGGCTATGTTTGACAGTACAGAGAGCCAGGGGAGTGGTGTTGAGCAGATTGTTCCAGTTATAGTTCTCATGGTTGAGTTGAGCTGGGTGTCTACATAGTGTGTGTAAGATGACCTGGACCAGACAGGGGCACAATATTCTGCTACAGAGTATGAAAGGGCCAGTGCTGAGGTGCGCAGGGTGGAGACTGCCGCCCCCCATTTTGCACCAGCGAGCTTGCAGAGCAGGTTGTTTCGTACTTTCACCTTAGCAGCCGTCCCCTTTAGATGTTCCTTGAAGGATAAGGTCCTATCAAGGGTCACTCCAAGATAAGTTGGATTTGGGGCATGCTTAAGCTTGAGTCCGCTCAGGTGGATGTTTAGTTCTCTGGCAGCTTTTGCATTGTGGGGATGAAATACACTGGAGACGGTTTTTGCTGGGCTTGGTTTTAGGCGCCAGATTTTGCAGAACTGGTCCAGTTTAGCAAGATCTTCCGTGAGCACCCATTCCAGTGGTTCAAAGTCTGGTGCTTGGAATGCCAAACAGATGTCGTCTGCATAGATGAATTTGTGGGATTTTGTAATAGGCAGGTCGTTTATGTAGAGGTTGAACAGAGTTGGAGCTAGAACTGAGCTTTGTGGGAGTCCGTTTTTCTGCATTCTCCATGCACTTGTGTTCTGACTGAGGTGGACTCTGAACCTTCGGTTGGTCAGCAGCGTTTTTATAATTGCTGTTGCCCAAGCAGGGATCGCCTTTTTAAGTTTCAGGAGGAGGCCTTTGTGCCAGACCGTATCATAGGTGGCTGTAAGATCGAGAAACACAGCCCCTGTCTTCAGTCTGCTCTCGAAGCCATTTTCAATGAAGGTGGTTAGGGCCAGTACTTGTTCTCCTGTACTGCGGTCCTTGCGGAAACCTGCTTGATCCACACTTAGAATATCCTCTATTTCTGGGGAAATGCGTTGCAGTATTAGGCGCTCCATGATTTTGTAAGGAACGCTGAGTAGGGAGATTGGGCGGTAGCTTGCTGGTAGTTTGTGGTCTTTGCCAGGTTTTGGGATGGCAATGACCTTTGCTGTCCGCCATTTCTTTGGGATCGAGTTTGTTTGTGTGATCCTTGTGTAGAATTGTGTCAACCAGGTTAGGGCTCGGGGGCCCTTGGTAGGGCTTGGTAGTAGTTCTCACCGAAGGTTTTTGAAATATATATGTTCCTCTGAAATGATGTTTCTCCCTTATTTGGAACAACTTTTGGATGTTTGCGGGCAGTGATAGATTCTTCACTTTAAACATTATTACTGCAGTTTTAAAGTCAACCGGATCTTTCAACTTGAGAGCTGTTAATTTAAGAAAAAGTGGGTTTGTTGGTTCCCTGTAAGCAGCTTTGTTTATTATTCTAATAGCTCTCTTCAGAAGCATAAAGACTGGATATATGTTTGTTTTATATGTATTTCCCCATACTTCAGTACAATATGCCAAGTATGGGAGTATTAATGAATGATACAAAGTATATAGTGTGGGTTGATTCAGCAAATATTTCACTCTGTGTAGTATTGCGATTGATTTGGATATTTTACCTTAATATAATTAATATGGTACTTCCAACACAGTTTATTATCAATTATTACTCCAAGAAATTTAATTTCTGATACCCTTTCAATCTCTACACCATTAACACTGAGTTTAGATACTGAATTGCTGTGATGGTTGTTAAAAATTATAAATTTTGTGTTACTTAAATTGAGCGTTAATTTGTTTGAATCAAACCACAGTTTAAGCTTTCCTAGTTCCTTTCTGAGTGTATCCAAAAGTTGTTCGAAATTGCTTCCACTGCATAATAAATTAGTGTCATCTGCAAACAATATTAAATCAATTTTTTCCTAAACTTTACATATATCATTTATATACATATTGAATAACAATGGCCCCAAAACTGAACCCTGTGGGACTCCGCAAGTAACCTTCAGTAACTGCGAGTTTTTGCTACCAATACATACATACTGATATCTGTTCTTTAAGTAACTACATAACCAGGACAGTGCTACCCCCCAATACCATAATTTTGCAGTTTCTTTAACAATAATTTATGATCCACTGTATCAAATGCTTTTTTTAAGATCCAGGAATACCCCAACTGAATACTCTTTATTTTCAACAGCAGTTAATATTTTTTCTATAAATTCCATTAGAGCAAATGCAGTCGTCCTCTTGTGTCTGAACCCATATTGCTGCTCACACAATAAATTATTCTTCATTATAAAGTTGTCAATTCTCTCACAGAATATTTTTTCAAGTATCTTGGAAAATTGCGGGCGATAGTGAAATAGGTCTATAGTTTGAAAATTCCCCTCTGTCACCCGTCTTGTATATCGGAATTACTTTAGCTATTTTCATTGCACTGGGAAATATACCTGTTTGGAGAGACAGGTTACAGATATACGTCAGTGGCTTCACTAAGCATTCAATGATAGCTTTGACTAAAAGCATGTCAATACCATCACAATCCGTAGATGTTTTACTTTTAAACGATTTAACAATTTCAATGACCTTTCTCTCGTCTGTGTTCTTTATGAAAATGGAGTCTTTTATAGCAATGTTTTTGCTTATTGTATCACCTGTAGATGCCATAATGGGTATTTCTCGAGCCAAATTAGGACCAGTGTTAACAAAAAATTTATTAAATTTGTCTGCAGGTGAGACTGCATTCACACTGAGTCATTTTTTTTTTTTTTTGAAAGATTGGTTGGGTGGATATGCCGCTGCTCTGCTTCTTTTGTCCTTTTCTTTAGAAAAGCTTTATATAATGAATTTTTCTTTTTACACACTTTTTGTAATCCTTTGGTTAACCATGGCTTGTTGACAAATTTCTGTTTAAGCTTTTTCTTTACTAATGGACATTTTTTTTCATAAAGAGTGGTTACAATGTTCATGAATGTGTCATAGGCTTCATTTACATCTGATACATAGACTTTTGTCCAGTCTTGCTTCAGCAGGTCTTTAAAAGAACTGATTGCATTTTATGATTTGTATCTGAAAGATTTTAAAGTTTTTTCTGTATTGGCCCCCATGTGGCCATGGATAAGTGCAAAGACTTGCAAATGGTCACTTATGTCATTTATCAATAATCCACTTTCTATTTTCTTATCAATAATATTAACAAACAGGTTATCAATAAGTGTAGCAGTGTGAACTGTGATTCTACTGGGATGTGTTATTGTGGGATACAGACTCATACTATACATAGAATTCATGAACTCTGTAATTACATTTTGTTGAAATGGATTTAGTAAATCAATATTGAAGTCTCCACAGATTACAACCATTTTCTTATTAGTTATATTATTGTACAGCTTGACTAACTTATCTCTGAATGTCTCAACGCAAGTCCCTGGCATTCTATATATGCAACTTATAATTAGATTTTTTGTTTTATCTTGGTCAGTCTCAACAGTAACACATTCCAGAATCCCTGGTAGTGCAAAGGACATTCCATTTACAAGTTTACACCTATACAGTTCATCATTTTTTTTTATTTTTTTTTTCCTCTCGGCGCCACACCAGTCAGCTGCCTTTTGCAACAGCGGCTCGATTCCGAGTTTTTTTTCCCTTCCTCTCTCTTTTGATCACTTTTTTTTTTCACCCCACTTATATCACGGACACACAGATCGTCCCAAATGTCTCCTGAGCCGGTGGACGGAGCCACTGTTTATAGCAGGATACGATATAACAGGGAAGAGCTGCTAGCATTTAACCGCCACCCGGTCCCACTGGAAAAACTCGACATACCGAGAGAACTGAGGCGAAAACGCCGCGGCTGCCGGGCTGGAGTAAGGCGGAGGACAAAAAATATAAGGTACAGACCCTCCCTTCCATCTGTTGTCATGGGAAATGTACGGTCGATACTGGGAAAGTTAGATGAGCTAGCGGCTATCTCCCGTTATGATAGCACTTACCGGGAGTGCTCTCTCCTTTTGTTTACTGAGACGTGGCTAACTGAACTAGCAGCAGATGCTAACATTGAGCTGGAGGGTTTTTCACACGATACGAGCTGACCGAACACCAGAGAGTGGCAAAACTAGGGGCGGTGGAGTGATCATGTATGTTAACAACAACTGGTGCAGACCGGGACATATCACTGTTAAACAACGACACTGCAGCAAAGACATTGAGTTGCTAGCTGTTAGCATGAGGCCTACATATCTCCCGAGAGAACACTCACACGTGATCTGCATTGTTGTTTATGCAAATCCGACGGCGAACGCTGGGACAGCGCGTGACGTCATCCATTCAGTAACCAGCAGGCTGCAGACAGAACACCCAGATGCTCTTCTCCTCATCTCAGGCGATTTCAACCACGTTTCACTGTCTCCCATTCTGCCCACTTTCACCCAGTATGTCACATGCCACACTAGAGACAATAAAACACTGGATTTGTTCTACGCAAACACTAAGGAGGCGTACACCTCATCACAACTCCCCCCACTTGGGAGATCGGATCACAACTTGGTTCATCTCCGACCGGTGTACAAACCCCTAGTGCACAGACAACCTCCGGCCATGCACACTGTGGAGTTATGGTCTGAGGAGACAATGGACACTCTAAAGGACTGTTTTGAAGCCACTGCCTGGAAGCAGCTCTGCGATCCACATGGTGAGGACATCGATGGCCTCATTCACACCTTCACGGGCTACCTCAGCTTCTGTGTGGACAAATCCGTTCCCACCAAGACCATACGGCGTCACTCAAACAACAAACCCTGGATCAACCCTGAGATAAAAACACTTCTGAGAGAGAAGAAGAGGATCTTCAGGTCGGGGAACAGGGAGATGCTGAAGTCCGTACAGAGGGAGCTGAGGAGAAAGATCAGAGAAGGCAAGGACAGCTTCAGGAAGAAGATGGAGGACAAGCTGCAACAGAGCGACATCAGCGGGGTCTGGAGAAACCTCAAAACCATCTCGGGGCTCCAGAATACCTCCCCCCAGGCCACGGGGGGCAGGGAGTGGGCGAACAACCTGAATCTGTTTTTCAATAGATTTGACCAACCGCCCTCCCCCCTGTCTGCACAACAACCACTGCTGCCTCTAAGAAATCAAGTCCTGCTACCCACTCCCCACTCCACCAACACCCCCCCCACTCCCAACACACAGCCCCCCATCCTGACCCTGACCAAGACCCAGGTGAGGACGGAGCTGAGGAAGATCAAGGCGAGGAAGGCGTCGGGACCGGACGGCATCAGCGCAAAGCTCCTCAAGTCCTGTGCAGACCAGCTGTGTGGGATTGTGACGTATATCTTCAACATGAGCCTGAAACTGGGGAGGGTACCACAGCTGTGGAAAACATCTTGTGTGGTACCTGTACCAAAAACTTCCCACCCCAAAGACCTGAACAGCTTCAGACCGGTGGCCTTGACGTCCCACTTGAAGACCCTGGAGAGACTGCTCCTTGCTCATCTCCGCCCCCTGGTGGAACCAGCGATGGATCCACTCCAGTTCGCCTACCAGCATGGCATTGGGGTGGAGGATGCGGTGATCTTCCTCCTTCACCGTTCTCTGTCCCACCTGGAGAAGCCCGGGAATATGGTGAGGATCATGTTCTTTGACTTCTCCAGTGCTTTCAACACCATCCAACCGATGATCCTGAAGGACAAGCTGCTGCGCGCAGGGGTGGACCAGCACCTGTCATCATGGATCCTGGACTACCTCACGAACCGGCCTCAGTTTGTGAGAACCCGGGACTGTGTTTCCGACACGATCATCAGTAGCACGGGGGCCCCCCAGGGAACGGTGCTGGCTCCCTTCTTGTTCACTCTTTATACTGCGGACTTCTCACACAACACAACACATTGCCATCTACAGAAGTTCTCTGATGACTCTGCGATCGTTGGTCTCATCTCCAGCGGAGATGAAGCTGAGTACAGAGGGCTTATCCAGGACTTTGTGGACTGGTGCCATCGGAACTGCCTCCAGATCAACGCGAGGAAAACTAAGGAGCTGGTGGTGGACTGCCGCAGGCATGGGCAGCCCCTCACAGCACCAGTAAATATACAGGGAACAGACATCGAGATGGTGACATCCTACAAGTACCTGGGTATTCATCTGAACAATAAACTAGACTGGTCACACAATACTGACGCACTCTACAAGAAGGGACAGCGCAGGCTGTTCCTGCTGAGGAGACTCAGGTCTTTTGGTGTACAAGGGGCACTGCTGAAGTCATTCTATGACACGGTGGTGGCATCAGCCATCACTTTTGGAGTGGTCTGCTGGGGCAGTGGCATTACTGCAGCCGATAGGAAGAGACTGAACAAACTGATTAAGAAAGCTAGCTCTGTCCTGGGGCAACGCCTTGATCCGATGGAGGAGATAGGAGAGAGAAGGACGGTGGCTAAACTGTCATCTCTGCTGGAGTCCGAGTTCCACCCTATGCAGGACATACTGGATGCACTGAGGAGCTCATTTAGCAGCAGACTACATCATCCCAGGTGCACAACCGAGAGGTTTCGTAGGTCCTTCCTACCAACGGCTGTCAGACTGTACAACCTAAGCAGGGCTGCTCGCAGAGATAGCAAAAAGACGTAACAAACTAATAGTTTTTTTTTTTTTTTTTGAATGCAAAAGATGCAATAGACTTACACAATGGTCCTCTCCGGCATACAACTAGGCACATACCGGTCGCTATGGAGGGTGAGAATATGTATGGGCACATAATCATACCATGTAGGATAACTAAATAGACGGTTATGCTGTTTCATCCCACCTAGCAACAATGCTCTGCACTGTGTGTGTTTATATATTTACATATTTATTCCATCTAGCTACAATGCTCTGCACTGGGTGTGTTTATATTTATATATCTATATATTTATTCCATCTAGCTACAATGCTCCGCACTGTGTTTTTATATATCTACATATTATTCCATCTAGCTACATTGCTCCGCACTGTGTGTGTTTATATACTTGCATATTTATTCCACCTAGCTGCAATGCTCCATACTGTGGGTGTTTATATATTTACATATTTATTCCATCTAGCTACAATGCTCTGCACTGTGTGTTCATATATTCATATATTTATTCCATCCAGCTACAATGCTCTGCACTGTGTGTCTGTGTGTGTGTGTGTGTATATATATATTTTATAGTAATATGTACATATGTATATTAGCTGCTCTTGCTTGCTTGTTTTTTCTTGCCTTCTGATTGTTGCTCTGAGTGTTGCTATCCCTGTGCTGTTGCAATCCTGGAATTTCCCCGTTGTGGGACTAATAAAGGCTTATCTTATCTTATCTTATCTTATGCACATATCCATACATGCACGTTTATGGTATTTATCCTATGTGTATATTATACGGTCATGTGAAAATATTAGGACACCCTGTGGTTTTTTTTGTGTTTTTTTTGACAAATTTGGACATATGGATATTTAATATCAATGTTAAAAATACTGGGAGATTCACATAATAAAACTAAACAATATAAAATGAATTAAAGACTTTTTTCAAATTTTCTGTAAAATGTATTTCTAAACAAATAGTGAGGAATAAATTAGGACACCCCCACATTCATTCCCACTTACAATGGCTAAAATAAATGCAAATAAAAACAAAAACAAGGTTAGACATCGATATGTGAACATTTCTTAATAAAGCACTGACTATTTAAAGGGGTGTCCTAATTTTTTCATGACTGTACAGTCTAACTGCTGTTGGGATGAAGGACCTACGGTAGTGTTCAGTCCTACATAGTGGCTGTAACAGTCTACTATCAAAGGAGCTGCTCAGAGCCTCCACAGACTCATGTAGGGAGTGAGAGGTGTTGTCCATAACAGACTTTAGCTTGGAGTCCAAGGGACCAGCCAGGGCAGAACTCGCCCTCGTGACCAATCTGTTCAAATGTTTCCTGTCCCTCTTCGTGCTACCACTACCCCAACAAACAACAGCATAAAAAATTGCAGAGGCCACCACAGTGTTGTAAAAAGTCCTTAATAATGACCTGCAGACCCCAAGTGACCTCAGTCTAGCCAACAGATGGAGCCGACTTTGGCCCTTTTTGTACAGAGCTTGGGTGTTATCTGACCAGTCCAATTTGTTATTGAGAAGAACACCCAGGAATTTGTAACTGTTCACCACCTCAATGGCCAGACCATGGGTATTTACTGGTACAGTTGTTGATGGTTTCCTCCTAAAGTCAACCACCATCTCCTTTGTCTTACTGGAGTTGATGTGAAGGTGGTTGAATTCACACCAGATGATGAAGTCAGAGATGACCCTCCTACACTCCAGATCGTTTCCCTCTGACACACATCCAACAATAGCTGTATTGTTGGCACGACATCATAGACACTCAAAAACAACCTCAAGATGTTCTAGAAGTTCTTCCCAGCTGTTGCTGTAGATTATAATATCCAGATAACCACATTTACAAGATGACAGGCCATTTAATACCTTATCCATGAGTCTCTAAAAGGTGGCTGGTGCTCTGTGTAGCCCAAAAGGCATTACCGTAAACTGGAAGAGTCCCCAAGGTGTCCTGAAGGCAGTTAGCTCATGTGACCTAGTAGCAAGGGGAACCTGCCAGTAGCCTTTAGAGAGGTCAGTGGTAGGGAGGTATTTTGCTTTGCACAGCTGCTCAATAAGATCGTTAATTTGCGGTGTTGGGTACAAGTAAGAATTCAAATAGCAAATCTATACAGAACCTGACTGTGCCATCTTTCTTTGGGACCAGAACTATTGGGTTGCACCACTCACTCTCAAAGGCTTTAGTAATACTCAGAGATAGCATTAGCTGAATTTCTTCTTTTAATGGACCAAGAAAGTGCTCAAGAATCCTGTCACTCATACACTTTACAGAGACATTTTCTTTTATTGCAGTGTCATGTGTAATTACAGTTGTACAACCAGGATTTTCTCTAAACAGCTCAGCTTGACAGAGTGCCCTCACCTATGACTGCTGTTGCTGAGAGAGGTGATCCAGACTGAGGGTAGAGGTTGCTGATAAGGAAAGTATTGCTCCTCTACCTCCTCATCTGCTACACTCCTGATGAGAAGCACATTTTGTTTCTCCTCCTGTCATGAGACCCATTCCTTAAGAAGGTTGATATGGAGGACACGGATGGCATGGCTCTGACCCCGAGTTGAGATTTTACAAGTGGTGGGATCTAGCTTCTGTGTTACCTCAAAGGGTCCTTGCCACTTGGCCAAGAGCTTACTGTCCTCAGTGGGCAACATCACGAGTACTTTCTGGCCAGGGTAAAACGCTCTCTCCTGGGCAGTTTGATCCTAACAGGTTTTCTGCTTAAGTTGAGAGGCTACCATGTGCTCCTGGGCCAGCATTGTCATTTTATCCAGTTTCTCTCGCATCTGGAGAACATACGAAACTTCATTAACAGGTTCTTTGTCATGTTTCTCACCTTCCCACTTTAAGGAGAGTAAGGGTCCTCTCACCAGTTCCAAGGTTGTCATAGCCTGGAGCGGTACTGGAGTTAAGCTCCCAGTGCTCATAAAATGCTCCTTATGGCGTGCGTCTCAAAAAGCCTCTGACAACTAAGTCCAACTCCTAGCCTGCCCGTGTGGTTTAGTCTCTAAGCCCGGCGGAACTGCTTTTACTAATAGGAGAAGGGGCGAGGGCGGATCTCTGGCGCCTTAAAACCAGATGCTTCGGGTAGATGGTGGCTCGTCAACCTGGGAAGGTAGCCCATCTAGGGGAAGGTAAACCCTGATTTCAAACCTCCGCTGCCTTGCGGCACACCTGGTTACGGGAAAGGCTTCGGGAGTCAACCCTGAGGAAAAATCTGGAGTCGGAGCCCCTAAGGCAGTTCTCTGTTGTGCTCAACATCGTTCTGGCAGCTCCTGCGACGGCGCTGGTGCCAAACTATAGCAGCCCTGCTGTTCCTTTGGATTCATCAGTGACGTGGAGAGGGGGGACATGCTGCATGGGTAACATCTTGTCCTCCATATCTTCCTGCCCAGGCTTGAATCCTACCAATGCCCAACGCTGGAAGGTAGAACACCGGTGCGCATCGGCCTGTTCAGCCACAGGCGGTGCTGTTCCAGCAAAGTAGACGTTTAGGATTCTCTTCCATGGTCATCATAGACCGACGGAGGCTGACGGTCCTCTCACCTCATGATCTAAAAGCAACTCAAAAGGGGAAAAGCCTGTAGATGCCTGTGGAACTTCTCTATATGCAAAGGGTAAATATGGAAGCCACTGGTCCCAATCTGAGCTGGTTTCTTTCACAAACTTACAGTACATAGCATGTTTTTGAAAGTTTGATTAAATCTCTCTGTTAAACCATCTGTCTCTGGGCAATAAGGAGTTGTCCTCAGCCCCTTAATGCCAAGCAGCTGATATACATCCTTAAGCAGTTTGGATATGAAATTTGTGCCTTATTCAGTTAAAATTTCCTGTGGGAACCCCTCTCTTGAAAAAATTGAATTAGGCAAAAGACCACAGTGTTAGCTGTAATAGATTGCAATGGGAACACTTCTGGATATTTTATTACATAATTGGTGACAAGCATGAATCTATTACCTGACCTTCTTCTCTCCATGGGGCCCATAATGTCCATACCCAAGTGTTCAAATGGTGCATTGATTAGTTGAAGTAGTTGGAGAGGGGCCCTGGTAGGAAAGCTGGCTCATGTTCTCTGGCTCTGATTGTAGCTTCTGCAAAAATGTGCAACATCTTTACAAAAACCAGCAATTTATTTAGGATAAGGTCTTATGTTTCCCCAGGTGGCCAACCCAGGGAATATTCTGGGGAATAAGAGACTTAACATGATCGTAATTAACAGGTTCATCCACATCCATATGCACATAAGCACTTCTTGCTTTACCAGTTAAAAGAGGAACCAAAGTAAAGGCCCAGTCTGATTTAGGCCATCTGCAGGCACCAGCTATATAATTCATATAATTAAGAAGTGTTCAATGTCGACTTCCGGTTATGGCTGCCACGTAGGACGGACGTGTCTCGCTCTGCTCTGCTCCTGGAAAAAAAAATCGGCAAATAACTCTCTCATTTGGGACAGAACGTATCCCAGCATTTGGGCGAGGATATGTCGGCGAAGCCTAAGGCTGGAAAACCAGGAAAAGGAAAAAGCGAGCCGCCGAAACAGTCCAAATTAACGGACTTTCAGGTCTGTGACGCAGCAAACAAAACTCCATATATGGCGGAGGAGGCTGGCGGCGGTGCGATATTTGCGGGGAATGGCGCAGATGCGCTGATGGCTGCCATGAGTTCAATGAGAGCGGACTTTTCCTCTAGATTTGATGGGATTATGACAGCGTTGGAAGGAATAAGAAAGGAATTGGGTGACTGTGTAGAACGAACGGCGCAGATGGAGCTCCGTCTCGCTAGTGCTGAAGATGACGTCACCCGTCTTCAATTAAAGGTGCGCACTTTGGAAAAAAAAAATAAATCTCTGGAAGATAATATTTTGGATTTGGAATCTCGGTCGAGACAGAATAATTTGAGGCTGGTGGGTCTTCCAGAGGAATCAGAAGGTCGGGACGTATGCTCCTTTCTGGAAAAGTGGATTCCGGAGGTGCTGGGCAGCGAGGAGTTGCAATCAGCAGTGATTCTGGAAAAAGCACATCGTATTGGCCCACGGAGAGATAAGGGACCGCCGAGGACCTTAATTATGAAGTTTCTTAGCAACAGAGACAGGATGAAGATCTTCAACGCTGCACGAGCTAAAAAAGGAGAGATTAAACACCAGGACCAGCAGGTGCGGTTCTACCCAGATTTGGCCACAGGAATCCAGCAATTGAGGAAGCAGTTTGATCCCGTACGTAAGGAGCTGCGCAACCTTGGGATTCGTCATGGTGTAATCTATCCTGCGAGACTGCTGACCACGTATGAGGGCAGAACCCACATCTTCAAGACCCCAGAGGAGGCGCAGGAGTTCATCAAGAAGATCAAAGAAGAAGAAGAGACTGGTGGGAGCTAAGCATGAACAAAATATAAGGTAGAATAATTAAGCATTTGCACAGGCATCTGACTGACTTGAAGTAAATAGTAAGTTTACAAAATATAGATTGTATTATATATTAAAAAAACAAAACAAAAACAAAACAAACAAAAAAAAACTATGATGTACAAAGTTGTTAAAAATTTTGGAGTTAAGTTGGAAAACTACAGAGGAGAGTTAATGTTACGTCATTAAAAGCAGTAGAGTTAGGGTGATTGGGAGGATGAAGAAGGAGTGGCTTAGGCTGTTCCCCGTGGGTGTGGAACGGTCGATGGCTATATCGGGAGACAGAATTTTTCTTTTGATTTTGGGGGGTTTGCCACAAGTGTGGGAAGGGGAAATTTGTTTGTGTGTAGTTTGTAGGATGAATGTTCAACCACTCATGTTTTTGCTTCTCTGTATGAGCATGTTTACACTGCAAGGTAATCCCAAACTCTCTATTGATCATGGACCAAAGTGTTAATCTTAATTTAACTTCATGGAATTGCAGAGGTCTACAAAATTTAAAAAAACTTAAACAAGTTATGAATAAAATAAAGGACATGGGTTCAAGAATTGTGTTTTTACAAGAAACTCATCTGATAGAGGAGGATGTTAAAAGAATTAGGAGTAGATGGCAGGGAAGTGTATTCACCTCTTCATTTTCATCCCGAGCCAGGGGAGTTATGACTCTCATACATAAATCAGTTCCTTTTCAAGTGAAAAATGTAATTGGAGACAAATTTGGAAGATATGTAATCATTCAAGGTTCTTTGCTATTAGAAAATATAAATCTTGTGAACTTATATGGTCCCAATATAGATGATCAGAAGTTCTTTGCTAATTTATTTCTCATCTTATCATCACTTACAGGGCAACATATAATAGCAGGGGATTTTAATTGTACATTGAATCCAGGTGTGGATAGATCAACAGGACTGGATTGTACGCACATTGGATGTAGGATGACTATTAATCATTTTATGAAAGAATTGAGATTGTTAGATATATGGAGAGAAATGAAACCACAAGTTAAAGCCTATTCTTGTTATTCCAGTACCTACAAGACATTCTCACGTATTGATTATTTTTTGATTTCCACAGAATTAAGGTCCAAGATTCAAAACTGCTTTTATGATAACATCGTGATCTCTGATCATGCACCCTGTTGTCTAATATATGTAGATAAAAAATTGACAAAGGAATCAGGTAGATGGCAATTTCAGCATAAATGGCTTCAGGATGAGGAATTTGTCAAGTATATAGAAAAACAGATAGACGAGTTCTTTGACATCAATACTACACAAACATCAGCATGTGTAAAGTGGGAGGCTTTCAAAGCTTTTATTAGGGGACATATTATTAGTTATACAGGATCAAAATCTAAGAAGACTCGAGAGGAGAGAGCTAAATTGGAACATAAAATAAAAAGTCTTCAGGAAAAAGTGTATGCAGGAAGTGACCCAAGGTTGGAGAATGAATTACTGATTTTGAGAGCTGAATACGACAAAAAATCAGCGAATAGAGCTGCCTCGAGTCTTCTAAGATTGAAACAATCTTTTTATGAACAAGGTGAAAAATCAGGAAAATTATTAGCATGGCAGATTAAACAATTGGAAATTAAAACACCAATTACCAGTATTATAAGTAACGGACAGGTAGTTATAGATCCTTTAGAAATTAATAGAGCCTTTAGAGATTACTATGAAAAATTATATGATACCAAAAATGAACCTGATTTAACAAAACTAAATGGGTTTTTGAACGAACTATCTATACCGTGTATTCCAAATGAAAACAGGGAGATATTGGAGTCTAAAATTAGTCAAGAAGAAGTTGGGCTAGCCATTGATAATATGAAATCAGGAAAAAGTGCAGGACCAGATGGTCTTCCAGTTGACCTTTATAAAAAATTTAAGAATAAATTAATAAAACCTTTTTTGGAAATGGTTTTAGAAGCATTTCAAAATAATAATTTACCATCATACATAAATAATGCCTTAATTATACTGCTGCCAAAACCAGGTAAGCCCTCTAATAAATGTGAAAATATGAGACCAATAAGCCTATTAAACGCCGACCTTAAGATAATCTGTAAAATTTTAGCAAGACGAATACAAGAAATTTTACCAAATATTATTAATCGAGATCAGAATGGCTTTATAAAGGGTAGACAAGGCTTCCATAATGTAAGAAGACTATTTAATATTATTTATTTTAATAAAGAAGCGCCGGATACAGCTCTCCTATCATTGGACGCCGAAAAGGCCTTTGATAGAGTTGAATGGCCCTTTCTTTTTGAAGTCCTACAAAGGTTTGGACTTGGAAATAATTTCATAAAATGGGTTCAAATAATATACAATAATGCTACAGCAGAAATCCTAACAAATAACAATATTTCAAAACCAATAAAAATCAATAGAGGATGTAGACAAGGCTGTCCACTTTCACCTTTACTGTTTACTATGGCAATTGAACCTTTAGCGATAGCGATACGTTTACATTCACAAATATATGGAATTAAAGTTGGACCAACAGAACATAAAATCTCCCTGTACGCCGATGATATAATTTTGTTTATGTCGAATCTAAAAAAATCAATTCCAACCTTGTTGAATTTAATAAAGAATTTTGGGGAAATATCAGGATATAAAATAAATAAAACTAAATCTTCAATATTAATGCTAAATGAGACCCAGAGAAATTACCCAGCCCCTGAGGTAAATCAATTCAATGTTGTAAATCAGTTTAAATATTTAGGAATCCAAATTATGCCTAAGCTAGAATCAGTCGCCAGCGTCAACTATGAAGCCTTAATGTCAGATATCAATGAGTTAACTCAGAGATGGATGTCACTACCAATGTCGATGATCGGGAGAATCAATATACTTAAAAGTAATATTTTACCTAAAATACTTTATTTATTTCAATACATTCCCTTATCACCACCTTTAGATCTATTCTCAAGAATAAAAAAAAAGTTAGTGGAATTTATATGGAACAACAGGAGGGCTAGATTACGTTTGTCTTTATTATATTTACCATTTGATCGTGGAGGTCTGAAATGTCCAAATTTTATGTTGTATTATTGGTCGGCACAACTGAGGTCTATGACATATTATTTTTCATCAAATGATCTCCCTCACTGGACTGAAATGGAATCATACAATTTACCTTTACCTCTTCCCATATTCATATACTCAGATTCGGCAAAAAAATTACAAAAACAAGTTAAAAATCCATTTGTAAAGCATATGATCAAAATATGGTGTGAAGCTAAAAACTATTTAAAAGAACCACAGTTATTGTCACAATTTAGTCCAATATGGGGTAATCAATATTTTAAACCAGGGAGAGCGGACACTGTATTTAAAGTATGGAATTTAAAAGGGATACAAAAGATTCAGGATTTATATTTGCCATGTGCAGACAACATAATGTCTTTTGAAGAGCTGAGGATCAAATTTAATCTCAATAGAACACATTTTTTTAAATATCTTCAACTTAGAAACTTTATTCGATCAAATCAAAATAAAGCTCTCACTCGACCTATTTATTCATCCTTGGAAAAAATGATGATGAAAGATAGTAAAAGAAAGGGTATTATTTCAGAGTTTTATAACTCATTGACACTATCTTCAAGTGAAAATTCACTGAAAAGATTAAACTACTGGAAAGAAGATCTGCAAATTGAAATTTCAGAGGAACAATGGGAATTGGCTTGTACAGAAGCTCAAACCAAATCAATAAATGCACGCCTTAAATTGATACATTTCAAATGGTTAATGCGGATGTATGTTACACCGGAGGAGTTAAATAGATATAACAAAAATATACCAGATACATGCACAAAATGCATGGAAAGTAAAGGAACCCTATTTCATTGTTTATGGGAATGTAGATTAATAAGAATGTTTTGGGAAGAGGTGAGGGTAACAATTGAAAAAATAATCTCAAAACAAATCATACTGAATCCTAAACTGTTTTTGTTGGGTCTGTACCCAGAAAAGCATAATTTTAATAAAAGTGAAAGAACATTCATAGACCTCAGTTTGCTTAATGCCAAAAAATGTATTGCACTATTATGGAAAAAGACTCATAGACCAGATGTGACTCAGTGGTTAAGACAGATGTTAACAAACCTTCCATTAGAAAGAATAACATATATACTGAAATCAAAGGAAATTGTGTTTGAGAATATATGGAGACCTTTTATTGATTATGTAAAAAATTTAAACATAACACTTGAAGAAGAAGGTGAATGATGTGTGTGGACCTTGTAAATTCCAAACTGGTGAACATAATATGTATACTTATGTATTGGATTGTCTAGACTAAACAGAGGAGCATTGTTGAAGACTTGATTTTGTTGGTGGTTGTTGGTGTTTTTAGTGCATTTTTTTTTTTGTAGTACTTTAGTGTTAGTGTTTGATTGCTTGTATCATGTTTGTTAAAAAAAAAAAAAAGGTTCAATAAAGATATTGTGGGAAAAAAAAGAAGTGTTCAATGTCATCTTCATCACTCAACTTTTGCAGTTTGAGAAGGGAAAGCAAATGGATTATCTGAGTGGGAGGATTGAAATGATGGTGCAGCCTCAGGTAAAGAGCCCATATCCTCATGGAGGTCCTGTAGAGGTTCAGGCCTTTGCTGGGCTACAGGCCTCAGTCTGGGAGAGAACTGATTTTGAAATTCCAACTAAAGCAGGCAAAACTAGTGTTGAAGATCCTTAATTGATTGTCCTGCTGTATCATTTCTTTCTTCCTCTGGGCATTTTTTACATTCTGTTGCCCTATATAGGCCTAAAGAGTCATTACAAGGCCTAATGTTGTTGACTCTGTCCTTTTCCACCTTAGTACCAGCTGCCTCACTGGGGGCTACATGATCACACTCATGTAGTAAGACTGATCAAAATGTTTTACCTTCGAAACTCTGCCTTCTATCTTTTCTCCAGGAAGCTCATTGGAGCCCGGTTGGCAACGGACTCAGACTAAATCTGGAAAGGACCATTAAATCAGGAGAAACCTCTTCAGCCCAAGTAAGCCTCAAGCACGATTCAAGCAATTCCCAACCCCCTGTGTAGGACCAAGCAGTAAGACACCAGGACAATGGTGTAAAACATTTAGATTTGGCTTTTAATTGTTAAAATAGAGATTAACAAAAAATTAAAATGTGTCCAAAGTATAGCACAAAATCAAAAATGAAGCTACAAACATAACTGAGGCCAACCACACAAGAACTCAGCTAAAGCAGATTCAACATAATTGACCTAACAGATGACACATGAGGGTATTTAAAGACATGGGCTATACCATAATATAGAGTGAGGGAAGTAAAATTAATATGTGCAATAAATGTAACTTAATGGTCTAAAGCAGTGTTTTTCAACCAGGGTGCCCTGGTATGTTCAAGTTTCTGAGGGAAACGATCTAATTTCACTTGTTAATTGGTCCAAAAAATTGCATGGGGACCTACAGAACCCATGTACAACATCATATGCCATCATATACTAGTAGTTTTTTGTTATCAAAGCTCCAGGAAGTCACTGGCAAAAGTCACTCATGCTACTCCAGAGCCACAGGCTGCAGACCCTTGTACTCTCTAAAATATATTAATAAATAATTGCCAAATGCCCTGGTTCCACACCTGGTCAGGTATCTTTTACCTTATGTTAAGTAGCCAGTTAAAGTAATCACCAGCATAACATCAGAGTACGTTAAAAACTCCAAAATAGATCCCCAGCAATTTAGTTAAATACTGTGCATTAATCCCAGTGTATGTTTGTTTTGAGTTAGCCTAAAAAACCTAAGAAAATAGCTGCGCTGAAGGAACTCATGCCGTCACGCCTCACATGTTTAACACCAACAGAGCTGGATTATCTACACTTGATATGAACCACTGACACATATTGTTACTCCATAAAAAGAGTATTTTCAGAAAGAAAGAGTTTGTTGGCCATTAGTCTCCAAACTGAATTCAAATAGAAGCTTCATATAGATATAGAGTACAGTAAGAGCAATACTACATATCACCACTGACTTTTATGGTCAGTCTAAAATAACCTTGGACATGACGACTGCTGTGGGAGTTCACTTCTCTGTAAATGAATCTGTCTTTCATTGATAGATTATTGCATTAGAGAGGAACACTGATAAGGTTTATACACACTGTGAAGGACACAACAGTAACTGCGGGAAAAATTATTAGGATATAAATAACAAAAAATTATGCATATTCATACATATCAGCTGCTCATCTGTGTGAGACTTTGATGGCCATTTTCAAAGGTTGTTGCTGAGACAGTTTGGACCAGAAATAACTTTTCAGGCTGAAACAATGTGCGTCGCTATCCATTCTAATGCCCTGATAACGTCTGATAACTTAAGGGCAACAAAAGGTGCAGCCTGATTGTGAAGCTAAATTATGATGGGAAATTGCACTGCCTCTAACTGTAGATTGACTCAAGATTTTTTCCACTGAGCAAAACAAGACAAAGCTGCCTTTTTTTTTTTTTAACAGTTTAACATTTTGTTTGTTGGTCATAGAAAAAACAGGGATTTTGTGAAAAGAAATTACACAGCAAGGCTAATTCAATAAACTCGTGTTCTAATATAAAGACTGTTTTTGTGTATTTTTTTTCTCCGCTATGTATTTTTAAAAGGCAATACCTAAAAGCAGGTAAGCCATTCAGAATTTGAGAGGCTAAGGTGAAAAATTGGAGCTGCTTTTTAAAACAGCAGCACATGTGATGTCTTAACCATTGTCATGACTGTAGTTTTTTTTTTCTGCTTACACGTGCTGACATAGCTTAATGGAACATAGACTGCGATGATCAACTGATAACAGCAGCTTAAGTGTCACAGGTTGCTGTAAATACCTTATCATCCTTTATGAAGACTCAGAAGGGCTCAAGGACTCAGGGGGAGAGGCAGTCCACAGAGAATTGGACACAGTTTGAACAGCAGTAGCAAAATCAAGACGAGAGTTTTTGTTTTTTGCTTTCGCCTACATTTTTCCAATTCTCTTTTCAGCAAAACGTCACCATGAAGCTGAAGCTGCGAAACCCTGGACTGGAAGACCGGATCCCATCCCATGCAGACCTGGAACGGATGGAAACAGAGGAGGCTGGGGACCGGCCTAAATGGGACAACAAAGCCCAGTACCTGCTCACCTGCGTGGGCTTCTGTGTGGGGTTGGGTAATGTGTGGAGGTTCCCGTACCTATGCCAAAGCCATGGAGGAGGTATGGAGCACGAACTGAGTTGGAAATGTGTATTTTTCAAGTGCCAGTTTACTCTTAAATTAGGAATTATTGAACTGTTTTTTTTTCACCCCAGGTCTAAAATCTTTAACTGAAAAAAACATGAAAAATTTAGAAATTAAAGAAAAAGAGGGGGAAAGATGAGAAATGAGAAAGAAAGGAAAGGTAAAGGCAAAAAGGGCTAAAATATTTTGACTTATTATTTAATTTACAAGAGTAATGTCTTTTATCATCTCTTTCGATGATAAAATATGCTGCCTGCAAAGCTTTCAACAGTTTATTGCCTTCTTTATGGGATTATGTTTAACAGGAATTTTACTGCGGAACGTTTTATTTCCTTTGTGCTGAATAAAGCCACAAAGATGTCGATCATAGATATGAATTGTGCTCTTTCAGGGGCTTTTATGATCCCGTTCCTCATCCTCCTGGTTCTTGAGGGAATCCCCCTCCTGCACTTGGAGTTTGCCATCGGGCAGCGGCTGAGGAAGGGCAGCGTGGGAGTATGGCGATCAATCAGCCCTTACCTGACAGGCGTTGGTGTGTACACACAACCATTTACATACAGTGGTTTTAATTTATGAATGTCATGGGGCGTTTTGGACCTGACTAAAAGCTGATGAATAAAGATGAACTCCTTGATGATATTTATTATTTTCTATAGGACAAGTGCCATAGTAACATCAAACACCTGCCAAGCAAAACTGACCAAAAACTAACATGCCAAATTAAGGGTGGCAGAGTGGTTAGCACTGCGGCAGCACAGCAACTCACCCTTGGCTGGGGGATCCTGGGTTTGATCCCAGCCCTCGACCAACAGTGATCTGTGTGGAGTTTGCATGTTCTCCCCGTGTCTGCGTGGATTTACTCCGGGATTTCTCCGGTTTCCTCTCACATGCCAAAAACATGCAAGTTAGGTTGATTGGCATCAAACTGGGGATTCTAAATTGTCCTTAGGTATGACTGTGAGAGTGAATGGTTGTCTGTCTCTCTGTGTTGGCCCTGCGATGGACTGGAGATCTGTCCAGGATGTATCCTGCCTCTCACCCAAAGATGCTGGGATAGGCTCCAGCCGCCCCCCCCCCCCCAACGACCCAAAAAGGATTAAGCGGAAGAAGATGGATGGATATAATAATACAAATCTCTTTTTAGGGTTGTCATTGCATTACCATTTTTTGCCCATTCTGTTACAGGGATTGCCTCTCTTCTCGTCTCTTTTTTTGTTGGCATGTACTACAACACCATCATGGCCTGGATCATGTGGTACCTCTTCAACTCCTTTCAGGATCCCCTGCCCTGGAGCCAGTGTCCTCTGAATGAAAACAAGACAAGTATAGCTTTATCTATAAAATCCCCACATCAGCTAAGACATTGGCTGAAATGCTTCCTTCCAAAGTTGCTCAGTCACCATCCTAAATTGGCCTTTGTGGTCCGTCCCTGCAGGTGTGGTGGAGGAGTGTGCTCGCAGCACCACCACTGATTATTTTTGGTACAGAACCACGCTGAACACCACAACAGACATCGATATTTCTGGGGGCATGCAGTGGTGGATCGTGGTGTGCCTGATAGCGGCCTGGCTCCTGCTCTTTGTTTGCTGTGTCCGTGGTATCGAGACCTCTGGAAAGGTATGAAAGTCAATGAAGGGATGCTTTGAGTTCAAATTTACAGCAGGTCAGCAACAGATAGCCTTTGAATTAATTCTCCCTTTCTTTCAGGCAGTTTATGTGACGTCCACTCTCCCTTATGTGGTCCTTACCATCTTCCTCATCAGAGGACTGACTCTCAAAGGCTCTGTTGATGGAATCAAGTACCTATTCACACCAGATGTAAGAATTTTTGCTACACTTAAAAAGTTGAATGGGATATGTCAACATTTCACTTTTTCAGTGCTTTTGCATATGAATTTGGGCATCTGAAGTGACTACCACTGAAATAATGAAAGCACCAAGGTGCATCTGCCTTGGTGCAACCTCTACTGGTCCAGTCTAGTTATTACAATACCTTTTTTCACGGCTCCATTGAGGGTATAATGGTGAGTTAAATTTGTGTTTATTTTGAAAACAAAGCCTTATCTCGAAATTCTGGCAAATTAAAAGTCGAGAAAATATGGCGACATAATGATACAAGCCTTTAGTTTCTCTTGATTTTGGCCGGGTGAGCTGAAAAGCTGCTAACAGACAGATACACACACACAACCACACACAGACACATTGAGTGACTATTGCATGCCTCTGTTGCACAGAGGAATAATTAAAAAGCATACAACATTGTCACTGTTAGAATCCATCTGTGTCTCCCTAGGTCTCACACTGATTTGCCATCACAGTTCATTGGAATGAGTTTTAGTTCCCCCCTATTTTAGTAATGGTGGGAGTAGACAAGTTGGTGTACAGTGGGGCAAAAAAGTATTTAGTCAGCCACCAATTGTGCAAGTTCTCCCACTTAAAAGATGAGAGAGGTCTCCAATTTTCATCATATGAGTCCCTCATATGTCCCTCAACTATGAGAGACAAAATGAGAAAAAAAAATCCAGAAAATCACATTGAAGGATTTTTAATGAATTAATTGGTAAATTCCTCTGTAAAATAAGTATTTGGTCAATCCCAAAAGTTCATCTCAATACTTTGTTATATACCCTTTGTTGGCAATGACAGAGGTCAAACGTTTTTTGTAAGTCTTCACAAGGTTTTCACACACTGTTGCTGGTATTTTGACCCATTCCTTCATGCAGATCTCCTCTAGAGCAATGATGTTTTGGGGCTGTCGCTGGGCAACACGGACTTTCAACTCCCTCCAAAGATTTTCTATGGGGTTGAGATCTGGAGACTGGCTAGGCCACTCCAGGAGCTTGAAATGCTTCTTACAAAGCCACTCCTTCGTTGCCCGGGCGGTGTGTTTGGGATCATTGTCATGCTGAAAGACCCAGCTATTTTTTTTTTTTTTTTTTTGCTACCTATTTGTACCCGTAGGTAGATCCAGTTTGCAGTCTGGTGACAAGCCACCGGCTGCTGGTCACCAGACAGTGTGTAAGCTATGTTTCATCTTCAATGCCCTTACTGATGGAAGGAGGTTTTCACTCAAAATCTCACGATACATGGCCCCATTCATTCTTTCCTTTACACGGATCAGTCATCCTGGTCCCTTTGCAGAAAAACAGCCCCAAAGTATGATGTTTCCACCTCCATGCTTCACAGTAGGTATGGTGTTCTTTCTTCTCCAAACATGACAAGTTGAGTTTTCATCAAAAAGTTCTATTTTGGTTTCATCTGACCATATGACATTCTTCCAATCCTCTTCTGGATCATCCAAATGCTCTCTAGCAAACTTCAGACAGTCCTGGACATGTACTGGCTTAAGCAGGGGGACACGTCTGGCACTGCAGGATTTGAGTCCCTGGCGGCGTAGTGTGTTACTGATGTTGTGGCTTATATTATTCATATATCCATACCTACATATGTATAGACACAAGAGGAATGTTTAGAGATTGCATATGTGGAATGACCTCACGTCTCAGAGCAGGACAATAGGTCTCGACCACCGGCGAAGATCAACGAGCAGACGGAGACTCAGCGGTGGAGACCTGAATGGACTTCCTGACCCCCCAGGGTCAGATGGAGGAGAGAGAGGACAATAGAAGGAGATAACGCGGATGTGTGATGTCGGCTTTTGTTATGCGATGTCTTTTGTTATGTGATGTATTAGTACGAAGGTCTGACTGCGCTCAGCCTCTTTTCTGCTTCTACATTGAGATGAGACATGTTAGGGACTGGAAGCCGACAATAAACCTGATTTATAAAATCACTTCGCTTCCTTATTTCAAGCTCCCTACAGATGTAGCCTTTGTTACTTTGGTCCCAGCTCTCTGCAGGTCATTCACTAGGTCCCCCCGTGTGGTTCTGGGATTTTTGCTCACCGTTCTCGTGATCAGTTTGACCCCACAGGGTGAGATCTTGTGTGGAGCCCCAGATTGAGGGAGATTATCAGTGGTCTTGTTTGTCTTCCATCTTCTAATAATTGCTCCCACAGTTGATTTCTTCACACCAAGCTGCTTACCTATTGCAGATTCAGTCTTCCCAGCCTGGTGCAGGTCTACAATTTTGTTTCTGGTGTCCTTTGACAGCTCTTTGGTCTTGGCCATAGTGGAGTTTGGAGTCTGACTGTTTGAGGTTGTGGACAGGTGTCTTTTATACTGATAACGAGTTCAAACAGGTGCCATTAATACAGGTAACGAGTGGAGGACAGAGGAGCCTCTCAAAGAAGAAGTTACAGGTCTGTGAGAGCCAGAAATCTTGCTTGTTTGTAGGTGACCAAATACTTATTTTACCGAGGAATTTACCAATTAATTCATTAAAAATCCTTCAATGTGATTTTCTGGATTTTTTTTCTCATTTTGTCTCTCATAGTTGAGGTATACCTATGATGAAAATTGGAGACCTCTCTCATCTTTTAAGTGGGAGAACTTGCACAATTGGTGGCTGACTAAATACTTTTTTGCTCCACTGTAACTGTTTAATTCACACATCAACAGCACAACAAGCCTAGCTTAGCTACCACAGTTTTTATGGCTGCTCTCTATATATTTTACCGAGCCCAAAAGACATCCATGTTCTTGCTGGTTCATTAATCAATCATATATCTCACTTCTAGGCATTATTCTAGCTTACTTTGTTATTTTTTTTTTGGCCAGGATTGCCTGGTAATCACCAGCTGACAGTTTAGTCAAGTGATGCTATGTTAGCTAACGCTTGTGACTCCATTTGACCCAGCACATCCAATATCCGTGATCCCTGATGGATCAACTACCAACACTTGGCCAGACTAAATCTCACTCTAGGGGTCCTATTTCTCAGCAACTAAACAGTACGCATTTGTACCACACTTCCCGTCTTGCACCTGTGAATTTGTCAGTTTATACCAACGCATAGTCTGTTTTTCATGTTTTGCATCACGCCATCTAATTACCTGGTGGCGGTGTGTCCAATTTGCACTACAAGGAAACTCATTTAAAAGAGGTCTGGTACTGGTGCAATCTTGGCGCATTGTTAATGCTATTTCAGTGTCACGTTTTGAAATCGTGCAGTTCCTACTGACAGAAGTTAGGTTGATTGGAGACTCTAAAGTGGCCCAAGGTGTGAATGTGTGTGTGAATGGTGAAAGGCTTGGCACTGCACTGTGGCTGCCTCATCCAGGTGGATGCCCTTGAATTTCCCTCTGGGATTATTAAAGTATACAAAAAAAGGAGCACACATACAGCATGTGGTGTGATTTCAGTTATTTTAATGGACAGAGTTCTATATCTAATCGCCCATCATTTTAATTATAATATGATGATACACTTAATACTTTTTTATTTTATCCACATTTTTATTTTAATCATGGACTTACTGGAGGTGTATAGCCTGTAGAGGCATTAATGTATTTACTTTTTTAGGAGAAGGAATGAATGAACAGGGTTGCTGTGTGCACACAGTGCACACAGCACACAGTGCACACAGTGTGTGGATGCAGTGCATGAAGGAGGCGCGGTGGGATGCTGTCAGTTTGAAAATTATCTCTCTTCTGTGACAAAACATTTCATTAAGACCTTTGAAAACTGTGTCAGCATGTGGAGAAGATGCATAATATGTCCCCTTTAATAGATTGCTCTTTAAAAATACCTGAAGAAATAAAGATTTTTATATTTTAGCCTCATTATGTTAAGCTAAATCAGCAGTTGACTACAGCCTCATATTTTACTGAATAGCCACAGCATGTGGATGGATCATCTTATCAAATGAATCTTTGTAAAAATCCCATGGGAATTGTTAAGGCCAGAGGTTTATAACAACGGAAAGAGCCATTCTGCCCCCCCCCCCCCCAAAAAATGTGCATGAAGTCACAAAATATATTTAAAGCTTAAAATGAAGGTAAAACAGTTGGGTTGCAAAAATAAACTGACCTGTTACCCTTAGTAATCAAAGCTTCTTTATTAAACATAGGAAATATATGAAAGAAAGTTCAATATGTTTCTTGTACTGCTTTTTATGATAAATTTGCTGGGGGACTTTGATGGAAATTTGTCAGTTTCAATTCAATTCAACTTTGTTTATATAGCGCCATTTCACAACAATAGTCATCTCATAGCACTGTCAAACTGTAGGGGAAAACCATCCATCCATCCATCCATCCATCCATCTTCTACAACGTTTCCGGAGGTCCGGGTCGTGGAGGCAGCAGTTCAAGCAGAGAAGCCCAGACTTCCGTCTCCCCAGCCACCTGCTCCAGCTTTTCAGAGAGGATACCAAGGCGTTCCCAGACCAGCTGGGAGATGTAGTCTCTCCAGAGAGTCCTGGGTCTGTCCCGGGGTCTCCTCCCAGTGGGACATGCCCAAAACACCTCAAGTGGGAGGTGTCCAGGAGGCATCCTGATCAGATGCCCAAACCACCTCAACTGGCTCCTTTCAATGTGGAGGAGCAGCGGTTCTACTCTGAGCCTCTCCCGGATGACTGAGCTCCTCACCCTGTCTCTAAGGGTGAGTCTAGCAATCCTACGAAGAAAGCTCATTTCAGCCGCTTGTATCCGCAATCTGATTCTTTTGGTCATTACCCAAAGCTTGTGACCATAGGTAAGGGTAGAACGTAGATTGACTGGTAAATCGACAACTTTGCCTTAGAGCTTTGCTCCCTCTTCACCACAACGGACTGGTACAACATCCACATTACTGCAGATGCTGCTCCGATCTGTCTGTCAATCTCTTGCCCCAGTCTCCTCTCACTCATGAATAAGACCCCAAGATACTTAAACTCCTCCACCTGGGACAGGGGCTTGCCCCCAACCCGGAGAGGACAATCCACCTTTTTCTGGCTGAGAACCATGGACTCGGACTTGGAGGTGCTGATTCTCATCCCAGCCGCTTCACAGTCGGCAGCAAACCATCCCAGTAAGACCTGTAGGTCATTGCTGGATGAAGCCAACGGGACAACATCATCTGCAAACAACAGAGATGAGATCCTGTGATCACCAAGCATGACAACCTCCGTTCTTGGCTGTGCCTAGAAATCCTGTCCATAAAAATTATGAACAGGATCGGTGACAAAGGGCAGCCCTGGCGGAGTCCAACTCTCACTGGGAATGAGTCCAACCTAGTGTTGGCAATATGAACCAAACTCTCACAATGGTCATATGGAGACCGGATAGCTTGTAACAACAAGCCCGATACCCCATACTCCTGAAGCACCCCCCACAAAAAACCACGAGGGACGCAGTTGAATGCCTTCTCCAAGTCCACAAAACACATGTAAACTGGTTGGGCAAACTCCCACGAACCCTCGAGGATTCTCGAGAGGGTAAAGAGTTGGTCCGATGTGCCACGGCCAGGATGAAAACCACATTGCTCCTCCTGAATCCAAGGTTTGACCAACAGCTGGACTCTCCTCTCCAGTACCTTGGCGTAGACCTTCCCAGGGAGGCTGAGGAGTGTGATCCCTCTAAAGTTGGAGCACACCCTCCTGTCCTCCTTCATGATGAGAGGAACCACCACCCCTGTTTGCAATGCCAAAGGCACTGTCCTAGACCTCCACGCAATGTTGCAGAGGTGTGTCAACCATTACAGCCCTACAACATCCAGGGCCTTGAGGTACTCAGGACAAATCTCGTCCACCACCAGGGCCCAGCCACCAAGGAGCTTTTTAACCACCTTGGCAACCTCAGCCCCTGTGATAGGCGAGTCGTCCCTCTCGTCCACAAGCCCTGCTTCATCTGTGGAAGGCGTATCAGTGGGATTGAGGAGATCCTCGACGTATTCCTTCCACCGCCTGATGATATCCCCAGTTGAAGTCAGCAGTGCCCCATCCGCACCATACACAGTGTGGACAGGGAGCTGCTTCCTCCTTCTGAGCCGCTGGACAGTTTGCCAGAATCTCTTCGAGGCCGACCGAAAGTCTTCTTCCATGGCCTTACTGAACTCCTCCCACACCCAAGTTTTTGCTTCAGCAACCACCCGAGCTGCGCTCCGCTTGGCCTGCTGGTGCACCTCATCTGCTTCGGGAGTCCCACAAGCCAACCAAGCTCGATAGGATTCCTTCTTCAGCTTGATGGCCTCCCTCACCACTGGTGTCCACCACTTGGTTTGGGGGTTGCCACCACGAGATGCACCAACGACCTTGCGGCCACAGCTCTGGGCAGCCGCTTCAACAGTGGAGGTGGAGAACATGGCCCATTCAGACTCTATGTCTCCAGACTTCCTCGGAATGTGGGCAAAGTTCTTCCGGAGGTGGGAGTTGAAGACCTCCCGGACAGAGGCCTCAGCCGGATGTTCCCAGCACACCCTCACTATATGTTTGGGGCTACCAGAACTGAGTGGCATCCTCCCTTGCCATTGGATCCAACTCACCACCAGGTGGTGATCACTTGACAGCTCTGCACCTCTCTTTACCCGAGTGTCCAAGACATACAGTCGCAGGTCTGCTGACATGATAACAAAATTGATCATCAACCTGCGACCACAGGTGTCCTGGTGCCAGGTGCACATATGGACACCCTTATGCTTGAACATGGTGTCCAGTTATTGGACTTCTGTGCTAACCACAGTTTGTCCATAATGAACACCACTTGGGTTCAGATCGGGCAGGCCGTTCCTCCCAATCACCCCCCTCCAGGTTTCACTGTCGTTGCCCACGTGTGCATTGAAGTCCCCCAGTCGGACAATAGAGTCTCCAAGAGGAGCACTCTCCAGCACCCCAGTCAGAGACTCCTAAAAGGGTGGGTACTCTGAACCAGCATTTGGTGCACATTTTGGTGCACATAAATTTGACATTTTTTTTCCACAAATTCCTTGCTTTATTTTTGAAAATGTGTCCTTTTTTTTAAAAAAAAATTGGAACTTTTTCCTCATAAATTTGCGGTGAAAAGTCACATGTAGATTGGAAGCTACAGGTTACACACCCCTTCTTTAAACCCATGACGTCTACTGCCTAGCATGGAGTTACCTAAAGTGTGCAGAAACCTCAGATAACCGCCACAAGTAAATAAAGACATAAAATTTATTAAACTGTTTGCAATAAAGCACCATCAGAGGACTCATAAAGGCTGATATAGAAGCTAATAAACAAAGGCTGAACCACACCACAACCAGCCCAGTATATTTCATCACATAAAGTGATTTAGACTTTAACACCAATTTACCTGTCACAATCTCACACACTAATCATTTTTCTATGATTGTTTTCTATGTTGCATTGTTTGACCTGGTATATAATAAGCTCACGAATTAATCAGTTACAATGTCTATGACAAGGTAGAGAATATTCAGAGAAATTACTGTATTTCCTCCACCAAGAGTCTGTCTGTCATTTAGCAGGATTACACAAAAACTACTGGATGTCATTTTAACAGCCCTGGTGGAGGTATGTGCTCTCTGAGTACCCACGAGTTAAACAAGTTATTTGCTTCCCACACAGAAAAAACATTCAAATATGAACTTACCCAGTTATCTAACGAAAAACATTTAACGGGGGAAGTAAAAAGTGAAAAGCTTCTTGGTTTTTAAAAAAGATTCTTCAACACAAATCTTTAGGTGCCAAGACTTCAAGTCAACATCCTTTTATATTTATATATTCTTATTTGTTCAACATGGACTACTTTTGGATCAATAAATGATTAAAAACATTCCTTTTTTTTCTTGACTCAAAGACCAGATTTATCTCCAGAAACATCACCAGATACACTATGTCATGTAAACATTTGATTCTAGTTAAACGGTATGTTTTGTTTTGTCTTTTAGGTAGATGAACTGATAAATCCACAGACTTGGCTGGATGCAGGCGCTCAGGTGTTCTACTCCTTCTCTCTGGCGTTTGGTGGCCTCATCTCCTTCTCCAGCTACAACTCTGTGTAGTGAGTAAATGTCACTATTACATAGTCAGAACAGGGACCAGAACCTCAACTCTGGAAGGAGCCATGTTGAGCAGTTTTTGGCCAAAAAAAAACAAAATCTTCGAAGTCATAGTTAAGCTTGTGAATGAAATAAAAGTAAAACAGCTTAATAAGAAGTGTAAACTAGTCCATCAACATTAGTAACAGACAAGATTTTTCTCTTAAATATGCAACTTTTCTCTAACATTTTCTCTTTTTCCCCTATAAACTTATTTTTTTATTCTCATGTATATCTGATTTTTTTTAATTCTTTGTCAAAGCCACATGGACCCACTGGTTATAGGCAGCAATAACCATCCTTTCAACAGGCCTCCTTAACCCTTCTCATTTCGAAATATCCCTGCAGCAACAACTGCGAGCTCGATGCTGTTCTCATCTCCATCATCAACGGCTGCACCTCCGTGTACTCTGCAACTGTCATCTACTCCATCATCGGCTTCAGGGCTACGGAAAAATTCGACGAATGCATGGCAGGGTGAGAATCAAAGTACCTAAAATGAGATTTTATTGCTGAGGAAAGCGTGTGTGATTCACTGAAGTCTGATTGAACTCGTGTCAATATGCATTTTTTTGCAGAAACATCTTGACGCTGACAAATGCCTTTGATTTGGCCGAAGGTGCGGTCAGCGAAACCAACTATGTAGACTTTCTGAGTAGGTATAACACGACGGACCCTGACGTCATCAGTGGACTGCCACTGGAAATCTGTGACATGAAGAGCCTACTCAGTCAGGTCTTTAATTTTCAATTTGTTTATGAATCTATCCACCTTATTCCTAGGCCCCCTGATGCCTTGCGTGAATTATGGTAGCAACTTCCGGTACTAGTTTAGAACATAAGATAAGATAAGATAAGATAAGCCTTTATTAGTCCCACAACGGGGAAATTCCAGGATTGCAACAGCACAGGGATAGCAACAATCAGAAGGCAAGAAAAAAAAAACCAAGCAAGCAAGAGCAGCTAATATACATATGTACATATTACTATAAAATATACTGTATATATATACACACACACAGACACACAGTGCAGAGCATTGTAGCTGGATGGAATAAATATATGAATATATAAACACACAGTGTTCACAGACAACATATGGTTGTCAGTGAAATGGGACACTTTTCCTTGTTAAAAAACAATGACTTCGGCATCAGAAATGTGGGAACACGGCCTCTTGCACCTTACAACAGTAATATAATCATTTCACTTCCCACGACTATCGACGCATGGAAAGATGATCTTAAAAAGTGGCCTCGTACACAGTAGCTAGCTCCGTTAGTTAGCGCTGCTGCAAAGATGCTAACAGTGTAAACAAATGACCCGTGCTGGCAAAATAAGTCACTTTGAGGACATTTTCGACACTGATGTAACATTATTTCCATATTCTGTATTGGAAGACCTTCAAAATGATATTTACTTTGTAGGTAGTGTGCAAAAACTGACCCAGAAAAAGACGATTTGTTTATATTTTAGCTAGGTTGAAAACTTGCGTTCGATTGGTTGGGAGTTACAGCTTCTGCAAAAACATATGTGTTTTTAGAAAGTACGATTTCTAATCTTTCCAATGATACCAGGCACTCATGGGGTTTTCCTGGGACTTACCCTACCAAACAAAGAAAGAGTCATGATGTCATGAATTGCCCTTCGGGGAAGAGAGGCGAGACCCACATGCTGGACTGTGAGTTTGTGAGGATTATTGAAAAAGCAACAAACATAAAGTCCAACACTGTGCTCTAACAGAAAATACAAACAAACGGGTAAACTTACAAACACAGTGCGCCAGAGCAGGAACAGGGCTCTGGTGGAGACAAAGAGAAACTTCTTCAAGACAGCGGCAATGAGAAATGAAAATTACTGCCCTTAAATAGGGTCAAAAACAATTTACATAAATAGCGACAGGTGTGGGTCACATGAGCGGACAGAAGGAACCAATGATGCATAATAGGACCAGCTGGGGACAATAAGAGGAGAGCAGCTGAAGCTGACAGGGGCGATGCCCACATGAAGCACAAAACCCAGAAACGCCCTTGACAGCGGTCAACCCAACAGTAAAGAACTAAAGAATAAAATATCAACAAATGCAGAGTTAAATATAAATGTAAATTAATACAAAATAAGAATGTAACAAAAATAAAACATAAACAGGAAAATAGCAAACAGTACAAGAATTACAGAAACCCAAATGGCACAAAATACAACAAATATGTAAATATAAGGAAAAACCATGAGACCAAGCCTGGCGGAAACCTCCAGCTCTCGGCTCATGACACATGATTTATGACTTCTTGTTGCCTGTACTCATAATGAATCGGTGGGCATTCCAACCAGCATGGCTCCACAGCAATAAAGTCGGCTGCATTTTGTTAAAATATTCATTCTGTGGGTGACCCCCACAACAGACTGGGACAAGCAGAGCGCTCAGCTGGGGCAATTAGCCGAACAAAGAGATGTGTGTATTGATATCAATAGGCAGCCGCTCTTTGTCTAGCTTCTTCCTGCCAGTCCTGCTGTTGATATGTATGACTCAAATGCAAATGTTCATGCTTCCTGCTCTGACTGTGATGCAAATGTCCCACGCCTTTCATGTATTGTCTGTAACTGAGTATATAAGTGACTGAATATCACATGCTCACGCTCCTCTCTCTCTGACTACTGCTCAACTGACCACACGATTGCCTGAGAGCCTGAGGGCTCGCTCTGGCACGCTTATACAGTGCCGGGGTGAGTTCTGTGATGGCGGGATGAATGATAAATAAACACCCTTAAAAACTCTCAGTTCGCCGCTTATTATTTCATGCCGCCACAATTCATTCATTCATTCATCTTCTTCCGCTTAATCCTTTTCGGGTCGCGGCGGGAGGTGGGGGGGCTGGAGCCTATCACAGCATCTTTGGACGAGAGGCAGGGTACACCCTGGACAGATCGCCAGTCCATCGCAGGGCCAACACAGAGAGACAGACAACATTCACTCTCACAGTCATACCTAAGGACAATTTAGAATCCCCAGTTTTGATGCCAATTAACCTAGCTTGCATGTTTTTTTTGGCATGTGGGAGGAAACCGGAGAAATCCCGGAGTAAACCCACGCAGACACGGGGAGAACATGCAAACTCCACACAGATCACTGTTGGTCGGGGGCTGGGATCAAACCCAGGATCCCCAGGCCAAGGGTGAGTTGCTGTGCTGCCGCAGTGCTAACCACTCCTCCACCGCGCCGCATAATCAAATTTACCTTAGAGCAGACGTACGCCACAACACCATGCTTGGATGTCGTCTGTCACCATGTGGTGAGAAGCCTCCATTTATCCAGTTTGGCACAACCACAAACACCAGCAAGTTCCAGAACTACGCCAAAACATTCAAAAAATACAAAAACTAGAAGAGCTGAAATTAGCTGCCACTTGAGTTCAAAACACGAATGTGGACTATACATAAAAATGAATTTGAAAAACTTTTAAAAACGATATTTTAAATGCCCCTGCTAGTCCACTCTTACTGACTGATTTAACACTATGTCAGCCGAAACCGGAAGCTCCGCCCATAATCGTTCCTACAGTGGCACCCCCAGGAATAAGGTGGATAACATAACAGTGCTTGTAGATTTAGTGTCACAGATACTAACTAACGTTAACTTTATTGTCCTGGGCTCCGTCAGGGTGTGGAGGGGACCGGCCTGGCCTTCATCGTGTTCACTGAGGCCATCATTAAGATGCCCGTCTCACCGCTTTGGTCCATCCTCTTCTTCATCATGCTCTTCTGCCTCGGCCTGTCAACTATGTTTGGGAACATTGAGGGGGTGGTGGTTCCCCTGCAGGACCTTAAAGTGCTGCCCCGATCCATGCCCAAAGAAGTCTTCGTTGGTAATATTTTATCTCCTTCATCAAATTTGAAATGCTAATTCATGTCCACATTGGAAATATGATGTTTAATCCCTTTTTTGTCATTTTTTCCCCCAGGTCTCACCTGCCTTGTGTCTTTCCTCCTCGGCCTCATATTCGCCCAAGGCTCTGGGAACTACTGGCTTGCTCTTTTTGACAACTTCGCTGGCTCCATCCCCCTTCTGGTCATTGGGTTTTGTGAGATGATTGCCGTCATCTACGTCTACGGCGCAGATAGGTGAGCCTGTCTGCCTGAAACCACAAGAGATATCTGAGCCCAAAATTAAGATATTTTTCTCTCATAAATTTTTGGCTTTCCCTGTAAATTTACAACTTTATTATTATGAATTTGCATTTTTTCTCTAAATCACAGATTTTTTTTCTGAAAACTTTGTACACCTACAACTGTTTTAATGAATGTAAAACTTTTTTCTTGTAAATTTATTAGAATTTTTTCGAGAAAATTTTATTCTCTGAAGTTTGTTGATTTTTCTCAAATTAAAATTTGCAACTTTTTCATATAAATTGTTGACATTTTTCAATCTTTTAACCAATTTTTCTCAGGCATTCACAACTTTTTATAATAAATTTGTAGTTTTTAATGACGCAGCATTTTCATGAATTTGAAGACTGTTTGCTTTTTAACTTACAGGTATATATTTTTTTTAACATTTTTGTTGTAAAATTGAAATTATTTTCTCGTAAATTTGCTGAGTTTTTTATATACAGTATATGTGTGTGTGTGTGTGTGTGTGTGTGTGTGTGTGTGTGTGTGTGTGTGTGTGTGTACAGCTCTGGAAAAAAATAAGAGACCACTGCATATTTTTTTCTAAATTGACATTGTATGGCATCCATTTAATTTGAGTGTCTGTTGAATTCCAACACAAGGACACCCCAATCTACGTAAGGAGACACTGACTAGGTGATCATCTAAGCATAATAAGATTCATGAAAGCTGTGAATAATAAAAAGCACCAAGGTGCTGTGCCTCGGTGCCTGTGGCATGGTAACATGGGCGGCTGTAAAAATGTGGCACTCCGACACGCCGACCTCTACTGGCCCGGCATTATGCCTCTGTTTCACAGAGGCATAATAATTACACAAATACAGATTTCTGAGCTCTTCCTAAGCTAAAACTTAAGTATTTAAGTGTTTAAGAATGATCATGAACTTGTTTTCTTTGCATTATTTGATCTAAAAGCACGTCAAAAAGCACATCTAAAAGCAACAATTTTTTGTTGTTTTGGCCAGTTGTCATTTTCTATAAATAAATGCTCTAAATAATAATATTTTGACTTTGAGTTTGGGTGAGTTGTTTTCAGTAGTAGAAAATAAAACAAAATTGTTCATTTTACTCAAACACACACAGTATGTATAAATAGTAAAATTAGATAAAATGATAATTTTGCAGTGGTCTCTTAATTTTTTCCAGATGTGAAGGTTTACTATACAACCTTTTTATTCCAGTGGAGCCACAGGTTGCTGTCCCACCCAGCCAGCACATTGAGCAGACACAGATTGCCTGAATCAGTGACCAAAATAATGCCTCTTTAGCTGCTCTGTCATTACGCCGCTAAATTTCAGCATGTTTGCGCTGTCGTTTTCAGCGTGTTTACACTGCAGTCATGTGAGGCAGAGACAGTTTCCGAACAGGCCGTGTGCTGATACCCAATGAGGCAAACAGTTCAAACAAAGTATTGTAGTTTGACCTCCAGCAGAGATAATGTAACACAGTCATCAAAGCAGAGATAAGGAGAGCAGCCTCTGTGGCTGTTACTGTAGCCACATTATAGAGAGGAATGTGGAAAATGGAAGGCTTCCAATAATAAATCTTAGTAAAAAGAGCACAAAAATATCATTTTCATTCTAATAATTACAAAATTTATGATTTATTGATGACTAAAATAGGGGTGGCTGTGGTGCAGGTGTAGTGTGGTTGACCTCTGATCAGAGGGTCAGTGGTTCGATTCCCGCTCTCTCTGTAGTCTGCATGTCAAAGTGTCCTTGAGCAAGACACTGAACCCCAAGTTGCTCCTGGTGGGTCAGGCCAGCGCCTTGCATGACAGCTCTGCCGGATAGCAGGATCTGTAAAGCTCTTGGGTCATCCAGAGATGAAAAAAAGCGCTCTATAAGTGAATGCCATTTTTAAAATGTAACTTTATGTTGGATGTATAATCATGGGAACACAGCATTAGAAAAGATAGTAAATTATTCTGCCTGCAGCTCACATCGTAGCTTAGAGAATTTTTTTTTTTTTTTACATTCTTACATTTGCAACTTTGTGGCTGAAAAATGTGGGTTTTTCACATAAAACTACTACTTTTTTTAATAACAGATTTGCTGCTTTTTGCTTGTAAATTTGAGACTTTTTCTGTAACTTTGCTACTTCATTATATAACAAAAATAGATTATATTGGGGGGTGCTTTTTCTCTTAAATTTGAGGCTTTTTTTGGAGAGAGTTGCATCTTTTTTCTCTGAAATTTAAGATTTTTTTCTCTTAAATCTTGCTTTTTTCTAGTAAACTTGCAAATGTTGTTTTGTAAATTTACTTTTGTTGGCTTTATCTTTTTTTCTTTATTTATAAGAGAGAGAGAGGAAATGTGATGAAGATCAGGGAAGAGACGAGCAGGAAAGACTGACCCAGTAAGAAATCACTGAGAATGAGCTGCATGCTCTTGTGGTGTGCATTGTAGCCTCTAGTTTTCTAACTTTTTCATAATCTAAATTCTTAAATTTGCTGTTTTTTGTTTTGTTTTTTTTTTTCTTGCTTTGCTGTTCTCTGAGACGTGTAACATCTTCAGTTGTATATTTGTGTCTTTTTTCTTTATTGGCTATTTTATTTATTTTTTTTTTTTTTGTAAATCTGCAACTTTTTTCCATAAATGTACTATTTCTCTTATAAAACATGCTATTTTATTCTTATATATCTAAAGGCCCTGTCACACCTACACGATTTAGGCAGCATTTGCCAAACATATGAAAAATTTGGAGAACACGCTGGTGTACATTGAATCAGTTATGGGTAAATTTTGTAAGTTAAGAATATGCTGAAGAACATTGAAGCATGCTGGTATATGTCGTTGTATGCTGAGCTCCTCTGAAAAATTTCAGCATGCTGAAAAATTTCCAACGTATCCAGCGTATGGTTAAAATGTTCTATATACGCGGGGCATAAGTTGCAGGGAAGTTATGTGTTCATTCACACACGTTTCTTGTAAGCGGCTCATAAGTTACTTATAAGTTGAAATACGTTGAGATAAATGTCTTGCATACCCAAAACTTATTTCTAACACATGAGTAACGCTCTTTGAACCTATGTGTAACTTACTGAACGGATTTCTAGCTTGCAGCTACCCGATAATGGTGTATTTGCAGCGTTGGTTCATAGGAGGAACCCGATAACTGGTCTTGTTCTTCTATTCAGACAAAGTAAAGAGATGTTTCATATATTGACATGTTTTGACTGTGTGATGGTTTCTGTGTAGACCTTTACTAATTAAGAGCTGACTTGGTTCACCTGCTCTCTGTTCTGATCAGCTCAGCTGCTGCCTGCAGCACACACACACACACACACACACACACACACACACACACACACACACACACACACACACACACACACACACACACAGAACAAAACACACGTACTTGTTCGGATAACGGGACCTGTTGGGGACGTGTCCGAGCCAACTTAAAAGCTACAGGATATTATGAAGATCCAAATCTTTGTTTAGCCCTCCTTGTCATGTTTTTAACTTTGACTGCAGTCTGTACCATCAGTTGTCCAGTGCTGTTCTAATAGATATGCCAATGTCAGAACACCAGAGGAGGTGGATCCAATCAGCTATCGCCCGAAGCACAGAGCTCAGCTGTTTTCCATGATAAATCCCACTTTGCTGTCCCTTGGCTGCAGCTCCTGGCAAAAGCACACTTCATGTATTCTCTTTTTTTTTTTTTACTTTATTGAAAATAAACTTTTTTTTATCGCCATCAGTTTGCATGGCTTTGAGCCAGGTTGTGACAACTGTCATCTGACATTTGTGACTTGTCATATCAGCTGTTTTAGACGTGACCGACCTGAAAGATTTGACAGTTTTGCCAGGTCGACCACGCCCCTGCCGTGCAGTGGTCTTTGGCGGAGAGAATCATTTTGGTTGAACAGAGATCATCTCTCACACACCTAGGATTCATGGATTGGGAGGTGATGGCAGTTTGGCATGACTGCGCTATGCAGAAGTTAGACTATGGTTGGGCATCTGTTGTGAACGCCGGCAACACATTAAGCATTCATTGGTTTAAGTTATTTAAAAGTTATTGAAACATTCTATATAACTTACTAATATATTATGTATATTCAATTCAATTCAACGTTATTTATATAGCGCCATTTCACAACAACAGTCATCTCATAGCACTTTCAACTGTAGGGGAAACCCCCACAATTGCAGAAAGACCCCAGCAATCAAGCGATCCCCTGTGAGCAAGCACCTGGCAACGGTGGAGAGGAAAAATTCCCTTTTAACAGGAAGAAACCTCCAGCAGAACCAGGCTCAGGGAGGGGCAGTCATCTGCTGTGACTGGCTGGGGGGTGAGGGGATAGAGAAGAAGAAGAAAAGAACAGACATGTAGAGAGCAAACAGCATGACAGGGACTCAATCTATGGGAGAGAACAAACAGATGTTAATGACCAGCAAAAATATTTCATTGAGAGTGAAGAAAGGAGTGAAGCCAAATGAACTGTTGGAGGTCCACCGGCTGTCTAAACCTATTAGTAGCATAACTAAGGGAGGGTTCAGGGGCACATGATCCCTCCCTAATTATAGGCTATATCAAAAAGGAAGGTTTTAACCCTATTCTTAAAAACAGAGATTGAGTCTGACTCCCAAATCCAGATTGGCAGCTGGTTCCACAGGAGAGGAGCTTGACAACTGAAGCCTCTGCCTCCCATTGTACTTTTGGAGATTCTAGGCATTACAAGTAATCCTGCATTTTGGGAGCATAGTGCTCTGTTAGGATAATAGGGTAGAATCAGATCTTTTAAATAAAAAGGGGCCTGATTATTTAGAGCTTTGTAAGTAAGAAGAAGGATTTTAAACTTAATTCTAAACTCTATGGGAAGCCAATGAAGGGAGGCCAGAGCCGGAGAGATATGATCTCTCGTTCTAGTACCTGTTAAAACTCTTGCTGTAGCATTTTGGATCAGCTGAAGACTTTTTAAGGATGTTTTAGGATAACCTGATAATAAAGAGTTACAAAAATCTAATCTAGAGCTAACAGAAGTGTGGATTGGTTTCTCAGCATCATTCTGAGACAAGATGCTCCTAATTTTGGCAATATTATGCAAATGATAGAAGGCAGTCTTAGAAACAAGTTTAATATGTGAATTAAAGAACAGATCTTGATCAAAAATAACTCCAAGGTTCCTCACAGAACTATTAAGAGAAAGAGAAACTGCATCCAAACTAAGAGTTTGATTTGGAAAGGTATTTCTAAGGTTTTTTGGACCAACTAGAATGACTTCAGTCTTATCTGAATTTAATAGCAGGAAATTACAAGTCATCCAAGCTTTGATTTCCTTGACAGGCCTCTAATTTGGCTAATTACCATCATCTGGCTTCATTGACAGGTATAATTGTGTCTCATCTGCATAACAATGAAAATGTATACAGTGCTTTCTAATAATGTTGCCTAATGGAAGCATATATAAACTAAAAAGAATAGGGCCTAGCACAGATCCCTGTGGAACTCCGTGACTGAGCTTTGAGTTGAAAGAAAACTCATTATTGACATGAACAAACTGGAACCTATCAGATAAAGGCTTATCTTAAATAAGACCTAAACCACTGCAATGAAGTTCCAGTAAGTCCAACATGGTGTTCTAATTTATCAAGTGAAATATTATGATTGATAGTATCAAAAGCTGAACTAAGGTCTAAAAGGATAAGTACAGACACAAGTCCATTATCAGATGTGATAAGGAGGTCATTAGTGACCTTCACTAAAGCTGTTTCAGTACTATGATGGATTCTAAACCCAGATTGAAACTCTTCAAATAAACCATTTCCCTGCAAGTGGTCAAATAATTGCGTAGCAACAACTCTTTCTGAGATTTTTGAAATGAAAGGCAGATTAGAGATTGGTCTATAGTTAGCTAAAACTCCTGGATCCAGTGTTGGCTTTTTAAGTAAAGGTTTAATTACAGCAGTTTTAAAAGCCTGCGGTACATGGCCTAATGTTAATGAAGAATTGATTATTTGAAGAATAGAGCTACCAATAAATGGGAAGACTTCTTTAAATAACCTGGTAGGAACAGGGTCTGAAAGACAAGTTGAAGGCTTGGATGAGGAAACTATTTTATCTAACTCTAAAAGGTCAATTGGAGTAAACTCATCCAAACAGATATCAGTTGAAGGAGTTGTAGTAGTTACTGTATTAAGTTAACGGTGGGAAGAATCTGACTGATTTTATCTCTGATGGATGAAATTTTATTATTGAAAAAGTTCATAAAGTCCTGACTAGTAAGCTCTAAGGGAATGCTAGGTTTGACAGAGTCCTGACTCTTTGTCAGCCTGGCTACAGTGTTGAAAAGAAACCTGGGATTATTCTTGTTCTCTTCTATTAATGCGGAATAATAACTTGTTCTAGCTTTCCTAAGAGATTTCTTATAAATTAGAAGATGATTTCTCCAACCTAAATAGATTTCATCTAATTTAGTGGAGCACCATTTTCTTTCTAATTGTTGAGTCTTCTGTTTTAAGCTACAAGTTTCTATGTTGAACCAAGGAGTTAGAAATCTCTGATTAGACTTTTTCTTTTTTAAAGGGGCCACCATGTCTAGAGTCTGATGCAGAGAAGCTGTAACACTATCTACTGTGCTATCAATTACAGAAGGAGAAAGCTCTCTATAGCTTATCTCCATTGTGTTGACACATGGCATAGAGGAAACAATCTGCATAAATTTGGTAACAGTATCATCTGACAGGCATCTACAGAACAAGGTCCAACGTGTAGTGGAGATAATGGATAGAATTTCCTACTTTCTGAGAAAACCCCATCAAGTCTAATATTGAATTAAATGCCATATTAAGGCAATCACTATCTACATCCACATGTATATTAAAGTCCCCTACTATAATTATCATATCTGATTTCAGCACTAAATCCTCTAAGAATTCAGCAAATTCAGATAAAAATTCTTGAGTAGGCTGAGGGAGGACAATAAACTATGGCAGATAAAACTGGGTTTAACCCATATGTCCAATTTGTTTTGGATGCGCGATGCATACAGCCAAAAGTGAAAATTTTGATGTATGCCAACATTTTAGACCAACTTTTACACGTTTTGCAAATGCTACCTAAATCATCAAGATGTGACAGGGCCTTAAATTAGATTAGACAGAAGTCAGCCAGTAGCCACACCCATGTACACGTGCTGCTATACCTACTACAGCTAATAAAAGCTCAAGGTCTAAGTTTGTGGTGATTTTTATGTGGCCTGTGATACATTACTTTCCTCTCTTATTGCCCCCGACAGGTTTAACAAAGACATCGAATTTATGATCGGACACAAGCCCAACATTTTCTGGCAGGCCACGTGGAGAGTGATCAGTCCGCTGATCATGGTCTTCATCCTGATTTTCTACTTTGTCACCCAAGTCCAGAAGGAGTTTACCTACCTGTCCTGGGACATGAAGGCTGTAAGTCTCCTCTTCACCAAAGTTTCTGTTTTCACAAATGTACAGTCCTAAAGGTTTTATCATGCATGAGAACAAATTCACCAATGGATATTTTTATTTTTAAATCATTACGTTATCAGACCATTATTATTTCAGCAGGGGTGGACACAAAAGAGTCACACTTAATCATGTACTGTACATGTGATGAAGTAACTAAAGCTCTACCCATTAGTTTTATCATAATTGCATATGACTTTTCCTCTTACTTGAGTACATTTCAGAAAAACGTATGCCATATCATTGGCTCGGGAACTATTTCATTTGTTTTTGTTTTTTATATGATTTGATTTGAATTTTATTAATTCAGTACAACTTTATTTATAAAGTACATGTGGAACTTTAAAACATATTTATTCAAAATATAGACCTGAGCAACGTTACTACTCAAGTAACCTTTTTAGTACTTTCTTACTCTTACTCAAGCATTTTTGGTGACTAATCATACATGAGTAATTATCATCATAAAGTTACACTACTTTTAGTTGCCTAGTTTCTTTCTACTCTGCCCACCACTGTATTTTACATCTTTTGTGCGTTTACACTGTGGCATTTTTCTTGCCACAGGCCAGCTTTCCGGTCCTTGAGGATCGCCCCTACCCCTCCTGGATCACAGTCATCATCATCATCCTGGCTGGACTTCCCAGTTTGATCATCCCACTGTTCGCCATCTACAAATTCATCCAGAAGAGATGCTGTAAGAAAGAGAAGAGCCCCAAAAAATCGATTGATTCCATTTCTGCCACCGTACAAATGAATGGTAAAATGAAAGGTTAGAGGGTTTTAGGAGTGTCTGCAGCTCTCAAAAAAGAGCTTAATGACAACTTTGGGTATGTTTGAAGACTGAACTTGGTATGGGGGCTGTAGTATAGCTTTCATACAACAGCAGCTGAGCTTAAATCGAAGGCAGCTTAAAATCACTAATCAGGCTGTTTTCCACTCTTTTCTTTCTTGTTAGAAAGTTATAGTGCAGCAGTCATAGCATTACTTTTATAATAGCTTTGCTGTATTTTTCCTCATAATTTTTGAGGCTTTTCATTTAAATAGCTACATGGAGCTTTTGCAAATTACTGTATAACAGTTAGTTTAATAATTATTATAAATTTGTGAATGAATTAAACATATTTATTATATAAATATAACTTAACTATAAAAGTCTACATTTGTCAAATTTTACTCTGCATTTTTTCACTTAAATCAAAGATTTTAATGTAAAGTTGAGATGATTTTCTTGTTAATTTGCTGCTTTTTTCTCATAATTGTTGAACTGTTTTCTTGTAGTTGTAAATTTGAAACTTGTTCTCATAATCTGTAATAATTGTGCTTTTTTTCTTTCATAAATTTTCTTTTAATATTTCACATAAATCTGAAACATTTCTTGAAAATTTGTGGCTTTTTCCCCCTAAATTTGAGACTTTTTTCTTGTAAATTTACTCTTTTTTTTTTTAAAAAATTGACTTTTTTCTGCTAAATTTGCTGCTGTGCCTTATAAATGGACGACTTTTATTTAGTGAATCTTCTGTTTTTTATCTAAATTTGGGATACTATCTTAGATATATAACCTGGTCTAACGGCTGCTCAGGGAATTTTTATTTTATTTAATATGTGGACTGTAATAGTAAAGCCAACAACTCATATCTAACGCAGACACAAACTGTTGCCAAACTGAATAACAAATTCCTACAAACTGTCTATTAATGTATTTTTAAGAATGCCTCTCCATTTATGCCATGGTACAACAGCAGTTTTCACCGTCACCTTACTGATATAAGGTTCTTGGTTAAAACCTCGTGCTCAGCGAGACCTTGTTAATGTGTCACCGTTAGGTTAGTTGGTGATTGTAAATTGTTGTAGGTGTGAACATTAGATTGTGTTGTTATGTAGACATTTCAGGATAAGATATGAACAGGATAAGACTAGTTGTAAACATCTGTCTATTCTTTTTTAGTTTATATACCTATTTTTAATAGTACATAGTATAAGGACATCCAAAACAAATGGTTTACACATTTACTAACAAACAGCAAGGCACAAAACAAATGATAGAAAAAAAAATTTAACAACGGTTTCAGTAGAATACCCAACACTTTTAAAGCTCATTAAAGCTGTTGTGACAGAAGATGGAAGCCCTACCAAGCCTTACTAAGACACTTTGTCTGTTACCCATATCTATAAATATGGTGTTATTATATAATAATAATAATTATTATTAATATTGCTGTCATTGTTTTCTTGTAAATAATCCTGATTGTTCTAACTTAAACTTTTCTAACAGTGCAACATGTAATTAAAAAATCTTTTATCTAAATGTTAAATGCGTCTGTGATTGTGGACCAACTTTTTGGCAGCAGTTTTGGCTTAGTTGAGCACAACTAGGCTGTAATAACAACACAAGAAAACAAAATATGTAACCAAAGAGTGATGCTGGCTACACACAGAATTTGATCTGAAATAGTCCTGCCAACTAGCCAGTTTTGATTGATCAACCTCTCTGGGTTATCCTGCTAAACAACTCATTTTGGCTGTTCTCAAGTTGACCTGAAATCCATTTCAAAGTCATGAGAAAGTGTTGTCTTTGTTTCACAACCACCTTGCTGTTGATTCACTTGTGTGCTTTAAGTCATTTTCCAATCAGACTTGACTCTTCCTCCAAGGTGTCCAGTCTGAGAAGCTACAGAGCTACATGAACGCTCCCTCACGTATTTTTGGTGGAGTATGTGCTGAAACAGTATCATGTTTAGTCCACACAACAATGTCACCAAAGTGCTGGGGAACATTCAAGTAGTCTCTGCAGACCTTAGACTTGTCATCATGTTTTACTATATTTGTTCCACAGAGTTTTTGAAGTAGTATTAGTAGTATTAGTGGTAGCAGCTTTGAATTTTCTGCACTTAAAAACACTGTTAAGTGTTACAATGAACACCCATGCCTTAAAGGGGGCTTTTTTTCTGTGCTTTGTACAAGAATTAGTGTATCCATAGGGGCTACGAATGCAACCTTTCACTGCAAAAAATACAACTCAGTCTCATTCTTAGGGTCCATGTCTTGCTAGGTCTCATTCAGCGAGACATTCAGACTTGCCTCCAGCTCTGACATAACAACTGTAGCTCATTACAATGATTCTGCTCCCCCTATCTTTATCTCAGCTCATTTTAGTGACTGTGCTAGTGATGGGATCCACAGTTCACTAAAACATACTGAGTCACTTCTCGTTCATTTGCTTAAAAAAATCAGTTTGAAAGATTTGCTTACCAAATCACTCAGTGCTGTACTGGAGTGCTAACTGACTACCACTCACTGACCTGAAAGTCAGCTGAACGGAGTAGGCGGGGCTCATTCGCTGCTTAGGCGGGTGATCCGGGTGGTGATCCCTGGCCGGTGTTGCCAGATGTACAATAGTTATTGTATTTTGTGATTTTGATTTTGCCCTCTGTACGATGTACAATCGATAATTCCAAAAATTCCATAATGTACGATAATTTGACCCCTTCATTACATGGCTAAGCTAATACATTAGCAAACACAATCAGGATACGGCTCCTGAGCAGACATAGTACTTGTTTTTACGCACCATCTCACGTGTGTGGGCTGCGTGGAAAAGAAGACGGAAGACTCGCATCACGGTAGCAGAGAGGTGGCCTTAGATAGAGGTTAGTGATGGGATCCACAGTTCACTGAAACATACTGAATCAAGCTAAAAAGATCTGTTAGAAATAATAATCAGGCAGGTGATTCAGCTGGTGATCCCTGGCTTCCAGTACAGTTTTGGTGAGTGATTCAGTACAGTACATTCACCCATAAAAACTAGTACACTCGATCAAATCGTTTGTGCACGTTACAGCACTAATGCAAGCGCACCAGACTCAACAAGTAAGCAACATTTCCAGCAGGGTTGAGAAACAAATGGGGGAAAAACAGATCCCAGTTTTACTGGGTAGTTCAAACCTGTTGTTGGCATTAGCACTAAAGCTTTCTGTTGCTGCTGCAACATGCAAATGTTTGTGCAAAAATGTCACTGGAGTGTGGTTCTCAATAAAACTGTGAAAAAGGTTTCTCCTTCAATTATCAGAGGCAGTGCGGTAGCGGAGTGGTTAAAGCAGACGGACAGTGACATTTTTTTATTGAACCAATCAACAGATTGTATGAAAATATTCTATTCTGTCTATTCCCGCGATTTAATGTGTCACCAGCTTCCATAAATGACCTTATTTGCTCATAGCTCAGCCTTCACTTAGTGAGGCTGCAGTACCGCCATCTCTCGATAGGTGCGGGCATTGGTGACGTCACAACAGCAATAGTAAATGGCAGAACAAGAGCAAAGTGATTCGGACAGCGATTATTTTCTCGAGTTTGACGACCTCAATATAAATGATGACATTGAAAATGAGGAATCGGATGATGAAGAAGTTTTGGGTGGTGCTGAGGGGGTATTCAGCCTTATTTGTGGGAAAGAAGTGAGGGTTATGTTGCCTGCCTGTGCAGTGAGCCTCATCAGAGAAACATTCCCATCTGATCACTGCAAGGGATTTTGCCTACCAAGATTAGATTTGTGAACAATGATATGTAAATAAAGTTTTGTAAAATCATATATTGAGTTTATTAATGTTCATGTCAATGTTATAATTCTCATAGTTCAGCATTCATCGAAGTCGGATGTCATATACATTTGAATAATTTGAACACACTAAATTCTTCTCAATTTGAAAAGAAATATTACATACTATACCACCTTTATATGAACGTTTGAAAACACAGCAGAAATATACAAAGAAATACAAAAATCAATGGAGTATCACTACAGATTAAGAAAATAACTAGTTTCCAGATATAGCAATTATTATATTCCAATAAATAACATTTCACAGTTATAATGGGCACCATTTTATGGTAGAAAATTGGGGTTCCATTTTTAAAAGCACATTTCTCTTACAATCTTAGGCTTATATTTATTTTTCTTAGCAAATATGTTGCTTCCCTAAAAATTGAAAGCTGAACTGTCATTGGTAATTACCTCCGCCAGGCCGAAAAGGCCAGGAGGAGGTTATGTTTTTGCCGGGGTTTGTTTGTCTGTTTGTCAACTCCGCGTTCTTCAACGTTTTAGGCACAAAAGCACGCGCAAAACGCTGGTGGCCTGGGCTCGCCAGCGCGCCTCTGTTTGCGCGACGCTGCAAAACCTGACACGGGCACCTGTCCGCCGCCGCATTATTTCCCAGAAATAATTTGATTTTGAAAATCATCCATTCCTTGGAATTCATTTAAAAATGTTTAGTAAACATTTGCAGTGAATATTAAAAATACAAAACTTACCCTGTTTACTTCTCGTTTTCTGACAGCTGATCGCATCGGTAGATCACCCTGGCTTTTCACGCCACTGTCACTGACACTTGTCTCAGTCAGACTTGGAAATCGCGGGATATATAGTTGGAATAGCCGTTTTCTTTATCACCAATCTTTTTGCAAATTGCATCTTATTCTCGAAATCGCTGTCAACGAAATGTCTACCACACATGTAGGGCGCTAACGAGGTGCAGGTGTGCGCGCAGCTGAGGCAGATGCGTGAGAGCTGCGAGCCGTGACACCTGCAAAATATATGTGGACAAGAAAGACTGACAAACCTGGGTACTATTTCACTGGAGTCTGCTTTAATACAGAAGCTGAAGCAATAGGGAACACTGTATGTCTCTGTAATTGAGAACTTTGCTTCTAAAAACACAGGAGGATGGACTTCCAATATAAGTAACCGGTGAGTTAAACTGTCTTTCTTCAGCATGTTTTTTCTCCCTAACCGTTCTTATGATCATGAAAATATTTGGTAATTCCGAGAAATATCCGTAATCGCCGATTTTAAAACGTAAACATCAAGTGTTGCATGAAGCAAAACACAGCAGGACCATCGCACCCGTAGACAACACAACGCCAAACCATATTAATTCGATTCCTGAAATCCTAATCTTCATAAATAATCTATTTGTAATCCACAAGTATTCCGAGAAATATCCGTAATCGCTGATTTTAAGACATAAAGAAGTGTTGAAGCAAAACACAGCACTGGCCACCGACCGTGTGCGTGTGTTTGCCGGTGGTGACGTCACACAGTCAGTGGCCATCTTAGCCGCTGATCACTTGGCTGGGTCAGACAGCTCTGCATGACAGCATACTTCAAGAGCGCATTGTCACCTTATGCGACATTTGTTGACACCAAAACATGTGCGGTTCGACTTAGCTCGTCTCAGACAACAATTTGAGATAAGAATTAGCGATATTGAATTTTCGTCTGTCCGTCTGCTTTTTAACAATGCGGCAGCACAGCAACTCACCCTTGGCCGGGGGATCCTGGGTTTGATCCCAGCCCCAGACCAACAGTGATCTGTGTGGAGTTTGGATGTTCTCCCCATGTCTGCGTGGGTTTACTCCGGGATTTCTCTGGTTTCCTCCCACATGCCAAAAACATGCAAGTTAGGTTAATTGGCTTCAAACTGGGGATTCTAAATTGTCCTTAGGTATGACTGTGAGAGTGAATGGTTGTCTGTCTCTCTGTGTTGGCCCTGCGATGGACTGGCGATCTGTCCAGGGTGTACCCTGCCCCTCACCCAAAGATGCTGGGATAGGCTCCAGTCCCCCTGTGACCCGAAAAGGATTAAGCGGAAGAAGATTGATGGATAAATTTTAGCAGTAGTTTAGGTGGATTGATTGATGTTTATTCCTTCTATAATATACTATAAACAGATTACTTCTCAAAATATTTATGAGGCAGGACTTTGATACATGATGATTCAACAGAAGCCATATACGTAGAAGATTTAAGTTAATTATGACTGATATTCTGGGCTGTTCAGTGCAGGCCAGAGGCTCCTCCTGAACTCCACACAGGTAGAAGCGCTGGTCTGCAAGAGGTGCTTTTTTCAATCAATGTTAGATTATTTAAAGGTAAAGCTGCATTATAGGCCATAATACACATGATCTGTGATAATGTGCTACTGAAGCAGATGGTCCTGAGCCAGTCAGAATGAAAACTGGGTGTGTATGATAATTTTCCTCAAAATACAATAATTTTAAGCCACTGGTGCTCAGCCATGGTGGGAGTGGAGGTAGTGGCAGAGCGCTGTGGTGACTGTAGTCTTGATTCTTCACTGATAAGGAACCACACTTCTCTCTCCCCAGTAGTGCTCTGTGTGGGCTTTTCCATTCTCACATTCATCCAGTTTTGCCCTAGTTAGCTCAGGATGTGTCCGACAACTTGAGCTATTACCTAGTGTTATCATCAACCACAGACTTCAGAAGTGATGAAAGAAGGAGGAACTGGGGCTCATTAGCATTTAAACAAACATGCTGTCATGTTCGGGGTCCTCACCCTGAGCATGACTTGTGGCTGTTGGGTTTAATTATTACTTATTAATTCCTGCTGACGGATTGAGCTTTGCTCCCCGCTAGTCCCACAGCCACACCCTCTCCTCTTACCAGGCATTCACAAGGTTTCTGTCCACCACACACACACACACACTCCCACACTCGTGCACACATACACACTCACACACTGGTGTATATACACACACACACACACACACACACACACACACACACACACACACACACACACATTCACATGCACACACACACATGGTTCAATCAGTCACGCTCCTGCCGCTTGACAGCTGCATCCACTTGTACCCATTTAGGCTCAGGTATTAATAGAGTTTTGGGCGATCAGTTGTTGCGGCAGCTTAGTCAGAAGTCAACATGGAACCTCCTGGCTCGCTACAGTCGGCTTTCTCTCCTGGACTGAATTATGTTGCTCCTCAGAGCCGTCCTGCTCCAACATATTTATAAGTCTCTTTTCATTCATGCCTTTCCTTCCCATTCCTACCCTCTCTGGAGCGCGCTAGGCATTTAACTCAAGCCACGTAGCTGGAGCCGGTTGTCTCATTCATGTTATTGTGACTGTTGTTTGGACTCTGTGGCATATTAACCTTTTGTCAATAAAACACATTACAAACTGTGCTTTGGGCTCACTGCCAATTTCATACGTTCGCTGCGGAGTTATGCAGCGGAACATGACACATGCACTGAAATGGGTTACTGTAAATAGAGGTGCTTATGGGTGAAAATGACGTTTTATTATTAGCATGTCAGTCATTTTATTAAGACCTCTGGGAACTGTGTGCATAGTATGTCCCCTTTAAAAATGTCTTTGCATCCTTCTTTTCAGCCTTGTGATTGTCTTTAATAATGAGGTGCTAACAAGCTGTCGTGGGTGCTAATGTGACTGAGGCGTTGACACATTTTTCTTAAGGAGGTTTTGTCAACAACTTGGCTTTATATGCTTTTATTTGTAACATGTGGTTCTATGTGGCTTTTCAAGACTTTAGCACAGATGTTGTTTAGCAACATATGTTGTTTCACCCTGAACCTTGAGTTATGTACTGTGCTCTATAAGGAAAATACAACTTTTGTATGCATTTGAAACTGTATTTCAATGCTTACTGGTAGGGATCCACTAGCATTGGCAGTAGAGGAGCTTTTTATTGGTCATACTTGCAAATTTGACCCAATATTACATACCATACCACAGTGATGCATGATGAGGGCCACGACACACATACTCTCAGAGCAGGAGTTAGTTCTAGTCATTACTAGATAGTAGATCAGTGGAGAAGATCAGCGCTGGACAAATGTAAACAATGTGGAAATGACAGCAATAGAAAAGCAGGCTGTATACTGAGTGGTAAAACATAACTTTTCATTAAGGATTACTATCGTGTCCTTGTATTGATGAGTACTTAAGCAGACATATTTGTACTCTTACGCCGTCTGAAAAAGTGGTATCGGTGCATCCCGACTTACTGTGATATGATCAGCTTTTCATTTAATCAGAATTTAAATTAAATGGTTCAAAGAAAAGTGTGTCCTTATAGATCCTGTTGAAAATTGTGAAATGTAGTGACTTTAAGATTAAAAAAAACATAAAGACACCTTCTATGTGTTGTCTTCATTCTGCTTTTTTTAGTTGTCCTAGAGACCTTTGTGGAGATGAGTTTACATACATACAGCGGGGAAAATAAGTATTGAACACGTCAACATTCTTTTCATAAAACATATTTCTGATGGAGCCATTGACCTGAGATTTTCACCAGATTTTCACCAGATATCAGAGATATCTGAGATTTTCACCAGATATCAGTAGCAACATGTCACCGAGCACTCATCAATGCAGGCATGGACACTGCTTTTAGAATAACACTGCTTTTTTCCTCAGGACCTAAGATACAGAAGGAAGCATTATAAATTTTAACACTGTACCAGTATGTGAGTATACAGTGGGGAAAATAAGTATTGAATACGTCAACATTTTTCTCATTAAACATATTTCTGATTGAGCCATTGACCTGAGATTTTCACCAGATATCAGTAACAACTCAAGTAATCCATACATACAAAGAAATCAAGGCAACTGTGCTCACAAAACAAGCTATATTTAATAAAGTGGAATGACACAGGGAATAAATATTGAACACCTGAAGAAAAAGAGGTGCAAAGAGTTATAGAAAGCCAAGAAACCAGCTGAAATCCATCAGAATATCATGAATTGCCCCTTGAGGCAGGAATGGAGACCTACGTGCTGAACTGTAGTTTGTGGTATTTATTAACAAAAAAACCCACAAAAGTCCCAAACAGATAATAAAGCAAACACACACGGATGAATTGGAACAAAGCTCACCAGAACAGGGAAAGGGTTATGGTGGAGATGAGAATGTGTAAGACTCCGACAAAGAGGAATGAAAATAGCAGCCCTTAAATAGGGCCAGAAACAAATGATACAAGTGATCACAGGTGTGGGTCAAATGAATGGGCGGAAGGTAACAATGATTACAACTGTGATCAACTGGGAGCAATGAGAGGGAGAAGATGGGACTGACAACTGACAGGAGCGCCGCCCACAACAGAACAAAAAACCCGGAAGTGCCACTGACAGCTGCAGCCCTGAGAGGAGAGAAAACACAACAGAATATGAATATAATGGGATGACAAATAAAGGCTAGTAAACCCAAATATGTAAATACAAAAATTACAATGAATGTAAACAGGAAAATAAAACATACTAAGAAACAATACAGAATATGTGAAAACCAACCAAAGATAAAATAACAGGAATTACAACTCAAAACTACAACACTATACAAATATGAAAAAAGGCAAGGAGACTGAGCCCGGTGGAAACCCCCCGTGCTCAGATCATCACACAGAATTTAGAAAGCCATCCCATCCCCTATCAGTGCAAATTAATATCAACTGGTTAAGTCCTGACTGATATCCTTTAAAAGGGTCTGTGAATATCACATTGTCACACCCCAAAGGTGTGATGGGTAGAAGCAAAGGGCTCTCTCTAGCCCTTCGCAACCTTATTGTTGCAAAACATAATGATGGAATTGGTTACAGACGCATTTCTAAACTGCTGAATGTTCCAGTGAGCACTGTTGGAGCCATCATTCAGAAGTGGAAAGAACATCCTGTTACCATAAACTGGCCACAACCAGGAGCCCCTCGCAAGACTTCTGATAGAGGAGTCAAAAGAACTATCAGAAGAGTTATCCAAGAGCCAAAGATCACTCGTGGAGAGCTTACATAAACTATTGTAATCAGTAGAAAGTCAGAAATTTACTAGAAATAAAGCTGTAAATTCACAGAGAAAATTTTTGGGCCTCCTGGTGGGCCGTTTTTGGTCCACGAGCTATATGTTTGACACCCCTGGATCAGCCCATTAAAAAATGCATATTTAGAGGATTTACTTCCATGAAATAGTTGCATATCACAACTGCATGTAAATTAATAAGATAAAATAAAACAGAAAGCACAGACAAATGAAAGCTCACCGCTTAGAAAAAGCTGTTCTTTTACTGCAACAAATCACAGTCACTTTTTCTCTGTGCATAAGAAAACTCTAAATGCATTTAATGTGACCATTAAATGTGAGCTTCTTGCTCAAAAAATACTCGTGTTTAAAAGTAACTGTAGTAACTGTAACGCATTACTGAATTTTTAATCAGTAATTTCGTTACACAGCACGTTACTGCAAAAGTAACGTGCTAATCCCAACACTGGTGATGACAGAGCTGTTGGTGGGGAAAAAGAGATGGGGATCTCGGGGCCCTAAGACAAGTGGTCAAGCCTTCCTTTCTGAAAAAAAATAAATAAATTTGCCTCTCCAGTCAGCAAATAACTTACTGAATGATAGCTAGAGTCCATTTCTATTTGAACTAGGCTCACTTTAAACATTTCAATGTTAACCCTTTGACATTCTGCTTTCATAAGACCTCAGCGTCACCTGCTGTCCCTGGCGCAATTCTGTGCCTGCCACGTGATGTGTCCCAAAAGCACAAAAAACCCAGTTGTACTAAGCATTTCACATCACAAGATGTCAGACACGTATAGTTTGTTGCTCTTCATTGAAGGACTGGAGGATTTCACCCGAACGAACCGCCTTGAAACATAATTTCCGGTAACGCGAAGAAGAGAATGTAAACAACATATACAAACAAACAAAGCAACATATATTTCCACACAGAGGAAGCATTTGCTCCAAATTTTGCCAATTATGACTCTAAAAAGAGATTATTTAGCCTCTGAAGGGAAAGATTTACCTTTTGTGACAGCAGAAGATGGTCTGGAGTGTGTACACTTTCATCTGCCATCGACGGAGCTGCACGTGACAACAGAGAACAATAGTGCTGGTTCAGCGGCGTAATGTAACTGAAATTGAGGTGCAGAGAAAACAAAAATAACTGGCAGAAGACGAAATAAGGGCCGGGGATGATGAAAATGGACGAATGAAGAGGCATGGTGTGCGGTAAGTCTGATGTATTTGTTTGTGTACATTCTACTGATTTTCTGGTTCATATACTGTGAAGATAAGATAACAAAACAAAAACAAAGACAAAAAACAAAACCATCCTTTGTGTAAATATGTCCAAAATCCACTTTTCACCAAAAGTTATGCCATTCAATACGACTGCCCTCGCATTATGCAAATTAGATGCATAAATTTACTCCTATCTCAAACCTTGGATCGTACTCTACATCTTTCTAATTGACAGTAAGCCATTATCTCTTACCACTTTCAAGTTACAGCCTTTGGAATGTCTGATATCTAAACTGAATATTTTCTTGAAAAAACCCTTGACCGCCAGGGGAGGTGGGGGGGGGGGCTGATGGGCGTGCCAGTGCACCACAGAATTTTAAGAGGTTAACATAGTCTGCTAACATTACAAACTGACGAGAAAAAAATAAAATAAAATGACAAATGTAATATATCCTATTGACATTTTGTTATAAAATGAATTTAATTACTTATTAGCAATTAAAAGAATTTACCTGGCTGTCAGCAATCAAGCCTTTCTAATCAGGTTGTAACTCTGCGTTATCCCGATGACACAGAAAGACAAAATCACCTTCAGCCTTCTGTGACCAACTGCTGCATCTTTTTGAGACTCCAGCCTTTTAAGGCACAAAACTTGTAACCGTTATTAATTGCTCCGCCCATCTGCTTTCTGGACAAAAACTGATTGGTTCCCCAAAACTTACATTCCAAAGCACTTGTCAATCAAAACACCAAGTTACATTGTAAATAAATTATTAACAGCTTTTTGTACAGATATATCACTCAAACTCATTAGAAAATTTTTGCAAAATACAGTAACAGCTTTAAAAAAAGAAAAAAGAAAAGAAATAAAACAACCGTTTTTAATTTCACACTTTGAATTAAAGTAAATTAAACCCTTTATAAAGACTATATTTACACAGTAAACACTGTTGTGTCTATAAATAATTATAGACAGGGCTACAGCCTCCCCCTTCTAAAAGTCTAGATGTCCTCATCAGACTAGGTTTTTCTTCTTTAAGTGGATAGGTGTTTCTTTTCAGTCTTACTTGATGGCTTCTTGGGAAAGTTGTGGCTTTGAACGGTCTGGATGACATGTTTACCTTGTGTACCGAAGTTCAACTGAATAACCATGTCCTGCTGTACTACGGTTACAGGCTCCTCAGTCTGATTACCATGTTCATCATATGTTAGATGATTAACAGGTTTTATTTCTCTTTGTGACTTTCTAATCAGTGGTGCTTCTTTCTGTTTTACAGAAGTTCTGGGAGTCACAGGAATGTTGGGGTCTGATTCAGCTGCAGTTTCTGAAACTGTCAGTTCAGATTCAGAGGGACTGGCTATATTCTGCTCTAATTTTTCTTCAGATAACTGAACTTTCAGTGGCAGAATCTGTAACATTTTCAGAATAATGAGCTGGACTAGAAAGATGTCTCCTGACATCCTCCACATCAATGGATGGAGTTTCATGTTCGAACTCAAGCTCTGGTTGGGATGAGTCTGTTTCACTTTGTATTATTTGTTGAGTTTTAGAGTGTCTGTGGCTTTTCTTTTTGTGTTGCAACCTTGTGACAGGGGGCTTTGTAAGAGGTTCTGGCTCATCATAAGATTTAGGCAACCTAACAAGATACCCAATAGGTAAAAGATGATCTCTGTGAATAGTTTTGATAATTCCATTCCCATATTCAGGTTTAATCCGATAGACAGGTAAGTTGGGCAACTTTTTGACTGTGACGTATGGAATAGACCTCCAGCAATCTTGTAGTTTGTGTTTGCCTGTCAAACCAATATTTCTTAGCAAAACTCTGTCACCTTCTGCCAATAGCAGGTCTTTCACATGTAAATCATAACGTGACTTGTTCCTCTTGTGGCTTTTGTCTGCTGTCTCTGTTGCCAATTTGTAAGCTTTCTGTAAATCTTGTCTCATTTGGGTTGATAAGATAATTTGTTCTCTCCATCAGGTGAGGTGCCAAAACAAATGTCAACTGGTAACCTAGCATTTCTCCCAAACATTAGGAAGTATGGGGAATAGCCTGTAGCTTCATTTTTAGTGCAGTTGTAGGCATGTACTGACTGACTGATATGTTGGCTCCAGTTACTTTTCTTTACAGTGTCCAGGGTACCAAGCATTGATAGAAGCATTCAGTTGAAACGCTCTGGTTGGGCGTCACCTTGGAGATGGTAAGGATAGGTACGGGATTTACGAATCCCAAGCATGGAAAGAAGTTCCTTAATTAAATGGCTCTCAAAATCTCTTCCTTGATCTGAGTGTATTCTTGCTGGTAATCCATAATGCACAAAGTATTTGTCCCACAAAATTTTAGCAACTATTATGGCCTTTTGATCTTTGGTAGGGAAAGCCTGTGCATACCTTGTGAAGTAATCGGTCACAACAAAAACATTTCTGATTACTTTGGAGTCTGGTTCAATCTGCAAGAAGTCAATACAGACTAAATCCATAGGACCATTGCTAGTATTTGGTTTATTGGGGCTGCTCGCTGTAGAATTGTTTTCCTGGAAATACATCTCCCACAATTTCTGATGTATTCTTCAATCTCAACAGTCATGCGTGGCCAATAAAACCTATCTTTGATCGGCTCAGAAGTTTTTTCAACTCCTAAATGCCCACACTCATCATGAAGGGATCTCATCACAATGGGTCTGTATGGCTTTGGTAACACTAACTCTCTATTCTCTTTACCAGACTGTTTTCCTCACTCTGAGAAGTCCATTTGTTGACTGCAGTTTAGTGCACTCTCTGATCAGGACTTTAACATTATGAGATGCATTTTTATTGTGAACAGCGGTTTGGTCAGATTCAAAATCCTGTTTTACTGATCCTATGACTGGATCTAACTCTTGAGCTGTTGGCTGCACCCACGGTGGACCCCGGGCTGGAGCATAACGCCCACGGTTGGCCAACACGCAGCACCCAAGTAAGCCTCAGGCTGGGACGCAGTACCCACGACGGTCCTTGACTGGGAAACAGCACCCATGGAGGCCTGGACAGGAGAGGAGCTGCGCCCATGGAGGAAATGGCCTGGGCTGAAGCTGCACCCACAGAGGTCCCGGGCTGGGACGGAGTGTCCGCGAAGACCTTAGAAAGGGGAGCTGGACCTACGACAACCTCGGGCAGTAAACCTGGACCCACGGAGACCTCTGGCTGCGCTGGAACATCTCTGGTGACCCTGGGGGAGAGCTCAGAGGAAACAGACAGAGAAATAGGTTCAGGGTCACCGAACTCAAGTGCAGCGGACAGCTGCGCCCTGCTCTCCTCACCAAGAGCCAGGCAAGACCTCTCTAAAAGTGATAAAAGAAAAATAAGAGCAAGCACTTGTCTGAGCTCGAGCTCCACTGCTGTCCAGGACTCCGTCGATCCAGATAACGACGATGTCTCAGGGCCAGTATTTTGAAGGTCCAGCTCAGTCTTGAACTCTGCTGTGGCAGCCTCTGCAGCGGGCATGATGGTGTATGCAGTCTTGTTCCCCCCAGGCGAAGTGACCCACGCTGGTGGCTCATCCGGCGTGGCAGCTGGGGGTTGGCTCACCGCTGGTACTAGAATTGGGTTCTCCAGAACCTCAGGCTCCTCCCACATCTGGCGGCTCAGTTCCGGGGCCAATGGACACTCATTGGGAAAAGAAAGAGACACGGAGAGGGCTGGTGAGCAATTGGTGGCTGCAGCAGGTGGTGAGAGCTCAGGGGACAGCGGACCCTGACCCTCATTGCTGGGAATCAGGCAAAGCATCATAATTTGAAATAGAATGAAATGGCACTTGCCTGTTTTCCCAGTATTTGGTGTTGCCTGCTGCAGCGGGTGGATAATCATCCCTCTCTGTGGCTATGGTGGACTTGGGCCCCTCTGAGGATTGTGGAGGAGCCACCCCTGTAGTCATGGAGATGGACATAGCCGGGAACCAATGAAGGACCTCTCGGCAGCGGGAGAGGACACTGAAGTTGAGTGAGGAACAGCAGCTACAGTCCCGGGAAAAGCTGAAGATTCAGCTGGAGAAGAGAGAAGGAAGGGATGTACTGAGGGGGGCTTTGGTTTCTGTGTCACGGAGATGGCTGTCGGAGAGGCAGGAGGTTTCCTCTGGTGGTCCGAAGCGGGATAATGTTGTTTTCGTGGAGCTAATGGAACCGGAACAGGTGTCGGAGACTGGTGCGGAGTGAAGATGACAGAGGCTCAGGAGCGCCTCCCTTTCGGCGTGCGCCCAGACTTCTCCGGGGAATTTCTCACCACCCCTCCATTCTCACGTTGCAGCACAGCCACCAGAGAAATCCTCTTTTTTCCCTCAGCGTGCTCCATAAGCTGAGGGCACCGGCGAACCACTGCCTCTGCGAGCCCCAGACACCACAATGTGTCATCCGGGGTGGAATATGTGCATGCCGTGGAGATTAGCCCATCAGTCTCCATAAGATCTTGGCAGCACTCCCACCCCAGGCGCATCGGATAGCCTCGTCCACTTGCACAGTCCGTGTGGGCTGGGGACATGATAAGCTCCACAGAACAGGTGAGTGAAAAAGGAAAAAACAAAAGATTCACAAACTCACAGCAGCTGGGTCCTTAACTGGCTACTGCCTACTGTCATGGATAGCCCCTTCGGGGCAGAAAGACAGACCCAGGCACTGGACTGTGAGCTTGTAAGATTTATTAACAAAAATAGCAAACATAAGGTGCAACAAGGTGCTCAAATAATAAAATAACAACAATGGAAAAACCTACAGGGAAAATGCGCCAGAGGGAACAGGGCTCTGGTGAAGATGAAGGGAGGCTGGGATTAAATGCCTGATAAGCCGAGGCAGCAGCAAAAACGGAATGAGAGAAAAACCCTTAAATGAGGATCAAGACCAATCACATAATAGACAACAGGTGTGGGCACCTGAACGGGCAGGAGAAGGTGCTAATACAAAATGGGAATCGTCTGTGGCAGTGAGAGGGAGACAAACCCAACTGACAGCTGATAAATATATATATATATATATATAAAATTATATATATATATATATATATATATATATATATATATATATATATATATATATATATATATATATATACTGTATATATACAGTATATCACAGACACACATATATACTGTATATAATAATGTAATGTAATGTACTTTATTATAGCCCTTTAAAACAACCTGTAGGTGACCAAAGTGCTTTACAGAAAATAAACAGCATTAAAAACACACAGAGCATTAAAAACAAATAACATAAACAAAAACAACCTAAAAATAAAATAAAAACAAATGCCAAAACAAATATCACCACTACTGGGTATTAAAAGCCATCCTAAACAAATATGTCTTAAGTTCTGATTTAAAAAGGGCCAGGTCAGAGATAGCACGTAGGTCAGGGGGGAGATTATTCCAGAGCCTGGGGGCGGCAACAGAAAAGGCTCGGTCACCCCAATGTTTATACCTTGACCTAGGCACATCCAGCAAAAGCTGATTGGATGACCTCAAAGCCCTGCCTTGGTCACGGACAGTCAAAGTCTCAAACATATAAACTGGAGCAAGGCCATTAAGAGCTTTAAAAACAAAAAGCAAAAGTTTAAAATCAATTCTAAAATGGACTGGAAGCCACTGAAGTGAATAAAGGATCGGAGTAATGTGCTCTCGCCTAGGTGTGTTGGTCAAAAGACGGGCCGCTGCATTTTGCACAAGTTGAAGGCCGCTGCATTTTGCACAAGTTGAATATATATATATCACAGCTAATATATATCACGGACACACAGATCGCCCCAAAGGTCTCCCGAGTCAGCGGACGGAGCCTCTGTTTACAGCAGGAGACGATACAGCAGGGAAGAGCTAGCTAGCACTCAACCGCCACCCGGTGCTAACGGAGAAACTCGACATACCGGGAGAACTGAAGCGAAAACGACGCGGGTGCCGGGCTGGAGTTTAGGCGGCGTGCAAGAAATATAAGACAGAATAATAAAGAGCGATGGCAAGAACCAAGCAGACCGCCCGCAAATCTACTGGAGGAAAAGCCCCCAGGAAGCAGCTGGCCACCAAGGCTGCTCGGAAAAGCGCTCCGGCCACCGGCGGAGTGAAGAAGCCTCACCGTTACAGGCCCGGTACCGTGGCTCTGAGAGAGATCCATCGCTACCAGAAATCCATGGAGCTGCTCATCCATAAGCTGCCCTTCCAGCGCCTGGTGAGGGAGATCGCTCAGGACTTCAAGACCGACCTGCGCTTCCAGAGCTCCGCCGTCATGGCTCTGCAGGAGGCCAGTGAGGCCTACCTGGTGGGTCTCTTCGAGGACACCAACCTGTGTGCCATCCACGCCAAGAGGGTCACCCTCATGCCCAAAGACATCGAGCTGGCCCGCCGCATCCGTGGAGAGAGAGCTTAGACTTTCTGCTGCACATCCACCAACCACAATGCTCCGCACTGTGTGTCTATATACGTATATATATATAAATATATGTATACTAGCTGCTCTTGTTTTTTCTTGCCTTCTGATTGTTGCTCTGAGTGTTGCTATCCCTGTGCTGTTGCAATCCTGGAATTTCCCCATTGTGGAACTAATAAAGGCTTATCTTATCTTATCTTATCTTATCTTATAAGGCACGCCCACAAAGGCTACACGCCCCTGACAGCTGTCAACAGAAAAAAGGAAACACTAGAGAAATACAGAATAAAAAAACATACTAAATAAATATAAATAAATACAGAGTTAAAATATGACACTAACACAAACAGGAAAGTGGCAAGTAGACATAAATACACAAACCCAAAAGGGCATAAATAGCAGCAAATAAGTAACTAAGTAGGAAAAGCCATGAGGCAGAGTCTGGAGCAAAATCTCCAGCACTCGGCTCGTGACAGGGATAGCCTTTTGTGAGTTCTGTCAGTGGACGCACAATGGAGGAGTAGTTAGCAATGAATCTCCTATAATATCCATAAAATCCAAGGAATGACTTCAGTGACTTTAGATCTGTGGGCTCTTTCCAGTTTTTCACAACTTCGACTTTTTCTGGATCAGTGGAAATTAGTGACTCTGACACAATGTGACCTACATACTTGACTCTGGGCTGACAGAATTGACACTTGTTGATGGACACTTTGAGATGCACTTCTTCCAGTCTATTGAGAACTTTCAGTAGGCTGTGTTCATGCTTTTCAAGACTTCTTCCGAATACAATAATTTCATCTAGATAGACAATGACTTGAAGAAGGTGCATGTCTCCAACAGCTTTCTCCATAAGCTGTTGAAAAGCTGCTGGTGCTCCAGTAATACCTTGCGGCATTTTCTCAAATTGGTAAAAACCAAGGGGGCAGAAAAATGCTGTTTTCTCTTTATCTTCCTCAGCCATGGCTATTTCGTAGTAACCGCTTCGAAGATCAAGCACTGAAAACCACTTACTGCCTGACAGACAATCAAGGGCATCCTCAATGCGTGGCATGGTATACTGGTCTGGAATGGTATGACTGTTAACCTCTTAAAATTTTGTGGTGCACCGGCGCACCCGTCAGCCCCCCCCCCCCCCCCGGTGGTCAAGGTTTTTTTTTATCAAGAAAAAAATTCAGTTTAGATATCAGACATTCCAAGGGCTATAACTTGAAAATGGTAAGAGATAATGGCTTACTGTCAATTAGAAAGATGTAGAATATCATCCAAAGTTTGAGATAGGAGTAAATTTACACATCTAAATCACATAATGTGATGGCAGCCATATCAAATGATATAACTTTCGGTGAAAAGTGGACTTTGGACATATTTACACAAAAGATGGTTTTGTTTTTTGTCTTTGGTTTTTTGTTGTCTTATCTTCAAAGTATATAAAGCAGAAAATCAGTAGAATGTACACAACCTGATAAAAAACAATCAGACCTACTGCTCGTCATGTCTTCGTTCGTCCATTTTAGTCATCCCCGGCCCTTATTTCGTCTTCTGCCAGTCATTTTTGTTTTCCCTCCCACATCCAGAAACTGTCACATGTATGTTATGAATTATTCCACCCCAATTTCGATTACAATACGCCACCGAACCGGCATTATTGGACTCTGTCGTCACGTGCAGCTCCGTCGATGGCAGACGAAAGTGTATACACTCCATACCATCTTCTGCTGTCACAAAAGGTAAATCTTTCCCTTCAGAAGCTAAATAATCTCTTTTTAGAGTCATAATTGGCAAAATTTGGAGCAAATGCTTCCTCCGTGTGGAAATATATGTTGCGATGGAGCCTTTGTTTACATTCTCCTCTTCGCATTTCCAGAAATGATGTTTGAGGCAGCTTGTTTGGGTGAAATCCTCCAGTTCTCCAGTGAAGAACAGTAAGCTATACGTGTCTGACATCTTGTGATGTGAAATGCTTAGTACAACTGGGTTTTCTGTGCTTTTAGGACACACCACGTGACAGGTGCAGAACTACACCGGGGCAGCAAGTGACGCTGATGTCTTATGACAGCCAGAACGTTAAAGATAAGATAAGGTTGTGGCAACCTGGGGAGAGCCTAATTGTATACCATCTTAGACAGGAACAAAGAGCGGGGGTTCCCTAGTAAGATAACAGGGAGGTGTTAAGGATGAGTGGGTTGATTGCGATTGGACGAGAAGATCATCTTTTGTGTGTGAGAAGATTCTAGAAGAATGTCATGGTATTTAAGAGAAGAGCTTCTACTGGAATGTCATTCTTACTATGCTTGAGAATGTGAGAGTGTGTAATAAAGCGTCTGAAACAAATCTGCCTCTTCATTTACACGTTCCACACTGGTGACCCAAGACGTATCATGGAACACGGTTCAAGATCCCCGGAGCCGACCTCGACGGGAACCTCCAGCCACGCATGTGCAGTCGCAGTCAAGCTAGCTGATTTCTGGCAGAACAATCCCCGCTCTTGGTTCCACCTCGTCGAGGCGCAGTTCGCCCTCCGGGGAATAACAGCAGATAACACCAAGTTCCACTATGTGGTCGCAGTGCTCAACGCCCGCACAGCTCAGCACGTAGCGAGCCTGCTCGATCAGCCACCAGCTGGCAACAAGTACGAGGCGCTAAAGGCTGCGCTCATCCAGCACTTCACTCTCTCGGATGGTGAGAGAGCAGAGAGGCTCCTGACGCGGACCGAGTTGGGAGATGGGTCGGCAATAGACCTTATGGAGAAGATGCTGACGTTGAGGGGCACGGACGACGACCACATTCTTTTTACCCACCTCTTCCTCCGGAAACTTCCGACAGCGGTGAGAGCGGCCCTGGCCAATTCGCCGTTGCTGGCCGAGCGGGACTTTCGTGCGCTAGCCCGGGAGGCAGACCGGATCATGATCACCACCAGGGCATTCACGACCATCGCGGCAGCGACAGAGCTCAGCAAGACGACCAGAGGAGGCGAGGAGCCACCGACGGTAGCAGCAGCGGGGGTCAAGGAGCGCGAGGGAGACACGCTTTGTTTCTACCACCGCCGCTTTGGAGAGAAGGCACGCAGATGTACGCCACCTTGCCAGTTCAAGCGCTCAGGAAACGCCAAGACCAGGGGTCGGTAGCAGCCGCGACCCTCGGGGAGGAGAACAAGCTGCTCTACCTGACGGACGCACGCTCGGGGAGGCATTTCCTCGTGGACACCGGCGCCCAGAAGAGTTTCATCCGGCCGACCTACGCTGACCGGCTGGCAGGATCTAGCAGCCCCGAGATGGCGGCAGCTAACAGCTCGGAGATTAAGACCTTTGGTGAGAGGACTCTACTCTTGTCTCTACACGGCCGTACATATGAGTGGACTTTTGTCATAGCAGCATTGGATTATCATATACTGGGGGCTGATTTTCTGTGTGCACATAGTTTACTGGTTGATCTTGCTAACAGGCGCCTAGTTAATGCACTGTCTTTCGACTCTCTCCCCTGTATAGCTCGAGTGACCTGGGCGACAGCACAAGCCAATGTCACAGCAGCAGGCGGTAAGTTCCACACACTGCTCACTCAGTTCCCAGCACTCACAGTCCCGACGTTTTCGGCAGCCATCGCTAAACACGGGGTGGAGCATTTTATCACCACCACCGAGCCGCCTGTTTTTGCACAACCTCGGTGCTTGGACACAGCTAAACTGGCCATAGCGCGCGAGGAGTTCGCCAATCTGGAAAGGTTGGGCATCATCAGGCGCTCAAACAGCCCATGGGCATCCCCGCTACACATGGTCCCTAAAGCTGAGGGCTCGTGGCAACCGTGCGGGGATTTCCGCAGGTTGAACAACGCCACAGCGCACGATCGCTACCCAATTCCCCACATACAGGATTTTTCCGTTCACCTCGCCGGGGCGCGCATTTTTTCCAAGATAGATCTGGTCCGCGGTTACCACCAAGTCCCAGTGTGCGCTGAGGACATACCCAAAACAGCGGTAATAACTCCGTTCGGTTTATTCGAGTTTTTGCGCATGCCATTCGGGTTGAAAGGAGCGGCACAGATGTTCCAGCGCATGATGGATGCAGTGCTGCGTGATCTCTCGTTCGTGTTTGTCTACCTGGACGATATCCTGGTAGCCAGCGCGTCCGAAGACGAACACGAAACCCACCTCATGACAGTTTTACGGAGGTTGGAAGAGCACGGGTTAATAATCAACCCAGCGAAATGTCAGTTCGGAGTGACGGATAATGATTTTTTGGGGCACCGCGTCTCTCCCAAAGGAGCAATCCTGCTGCCTGACAAGATGCGTGCAGTGGCGGATTTTCCCCGGCCGCAAACGGTCAGGGCGCTACAAGAATTTTTGGGAATGGTAAACTTTTATAACAGTTTCCTTCCCCGTGCAGCGCAGCTCATGCAACCATTGTACGCCGTGCTCAAAAAACAGAAACCCGCGGATAGGGTCGAATGGACCCCGGAGCGAGAGCGGGCGTTCTCGGAAGTCAAAGCAGCCCTGGCAAATGCTGCATTGCTGGCACATCCAGACCCAACGGTCCGCATAGCGCTCACCACTGACGCTTCAGAAGTGGCCATAGGGGCGGTCGTGGAGCAGCGCGTAGCCGGGGCTTGGCAGCCGCTCGCCTTTTTCAGCAGGACTTTGCGTGACAGTGAACGTAAATACAACACGTTCGACAGGGAGTTGCTGGCTCTCCACCTGGCCATTCGCCACTTCCAGTTCTGGCTGGAAGGGCGCAGTTTCACCGCGTTCGTTGACCACAAGCCACTAACATTTGCGATGGCCAAGGTTTCAGAACCGTGGTCGGGCCGGCAGCAGAGACAGCTGGCCGCGATCTCAGAGTTTACTACCGATATTCAGCATGTGTCAGGTAAACTGAATGTAGTGGCAGACTGCCTCTTGCACGCCATGGCGGCCCCGGCCTGCGTGGGGATAGATTACGCAGCCATGGCCGCGGAGCAGGTTAGTGACGCGGACGTGTGCGCGCTCCAGTCTGGACCAACAGGGTTAAGGCTGGAGAGCAGGGTGCTGCAAGACGGCATGCCCCCCCAATCTGCGATGTCTCCATGGGTCGCCCGCGTCCCGTGGTCCTGGCTGCGTGGCGCCGCCGCGTGTTTGACTCGATTCATTCTTTGGCGCACCCAGGAGTGCGCGCGTCGGTCAAAATGGTAGGGGAGAAATTCGTGTGGCTGAGCCTTCGCAAACAAGTGAAAGAGTGGGCGGCAGCCTGTGTGGCGTGCCAACGAGCCAAAGTACACAGACACACGAAGGCTCCCTTGGAGCCGTTTCGTATTCCGGCTAAGAGGTTCGACCATGTTCACGTGGACCTCATGGGCCCCCTCCCGCCATCACAGGGGTGCACGCACCTCCTGACAATGGCAGACCGCACCACGCGCTGGCCGGAAGCAGTTCCGTTGGTGGCAACCACGTCTGAGGAGGTGGCGCACGCTTTTTTAACAGCATGGGTAGCACGTTTTGGAGTCCCGTCGGACATTACGTCCGACAGAGGCCCTCAATTTGTTTCCGAACTCTGGTCAGCGACGGCCCGCAGCCTGGGTATTACAATTCACCGCACAACCGCGTACAACCCACAGGCTAATGGGTTATGCGAACGTTTTCATAGATCATTGAAAGCGGCTCTCAGGGCTTCATTGACGGATGCAAATTGGGTAGACAGGCTACCGTGGGTTTTATTGGGGTTGCGCTGCGCGCCTAAAGAGGATCTGGAAGCTTCCCCGGCAGAACTTGTTTTTGCACAACCACTCCGGCCGCCCGGGGAGTTTCTGCCAGATAATCCCGCACCGGGCAGCTGCCCGTCTCGGCTTTTGCAGCGTAGCGCAGACACAGGCACGCTGCCGGGCCCTGCCCACCACAGTTTTCCGCACGTTTTTGTGCCTAAAACTTTGAAGAACGCCGAGTTCGTTTTTGTCAGACACGACGCCCACCGCCCTCCACTGCGCCCACCCTATGATGGACCGTTCAGAGTGCTGGAAACAGGGGATAAGCATTTTTTGCTAGACTTGGGGGGTAGGAGGGAAAAAATTGGCAAAGACAGACTCAAACCTGCTTTCGTTGTGGCGGACGAGCAAGTGCTGTTGGCGAACGCCCCTCGGCGTGGAAGACCCCCACGGGGAGCTCCCCAGAGAGACGATTCCTCAGAGCACCCACACGGACAGACAGAAAGGATTTCTCCCCAAACAACAGCCCCCCAAAGGCAGGGCAGCGCCGCGGAGGCGGCGAATTCTGGTTGCAGCAGATACGGGTGAAGACTGAAGCCCAAGCAGCATGTGGACTGATGTTAATGGTTCTATCACAGCATGTGGACTGTTATCCTTTTGTCCTATCTAAGTTGCTGGGGGGGTGGTGTGGCAACCTGGGGAGAGCCTAATTGTATACCATCTTAGACAGGATCAAAGAGCGGGGGTTCCCTAGTAAGATAACATGGAGGTGTTAAGGATGAGTGGGTTGATTGCGATTGGACGAGAAGATCATCTTTTGTGTGTGAGAAGATTCTAGAAGAATGTCATGGTATTTAAGAGAAGAGCTTCTACTGGAATGTCATTCTTACTATGCTTGAGAATGTGAGAGTGTGTAATAAAGCGTCTGAAACAAATCTGCCTCTTCATTTACACGCTCCACAAGGTAAGCCTTTATTAGTCCCACAATGGGGAAATTCCAGGATTGCAACAGCACAGGGATAGCAACACTCAGAGCAACAATCAGAAGGCAAGAGAAAAAAAAAAAACAAGAGCAGCAAGATTACATATGTACATATACAGTAAATATATATATATATATATATATATATATATATATATATATATATATATATATGTATATATATATATATATGTATATATATATATATATATATAGAGAGAGAGAGAGAGAGAGAGAGAGAGAGAGAGAGAGAGAGAGAGAGAGAGAGAGAGAGAGACACACACACACAGTGCGGAGCATTGTAGCTGGATGGAATAAATATATGAGTATATAAACACAGTGCGGAGCATTGTAGCTAGATGGAATAAATATGTAGATATATAAACACACACAGTACGGAGCGTTGTAGCTAGATGGAATAAATATGTAAATATATAAACACAGTGCGGAGCATTGTAGCTAGATGGAATAAATATGTAAATATATAAACACACACAGTGCGGAGCATTGTAGCTAGATGGAATAATATGCAGATATATAAACACACAGTGCGGAGCATTGTAGCTAGATGGAATAAATATGTAGATATATAAACACACCCAGTGCGGAGCATTGTAGCTAGATGGAATAATATGCAGATATATAAACACACAGTGCGGAGCATTGTAGCTAGATGGAATAAATATGTAGATATATAAACACACACAGTGCGGAGCATTGTAGCTAGATGGAATAAATATGTAGATATATAAACACACATAGTACGGAGCATTGTAGCTAGATGGAATAAATATGTAAATATATAAACACACACAGTGCGGAGCATTGTAGCTAGATGGAATAATATGCAGATATATAAACACACAGTGCGGAGCATTGTAGCTAGATGGAATAAATATGTAGATATATAAACACACCCAGTGCGGAGCATTGTAGCTAGATGGAATAATATGCAGATATATAAACACACAGTGCGGAGCATTGTAGCTAGATGGAATAAATATGTAGATATATAAACACACACAGTGCGGAGCATTGTAGCTAGATGGAATAAATATGTAGATATATAAACACACATAGTACGGAGCATTGTAGCTAGATGGAATAAATATGTAGATATATAAACACACACAGTGCGGAGCATTGTAGCTAGATGGAATAAATATGTAAATATATAAACACACACAGTGCAGAGCATTGTTGCTAGATGGGATGAAACAGCACAACCGTCTACTTAGTTATCCTACATGGTATGATTATGTACCCATACATATTCTCACCCTCCATAGTGACCGGTATTTTCCTAGTTGTATGCCGGAGGGGACCACTGTATAAGTCTATTTCGTCTTTTGCATTCAAAACTATTAGGTTGTCACGTCTTTTTGCTATCTCTGCGAGCAGCCCTGCTTAGGTTGTACAGTCTGACAGCTGTTGGTAGGAAGGACCTGCGAAACCTCTCGTTTGTGCACCTAGGATGATGTAGTCTGCTGCTAAATGAGCGTAAAGGGTTAAGTGTTCGATAATCAACACACATCCTGATGCTGCTGTCCTTTTTACAAACAACTACAACAGGAGATGCATATGGACTGCGGGACTCCTTCACAATTCCAGCCGTAAGCAGTTGTTGAATGTGTTTTTACACATTGTCTTTGTCAACAGGTGCCAATCTGTGAGATCTTGCTCTGAATGGTTTTGGGTCATTTAGGTTTATGTGATGGTGCACACCTTCTGCTAACCCTACATCCCACTCATGTAAGGAGAACACCTTTTCCTTTTCAGCTAACTTTTGACATAATCTGTTCTTCCAGTGTTCAGGTACTGGGGAGTCTCCAAAATCAAATAGCAACAGATCTATGCTCTTGGAGGGATGGCTGTTTGGCTGTGGGAGAGTAACTGTTTCAACAACATACATTTTTGCAATGACTGTGCCAGCTGGTACGTATAGAGGCAGATTTTTGGGACTCATTCTGTAATAGACTGTAAAATTATCAGCATCTATTTCATTGCTGGGGAGTACACTGGTCTGCAGTAGTAAACCACCAGGAAGTGACTGCATTGCAGGTTTATCTACAAGAACAATTTCTTTGGGAAAAGGCATTTGTGGTTCTACTTTACAGGTGACATAGTACCTCTCACCTGGGACCATTGAAATGTTACCAGGACCTCGCCACTTGACATGTCCAATAATTTCATCCATTCTTTCTGACTGAATTTTGGCTTGGATTTGGTCATACACAGCCTGTATTCTCATGGAGCACAATTTAGCTTGGTTACTATTTTCATTTGAAAGTTCCCATAATCTGTGGAACAAAAAAGCATTTGTTTCCACAATAACAGGTACTTGGTGGTAATGTTGTGGCTGTGGGCAAATGAGAGCTATAATATTAATGGGTCCTTTAACTCCTGCCATGTCTTCTGGGAATTCCATCTCCACTATAGCATTGCCTCGGTAGGGGTATGCACTTTCTGGTAATCCCCAAATTGCTAGAGATGCAATAGGTTGAATGGGACCGTGGGGCAAGTGCATTTTGTACCAGTCTTCAAAGATTATAGTCACATTTGACCCTGAATCTATAAGAGATTCACATGGCATTTCATTGACTTTGATGGTAAAAACTGATGAAGGACCCACTAAGCTGGTATAATAGGCTTGTATTTTGTTGATTCTACCAATAACTTCTTTTTCTGAAGTGTCATTAGGGCTTTCTTTTATTCCTTCAGAGGCTCCTTGTACTTGGTGAATCAGGTTTTGTTTTTTATAACTTTCTGAGCGTTCTCTGGGGCTGTGCACCTTGGTGCAATATGACCACTTTCTCCACATCTGTAGCAGAAGTATTTAGCTGTATCTTTGTTCGCCCAAGCTTTAAATGAAGCATTTTTGTGACTTGCAGTGGCTTTGGGTTTAGGAAACTGGTTGGAGATCTCTTGCGAAAGATGCGATGGATGCACAGTCATAGCATTAGTTATGCTGCTAATAGGTTTAGACAGCTGGGGGACCTCCGACAATGTACTGGGCTTCACTCCTTTCTTCACTCTCAATGAAATATTTTTGCTGGTCATTAACATCTGTTTGTTCTCTCCCATAGATTGAATCCCCGTCGTGCTGTTTGCTCTCTACATGTCTGTTCTTTTCTTCTTCTCTATCCCCTTCCCCCCCAGCCAGTCGCAGCAGATGACTGCTGGAGGCAGTCCCTCCCTGGGCCTGGTTCTGCTGGAGGTTTCTTCCTGTTAAAAGGGAGTTTTTCCTCTCCACTGTCACCAACCGTGCTTGCTCACAGGGGATTGCCTGATTGCTGGTGTCTTTCTGCAATTGTGGGGGTTTCTCCTACAGTTGAAAGTGCTATGAGATGATTGTTGTTGTGAAATGGCGCGCTATAAATAAAGTTGAATTGAATTGAATTGAATTGAATTGAATAACACTAATTTGCTCATGTAAAGCTTTCACTTGCTTTGTGAGTGACTGTATTTCATTAATGGACTCACTTTTCTGTTTCTTTTTAGCCTTGGACCCAGTGAAGAAATGAACATTAGCTGCTGGCTGAAGCTGTGCATTTGTGTCGTTTTCTTCTTCCACTCTGAAATCATTTTGCTGGATTTCAACTATTTCTCTCTCAGCGTGTGCTTGGACTGCATGCACATGCTGGTGGGGAACATGTATTCTTCCCTTGTGTCTAGCTGCTTCACATTCTTCTAATTCTCGGATCTCCTTTAGTAACAGAAGAAAAGTAGGTGGATCAGATTTCCTTTCTCTTAATTTCAACTGGAGTAGCATTAGGTCTGATTCTGTAGCTCCTCTGAGAAGTTGCTCGACCCTTGCTTGGTTCGCTGCACTTGCAGGAAGACCACCTCCCTGCACTGCTTTACTAAGGGACCTCTTTTTTTTGTGCAAAAACTCTGACAATTTTTCACCAGGTTGCTGTCTAAGTACGATAACCTGAATGACAAATACAGGTCTTCACCAGACTCTGAGCTTCCAGATGTGCTTTCTATAGCCTCAATGTATTCTAAATGGCAAGCATCTGGATTTGCCATGCGTACAGCCTGAATAATTTCGAGAGCAGGGCCTTTCAAACTTTCTACTATTCTTCTTCTCTTCTCTTGGTCTGAAAAATCACATTCTTCTGACATGAGTTTTGCCTGTTCAATCCAGTTGTCAAGATTTTCTTCTCCTAGTGGAGTGGGGTTATACTCCTGAAAATGTCCTCAGACGCCTATAAGCATGACTTTCTGGCTGTGTTGAATTTTTACATAAAACCTCCCCAACTGTCCAGATGATCGACTCAGGACTATAGTTATCATGTACATTGGGTGTGTACAATCTCTGAACATCATCTAGTGTTTCTCCCGCTTCCTGAAGAAATTTGAGGAATTTCTCTGAGAAATTACTGGGATCATTAGAAATGGGGGGCAGGAAAAAAAAAAAAACATCACCCAGAATGTTAGCTGAGGAGAACCGTTGGTTGGGAAAAACGTTGAGGTAGAGAATGACTGTTGGTGGAGTACAGCCGTTGATGGGGAAGGAGCCCGTCGTTGGGGAGTCAAACCACTGGACTCGGCCGTTGGTGTGGAGAAGAGCAGCGGGTGATGACAGAGCTGTTGCTGGGGAAAGGAGATGGGGATCTAGGGGCCCTAGACAAGCAGTGAAGTCTGTCTTCTTGGAAAAAAAACAAAACAAAAACAAAAACGGTCCGGTCGGGGTCCAGATCGGTCTCTTTTATCGCTCTTCCTTTCTGAAAAAAAATAAAAATACATTTGCCTCTGCAGTCAGCTAATAACTTACTGAATGATAGCTAGAGTCCATTTTTTTGAACTACACTCACTTTAAATATTTCAATGTTAACACAGTTTGCTAACATCACAAAATGACAAGAAAAAAAAGACAAATGTAATATTTTCTGTTGACATTTTGCTATAAAATGAAATAATTACTCATTAGCAATTAAGAAAATTTACCTGGCTGTCAGCAATCAAGCCTTTCTAATCAGGTTGTAACTGCCTTATCCTGATGACACAGAATGACAAAATCACCTTCAGCCTTCTATGACCAACTGCTGCATCTCTTCTTCTTCTTCTTATAGATTTGATTGGCGGTTGGCAACCAGCTTACAGGTGCATTACCGCCACGTACTTCACTCTATATCATCACTCACCTGACATGCCCTCTTTTCTGTGCCAGTGGTCTGTCATTACATCTCCATCCCATCAATGGCTCTGCTTCACCTGTTCTGACTCAGCTGCCGCATCTCCCTGAGACTCCAGCCTTTTAAGGCGCAAAACTTGTAACATTATTAATTGCTCCGCCCATCTGCCTTCTGGACAAAAACGGATTGGTTCCCCAAAACTTACATTCCAAAGTGCTTATCAATCAAAACACCAAGTTACACTGTAAAAAAAAATATTAACAGCTTTTTGTACAGATATATCACTCAAACTCATTAGAAAATTATTGCAAAATACAGTAACAGCTTTTTTTTTTAAAAAAGAAAAGAAATAAAAAACCATTTTCAATTTCACACTTTGAATTAAAACAAATTAAACCCTTTGCAAAGACTACAATTACACAATAAACACTGTTGTGTCTGTAAATAATCATAGACAGGGCTACATTAGGTTTAGGGGGCAATCACTTTTTCACACAGGGCCATGTAGGTTTGGATTTTTTTCCCCTTAATAATAAACACCTTCATTTAAAAACTGCATTTTGTGTTTGCTTGTGTTATCTTTGTCTAATATTTGAATTTGTTTGATGATCTGAAACATTTAAGTGTAACAAACATACAAAAAAATGAGAAATCAGGAAGGACGCAAACACTTTTTCACACCACTGTATATGTAAAGCCCTTTGCACAGCATCTTATGTTTGAAAAGTGCTATACAAATAAAGTTTGATTGATTGATCAATATCAATACCAACGTTGGCATTGATATTATCAATATTTGGATCAATCTGGCCACCACTACTGATTACTTTCCTCTGGAGGGGGTTTCTGGGTGCATGCGCAGTACCATTCCATTGACGGTAAAGGTGAGCTATTTTTGTGTTTATTTCAAAAACAAAGTATTATTTTAAAATTCTGGCAAATTGAAAGTCGAGAAAATATGGCAATACAATGATACAAGCCTTTAGTTCCACTCAGTTTTGACTGGGCAAGCTGAAACAGAGTGGCGGAGAGACGGATAGACAGATGGAAGGATGGACAGATACACACAGCCACAAACAGACACACTAACTGACTACTGTATGCCTCTCAGTTTCACCGAGGCATAAAAACACGTATTCAGCAACTACACCATTTATTCATCACATTGATTGTTTTCACATTGGTTTTGCTGTTTAGTTTTGCAGAAGAAAGATGAGTTAAACTTGTTAAAAACTTGCTAAAAACTCCAAAACCCAACATTCCTCACCCGCAAATAGTCGCAGTGAACTATGCATGCACCCGGAAACTCCCGCCACAGGGAAGTACTGAACAATCCGCCAGTACTGGGTCTTTTTGCCCGTCTGTTTTCTTCCTCTGCCACTAAACAGCAACAGCTCCTGTTTGTCTTGATTGTCATTGTATTCACGTACCTCCATCGCTTCTGCCATTTATAACGTCTGTCATCATGCTCTTCTTTTGTTTGGATTGCAGCTGTTCAAATCAGTTTGATGGCTCTTGGCTGCTGCTGACAGTACGGGCATGTGAACTGCAGATTATTTTCACTGCGTGTGTGTGTACTCCAAAACTACTGGATGGATTTGGATATAATTTTTTTACCATAGGTGGTCCTTGGGCTAGAGATGAATCCATAACATTTTGGTGATCCAAGAATGCATACCTCTCTGGCACCGAGGCATCAGTACCTTGGTGCTTTCATCACAATAGCTTTTGTAACTGGCCCTGGCATAAGGGCTGCCAACAGATTATATGTTGTCCTGAAAAGAACAGGTAAATGATGAGATGGACAACAGGTAGTGTGATTCCTTCTCTCGCTTCTGCCAGTCTTTATTTTTACATATTCACGTATTTCATTTGCACCAAAAATGCATGTCAGACACAATGTTTTTTTAAACCAATATCAGACTCACCTCAAATAAAAGACAATATAAACTCAAATGACAAACACAAGTTAAAGATGACCATGTCTGATCTTACCCTCCTGATACAAACTCGTCGTCGGCCTCCGTCGGTCGATGATGACCATGGAAGAGAATCCTAAACGTCTACTCTGCTGGAACAGCACCGCCTGTGGCTGAACAGGCCGATGCGCGAATGACAGTCCCTGTCACACAGGTCACACTTGTGGGTGGTCTCCGTGCTGCTGGGTCTGTGGCGGTTCTTCCTGCGGGTCCTTTTTTCATCTGCTGCAGCAGTCAGTCTCTCTTCACCCGCCTTGAGCTGTCTGGTCAGGGTGCCTCTCCATTTGGAGCGGTCCGTTGCAAGGTCCTCCCAGCGCTCTGTGTTGATATCCAGGGCCTTCATGTCTCTCTTGCAGACGTCTCTAAAGCGCAGCTGTGGGCGGCCAACATCTCTCCTGCCAGTTGCCAGTTCTCCATAGAGGACGTCTTTGGGGATTTTGACATCCTCCATACGGTGAACGTGGCCTAGCCAGCAGAGCCTGCGCTGCCTGAGTAGAGTGAACATGGAGGGAAGGCCGGCGCGGGACAGAACTTCTGTGTTGGGCACTTTGTCCTGCCAGGATATGTCCAGGATGTGGCGAATGCAGCGCAAGTGGAAGGAGTTCAGTCTCTTTTCCTGCCGGGCGTATGCTGTCCACGTCTCACTCCCATAGAGCAGTGTGCTGATGACGCAGGCGTTGTACACTGCCATTTTCGTCTTGACAGAGAGTTTGGGATTCTCCCACACTCGTGTGGTGAGGCGAGCGAGTGTGAAGGCTGATTTTCCTATCCTCTTGTTGATCTCTGTATCAAGGGAGAGGTTGTTGCTGATCGTGGACCCCAGGTACGTGAACTGATTCACGACCTCCAGCTTGTAGTCATCAATGGTGATGGTTGGTGGTGCTTCCGTGCCTTGTGCCAAGACGTTAGTCTTCTTCAGGCTGATGGTAAGCCCGAAGTCCTTGCATGCCTGGGAGAAGCGGTCCATCAGGGTCTGAAGCTCCTGCTGTGTGTGGGTTGCGACTGCAGCGTCATCTGCGAACAGCATGTCTCTGATTAGAGCCTCGCGTTCTGGCTTTCAGGCGGGCGAGGTTGAAAAGCCTGCCGTCAGATCTTGTGTGCAGGTAGATTCCCTCTGTTGCTGTGCTGAAGGCATGCCTCAGGAGCATAGCAAAGAAAATCCCAAAGAGGGTTGGCGCAAGTACACAGCCCTGTTTCACTCCGCTGCGTATGTTGAATGGCTCTGAGACGTTGCCATCGTGCTGCACTATCCCCTGCATGTTGGTGTGAAACGATTCGATGAGGCTTTGCAACTTTGGTGGGCATCCTATCTTTGGCAGGATCTTGAAAAGGCCCTCTCTGCTGACCAGATTGAACGCTTTGGTGAGGTCGATGAAGGCGACGTACAGAGGCATGTTCTGTTCTCTGCATTTCTCCTGGAGTTGGCGGATGGAGAATATCATGTCTACCGTCGATCGCTCAGCGCAGAAGTCACACTGAGACTCGGGGTAGACACGTTCGGCAAGCTTCTGTAGACGAACGAGAACAACTCGTGCGTAGACTTTGCCAACAACGCTGAGGAGGGAAATGCCCCTGTAGTTGTTGCAGTCGCTTCTCTCCCCTTTGTTTTTGTAGAGGGTGATGATCTTGGCGTCCCTCATGTCCTGTGGTACGGCACCTTCCTTCCAGCACTGGCAGAGGACGTCATGCAATGGCAGCAGTAGGGCGGTCTTGCAGTGCTTGATCAGGTCAGGAGGTATGCCGTCGTTGCCGGGTGCCTTGCCAGCGGCCAAGCTATCAATGGCCTTACTGAGTTCGTCGATGGTTGGCTCGGCGTCAAGTTCGTCCATGGATGGCAGGCAGTCGATGGCATCAAGGGCTGACGGTGTCACGGTGTTCTGTCTAGAGTAGAGGTCGGAGTAGTGTTCCACCCATCTCTCCATCTGCTTGTTCTTCTCTGTGATCATCTCCCCAGTGGAAGATTTGAGGGGGGCCGTCTTGCTCTGAGCCGGACCAAGTGCTTTCTTGATGCCATCGTACATACCACGGATGTTCCCTGTTATGGCAGCGGTTTGAATGTCTTGGCTGAGCTGAGTCCAGTACTCATTGGCACAGCGCCGAGCAGTCTGCTGAACTTTGCTTCTCGCAGCCCTGAGAATCTGGAGATTCTTCTCGTTTGGGTACTTCTTGTACTCAGCAAGTGCTGAGCGCTTGGCTTCAATGACGGGGGTCATCTCGGTCAACTTGGCATCAAACCAGTCCTGTGACTTCGAGGTCTTCCTCCCAAAGGTAGCCAAGGCTGTGCGGTAGATGGTGTTTCGCAGCTCTTCCCACTTCTGCTTTGCAGATTCTCCTCCTTGTGGTACACCAAGTTCCTTCTCAAAGGTGGAGGCAAACTGCTCAACAAGTTCTGGTTGGGCCATCTTGCTGATGTCAATCCGTGCCTTTCCAGGTTGTCTAGCACGATGGAATTTCTTCAGCTGCAGCTTGACCTTGCAACACACCAATGAATGGTCTGTGTCGCAATCTGCACTCTGGAACGAACGGGTGATTAGCATGTTCTTCAGTGAGGTGCGCCTGGTCAGGATCAAGTCTAGCTGGTGCCAGTGCTTTGAGCGCGGATGTTGCCAGGAAACCTTGTGTTGGGGCTTGGTCTTGAAGAACGAATTTGTGATGCACAGATCGTGATATGTGCAGAACTCGAGCAGCCGCTGTATGTTGTTGTTCATTCTGCCCACGCCAAAAGGTCCAAGACAGGAGGGCCAGGAGTCGTGGTCAGCACCCACTCTGGCATTGAAGTCTCCAAGGAGAATGAGTTGTTCAGAGTTGGGGATGATCCTGACAGTTGTTTCGAGATTCTCGTAGAACTCGTCTTTTGCCTCTGGTGTGGCTGTCTGTGTTGGGGCATACACACTGATGAGGGTGACTGGGCCTTGAGTGGTGTTCAGGCGGAGGGTGAGGAGTCGTGCAGAGCCAGTGCTGCCCGGTTCCACCATCTTCAGCAAAGTGTTCTTCACTGCGAAGCCCACTCCGTGTTCCCTGTGTTCGTCACTGCCCTTTCCCTGCCAGTAGAACGTGTAGTCCTTCTCTCTCAGTGTGCCTGCATCAGCTAACCGTGCTTCCTGGAGAGTGGCGATATCCACTCCCAGTCTCTTCAGCTCATTATTGATGATGGCAGTCTTCCTGGTGTCGTTGATGTCCTTGAGGTTAGCAGCGAGTCCTGTCATCATAGTGCGGACGTTCCAAGTTCCCAGTTTTAGAGTTGGTCTCTTTTGTTTTATTGTCTTGCCTGGTGTGAAGGTTCTCAGCCTGCTGTTTGGATTTCTCCTTATCTCCATGCACCCAATGAGGAAAGCAAGCTGTGGTGGGACAACACCTTATTGGCTGGGGGCTGCCCAGCTTGAGGCGGGCAGTAGCTGTCCAGTGAGATCTGATGATCCCTCCCACCGTCGGGAACAACCCCTGGCGCCACGCTCTACGCCAATTGAGCAGTGGCTTATAACCGGTAACTGTCATTCCCCGTGTTTTGTCTACGCCAAAGGCGAAGCTGGAGTGTCCTCTCCAGTGATCCGGTGTTCTACCTTCCAGCGTTGGGCGTTGGTAGGATTCAAGCCTGGGCAGGAAGATATGGAGGACAAGATGTTGCCCATGCAGCATGTCCTCCCTCTCCACGTCACTGATGAATCCAAAGGAACAGCAGGGCTGCTACAGTTTGGCACCAGCGCCGTTGCAGGAGCTGCCAGAACGATGTTGAGCACAACATAGAACTGCCTTAGGGGCTCCGACTCCGGATTTTTCCTCAGGGCTGACTCCCGAAGCCTTTCCCGTGACCGGGGATGCCGCAAGGCAGCAGAGGTTTGAAATCAGGGTTTACCTTCCCCTAGATGGGCTACCTTCCCAGGTTGACGAGCCACCATCTACCCGAAGCATCTGGTTTTAAGGCGCCAGAGATCCGCCCTCGCCCCTTCTCCTATTAGTAAAAGCAGTTCCGCCGGGCTTAGAGACTAAACCACACGGGCAGGCTAGGAGTTGGACTTAGTTGTCAGAGGCTTTTCGAGACGCACGCCATAAGGAGCATTTTATGAGCACTGGGAGCTTAACCCCAGTGCCGCTCCTGGCTATGACAACCTTGGAACCTGATACAAACCTGATACAAACTAAAGTACCGTAATATAAACTTCCCTCCAAGCATATTCAATTTCACTACTCAGAGCTAACAATTACACTGTTATTGCCATAGAGGCTGACAGGATAAACATTCCTGATCTGTGCTATACAACAGCATATCTGGGCAGTGGGAATCACCCAGAAAAAATGGCAGCGCTACCAGAACACTCATTACACTAAACTGCAAATTATTAAACATGCTTACAAAACGGTCTCTGTGAACTCATTAACATTTATATACATACAGGAACCTTACAAAACAACCAATATGACAGAAGGAGCCTTACATTTGGATGAAACTGTCACGAGCTGAGTTCTGGATATTTTGCCAGACTCAGCTTTGTTTCTTTTCCGCTGTATTTATTTCTACCTGTTGTATTTTGTGCCTCTTTGGGTCTATGTATCATTTTCTGTTTGCCATTTTTCTGTATTTTATTTTTATCTCTGTATTTATTCATATTTATACTTAAGTATGTTATTCTATTTCATTCCCCTAGTTTTATCCTCCCCACTGTTGACAGCTGTCAGGGGCGTCAAGCTTCACGTGGGCGTGCCCTGTCAGCTGCCAGTGTGGATTGGTCCTCCTCTCACCACCTCAGCTGTTCCCAACTAAGTATCTTCACCTTCTCTTGCCCGTTCAGATGTCCACATCTGTTGTCAATTATGTAATGGGTTTCTAGCCCTATTTAAGTTCTGTATATTCATTCCTACCTTGTCGCCGCTTTGGCTTTTCCAACCCTCGTTTCCACCAGAGCTCTGCTTCGCTCTGGTGAGCAATTCTGTAACGTTTGCATCCTTATTTTTGAGCATGTTGCCGAACTTTGTGTTTGTCCTGTTATTTAATAAACTCACTACTAACAGTTCAGCGCGTGGGTCTTGTATTCCTGCCCTACAAGGCAAATCATGACAGAAACAAACATAAAATGGTCACATGCAACGGTGGTGAACATGGTGAGTGAAGTTAGCTCCTATAGCATTTCATATTTTAAAGCATAAAACGACACAAATACAAAGCTTAGTGTTATGTCTGTATATAGAGCCAAGGATGAGGCCAGGTCTCGAACTGAACACACGTTTATTAAGGAGGCACTACATAGCACATACACAGCCATCAGGCAGCAGAGGTGGCAAAGAGACTGCTCCTCCTGCTGGCTGCCCTCTTATAGCCGCAGGTGGTGGTGGAACCAGAAGGTGAAGCCGCCACCCGCACCTCACAAATAAAAGCTTAAACTAAAACGCAACATTCTTCCACCCTTTCAAAAAGCCAAAACCACACACACAAGTCAGATCCACCCCAATTTAGGACCTGAGTCACACACTAAAATTAATTAAACAACACAAATGGCCTAACACAGTCACTCCAAAATAACTAAAACTAGGGGAGATGGGTCGACTGCCACCTCCCCCACACGGCAAAGCGGGTTATTCTGCCGCTTAAACTGAATGAGTCCATGTGAAACTAAAACACTGCTGTGTCTCCTAAATTAAAATAAAACACATAACTTAATCCTCAAAACTGTATATAGAAATAACAAAACAATCAGAACACCAACATGACTATCAACTTATAATATACACACAATAAAACATTCCAACTACACACATAAATCAATCTATATACATATGGCCGGAGAAAACAAGTCCGTGGGCCCCCTTGGACCACCTTGCCATCAGTCAGCCTCCCAGGCCGCAGCAGGTCGCTTCAGCACCGGTGCACCTCCTCTTCATCATCACCGGCTGCTCCGCTTGTCCAGGCCCACATCCCTCAGTTCCCTCCTGGGCATGCCGCAGCTCGTTTGGGTGCCCCCACGAATTGTCTGGCAGCTGGACATGAGCGTCCTCTCGTCTGGCCACGATGCATGACCGTCCCTGGTGCTCGTCCAACCGCCGACCAGCCTGTACCTGCCATGGTCGCCTCTCCTCCCAAATCCAGTCCTTGGCCCCCTGTAGGGTCTCTGCTTGGCAAGAAGAAAAACATCTCACAGCCGACCAATCCAGCACGGAGTCCACTGCTCCTGTGTCGATCCATAAAAGCACTTCCACCCCGTCCAACTTCACCATACAGTATGTGTGTCTATTGGCGCTTGGGGACACAGCATAGACAACGGTGGGGTTGAGAGAGTCATCTTTGTGCCACGGACTTCCTTGCTCGGATCTGTGGCATACCCTGGTGACGTGACGCAAGTGGCCATACCTGCCGCGGCACTTCGCACCTGCCAAACACTCTCTGGCCTTGAAACGGTGCTTCATGGACCCACAACCCAAACATTTGGACTTTCCCAGGGAGGACCTCACATTCCCAGCATTGGGGTCACTCTCCATGCTTCCAATGCTGACCGGGTCCAATGCATGCGCAGTCGGCGATGATCCCAGATGTTGGTGTGACAAGCTTCTCACTCAGCTCCTGTGACAGTTTATCTGCAGCTTCCAGCAGTTGAGCTAACCTGATGGCTGTGGACAGTGTCAGTTCACCTGAAAACATAAGCAGCTTCGACCTAATCGCAGTTCCGTTGGTATACTCCGCCAACTGGTCTCGAATCATCTCCTCTTGCAACGGTCCGAGCTGGCACCCACTGACCAACAGCCCCAAGTCTGCCATGAACCGCTGACTAGACTTGCCCACCCATTGGTGGCGCTGTCGAAACCGAATCTTGCGAACCACAACGTTTTCCAGGGCGTGAAAATAGTGCGCCTTTAGCTCAACCACGTCGTCAGAACTATCACAGTCACCCTGTGTTCTCAGAACATGCTGTTCCTCCACTGCAAGATTGTGCACCAACAGCTCATGTGCCCTCCACTTCTCCAGCTTCCCAAGGTTCAGTGCCACCATATATGTCCGGAAAGCGGCGCACCACTTCGGCCAGGAAACTGATGGCTCGCAGGGGGGCTCCAAAAATGGCCGAATTTCAAACCCACACGCTTCCATACCCTGTTTTAATCCACTTCTATCTTCGTTGCCAAATGTTATGTCTGTATACGGAGCAAAGGATGAGGCCAGGTGTCAAACTGAACACACGTTTATTAAGGAGGCACTACACAGCACACACGCAGCCGTCAAGCAGCAGAGGTGGCAAAGAGACCGCTCCTCCTGCCCGCTGCCCTCTTATAGCTGCGGGTGGTGGTGGAACCTGAAGGTGGAGCCGCCACCCGTACCTCACAAATAAAAGCCTAAACTATAGCATAACACTTAGCAAGGCAAGCTACTGTATGGGATTTACCATTACACACGTGGACAAAATTGTTGGTACCCCTCTGTTAATGAAGGAAAAACCCACAATGGTCACAGAAATAACTTGAATATGACAAAAGTGGTAATAAATAAAAATTCTATGAAAATTAACCAATGAAAATCAGACAGTGCTTTTGAATTGTGGTTCATCAGAATTACTTTAAAAAACAAACTCATGAAACAGGCCTGGATAAAAATGATGGTACCCCTAGAAAAGATTGAAAATAATGTGACTATAGGGACATGTTCAACCAAGATGTGTCCTCTAATTAACATCACAGGTGTCTACAAACTTGTAATCAGTCAGTCGGCCTATTTAAAGGGTGACAAGTAGTCACTGTGCTGTTTGGTGACATGGTGTGTACCACACTAAACGTGGACCAGAGGAAGCAAAGGAGAGAGTTGTCTCAGGAGATTAGAAAGAAAATTATAGACATGCATGTTAAAGGTAAAGGCTATAAGACCATCTCCAAGCAGCCTGATGTTCCTGTGACTACAATTGCACATATTATTCAGAAATTTAAGATCCACGGGACTGTAGCCAACCTCCCTGGACGTGGCCGCAGGAGGAAACTTGATGAAAAATGGAAGAGACGGATAATACGAATGGTAACAAAAGAGCCCAGAACAACCTCTAAACACATTCATGGTGAACTCCAAGGTCAAGGTACATCAGTGTCAGATCGCACCATCCGTCACTGTTTGAGCCAAAGTGGACTTCATGGGAGACGATCAAGGAGGACACCACTGTTGAAAACAAATCAGAAAAAAGCCAGACTGGAATTTGCCAAACTGCATGTTGACAAGCCACAAAGCTTCTGGGAGAATGTCCTATGGACAGACGAGACAAAACTGTAACTTTTTGGCAAGGCACATCAGCTCTATGTTCACAGACGAAAAAATGAAGCATTCCAAGAAAAGAACACTGTCCCTACTGTGAAACATGGAGGAGGTTCTGTTATGTTCTGGGGCTGCTTTGCTGCATCTGGCACAGGGTGTCTTGAATCTGTGCAGGGTACGATGAAATCTCAAGACTATCAAGGTATTCTAGAGAGAAATGTGTTGCCCAGTGTCAGACAACTTGGTCTCAGTCACAGGTCATGGGTCTTGCAACAGGATAATGACCCAAAACACACAGCTAAAAACACCCAAGAATGGCTAAGAGCGAAACATTGGACTATTCTAAAGTGGCCTTCTATGAGCCCTGATCTAAATCCTATTGAACATCTGTGGAAGGAGCTGAAACATGCCGTCTGGAGAAGGCACCCTTCAAACCTGAGACAACTGGAGCAGTTTGCTCATGAGGAGTGGGCCAAAATACCTGCTGAGAGGTGCAGAAGTCTCATTGACAGTTATAGAAATCGTTTGATTTCAGCGATTGCCTCAAAATGTTGTGAAACAAAATATTAAGTTAAGGGTACAATCATTTTTGTCCAGGCCTGTTTCATGAGTTTGTTTTTTTTTAATAATTCTGTTGAACCACAATTCAAAAGCATTGTCTGATTTTCATTGGTTAATTTTCATAGAATTTTTATTTATTACCACTTTTGTCAGATTCAAGTTATTTCTGTGACCATTGTGGGTTTTTCTTTCATTAACACAGGGGTACCAACAATTTGATTTTGTTACTTACTAACCTGAAAAGAACAGGTAAATGATGAGATGGACAACAGGTAATGTGATTCCTTCTCTCGCTTCTGCCAGTCTGAAGGCGAGAGCCAGTGTTGCCAGACGGAAAATGTTGATGTATCGTTCCAGCAGCTTAAAATTATTGTATACACCCAGTTTTCATTCGGATGTGGCTTAGGGTCATCTGCTTCAGTAACATATTATCACAGATCGTGCATAATACAGCCTATAATGCAGTTTTACCTTTAAATAATCTAACAGATCGGTTGAAAAAAAGCACTTCTACCTGTGTGAAGTAGAGGATGAGCCTGTACTAACGGCCCAAAATATCAGTCATACTTATCTATCTTTTATATGCCTTCTGTTGAATCATCATATATCAAGGTCTTGCCTCATAAATATTTTGAGAAGTACTCTATTTATACAATAGTAATAAACAATCAATCTACTTAAACTACTGCTAAAATGCCTCTGATAATTGAAGCAGAAACCTCTTTCAGTTTCATTGAGAACTACAATTCAGTGATATTTTTTGCAGACATTTGCACTTTGCAGCAGCGACAGAAAACTTTAGTACTAATGCCAACAACAGGTTTGAACCACCCAGTAAAACTGGACTCTGCCCCACCCCTTCCACACACACACACACCCCATTCGTTTCTCAACCTGCTCGTGATGTTGCTTACTTGGTGAGTCTGCTGTACCTGCATTAGTGCTGTAACGTACATGAACAATTCAATCGAGTGTACTAGTTTTTATGGATGAATGTACTGTACTGAATCACTCACCGGAGCTGTACTGGAAGCCAGGGATCAGCAGCTGAATCAGCGCCTGAGCAGCAAACGAGCCCCACCCACTCGGTTCAGCCGACTCTCAGTTCAGTGAGTGGTAGACAGTTAGAGCTCCAGTACAGCACTGAGTGATTCAGTGTAACACTATTTATAACGGATCTTTTCAGCTTAACTAGGCACGTTTCATTGAACTGTAGATGCCATCACTAACCTCCATCCGAGGCTGCCTCTCTGCTACTGCAACACGAGTCTTCCGTCTTCTTTTCCACACAGCCCGCGCACGTGAGACGATGCGTAAAAACAAACGTAGTTTGTATGCGCAAAATCCATATTCTGAATGTGTTTGCTAATGTATTAATGTAACCATGTAATGAAGGGGTCAAATTATCATACATTAGGGGAATTTGATCGTACGTCATACAGAGGGCAAAATTATTGTACAAATACAATAATTATCGTACGTCTGGCAACACTGGTGAGAGCTAATCACCACACCATCTCACTTGGAAGAGGGTGCCCTCTTGTGATATAACTTGGAATCTAACCCAACTGGGTATCTTTTAGAGAATCAGAAAATTAAGGCCCTTCTTTTACAAAATTACACAAGGAACATATACAAAATACACAAAATTAAATTGCATAATGTGATCAGAATCAGAATCAGATTTATTGCCATTGTTCATGTAGTACACAAACTAAGAATTTGTCTCGGTGCAATGCTGCAACATTAAACATGATAAAATAAAAGAAATAAACTATACGTGCAATAAAGTGTAGAATAAGAATGAGTAATACTAGTCAGCAGTTTTAAATATATTAGCGAGCAGCAGATATTGTGGAGAACCATATAGTGCAGTCGGTAATGCAAAAAGAAAACAGTGATGATTGACATGAGTCTGGTTGAGCTGCTGTACATAGTGCACGAGAGTCAATAAGTCACTTAGTGTTCAGCAGTCTGATGGCAGAGGGGAAGAAGCTGTTCATGTGACGGGAGGTTTTAGTCTGAATGGACCGAAGTCTTCTACCTGAGGGGAGAGGGGCAAACAGTACGTGACCAGGGTGTTAGGGATCGGCTATGATCCGGCCAGCACGCCTCCGGGTCCTGGAGATGTACAGATCCTGGAGAGATGGGAGCTTGCAGCCGATCACCTTCTCAGCAGTGCGCACTATGCGCTGCAGCCTTAGTCTGTCCCTGGCAGTGGCTCCTGCGTACCACACGGTTATGGAAGTGGTGAGGATGGACTCGATGATGGCTGTGTAGAACTGCACCAACATCTTGGTGGGTAGCTTGAGCTTCCTCAGCTGCCGCAGGAAGAACATCCTCTGCTGGGCCTTTTTGATGAGGGAGCTGATGGTCGGCTCCCACTTGAGGTCCCTGGTGATGGTGGTGCCTAGGAAGTGGAAGGAATCTGCAGTGGTGATGGGAGAGCTTGTGAGGGTGAGGGGGGGCAGAGGGGTTGTTACTTTCCTGAAGTCCACAATCATCTCCACTGTCTTCAGAGCGTTCAGCTGCAGGTTGTTGTTGTTGCACCAGGACGCCAGCTGGGCCACCTCTCTCCTGTAGGCGGACTCGTCGCCGTTGGAGATGAGCCCGATGAGGGTGGTGTCGTCCGCAAACTTCATCAGCTTGACAGACTGGTGGCTGGAGGTGCAGGAGTTGGTATAAAGGGAGAAGAGTAGGGGGGAAAGTACACAGCCCTGGGGTGATCCAATGCTGATGCTAACAGAGTCTGAGACAGACTTCCCCAGCCGCACATGCTGTCTCCGGTCCGTCAGGAAGTCGGTGATCCACCTGCAGAGGGAGTCAGGCACGTTGAGCAGGGACAGCTTGTCCCGGAGAAGAGCGGGGCGGATGGTGTTGAATGCAGAGCTGAAGTCCACAAACAGGATCCTGGCGTAGGTTCTTGGGGAGTCCAGGTGCTGCAGGATGGAGTGGAGGGCCAGGTTGACTGCATCGTCTACAGACCTGTTAGCTCGGTAGGCAAACTGCAGCGGGTCCAGGAGGGGAGTGGTGATGGACTTGAGGTGGGGCAGGACCAGGCGCTCAAAGGACTTCATGACTACAGAGGTGAGTGCTACAGGTCTTTTTTTTTTTTTTTTTTTGTTACTTATTTGTACCTGTAGGTAGATTTGGTTTGCAGTCTGGTGACAAGCCACCGGCTGCTGGTCGCTGCGTGCGCGAGCGCCCTAAACCTACATGTTTTTGGTATGCGGGAGGAAACCGGAGAAATCCCGGAGTAAACCCACGCAACACGGGGAGAACATGCAAACTCCACACAGCTCACTGTTGGTTGGGGGCTGGGATCGAACCCACGATCTCATGATCCCCGCGATCCCCCGGCCGAGGGTAAAACTGTGCTGCCACAGTGATAAACCACTGCGCCACCGTGCAGCCCCAGGTCTGTAGTCGTTAAGTCCAGTGATCCGTGGCTTCTTGGGGACAGGGATGATGGTGGAGGATTTGAGGCAGGTCGGCACGTGGCATAGCTTAAGGGAGGTGTTAAAAATGTCTGTGAAGACAGGAGCCAGCTCTTTCACACAGTGTCTCAGGGTGGAGGGAGACACGCCGTCCGGACCGGGGGCCTTGCGCGGGTTCAGTCTGGAGAACTGTCTGAGCACGTCCTGCTCACTGATGACAAGGGCAGGGGGGGAGGGGGGGCCGCCTTTGATGAAGTAGGGACCGTGGAGGCAGTGGAGCTGGGGGGAGGGGGGGAGTTGGACACAGCTGACGAGGTGTCAAAACGGGCATAGTGTTGGGACAGTCTTTGACAAAGGGCTTTGTCATCCTGACCTTTAGGAGCCTGAGGCCGATAGTTGGTGATTTGCCTCAGTCTTCTCCACACAGAAGCAGAGTCGTTAGCAGTGAACTGCTGCTGGAGTCTCTCAGAATACACAGATTTAGCTCTCCTCAGCTCTCTGTTAAACCGATATTTGACCTCCCTGTAGTGGTCCCTGTCTCCACTTTTCAACGCTGCTTCCTTCTCCTTCCTGATCTGTCTGTGATCACACATTACGATGTGTCACACACTCCCTGACAAAATAGAAATGGCTCCTGACAGTTAAAACCTTCACCCCTCCCTCCCACAACTAAATTCAACACCTAATCCAAATTTTCAATATAACACAGCGGTGATGTATGTGTAAGGTGTGTATGTGTGGGGGAGGTAAGGTGTGAAACATGTTGGTAGTGGAATATGATGAGGTACCATCCATGCTGGTATGTAAAGTGAGCTAAGTGTTGCAACAGTGGGATGCGGCTGCAGTGATGGTTCACCTAGTGTTTCGTATGTGAACATCTACTTTGGCCTTATCTCTCTAGTTGACCTTCTAATATCACTGGATTGGGCCACTACAGGAGTCTGTGAGAGTCTCCCTTCTTCACTTGAAGCTAAAAGTTCATCCTCTGCACTGTCTGATTCTGGTGGGACTAGGTCATGTACTGGAAGTATGTCTGACTAGCTATCCTCCAGGCCAAGATCCTGAATGACGGGTCCACCAGCATGATTCTCTTCCCTTACAGGTGCTCTGATCTGCATTTCTTCCCTTATAGGTACTTGTACATGGCTGTTTGATCTTACAGGGACTAGATCTGTCTGAACTGAGGTAGGTACGTTATAGTAAGTGCTCTCCTTTACAGGCTCTGTTCCTTTCACACGAACTTGGGACGAAAACCTTACACTACTTTCTTCAGAGTCTGGGTCACTTGTTTCACTTTGGTGCCCCCTCTTGTTTCCTTCACCTGACTGATTGATTGGTTTTGTACATTGTTTAAACGGGTCACCACATATTCAGCTATGATGTATATAGGCTTTTATAGTAGTGTTAGTTTTACTTTCCATGGGTAATCCCTTTGTCTGTCATGCGTGTGTTTCTGTCATTTGGTTGTCTACTGTCATGCTGCTGTTACACTGTTATTTCCCAGTTTGGGATCAATAAAGTACATCTATCTATCTATCTATCTATCTATCTATCTATCTATCTATCTATCTATCTATCTATCTATTTCTTTGGCATAGGCTCAGGATTCTGTGGTGGCATCTCAACTGGTAAGTCATTCACAAGTACTAATAGGTTACGATGGAGCGTCCTAGTCTTCTGTTTCTGTCCTGCCTCACAGTACACTACATACACAGGGTTGTCGGCTACCTGTTCTTTGACAACATCAATGCTCTTTTCCCAATATGACTTGAATTTCCTGGCACCCCCTCTCTCACCAAAATTCCTAACAAGGACCCTGTCCCCAGGGTGCAAGACTACACCCCTGAGTTTTCTTGTCATAATAGGATTTGCCTCATGCAGCGGATAGTTTACTGTTCTCACTGGCTATCTTGCATGCTTCAGTCATCTTTTGTGCCCACTTCTCTGCATAACTCTTGTGAGACACTGCGTTTTTCTCCCCAGTCAGGCCAAACAACAAATCTGCAGGGAGACGGGGGTAACGCCCATACAAGAGAAAATAGGGAGGATTCCCTGTGGACTCGTGTCGTGTACAATTATGAGCATACACTGTCTGCTGGAGATGATCTTTCCAGTGTTTGTTTTTGTTGTCACCAAGTGTCCTAAGCATCTGCAAGAGGGTTTGGTTAAACCTCTTGGCAGGATTGCATTGGGGATGGTATGGTGTGGTCCTTGAATGTCCAATTCCAGCTTTCTCTCTTAGAGTCCTGAAAAGGTCAGTTTCAAACTCATGACCCTGGTTGTGATGCAGCCTGCCAGGATATCCAAACCACTGGATGAAGTCACCAAAGATGCGCTCAGTTGCTGTCTTCCCTGATTTATTTTTGGTTGGGTATGCTTGAGCAAATCTTGTGAAATCAGGTTCAGGTTTAGGTTCAGGTTACTTTATTTGTACCCGCAGGTAGATTTGTTTTGCAGTCAGGTGACATCCATATTTAAAAACCACAATTACATTCAATATGAACACAAACACAGGCACACATGAAGCTGACTATAAACATGATAAAAGTACTCAAGGCTCCACCAATCAGGACATAGGACAAAGAGATAAGAGAAAAAACCCCCCACTCTACTACAACCAGGATATATTCATATCCACCTCAACTGGGCTCTAGGTGAAGGTAATCTATACACACAGGGTCCAAAGGCGAGTTTGAAATGATTGTACCCATAGGGGCATGGACATGTCCTGTAAGTTGTTTTTTTTTGTTTGTTTGTTTTGTTTATACAAGGACATTTCCTTGTGACGTATTCCTCAACTTCCTGCTTCATAAATGGCCAGTAAAACATCTCGCTAGCTAGAGACAGTATTCGTTCTGTGCCACTGTGTCCCATGTCATCATGGAGGACTGTAATACTGTGGCTTTGTATTTAGCTGGGAGGACAAATCAGAACTGGAAAGCAAGATGGCAACAAAGAAACTTGGTTCAGCCTGGGCCAGTATGAAAACTATTGCAGGCCTTCAGAGGACAGAGCGCAGTAATTGTGTGTTTTTAGATGGTTTTAATTCAGACACAGAGCTGGCTAATGCTCTTAATTGTTTTTATGGTCGTTTTGACTCCTTTGATTTTAGCACTGAAACCCAAGATTTGAAACAGAAACTCAAAGACAATCAGCACTTTAATATTGAGGTGCAGGATGTTAAAAGGGAGTTCTGCGCTGTAAAAGTGAACAAAAGTCAGGGCCCTGATAATATATGTGGGCGCTTGGTAAAGTCCTGTGCACATGAATTGAGTCCTATATTTCATTACATTTTCAATAAGTCCTTACAGACACAACATGTGCCTAAGATCTGGAAAGATGCCGTGGTTGTTCCCGTTCCAAAATCCAGCTGTCCTAAAATGGTAAACGACTTTAGACCAGTTGCTTTGACTTCAATTGTAATGAAAATTTTTGAAAAACTGGTCAAATGCGAGGTCCTAAAGCAGACTGAGCATGCATTGGATCCTCTGCAGTTTGCCTATAGGCCTCACAGAGGAGTGGAGGATGCCACTGTCACTCTGTTTAACATGCTTTTTAAACATCTGGATTTTAATGGGACACACGCCAGGCTTTTATTTGTGGACTTTTCCTCCGCCTTTAATACAATCCAACCTTATATCTTAGCTGAAAGGCTCCTGCAACAATTTGATTTGAGCAATAATCTGGTGGGTTGGATTCTGGATTTCTTAACCAACAGGACGCAGAGAGTAAGGGTCAATGGTACATTGTCTGACCTAAAGTGCTCTTCTACTGGCTCTCCTCAGGGGTGTGTGTTGTCACCACTACTCTTCATCCTGTACACAAACATGTGTCGGAGCAGACATGACAACAGACATATCATAAAGTATGCTGATGATTCAGTTATTGTCAGTCTCCTCCAGGATGGTGAGAGTGGCCACGGCCCAGTAGTTGATGATGTTGTTCACTGGTGTGAGGATTCCTACCTGCAGCTGAATATGACAAAAACTAAAGACATGATTATTGACTTTAGGAGGAAAACTCCCAGGCACAAAGTCACCATACTAAATGGCCAGACCACCGAATGTGTACAATCCTACAAATATCTTGGGACGATTATTGATAGTAATTTAAAGTTTGAAGAGAACTGTGAAAGGGTGTGCAAAAAGGGTCAGCAACATTTGCAGTGCTTGAGAAAACTTGCACACTTCCAAATTGACCGAACCATAATGACAATGTTTTATCTGGCTTTTATTGAATCTGTTTTATCCTTTTCTTTAGTGTCATGGTTTGGTCAGATAAAACTGAAACAGAGGAAATCCTTGGATCAGGTGGTCCAGTCGTTTGCTTGGTGAGTCACAGCTGAGCCTGACATCCCTGTACACCAGACAAGTACAGAGGCTGGCTACCTCCATTTTAAATGATGACTCCCACCCTTTGCACTGCAACTTTCAGCTTCTTCCCTCAAGACGGAGGTTTGCTGTCCCAAAAAGTAAAACCCAGCGCTACAAAAACAGCTTTGTTCCTGCTGCTGTCAAAGAGTTGAACAAGCTGTAACAATATATTGCACATAATTTAGGTACCTATTTATTAACTCCATTTTATATTTACTTATTTTTGTAGGATGTTACTTGGGTTCTAAATATTTTACTGAGTTTTAGACCTTTGAGTTTTTAACCTCTTTGACTAGTTTTTAACTTTTAATATGACTCTTCTCTCTTACCTCTGGTTTTTCTCTCATCGCTTTGTCTTTTTATACCCTGATTGATGGAGCCTTGAGTATTTTTATCATGTTCATAGTCAATTTCATGTGTGCCTGTGTTTGTGTCTATGTTGAATGTAATTTGTGGCTTGTAAATATGGATGTCACCAGACTGCAAAACAAATCTACCTATGGGTACAAATAAAGTAACCTGAACCTGAAGTTGCTGTCTTTTACTGGTACAAGAGTCCATTGTCAAGATATAGTTTGCTCCATTCATGGAGTCTCTTTGCTCCTCCCCTCACTGTTTGTCATATTTTGTTTGTCATTACAGCATTTATCTCTTTTAGCCAAATGAGCTCTCCTACTACTAAATCTTCTCTTTGAGCCTTGGCCAGCTCCTCATTACTGATTGCTAGGAGTGGTGTTGAAGGCTCGAGGCTGGTGTCAGCAGTGAGTGCCAGGGCAGCAACCCAAGCTATGTGTTGTTGCTGAGCTGCTTTAGTCCCATTCCATGTAGCTTGCACCACTTCATGAGACAGCTCCTCAGTGCACTCTGTCAAATACTTGTCAATGTCAAGTGGCATGCGGGACAGTGTGTCAGCATCTGTGTCTCAAACCGGAAATCTGACAACTCCCCAACCCATCGGTGCCCAACAGCACTGAGTTTAGCAGTGCTCATCACATAGGTGAGTGGGTTATTGTCCGTATAAACAGTAAAGTGTGGGGCATAATGCAAATAGTCTCTGAACTTTTCACACACTGCCCATTTCAGTGCCAAGAATTCTAATTTCCCACTATGCAGACAGTAGTTTTTCTCAGCTTGCGAGAGTGTTCTGGAACCATACCCTATAACTGAGGTGTCTGTGTGTAGCAAGAAGGGTAAGTTGAAGTCTGAGTAGGCTAAGACAGGAGGATGGGTGAGCATGTCAGTGAGTTGCTCTAGTGCCCCCTGATGTTCACCAGTCCACTCTACATGAGCACTGGAGGATAGCTGAGGGTCCTTGGACTTTTTTTTTTTATCAAGACTGAGCTAGTGACATGCCAGGCTTAATCTAAAGAAGCTCATATATAAGTTTTGCAATGCGTGAGAAGTCCTGTATGTAGCTACGGTAATAGCTAAGGAAGCCTAAAAGTCGCCTCACATCATCAACAGTCTGGGGCATTTTGGTCTTGAATGACTGCACAGCCTCCAGATCTCTTGGGTCAATGTGAACACCCTCTGCAGATACAAGACAACCTACATATCTTACTTGCCTGTGAAACAGTTCACATTTCTCAGGTCTTAACTTCACGCCATGATGCTGAAGTGCTCTCAGAATTTTGTGACACTATGTTGACACCTTCAACATGTTCTTCAAAAGTTTTGGCATAGTAAAGGATGTCATCTAAATAGGCAAACCTGCATTCATCCCTGAGTTCATTCAACATCTCTTCCATACCCCTCTGGAAGGCTGCGGGTGCACTGGAGAGGTCAAAGGGTATTCTAACCCACTCATATAACCCCCACGGAGTTACAAAGGCTGTGAGATGTCTTCAGCCTTTTGCCATAAACCCTTGATGGTAGACCTTCCCTTGATCAAGAATACTGAAACAAGAGTGGCCTCCCAGTGTGTCGGTCAGATCATGGATCTGGGTCAGTGGGTTCCTATCAGGGATGTTTTTTTAGTTCAATAAGCGGTAGTTAATACAAAAGCGTAATGGACCATCCTTTTTGCGAACACATGCAACAGGGGCTGCATAAGGGAACTTTGATTTGATGATCCACCCTTTTGCCAAAAGGTCTTGAATATACTCTTTTGCTTCTGCAAATAATGGCTTTGGGACAGAGCTGTAAGCCTTTTGTACAGGAATATCATCTTTTAGGTTTAGTGACATCTATACAGTAAACTTGGAATACAACCGATATCGTTTGCATCCCTTGCAAAAGCAGCTGACTCTGTCATGTTCGGGGTTGTCACCCCGAGCATGACTCATGGCTGTTGGGTTTAATTATTGCTTATTAATTTCAGCTGGCGGATTGAGCCTCGCTCTCCGCCAGTCCCACAGCCACGTCTCCTCCTCACCAAGCTTCCACCAGCTGTATGGTTCACCACATACATACTCACACACTGATGCACGCATGCACGCGCACACACACACACACACACACACACACACACACACACACACACACACACACACACACACACACACACACACACTCACATTCACAATCATGCACACACACATAGTCCTATCAGTCACGCACCTGTTGCCACACGGCCATTAGGGCTTTGTACAAATAGCAGGGCAGTACGACCAGCTGGCGTGGCAGCTTAGCAATGTCAACCTTGGACATCTGGACTCGCTTCTGTTGATTTACCCCTGGACTGAATTGTGTTGTTCCCTCAGAGCCTTTCCACTCCGACACTGTTGTAAGTGTTTCCCTGTGCCTTTTTCTCAATTCCTGCTTAATTGGAGCGCGTTAGACATTCCCGTTCACCGACCAAGTTTGTAGCCGGGTCTCTTTCCCTTTTGCTGTGACTGTATTTGGACCTTCTACACATTCACCCATTGTAAATAAACACGTTACTTACTTTGCGTTTTGGGCTCGCTGCTATTTCATATGTTCGCTGCGAAGTTATGCAGTGAACATGACAGTCTCTTCATACAGCATGGTTTTTACAACCACTTGCTGCTCCTCTGAAAGGTGGCTTAGGTCAACTGGTGGCTGCCAAAGAGTACCTGAACAGTTTGGAGCAGGTGGGAGAGTAGTGGCACTCTGGACCTTTGTGTCTCTACAGTAATATCAGTTCCTAATTGTTTTGACTCAAACAGGATTCTTTGCTTCAGCCCAATAACACGGTAGAGGAACTGCTGAGGGGTCTCATCCAAATTTTGTTTTGTGGACATTAGCTCTTGAAATAGTTCTGTGCTATTCCTCTCCTCTAAGTGTGACTGAAGGAATGCCTTGAGCTCAGCTACAGTCATATCTTCCTTATTGACAAGAATGTCCTTGAAATCTCCTGGTTTAATTATTCTCAGTACACCTCTCACAATCTCAGAGTCAGTGAAATTGTCTTTTATCACCTTCTCTATCTGCCTGCACAAGCTGTTATAACTAATGCCAGGGTTTACTCCGGGTTTACTCTGGGATTTCTCCGGTTTCCTCCCACAGGCCAAAAACATGCAGGTTAGGTTAATTGGAGACTGTAAAGTGGCCCTAGGTGTGAATGTGTGTGTGAATGGTTAAGGGATAGCGCCGTACCGTGGCTGCTTCATCCATCCAGGTGGATGCCCTCAGTTTCCCCTCGGGGGATCAATAAAGTATACAAAATCAAAAATCAAAAAATCAAAATGAATGATCTCCAATTTGACGCACTTGAACTTTAAATTCATGATGGTGAAGGTAGGAAAGACCCTTTAGAGACACTTCTTGTTCAGGTCATAGGTGTCTGGAAGAATCAGTCCATGTCTCAGAGTGAGGTGGGATCCAGTTTTTCTGTGTGGGTATAGGTTGTGCTGCAGCTTGTGATGTGGGAACGTGCACAAGTTGAACAAGCTTTTTACCCAAATCTTCATAATCCAACAACACCCTTTGGACATTTTCTGGCAAAACACTAGCACCGACATCCTCAGCTGTCTCAATGACTAGCTGGGCATTTGCTGTTTCAGGAAGAGCTACACTCATTGTGTCAGTGAATGGTGTACTAATTGTGGCTGGTTGGGCTAACTCAACAGGTGGGATAACATTACTTTGAGACTGGACAACCTCATCGACAATATCTTTAAGGGCAAGCAATTCACTCAGGCCCCTATCCTCAGCCTCTAGCAGGTCCTTACTGTACACGGAAGCATGGATGCACTCGAAGCACCCCTCTGCATCTTCACTGGAAAACTCTGCAGCATCCTTGCCAGAGACAGGGCCGACATTACATAGAAGGCAATGTGGAAAAGTTCGCTGGATGACAGAGAAAGCAGGCTTTTCCTGATGACCCACATCAGGGTCTTCCTCTTGCTGTCTGCCATGTCAACATCTCTCCCAGTCCTACACAGCAGGTCGCTTTTGGATACAGCTCCTCTCCCAAGTCGTCACAGGTCCCTAGATCATGTCAACCTGTCACCTACTGGTACAACATGTCGCACAGCCAGCCCTATCAGTCGCAGGTCTAGTAGGTTGTGAGATTAGCTCGTGACCAACATGATAAGCCTATCCCGGAATGAGCCCCCAAGAATCTGGAACAGGCCCTGGCATACAGGTACATCTCAAAAAATTAGAATACCATGATAAAGTTCAATATTTTTTGTCACTCAATTCAGAAAGTGAAACCCATATATTATATAGATTCATTACACAGAGAGTGATCTATTTCAAGTGTTTATTTATTTTAATTTTGATGATTATGGCTTACGGGCAGCGCGGTGGTGGAGTGGTTAGCACTGTGGCAGCAGAGCAACTCACCCTTGGCCGGGGGATCCTAGGTTCGATCCCAGCCCCCGACCAACAGTGATCTGTGTGGAGTTTGCATGTTCTCTTCGTGTCTGTGTGGGTTTACTCCGGGATTTCTCCGGTTTCCTCCCACATGCCAAAAACATGCAAGTTATGTTAATTGGCATCAAAACTGGGGATTCTAAATTGTCCTTAGGTATGACTGTGAGAGTGAATGGTTGTCTGTCTCTCTGTGTTGGCCCTGTGATGGACTGGCGATCTGTCCAGGGTGTACCCTGCCTCTCGCCCAAAGATGCTGGGATAGGCTCCAGCCCCCCCACGACCCAAAAAGGATTAAGCGGAAGAAGATGAATGAATGAATGATTATGGCTTACAGCCCATGAAAACCCCAAATTCAGTTTCTCAAAAAATCAGAATATTACATAAAATTAATTTTAAAAAATAGTTTATTAATAGAAATGTTTCACCGACTGAAAAGTATGTCTATGTACACACTCAATACTTGGTTGGGGCTCCTTTTGGATTAATTTACTGCATCAATGTGGCGTGGCATGGAGGTGATCAGCCTGTGGCACTGCTGAGGTGTTATGGAGGCCCAGGTTGCTTTGATAGTGACCTTCAGCTCGTCTGCATTGTTGGGTCTGGTGTCTCTCATCTTCCTCTTGACAGTAACTCCATCAATTCTCTAAGGGGTTTAGGTCAGGAGAGTTTGTTGGCCAATCAAACACAGTGATGCCATAGTCATTAAACCAGGCTTTGATACTTTTGGCAGTGTGTGTGTGTGTGTGTGGGGGGGGGGGTGCCAAGTACTGCTGGAAAATGAAATCAGCTTCTCCATAAAGCTTGTCAGCAGAAGTAAGCATGAAATGCTCTAAAATTTCCTGGTAGACGACTGCGCTGACTTTGGTCTTGATAAAACACAGTGGACCAATACCAGCAGATGACATGGTTCCTCAAACCATCACTGACTGTGGAAAGTTCACACTAAACCTCAAGCAACTTAGATTCTGTGCCTCTCCCCTCTTTCTCCAGATTCTGGGACTTTGATTTCCAAATCAAATGCAAAATTTACTTTTATCTTAACAGATGTCATCTGCTGGTGTTGGTCCACTGTGTTTTATCAAGACCAAAGTCACTGCAGTCATCTACCAGGAAATTTTAGAGCACTTCATGCTACCCTCTGCTGACAAGCTTTATGGAGAAGCTGATTTCATTTTCCAGCAGGACTCAGCACCCCCCACACTGCCAAAAGTATCAAAACCTGGTTTAATGACCATGGCATCACTGTGTTTGATTGGCCAGCAAACTCTCCTGACCTAAACCCCATAGACAATCTATGGAGTATTGTCAAGAGGAAGATGAGAGACACCAGACCCAACAATGCAGATGAGCTGAAGGTCACTATCAAAGCAACCTGGACCTTCATAACACCTCAGCAGTGCCACAGGCTGATCACCTCCATGCCACGCCACACTGATACAGTAATTAATCCAAAAGGAGCCCCGTCCAAGTATTGAGTGTGTACATGGACATACTTTTCAGTTGGCCAACATTTCTATTAAAAAAATAGTTTTTAAAATTAAGTTTATGTAATATTCTGATTTTTTGAGAAACTGAATTTGGGGTTTTCATGGGCTGTAAGCCACAATGATCAAAATTAAAATAAATAAACACTTGAAATATATCACTCTCTGTGTAATGAATCTATATACTATATGGGTTTCACTTTCTGAAATGAGTGACAAAAAATATTGAACTTTTTCATGGTATTCTAATTTTTTGAAATGTACCTGTCAGGGCTGCCAACAGATTATATGTTGTCCTGAAAAGAACAGGTAAATGATGACATGGACAACAGGTAGTGTGATTCCTTCTCTCACTTTTGCCAGTCTGAAGGCGTGAGCTTATCACCACACCATCTCACTAGGAAGAGGGTGCCCTCTTGTGACATAACTTGGAATCTAACCCCACTGGGGATCTTTTAGAGAATCAGAAAATTAAGGCCCTTCTTTTACAAAATTACACAAGGAAAATATACAAAATACACAAAATTAAATTACGTAATGTGATCCGCACTACGGTGTGTCACGCTTTTTTTGCAGCTGCATTGATGGTAAAGGCAAGTTAAATTTGTGTTTATTTTGAAAACAAAGCCTTATCTGGAAATTGTGGCAAATTAAAAGTCAAAAAAATATGGCGATACAATGATCCCAGCCTTTAATTTCAGTTGATTTTGAGCGGATGAGCTGAAAAGCTGGTAACAGACAGACAGACACACATACACAGACACATGGAGTGATTACCGTATGCCTACGTTGCCTTTGCACCGAGGCATAAAAATATTGAAGCAAAAGAATTAAAATTAGGATCACAAAGAAAAATGCTGGAGTAAAAGATTTACATATACGTAGTTACACGAAGGTAAAATATCAAAATTTCCAAAAGTAAAAGCATAATTATTGCTATGAAGGGAGTTCATAACAGTGAGCAGCGTGATGCGCAGCCGGCTGGTGTCGTCATCCTGCTGACATATATAAGGGAGAGTCGACCATCTTATGGCCTCTTCTTTGGCAACTCATCCTCTATAGCATGTCGGGAGCTGAGTGCTAATATATGTAGTGTTCATTAACAGTTTATGTAATAAAGTTCGAGTTCCAGCACAATATCCTCGTCCATCATCATTCCCAGGTTTGTGAACATAACATTTGGCGACGAGAATTTACAAACCATGGAAGCATGCCTAAGACCGCTGAAGCCTTTCCTCGAGTCCCCAGGTGAACCGGACATCCTCTGGCCACGATAGCTGGATGCGTCCAAGACCTACATTGCAGCATTGGACCTGGGAAAGTTGGATAAAGGAAGGAAGTGGGCACTGCTTGTCCACAACCTGGGCATAGAAGGTCAGAGGATTTTCCACATGCTTGGTCCGACAGACTCGTATGTACATGCTGTGGAGCTATTACTAACTAACTAACCTGCACTTATATAGCGCTTTTCTAGTCACAAAGACCACTCAAAGCGCTTTCATTAATACTAACCCTCTGTTCTAAGGGCCTATAGGAAACAGATATCTAGGGACAATTTAGAACAGCCAATTAACCTAACATGCATGTCTTTGGCATGTGGGAGGAAACCGGAGAAATCCCGGAGTAAACCCACGCAACACGGGGAGAACATGCAAACTCCACACAGATCACTGTTGGTCGGGGGCTGGGATCGAACCCACGATCCCACGATCCCCACAATCCCCCGGCCAAGGGTAAACTGTGCTGCCGCAGTGCTAACCACTGCGCCACCGTGCAGCCCTATTAGCTAGCTACTTTACTACACGGGACAAAGTGCTAGCATGACGAATTCAGTTCCGCCAGAGGCGACAGGGAATTGGTGAGTCCACCCAGCAATTCATTGCCGACTTAAGACATCTGGCTAGCATGTGCCGCTTTGGACTGTTGGAGGACGAGATGGTGCGGGACCAGTTAGTTGAGCACATGAGTAACCCGAGGCTAAGGGCTAAGATGCTAATAGTGCCAAATGACATGATGCTAGCTAGCATGATAGCGCTAGCGTTCCAGCTTGAGTCAGCAGATAGGTTAGTATCAGAGCTAGGTGTGCACCAACAACAGAAGCAGCTTGGATAGACAACGTTAGCCAGCGCGATGGGCAGGGAGGAATATGAAGGCACGGTAGATGAGTATGAGGTGAACGCCATTAACCGGAGGACCACTCTGAGAGGCCCCATGTGTGGTAATTGTGGTTCCCTGACGCACGATGAGAGAGCACGTTTGCCCGGCGAGAGGACAGCGTTGCAACAAGTGTGGATGTTACAATCATTTCGCCAAAGTGTGCCAGTCGCCAACACCGTGGGCGTCACCAAGTAAGCAAAACTGCCCCCCAACGACCAACATCCACGCGGTAAGCCCTGAAATTAATGCATATGCATACTGCATGGTTGAATTAGATGGCGTGGCGGTACCGCTGCTGCTTGACACTGCAGCAGTTAGGTTGATGCTGAATTGGGCCACGGTGAAGAAATTTTTCCCAGACCACCGAATAAGAAAGAACCCAGCGGAGCTGTACAGATACGGCAGTCACAGACTCTGTAATGTAGGGACAGTCCAACTAACAGTCTACTACAAGTCGAAGATTGTTTATGACTTCTAGTTCCAAGTGTCTATGCATGGCAACAACATTATGGGATGTGACCTCTTCTATAGACTGTGCCTCACTATCCGCGACAGCACCAGGTTCACATGGTCCGTTTATGGCAAGTGGGACACGACGGACAGTTACGACGATGATGTGGTGTGGGACGAGAGTATAAGGGGCGACACTGACACGAAACCAACCGTCCCGTGTACACAGGAGGAGAGCTTCCCGGAGGTGGGGCAGCAGCCAGACCTGCCTCAGATCCTCGCTCAGCCAGAGACTACTGAGGCCACTGCAGAGTTGCAGGAGAGGGAGTCCGTGCATGCAGAAGACCTCAGGACACAGCAACCAGGCACAAACACTATCTATGACACGGCACAACGACAACAACAAAGCACATCAGACAGGAGAGAAGAAGAGTCAGACTGCTTCAGTACCCATGCTCTGAGCCAGTCTACGGGGGTTACGACTGAGCTGACAGTCAGACTCCAAGTCATGGACTGGGTTCGTGTTCGCATCAATGAGAGACCAGGACAGCGGCTGACCATGTCACAGCCGACGGGACCGCGGACACCGCTGAGCATCGTGGTGAAACTGGGATCAGCGTGCTTTCGACTGACGGATGGTTCGGTTCGGCATGCAAACCAACTCTGGCGTGTCCAGGTGGCTGCTCCAGATGGTGAGGCTTCACGGGAGTCAGCTGATGCAGTGTGGGACCCGGGCCCCAACATTATTAAGATCAGGCCTGGTCCTGGGAGCCCAGCATCTCCAGGGGCACGTCTGCCATGGGCCCGCTACAAGGCCCCTCTGGCAGAACCGCCTTCCCCATGGAAAACTGTACAAAAAAAAAGGTGACTGTTTAGTTAGGAGCGCGGCTGGCAAAGTGGCAGAATAATCCATTCAGCCGCATTGGGTCCAGCGGCGGTCCACCTACTGACCCTAGTTCATGAGTTCTAATGCATACCAAATTGAGGAGGGCCTTAATTAGAAGTGTTCTGTGTTTTTCCGGGGGGGGGGGGGGGGTGTTATGAAGGGAGTTCATAACAGTAAGCGGCATGATGACGCAGCCAGCTGGTCTTGTCATCACATTGACATATATAAGAGAGAGTCGGCCATCTTATGGCCCCTTCTTTGGCGACTCGTCCTCCATAGAATATCAATATTAAATCAGAACGGTTTGGAATGTTTCACACTTACGTGTAATGAATATTGAGAGTTTCTTAAATAATCTTGCAAAAAAATAAGTTTGTCCAAACATTAATTTATTGAAATACAGTAGCAGTTTCTGGTATAAACAGTAAACATGTAATATTCTTATTTAGCATCCAGTCTGTTCTCTTCACAGCTGCTCTGACTGCTGACCCTCAGGTTCACCACCATGGACCTCAGAGAGACAAAGAAGAAAGAAAAAAAGCAAAAAAATATGATTATTGTTACAGATGTGATATATATATATATATATATATATATATATATATATATACAGTATATATATGTATATACAGATGTCATGTTTCTCCTCAGCTTAATAAATTGCTTGGTTTAGTGAATGAATCATTTTAAAGTGAGTGAATGAAGTATGTCACACCGTGGTGTTTGTCTATTTCTGACATTAGTATTAAGACTTAAAAAAATCTGCTGAAGTTTAGAGAAAACTATTTAACAGGTTAAATGAATGTAACCAAGCAGTCCCCATACAGAAAGAAATGGGACATTAGGAAAAAAAAGTGTGACCGAGCATAAACTTTAAGAATCAAATATTGCAGTTGCAGGAGTTATTAGCGTTTTAATATTGAAATTGCTGCATAATTTAAGCATGAATCTTACTTTTAAATGCTGTTTTGCTTTGTTCAGGTCGCCACTGTGGTCCGCCATGTTTTTCAAGTGAGGAATACTGGGTCTTGTAGTTTTTACCAATGACCTGAAAACTTCAGGAAGAAAGTACCTCGTTCTTCCTCTGCAAAACTAAACAGCAAAACCAGTGTGAAAACAATCAATGTGATGAATAAATGGTGTAGTTGCTGAATACGTTTTTTTTTCCACTAACAACTGCTATTTTATAACAGTTCAGCAAGCGATTATAACAGTTCAGCGAGAAACCAATTGTGACAGGAAATCGCTGTGCTGTAAAAAGTTTGCACTGCCGCCTCTACCGGCCCGGCATAGTAACAACAATTACAATACCTTTTCCCCTGGCTCCATTACACGGAAATGGTGAGTTGAATTTGTGTTTGTTTTAAAAACAAAGCCTTATCTTGAAATTCTGGCAAATTAAAAGTCGAGAAAATATGGCCATACACGAATGATACAAGCCTTTAGTTGCACTTAATTTGAGGCCTATCTGGATACAGCGGCAATATGGCTGCCGAGTCATCTTTTTTTTTTTTCCAAAACTTTATTAAGAACAAGGTGAAAGTACAGAGTTTTGACGTAGATGGTGATAAACATGGCAATTAACAATTTTTTTATCTAAATTGTGTAGTTCAGTCAACAGTCTTACAAGAGGTAAGAAGGATAAAATAAAGTAGTAAGAATAGTAAATAATAATAAGATAAAGTAACTAAAAGCATAATAAAAGTAGACAAAAAGAGAAACGGGGGGTTCTTTTCAGTCCAGAGTGTCCAGAGTTCTAGGGGTTTTCCATGAGTTTCCCATCATCGACCAAACAGTGGAGTTTCACAGCATTCCGCTTCTTCATGTGTTTCAGTGATGAGAAAAAAAGGCAGAGTTCTTTATGAAATACATTAAAATTTGGCTTGCATTTTAAAAATCTATTTTTGTGTACATAAAATTTTCCCAAGATTACGAGGGTGTTAATAGACATATCATGCAATGAGTTCTTAATAATAAAGCCATACAAAATATTCTGACAGTTAAAAACAGGGGTTGGTACATGTTTAGATAACCAGTGATGAAAATCATCCCAAAACGCAATGGTGCACATACAGTAAAAGAAAATGTGATCTGTACTTTCTATATTTTCATTACAAAAGGAACAGTTATTGTTCTCAAAGCCAAAGCGTTTACTTAGAAACTCAGCAGAAGGATAAATTCCATTTAAAACTTTATAGTGGATCTCTTTTGCTTTTGGTGAAATAGGAAATTTAAAGAATTTAGATCTTAGAATTTGAGCTTCTTTTTTGGAGAAAAAATTAAGAATAGCAGCTCTAGAAACTGTTGCTGGGAAGATTTCTTTATTAAATATTTTCCTAATCGTTAAATTGTTTAATTTTGAGTCATCTAGGCGGAAACCATTCACCAAAAGCAAAGGGAGGTTTGGGCAAGAGCCAAATCTATTTAAAGTTGAGGCCATTAGTATAACTGTCTGAGGTATTGCCTCCATTACTTGGTTATATTCTCGTTTATCATTTATGTTATATTTAGCACAGAAATTCTCAAAAGTTAAAATGCTCCCTGTGCTGTCTAATAAGTGTAGTACAGACCAAATGCCCTTATTTTGCCAGTTTTGTAGGAATATTGATTTGTGTTTATATAGTACATATCTACAATTCCACAGAGGGGTCATATGAGGGCTAAAATTATGTTTGTAAATCAATCTCCAATATAGTAAGACCTGTTGATGAAATGAGGAGAGTTTATAGGGGAGCTTTTTTGGGTCATAGTCACATCTGAACAGGAATTCAATGCCCCCAAATTTAGCAAAAATTTCATTGGGAATATGAAACCAGAAATGTTTGGGTTGTTTAATAAATTGTCTCAGCCAGTTAATTTTGATGGTGCCATTAATGCATTCAAAGTCTATAGCTTTAACACCACCTTCCTCATATTCTTGAATCATGGTACCTTTTTTAATATAATGTGTTTTCCCTTTCCAGATATAATTGAAAATGGTTTGATTGATGGCTTTAACTGCATCTTTGGGCATTGGTAATGAATGGGCTGGATAAATAAATCGGGAGATGCATTCCATTTTTGTCAGAAATGTTCTTCCTATGATGGAAATATCTCTTTGAGACCAGGAGTTGAGATAAGTTTTTGATTTCTCCAAGCAATTCCATATATTGAGCTTGACTAATGGATCAGCATCTTTAGTGATATGCATGCCCAAATATTTCACTGTTTGTTTGACGGGAATGGTATGAATGGCTGATAGACTGCAATCATGAATAGGTAATAATTCACATTTACCTAGATTCAGTTTAAGCCCAGAGGCTTTAGAGAAAACATCTATATAATTAAGAATTTTAGGGACTTGATCAGAGTTGTGCATGAATATGGCTGTGTCGTCAGCCAGTTGGCTGATTGTTAGTTGTTTTCCAAATACTGTTAATTTATCAAAGTCAGAGGTTTTTATAAAAATTGAGAGCATTTCAGCTGCTGCAATGAACAACAGAGGCGAAACCGGGCAGCCTTGTTTTATTCCTTTGCCTATTGAAAATCTAGGGGAGGTACCATGTGGTAATAGAACTGAGCTGTTGGTATCCGTGTAAATTAGTTTTATAAAGTCTAAAAAGTGCTCCCCAAAACCAAAAAGCTCTAAGGTCCTAAACATAAATTTGTGTTCAATCATATCAAAAGCTTTAAAAAAATCCAAAAATAAAATAAACCCCTCGTCAATTAGGTCCCTATAGTCAAGTAAGTCCAATACCAGGCGTATATTGTTGTGTATTGAGCGCCCTTTAATAAAACCTGATTGTGTCTCTGAGATAATATCAGTGATGCCAGTTTTGAGTCTGTTGGCATAAATATGTGTTAAAATTTTGTAATCATTATTAAGTAAAGTAATTGGTCTGAGATTATCAATCAATTTTGGGTCCTTGCCAGGTTTGGGAATTAATGTGATGACTCCTTGTTTCATAGTATTTGGTAAAACTGATGTAGCACGGATTTCCTTTAACATATTAAAAAATAAGTCTTTTAGGTTAATCCAGAAGTGCCTGTAAAAATTGGCTGTCAAGCCGTCTGAGCCAGGTGATTTGTCTAGAGCTAAGGATTTTAAAGCTTTCTCAACTTCCTCCATTTGGATCTCTGCGTCACATGATTTTCTAAAATATTCATCAATTTTCGGTATCCGTCCTGAAATGGATTCAAAGAAACCCTCTGCATTAGTATGTGAGTAAGAGGAGGAGTATAATTCACTGTAAAATTTAAATATTTCTTTAGAGATCCTCACAGAATCAGTACATTCTTTACCATCAATTATAAGAGACTTAATGGCATTTCGTTCTTGTCTTCTTTTCTCAAGCCTACAGAAGTATGCTGAGCTTCTCTCTCCTTCCTCTATCCATTTTGCTCTTGACCTAATATATGCTCCTTTGGCTTTATTAATATAGATGTTATCTAGGGAAGAGTGCAATAAAATCAGTTTTTGTTTGTCCTCTTCACATAAGGAGTGTTTGTTGCATATTAAATGGATCTCTTTTACAATATCCATTTCTTTTTGTTTATTGGCTCGGCTTATGACTTAGCTGTATGAAATGGAAATCTGACGGATTTTAAATTTAAGAAATTCCCATTTCTCTCTGTAAGTTGACAATAATGTATCTTTAGTTATACTGTCGATTGTCCTTTTAACATCCTGACAGAAAGGGTCATGTTTTAGAAGATTTGAATTAAATTTCCAGTAGCCTTTATTTCTTCTGACTGCACTAGTGGGAGTTATGGTTAACTTGATCATACAATGATCTGTAAGCGGAGCTGCAGAAATTGAGGTATTTATGTCTATATTAGGTTGGAATTCAGAAATAAGCCAGTAGTCTAACCGCGATTTAATGGTGCCATCAGGTTTAAACCAAGTAAAGGTTTGAGTATCTGGATTTAACGCACGCCATATGTCACTAAGCTGAAACTGTCACCATGGGGTGAGACGCCGGCTCGGCGCTCAGCCCATGCTCCTTTTATCCCTGCCTCTCATTGGGCAGTGCCTCAGCTGGTTCCCAGCTGTCAGTGTCACGGGACGGCTGGGGCCAATTAATCCTCATCAGCTGGGGCGCTGTTAATGAGTATAAAGAGGAGCAGCTTCGATCATTCGGGGCTGCGACATAAGCACTGCTAGGCTGAAGCCTCTTCGTCTGGTGTCAGCCTTAACTCCCCTTGCAGCATTCCGGTGTTTGTATCCCGCTGTGAGTATGCACGTCTTGTTACCCCCATGTCCGGTACGAGCTACCTACCCCTGCGCTGTGCAGCCTGAGAATGTACGTCTGTATGAGTGTCTGTGCTCTCCTCATCCCTTATCCCTTACCCAGAATAAAACATCTCGACTCACTGGCTTGTCCCTGGCTCTGATTGCCTGGCTCCCTAGAGCCGGATATGACAGTATGTCGCAGCCAGAAGAGTTGCCGGCGGCCGTGAGTCGCTGTGGAAATGTACCTTTCTGTCCGGGTGTCAGCGCTGCTAGCATGCCGTTTCCCAGGAGTCACTTCCGGCGCCAGGGCGACGAGCTGAGGTCCATCTCGGAGGCTGTCGACGGGACATTCTTCACCCTGCACGACGCCTCCAACGCGAGACGCTGGCATCCGGGCCGTGCTGAGGAACTCCTGGACTGTCGCCCTCACTCTCTGTACCATCTGGAGGACAGTGCCAGGATAGACGCTTCAGGTACACAGCGAGAGAAGCTCCACGGGGTGGATGGAAATCCCGGCAGGGAGTCGAAGTGGGCGACGTCTTTCCCCGCTTCGGAGTCCCGTTCCTGCCGTTATTCCAGTCCGGGAGTTCGCGCCAACCAGAGGACTTCCCCCGACCTGCGCCACGTCACTCGGGATTCCCTTCGAGGAGCCGCAGCTGACAGCAGTTATGTCCGGGGTCGAGTGGCTGTCGCGAGCTCTACTGTGTTTCCTGTCACCACCTTCAGGCATGTGGCGGCGGCAGTGAGATTGATGGTGAGGACTTCAGGGCTACGAAGCCTTCCCGTGCTCGACGCCTTCCTCGTCTCGATCTCCGATCTGGAGCGGCGAATCCTGGGTTTCCCCCTCGCTTCGTCCCCTGGGAGTAGTCGTCGTCACATCGCCGAGTCACCTCTGCACGAACCTCGTCCGGATCCAGTTCTGGGTCATCGTCAGGACCGTTCCTCCCACGCAGCTGTCATCCCTTCGCCTCGTCAGTGTGGAGATTCTACAGCCTCGTCCCCTGAGCCTCGTTCCCCCGCTGTCATTCCTGGACATTCGGGCTGGCTCACCCCGGCTGTTTCCCCCTCCTCCTCGACGCGCTTCCTGACCGCTGTGTGTGCCTGGAATCCCGGCCTGGTGAGCTCTCTGCTGGAGACAACGCGAGCGATCCTCAGACGAATTCCCGGGGGGTCCTCCGTTATCGCCGGGCGGGGAGAGGAAGAAGCAGAATCCACTACAGCAGGCGATACTCAACCTCCAGGGGGCAGGCAAGTCATTGTTTTTTCACACCTGCTTAATGATTTGCTCTGTCACATCCCTGGAGGAGAAGTTCAGGGTTCGCAGCTCCCTGAACTCTCCCCACCTGCTGTAACCTGTATGCCTAATCCCGCATCCTCTGTGTCTCTCTCCGCCGAGCGGTCCCCGGCTCCGGGTCAACGTGGTGGGATATGGAGAGGGCCTGTGGTTCCGCAGCTACATTGCGGACGGAGGAGGGGGACTGACTGCTGCGTGGAGTCTACGCCGACGACTGAGCGTCCCCGGGTCTCCACGGAGGAGCGGTTCGGTCCAGCGGGACGAGATTCTTCTGGCTTCACGCCGAGTGGATCGTCGGCGGGGTTACCTGCGCTGGAGGGATCTCAAGCTGCGCTGACCATCGTGCTGGCTGCGGGGCCCGACGCGGCTAGATGGGAGCCTGACAACGACCTCCTGACGACAGATCCTGGATCTTCGCAGTCCTGGACGGCGTCAGAACCCGAGATCAGGCGAGTGCTCTCCTTTCTTTTCTTTCTTTTTATCTTTGAGCACTTCAGCCTATCTCCAGGGGAGACGAGCAGGGTGCAGCCGCCCGCTGCGTCTGAGCTCGTCTCGCCGGGTTCTGGCGCTGCCGGTGATCCTGATCCCGGTTCTGTTTTCTCTTCTGAGCCTTCTTCCAGGGTCACCGGCGAGGAGTTGCTGTTCCTCGTGGTGCTGGAGGGTCCGGGTTCAACGTTGGAGGTCGGTTCTGGTGCAGTGTCCAACGTGGGTTCGCCTGAGGCCCGATCGGGGTCCGACGTGGGTGCTGCCCCAGTGTTGTCCAGGTCCGGTGAGGAGGTGGCCGTTTCCCTGAGGCCCGCCGCCCTCGTCATCGGCTCTCCCCTGAGCCTCTTCCACCGGGATCCGCTCTGACCCTTCGTCCGTCTCAACGGTCCTGGTGGTTGAGTGATGCGGGTCGACAACCCGACCCGCAAAACTTTCGGTTCGGCGATCTGGTTTCCCCCCACTGGTCTGTGTTTGCCTTTGGGCGGCCTGGTTCGGCAGCCGTTGGACTGGATTCCTGGGATCTGGGCCCAGAGTTCGCCGTCCGAACATTTCTCTTCCCCGGGTTGCCAACTGGACAATGGGCGGGGAGATTACCAGAACAATTCCGGCCGTTTTGGACTCTGCCTGCCGTCTCCTCGGGTGTCCTTTACTTCTTTTATTATTATTGAGGTCACTCGGGTGTAGTTTCTTTGTCCATTAGGGGAATATATGTTTTTGTGCTGTGTGTTGTTTTTTTAACCATACTCAGCATTTTTATCGTATTGTTACCCTGTCACCTTTTTTTTCCTCTTGGTGACTCACCTTATGTATCGCGCTGTGTATTGCATTTTCTTATCTTTACTCAGCGTTTTCATTCATCCTTACCTTAGCCTTGGCCTCGTCGGTGCATCATGGAGTATGCGTGTGGTTTCCTGTTCAACCATACTCTGTGATCACCCCATTCTGTCTTATTATCCTCGTGGGGGGCCTTCCCTAGCCCCGACTTTAACATTGACTGTGTTTGTTATTGTTTGAAGTAATGTGTTTCATTCCCACTTAACCGTACTTCATTATTACCCATTTGTCCTTGTCACCTCTGTTTCTTTAGGTGATCTTTTATATATTCAGTGCTGTGTGTTTTGTTTTCTTTAGTATCCATGCACAGCGTTTTTCATCATTTTTTGTCCTGACCTTTGTCTTGTTGGTGCATTATGGAGTAGTGTGTTTTGTTCCCCTTAACTATACTCTGTGATTGCTTTATTCATTCCTGCCACCTTTTTGGTGGGTTTTTGGTTTTCTTTTTTTTGCCCCGATCTATACGTTATTTGTATGCTGTCTGTAGTCATATTTGGTATTTTCCCTACCTGTGTCCTAACTCAGTTTTCTCCCTAACTGTGCTCTGGGTTAATCCTTTTCCCTGTGTTGTGGGGTATTGTATTTGGGGTTTTTTTTTCTCTGCCCTACATTGGTCTATTGTTTTTTTTTTGTCCTTCCCTTTGCATCTTCCCCTCCGGTCCTGCCTCCCTTCCGCCCGCCCTAGGTGGGGAGGGGGGGGGGGGCTGGGATGTTCCTGGTCGTTCGGGAGCCCGACCGTGAGGGGGAGGCTCTGTCACCATGGGGTGAGACGCCGGCTCGGCGCTCAGCCCATGCTCCTTTTATCCCTGCCTCTCATTGGGCAGTGCCTCAGCTGGTTCCCAGCTGTCAGTGTCACGGGACGGCTGGGGCCAATTAATCCTCATCAGCTGGGGCGCTGTTAATGAGTATAAAGAGGAGCAGCTTCGATCATTCGGGGCTGCGACATAAGCACTGCTAGGCTGAAGCCCCTTCGTCTGGTGTCAGCCTTAACTCCCCTTGCAGCATTCCGGTGTTTGTATCCCGCTGTGAGTATGCACGTCTTGTTACCCCCATGTCCGGTACGAGCTACCTACCCCTGCGCTGTGCAGCCTGAGAATGTACGTCTGTATGAGTGTCTGTGCTCTCCTCATCCCTTATCCCTTACCCAGAATAAAACATCTCGACTCACTGGCTTGTCCCTGGCTCTGATTGCCTGGCTCCCTAGAGCCGGATATGACAGAAACGTGTTACAGAAGTCTAGTAAAGTGGTATTATACTGATGATTAGGAAATCTTGAAGGTTGCCTATCAAGCCATTCATCCATAACCATATTGTAGTCTCCACCCAACACAAAAACAGGATTGATATATATTTGGGATAATTCCTTCAATATGTTAGTCACGTCTGTAATTAATTGTTTGTTCTGACTGTGGTTAATAAATCCATAAATGTTAACAAGAATCAAGAATTGTTTGTGTATTTCAAAAACGTAAATAATCCAGTGTCCTGTGTCATCTCTTTTGGTTGCAACTACTTTCCCAGGAAAGTTATTTAGGAGTATGGCGACCCCTGCTGATCTACAGTATTTGTGCCATGACTATAGTATATTTTTTCTCCCCATTGGTTTGTCCACATTTTTTCATCTGTATTGTTGCTGTGAGTCTCCTGAATAAGATAACAATGTGCTTTTTCATTTTTAAGGAATAGAAATGTGGCCTTTCTTTTTATAGAGTCTCGTAAACCCCTAGCATTAAGTGATGCAAAAGAAAAGGTTGTAATAAAAGACATAAAGGATGAAATAGAATAAGGAAAAAATTAAAATAATAATTTAAAAAAAATAACAAGTAGATAAACGGTTTAGGTTGTTACTTTGGACCAAGTACACTTGAAGAAAGCCCCTGATTAAATTGCTAAATATATGTTTTAACTCATAACTTTTTCCCCCTTTTTTTTCCTTCCCTTTTTTCCTTTTTCCTCCTCTTTTTTCCTTGTCCTTCTTTTCCTTTTTCCCCTTTTCTTTCCCCTTTCCCTTCCTCCTTTTCCCCCAAGCTGCACACTTGTTATGACAGAATCCAAAAACCTAATCTATAAAATTATCGAAAATATGTAATGCAAATTATCAAAATGGCATTGAAAAGGAGCTGCCTTATAAATCTACCCTTCAAAAAAAAAAAAGATTCAGGAACCTGAGTAAAAGTAGCATGTAAACATATCCAAATGACAGCTGCCAGGAACACAGCGTACTTCAAAAGGGGACTATGAAATGACTCCCTATAAAGTAAACATTGAAGTAGCTTAGCAACATGTACAGAACATAAGAGTCAAAGTGCTTGTTCAGCCATAGTTGTGAACCAGACCCTTAGATGCTGACTCTTTTACCGTCGATGTATCCCACATGGCCTTTATACCAGACGTTTTTCCCAGCTGCACGGGCTTGCTCCATCTGTGGTCATGCTGCTGCGTGGGCATCCCTGTCGGCTTTACAGAAATCTTGCTTGAATCGGATCCCGGCAATTCTGCAGAATTTGGAGTTTTTGGTCAGCCTCCAAATTTCTTCACAGTGGTATCTCATGACAAACTGAAGAATAACCTGGCAGTTTCTCCCATTTTCACGTTTTCCCAGGCGGTGGACATTATCAACAATAGTGCCCATGGTCGTTGCCCACTGCGGTGCAATTTCTGACAGAATGTGGATTACCTCCTCACGGATCATTTCGTTATCCTTTTCTTTGATCCCGTGTATTTTAAGGTTCCAGCGCCTCTTGTACCTCTCTAGCTCAGTAATCCTTTCCTTTAGCTCTTCGTTTTCTTGTATAAGCTTGGGGATGTCTCTCTCAAAGCTCTGTAGTTTGGTCTGGCAATTTTTGATGTCAGCAGTATTAATTTCAACAAGACGGGTGATGCTGGCTACCATTGTGGCGGTCTCCCTTAACTGCGCTCCAAAATCATCAACTTTGGTGGTTAGTTTTGTGATAGCATCTACCAAGTTGTCGTAAGATTGCTCTTGGGCGGTTTTCATCTTGGAAAGTGGCGGAGCAGAGGACTTAGTTGGAGTGACGGGAGAACTTTTTCTCTTACCAGGACCGCTACTAACAGAGGTTTCCATCGGGGTGTAGTCGTGGTCAGTAGTAGTTGTTGTTAGCTTAGCGTTCGTTTTCCCGCCGGACATATTAGTCGGATTTGATTAGTTTCCTGTGACAGAAACTTGCGTTCAAAATCACCAATTGAACTTACTTGCTTTGAAGCTGTCAGCTCTGAAAATGTTTTCAGTCTGAATATGAGTTATTGTCCAAGTTTCGGGGCTGGAGAATGCGGGTTTAGAAGAGCGAACTGGTCCGGATCGCCATCTTCCGGAAGTCCTGAATCATACATAAAATCCCATGGAGCTGATGTACCGTGCCGGGGCTCAGCACCGTCCCCACCTCCTGGCTGCTCAGTCAGGCTGCCGAGTCATCTGCATACCGGATCCGGGGACCAAACCTAGGGACCGGAAGTGGCATAAAGTTCCGTGGAAAGGACGCCTTCGTGTGAGCTGGAGACAGGAAGTTGCCCATGTAGCAGCCAGGAAAACAAAATGTAACATTATAATCTGCTAAAAAATGTTAAAATACAGCATTTAAAAATGACTTGAAAAGTTTTTATAAATCTATTGCTAAGATAGAAAAAAAGAAATGCCTTAAAACGGTAATATGGCCACCAAGTCATCTGTGTACAGTATCTGGGGACCGTAAGTGACACAAAGTTCCGTGGAAAGGATGCTGCATTTTAACGTTTTTTTAGGCGATTATAATGTTACATTTTGACACAAAGTTCTGCGGAAATGACACCATATTTTAACGTTTTTTAGCCGATTATAATGCTACACTTTGTTTTCCTTGCTGCTACATGGGCAACTTCCTGTTTCCAGCTCACACGAGGGTGTCCTTTCCATGGAACTTTGTCTGACTTCCGGTCCCCAGATACGGTACACAGATGACTCAGCGGCCATATTGCCGCTGCATCCAGGGACTCTTGCTTAATTTTGACTGGGCGAGCTGAAAAGCTGGTAACAGACAGACAGATACAACCAACCACACACACACACACACAAACACACACATTGACTGATTACTGTATGCCTTCGTTATCACCAAGGCATAAATACCATAGTCAGTCAGTGTGTCCGTGTGTGTGTTTGGTTGTATCTCTCTGTTACCTGCTTTTCAGCTTGCCCAGTCAAAATTAAGTGCAACTAAAGGCTTGTATCATAACTTGTTCTGTGAACACAGTTGCCTTGATTTCTTTGTATGCATGGATTACTTGGATTGTTACTGATATCTGGTGAAAATCTCAGGTCAGTGGCTCCATCAGAAATATGTTTGAGAAAAATGTTGACGTGTTCAATACTTATTTTCCCCGCTGTAGATCATTCTGATTATCACTGGTCAACACCAAATTTATTGTCTAAGCTTTTTTTTTTAGCTGATTTAGGACAATTTTGATGTACTAAATTCAAAAATCACATTGGTTTTGCTCAATCAGGTCAACTTATTGAACTATGGCCACATGTTTTTTACATTTTTGTTTACATGTACGGGTATTTTCGCTTTATATGATGCAAAATTCTTTTTCATTGCTTGAAATTCTCTGAATTTTGAACAATGATGATATAACATTCAATTTACATATACTTACCTTTATCAGTGTCTACTATTCAATTTACAGTACAACTGTACAACTGCTGTACAACTGCTTACAACTTAGCATAAAAACCTGACCTGATCGAGAGAAACAGATGTCATTTTGGGATTCAGTGGTGCAAAATTGTCTTAAATCAGTTGAAAAAACACAGACAACTTACAAAAAAATTATTTTTGTTATGTTGTGTTATAAATAAACTATTACCTTTGCTAAAAGTGTCTGGAAGGGAGGAGAGAGCAAAATTTCCATGTGTAAAAGCTCCGGTTAATCAGTGGCACAGAGTTAACGGATGTCCCCAGGCAGCTGTTAATGGTGCACAAGCTGACCCTTTATTAGGAGAGTGCCTCCCTCTCAGAGGCTCAGAAGTTGCTACGATGATAACTGAGCTCCCTCTGAAGAAAGGACTGGATCCCAACATTCCTCCTCCTCTTCCTCCTCAGAAGATGGCCGAGACAAAGAAAGAGGCTGCAGGTCAACCAGAGGGGAATGACAAAGCCCAGTTCATACAGAGGTGCCTAGCTTTCTCCATGGGTCTACCTACTCTGTGGAGATTTCGCTGCTTCTGTAGAATCCACAGAGGAGGTGAGCAGGGGCAGAAAGCCTAAAGTTTAAAAAATATGGTTCAACGGCAAAACTGTTGATTATATGTTGGTAGAAGCCAAGAACATGATCTTTAACAGTGAGGTAATATTTCACTTTTGCTAAATCTATTGGTCCTTTGTGCATGGAGCCAAAGGAAAAATTTAAACATTTATTCACCCCCCCCCCAAAAAAGTACACAAAAAAGTACACAAAAAAAAGTTAGGTTATGCTGTTACACATTTATACTGCATTTACAGATTTACAGGTGTGTCCAAAGTAGTGTCAGGATTGTAATGAACATGTTGGGCATCCAGGTGGTGCTGAAAATAAAATAAAACACAATGACACCATCAAGGTGTCATATGATGACCTGGAAAGGTGACTCTCATTATGACTCAGAATCTTCTGTTGCAAAAGAATGAATAGGAATATGTGGTTGTGGCGCAGCAGGAAAGCTATGAATTATTGAGCAGATGGTCTGTGTTTCATTCCACCTTGTGTGGAGGTGAATTTGATTTTAAAAAGCATATTGTATAGCCATTGCCATATACAGCAGGGAAAATAAGTATTAAACACACCAACATTTTTCTTATTAAACATATTTCTGATGGAGCCATTGACCTGGAATTTTCAGCAGATATCAGTAACAAACCAAGTAATCCATACATGCAAAGAAATCAAGGCAACTGTGTTCCTAAAACAAGTTATATTTAATAAAGTGGAATGACACAGGGAATAAGCATTGAACACACTAGATGAAATTCATTTAATATTTAGCAGAAAAGCCTTTGCTGGTAATAACAGCTTCTAGACCCCTCCTGTATGAAGAAACTAGAAGCAGGCATTGCTCAGGAGTGATTTTAGCCCATTCTTCCATGTCTTCAAATTTGAAGGTTGTGTGGATGTCTTCTATGAACTCTGATCTTCAGTTCATTCCATAGATTTTCAACTGGATTCAGGTCAGGTGACTGACTGGGCCATTCTAGTAGCTTTATTTTCCTTTTCTGAAGCCAGATGAGGGTTTCCTTGGCTGTGTGTTTTGGATCATTGTCTTGCTGAAATGTCCACCCTCGATTCATCTTCAGCATTTTGGCAGATGGCAACAGGTTCTTATCAACGATTTCTCTATATATTTGTCCATTCATCTTTCCTTCAATTACATGAAGTCTGCATGTACCATGTGCTGAAAAATACCCCTACACCATGATGGAATGTGCAGTGCCATTTCTCCTTCAAACATGCTGTGTGTTGTGGCATCCAAAAAGTTCAGTTTTGGTCTCATCTGACCAGACTATATTCTCCTAGTATTTTATTGGCTTGCCCAAATGTTGTGCAGCAAACTTTAAATGAGCTTCAACATGCTTTTTCTTCAGCAATGGAGTCTTGCGAGGTGAGCGGGCATAGAGCCCATGTCGGTTGAGTCCATTACTTATTGTTTTTGACATGGTTTTCAGAAACACCCAGGAACAGACGCAGGCTCAACAACAATAATGATCTTCTATTGAATAAGAGTGTGAGTGTGTGCGTGTGAATGGTGTAGTGCGAGCAGGAGCGTGATGACACGACAGGTCTGTCAACCGGCAGCGAAGAGTTAATCCAGCTCTGAAGAGATGATTTTCCAATACCGGCCCAGCGTCCTGTTGTGATGCCGTAGTGCAGGTGCAGAATATTCACAGTGCTGCTTGGGTGAAGGTGATGTGTGCTCCAGCTCACCAATTTGCGTGGGGAGAATGCCGCTGTTCACAGCTGAGTCCAGTCAGCTGCCAGGAGGGAAGGGAGGTCCGCCTGGAGGGTGGTCCACCTGTGCACAGGGAACAAGGGGAAAAAGGCTGGTGCAGGAAATAGCCCTAAGAAGGCTTACGTAGCATTGGGGAGATGATTTGATTTGATTTGATTTGATTTTGTATACTTTATTGATCCCCAGAGGGGAAATTTAGGGCATCCACCTGGATGGATGAAGCAGCCACATTACGGCGCTATCCCTTTACCATTCACACACACATTCATACCTAGGGCCACTTTAGAGTGTCCAATTAACCTAACCTACATGATTTTGGCCTGTGGGAGGAAACCGGAGAACTCCCAGAGTAAACCCATGCAGACACACAGGGATGGAACTCCCGTGCGACGAGAAACAGATGATTAAAAATTCTCTAGCGTAGCAAGATGGAGGAAGACTCTAGGGATGAGTTCTTCCTGGGAGAAAGCGTAGACATTTCCGTGCTGCCTACTGGGCAGCATTCCTTATAAAGAGTGCTTGATGAGGGAGAGCAGGTGTGCCCGCAGCTGTGAAGGATAATTAGGGTGAGGCACACACAGTGCAGATCGCCACAGTATCCCCCCCCTATGGGACGCCTCCCGTCGGCCGTTCTAACCTGTCCAGGTGCGTCCGATGGAAGTCCTGGATGAGTTGAGGATCCAACACAAATGATGGATGCACCCAGGACTGCGCATCAGGTCCATACCCTTCCCAGTCCACCAGATATTGCAGACCGCGCCCTTGGCGGTGGACATCCAGGATGTGATTGACCTGGTGCATAGGACCACCGTCGATCATCACGGGCGGGGGTGGAGGTTTGGGTGGGGGACACAGTGGGCTGCACTCGAATGGCTTCACCTGGAAGACATGGAAGGTAGGACAGATACACATAGAGGGGAGCAGAGCCAGGCACACAGCAACGGGGTTGATGATATCAGTTATAGAGAAAAGACCAATGAAATGCTGTGATAACTTCTTGGTCTCACCCTTCAGGTTGATGTTCTTTGTGGACAGCCATACCTGCTGTCCCACAAGGTAAGAGGGAGCCTGGGTCCTGTGGCGGTTGGCGATCTCCGTATTACAGGCCGCCGTGCATCGCAGAGCCGCCTTGGTGGACCTCCAGAGTCGCCGGCAACGCCTGATATGGGCCTGGACAGAGGGAACGGCGATCTCCTCCTCCTCCTCTGGGAACAATGGGGGGTTGTAGCCTAAAGAGACCTCAAAAGGGGAGAGACCAGTGGCAGAAGAGACAGCTATGTTGTGTGCATACCAACCCATGGTAAGTACGTGCTCCAGGATGCCAAATTAGAGGCCGTGATGCACCTCAGGGCTGTCTCCAACTCCTGATTAGTGTGCTCGCACTGGCCATTACTTTGGGGGTGATATCCAGAAGACAGACTCACCATCGCCCCCATAGCCTTGCAAAAGGACCGCCAGACTTGAGAGATGAACTGGGGTCCACGATCTGATACGACGTCCATCGGGATGCCATGAAGCCGGACCACGTGCAACACCAACAGATCCCCCATCTCCTTGGCCGCTGGGAGCTTCTGCAGAAGAACACTGAGCTGCCTTAGAAAACCTGTCGCACTATGGTGAGAATAACCGTGTGGCCTGCAGAGGGGGGCAAACCGGTCACGAAGTCCAATGCAACATGGGACCAGGGATGGCTGGGGATGGGGAGAGGATGCAGCAGACCTGCCGGTGGAGAAGAGAATGACTTGCCGGTTGCACACTGTGGACAGGCCCGGATGAATTCTGCCACATCCCTCCGCAGCGAGGGCCACCAGAAGGACCTTTGTAGCTGGGCCACAGTGCACGCTACCCCAGGGTGGCACATGATCTTCGAGGAGTGCAACCAGTCAATCACCTCCCCTCGAACAGCAGAGGGGACGTACATCTGACCCTCCGGTTCCCCACCCAGGTCGGGCTCTGCCTCCTGTGCTCTCCTCACCCTCTCCTTGATGTCCCAGGAAAGCATGCCCATGATGTAGGAAGGAGAAACAATCGGATGGGGCATTGTCTCTGCAGCTTCAGGGGAAAACTGCCTCGAGAGCGGGTCAGGCTTGATATTCTTAGAACCCGGGCGGTATATGATGGTGAAGTTAAATCTTCCAAAAAACAGGGACCAACGGGCCTGCCTGGCATTCAGCCATTTAGTGTTCCTGAGGTACTCCAAGTTCTTATGATCCGTCCAGACAATGAACGGAAATGAAGAGCACTCCAGCCAGTGGCGCCACTCCTCCAAAGCCAGCTTCATGGCTAACAACTCCCTGTCACCCACATTGTAATTTCTCTCCTCAGGAGACAGCTGACGGGAGAAAAAGGCGCAGGGGCGGACCTTGTCGTCGGTAGGAGAGCGCTGGGATAACACTGCCCCCACCCCAAAGTCCAAGGCGTCTACCTCCACCAAGCACTGTAGAGAGTGGTCGACCTGGGCCAGGATGGGGTGGGGGGTGGAGAACTCTCCTTCAGCTCAGCAAATGCCATCTCTGCCTCCTCTGTCCAGCGGAATGGCACCTTCGTAGAGGTCAGGTGGGTGAGGGGTAAAGCAATAACGCTGTAATTCTGGACAAAACGGCGATAGAAGTTAGCAAAACCCAAAAACTGCTGAAGTTGCTTATGGGAAGAGGGAACAGGTCATTCCACCACCGCCTTAACCTTTTCAGGGGCCGCGATGATCTTCTTGTGTGAGATGACAAAATCCAGGAAGGTGGTGGATGAAACATGGAATTCATACTTCTCGGCTTTGACAAATAGCTGATTCTCCAGAAGGTGCTGTAAAACCCGTCTGACATGGATACAGCGTTCCTCCAAGGAGTGAGAGAAGACGAGGATATCGTCGAGATAGACAAACACAAGTGAGTCCAGAAAATCCCTCATAACGTCATTAATGAGCCTCTGGAAAACAGCAGGAGCATTAGTTAATCCAAAGGGCATCACTAAATACTCAAAATGGCCGCTAGCGGTGCGAAACCCAGTCTTCCATTCATCCTCCTCCTTGATGTGGACCAGGTCATAAGCATTCTGCAGGTCTAATTTGGTGAACACCCTGGCCCCCTGGAGGGAATCAAACGCCGTATTGATAAGGGGAAGGGTATACTTGTCCTTTACAGTAGTGTTATTAAGTTCCCTAAAATCAATACATGGCCTGAGAGAACTGTTCTTCTTACCCACAAAGAAGAATCCTGTCTCTACCATCGAGGAGGATGGTTTGATGATGCTTGAGCTCAGGGACTCCTTGATGTATTTCTCCATGGCCTCACGTTCCGGGACAGAGAGGCTGTAGTGCCGACTCAAAGGCAGAGGAGGCTCGGCAGAAGGTTGATGGCACAATCTTATGGGGGGGCAGGGTGACAGGGCCTTAGCTTTGCTAAACACTGCCACCAGGTCGTGATATTCTGTGGCCACAGACGAGATATCTGGAGGAGACGAACCCTGAGGGCAGAGGGGTACAGAGGGAGAGCAGACAGCAGATCGCAAACAAGCACCCAGACAAAACATACTCCATGATAAGATTCTTCCTATCCTCCAATCAATAGAGAGATTATGGAAACCTAGCCATGGGAACCCCAGGATGACGGGGGAAGCGGAGGAGGAGAGCACAAAAAACCTCATATGCTCATGATGGTTGCCTGAAACCAGCACAGAGACGGGAGCAGTCTGTTTAGTAACAATGGCCAGGGGCATCTTGGTGAGGGTGATCAGCTTGAGTGGTCTCTCTAGGTTGTAGCAGGGAAGCCCCAGCCAGGTTTTCAGACCCTCCAAAATAAAGCTCTGCTCCACACCAGAGTCAATGAGAGCATGTGAGGATATTTCAGTGTGTGCGTATTTAAAGTGAATGGGTAGTATGAGACGTGTAAGGGCCTTAATATTACCACCGTCCGTTAGTCCCCATACCGTAACTAACGGACTCTCCTTTTACCCGATTAGGGCAAGACGCAACCTCATGCTCAGCACTGCCACAATGTAAACACAGCCCAAGGTCATGGCGGCATTGACGTTCTGCCGGGGACAATTTGGACCGGCCAGAAAGCGTGGGTTCATCCTCCCCAGGGGACTCAGAAGAGGGAGGGAGGGCCTTAAGGGGAGACTGTGGGGAGTGGCGAGGCTGAGTGCCCGAGCGGCGCTCACTAGCCTGTTCCCTTAACCTGTTGTCAATAGAAATCGCTAGTGCAATGAGCTCTTTAAGCTTAGCGGGTCTTCCCACCCAGGCCAACTCATCCCTCAAGCTGGAGCTAAGACTCTGAACAAAAATACTACACAGTGAGGCATCCTCCCACCCAACCTCTGCAGCCACTACCCAGAAATCAACTGAGCAATCCGCTACTGACTTAGCCCCCTGTCTCAAATTAAGGGGGCGAGAGGTGAGCACACAATCCCGATCAGAGTGATCAAATACTTCAGAAAATTCTGCCACAAACTGATCGTAGATGTAATTAGCGTAATCAGGTTGGGTCATAATGACGGTAGCCCACGGCAAAGCCCGTCCTTCCATTAGGTTCACCAAATAACTAATCTGACTATAGTGAGTGGGAAAATCCCCTGGCACACACTGAAAAACCAGACTACATTGTAACAAGAAACCCCGTGCTTCCCCTAACTTACTACTAAAGTGGGTGGGAGTGGGGACGGGAGTTAACCAGGCATGAGAAGGTGGAGACTGAGAAGAGTTAGTCGACCTGGCCAGGTCCCAAGAGGCAGGTGGAAAAGGCTGCGGCGGGGAGAGCTGGTCAAGTCGTGATTTCATATGTGTAAGCTGAGTTAAGATCACCTGTTGCTGGTGTGTTAATTGATCTAACCGAGCCTCCATGGTGTTAAGTTTGCGTGCCAAAGCACTGTCTGCTGGGGTTTCTTGACGGAGACGTACTGACATGGTTTTCAGAAACACCCAGGAACAGATGCAGGCTCAATAACAATAATGATCTTTTATTGAATGAGAGTGGGAGTGTGTGCGTGTGAATGGTGTTGTGAGAGTGTAGTATAGTGCGAGCAGGAGCATGATGACAGGACAGGTCTGGCAACCGGCAGCGAAGAGTTAATCCAGCTCCGAAGAGATGATTTTCCAATACCGGCCCAGTGTCCTGTTGTGATGCCGTGGTACAGGTGCAGAATATTCACAGTGCTGCTTGGGTGAAGGTGATGTGTGCTCCAGCTCACCAATTTGTGTGTGGAGAATGCCGCTGCTCACAGCTGAGTCCAGTCAGCCACCAGGAGGAAAGGGAGGTCCGCCTGGAGGGTGGTCCACTTGTGCACAGGGAACAAGGGGAGAAAGGCTGGTGCAGGAAATAACACAAAGAAGGCTTACATAGTGTTGGGGAGATGGAACTCCTGTGCGACGAGAAGCAGATGATTAGAGATGAATTCTCTAGCGTAGTGAGATGGAGGAAGACTCTAGGGATGAGTTCTTTCTGGGAGAAAGTGTAGACATCTCCATGCTGCCTACTGGGCAGCGTTCCTTATAAAGAGTGCTTGATGAGGGAGAGCAGGTGTGCCCACAGCTGTGGGATAATTAGGGTGAGGCACACATAGCGCAGATCACCACAGTTTTCTTTGAAACAGCAGTACCTGCTAACTCCAGGTCTTTCTGGAGTTCTCCGTGAGTGGTCTTTGGCTCTTGGATAACTCTTTTAATAATTCTCTTGATTCCTCTGTCAGAAATCTTGTGAGGAGCTCCTGGTCGTGGCCGGTTTATGGTAAAATGATGTTCTCTCCACTTCCGAATGATGGCTCCAACAGTGCTCACTGGAATATTAAGCAGTTTAGAAGTGCACCTGAAACCAGGGCCATCATCATATTTTCCAACAATAAGGTTGCAAGGCTGCAAAGGTCGAAAAAGAGCTCTTTGCTTCTACCCATCATGAGTTCCTTGTGGTATGACAGTCTGATATTCACAGACCTTTTTAAAGGCGATCTATCAGGACTTAACCATTCATTCATTCATCTTCTTCTGCTGAATCCTTTTCGGGTCGCGGGGGGTGGGTGGGTGGGCTGGAGCCTATCCCAGCATCTTTGGGCGAGAGGCAGAGTACACCCTGGACAGATCGCCAGTCCATCGCAGGGCCAACACAGAGAGACAGACAACCATTCACTCTCACCGTCATACCTAAGGACAATTTAGAATCCCCAGTTTTTTGATGCCAATTAACCTAACTTGCATGTTTTTGGCATGTGGGAGGAAACCGGAGAAATCCCGGACTAAACCCACGCAGACACGGGGAGAACATGCAAACTCCACACAGATCACTGTTGGTCGGGGGCTGGGATCGAACTCAGGATCCCCCGGCCAAGGGTGAGTTGCTGTGCTGCTGCAGTGCTAACCACTCCGCCAGCTGAAATTGATTTGCACTGATGGGGGATGGGATGGCTTCCTAAATTCTGATGGATTTCAGCTGATTTCTTGGCTTTCTATGCCTCTTTGCACCTCTTTTTCTTCATGTGCTCAAAACCTATTCCAGGGTTATTCAATTACAAAATCAGTTGGGCCACAATTTGAAATCAAGACATGTAACTGAGTCGCACATGTTCAGTGATCTGTTGAATGTGACAAATTTCAAACCAACACAGATCAGTATGATGAAAAATACACACTTTTTATTCATTGTCTTGGTTTTAAATGTGTGCTTGGCACATGATGAAGGCACATCAAAAGTGCATAAAAACACAGTAACAGTGCTGGGGTTGAGCAGAACTGAAGTAGTAGAAATATTTTTCCTCTTGAACAACAATTAAATAAATAGTATGAAAAAAAATTAAATTCTGTAAATAACCATTTTGGTCACATGTTACTCAGGCATACCTCAAAGTGCATAAAAACTCAATGTGGACTGTTGGTAGCATTAACATTTGTTTCCCTTTTGAAATAAAACATACTACATCCTGGTCATAACTGACCTTGGCACATCACAAAGTGCATTTAGCTGAATTAAAAAAATAACTGTCAAACACTTCAGTGCACAAACCCCCCAAGAAAAGATGGATAACATTAACAAACATTGCACATCCACTATTGTGGTTTGTTTTGTTTTAAATCACCACATGTGTAAGTCGGAACCTCTTTTTATAACTACACATTCCATTACACATACATATCATCCATCCATCCATCCATCTTCTACCGCTTTTCTGGAGGTCCGGGTCGCGGAGGCAGCAGTTCAAGCAGAGAAGCCCAGACTTCCCTCTCCCCAGCCACCTGCTCCAGCTCTTCAGAGAGGATACCAAGGCGTTCCCAGACCAGCTGGGAGACATAGTCTCTCCACCGAGTCCTGGGTCTGCCCCGGGGTCTCCTCCCAGTGGGACGTGCCTGAAACACCTCAAGTGGGAGGCGTCCAGGAAGCATCCTAATCAGATGCCCATACCACCTCAATCAGATCCCCCTCATGGATCGTCACCTTATCGTGGTGGGGGGGTTTGCGTGCCCCAGTGATCCCAGGAGCTATGTTGTCCAGGGCAATTTGCCTCTGATAGGGTCACCCAAGACAAACTGGTCCTGGGTGAAGGGCCAGACTAAGAACGATCGATCCAACAGACTCTCATGATAAATTCTATATCAAGGATTCAGTGTACCCCGCCCGGTATGGGGTTACCGGGGCCCCACCCTGGAGCCAGGCCTGGGGGAGGGGCTCAATGGCTAGCGTCTGTCTGGTGGCCGGGTTTCCACCCATGGGACCCGGCCGGACTCAGCCCGAAGGAGTTACATGGGTCCGGATCATGGGGGTCCGGTGCTATGTGGATTAGGTGGCGGTCAAAGGCGGAGACCTCGGCGGACTGATCCCAAGCTTTCTAAACTGGCTTTTCTAAACATACATATCAGTCAACCAAAAATTTCTAGTAGAGTTAAGGATGCAAGCACCCACTTAAAAACTTTAGTAATGACTTCAGTCTTAAAGGTTTGAGGCTTTTCTTCAAAATTTATAACAATTTTCTCATAGTTTTCTATTTTTTTCTGTAAATTTATCTAAATTTGAAACCATTTTCCTCAAATTTGTAATTTCCTCTTGTAAAATGGACTTTTCTTGTACATTTGAGACTTTACTGTTTTTTTTAAATAAATTTGTAACAAATTGTGGCAAAAATTTGAATTTTTTTCCTTATACAAGTTACATTTTTGACCATAATTTTGCAGAGCCAGAACAGAACAATAACTTAACTCTGATTTCAAAGAAAAAATATTTATAAAATTACATTTAATGAAATAAATTAACTTAAACTACCAAAGATGTAGTTATTTCTGTTAAAATATTTCTATATATTTATAGTTTTTTAGCACACCAACCAGACAGCAGGAAAAACCTCCCTTTTTTTGAAATCCAAATGTTGGCACGTTTAGTTTGTCTGAATGCTGCTGACGGATTAAAGTCATTGACTTCGTGAATTTAGGTTATCTTAACTTGCCAGGTACATTATAATGAACATAAATTATTGTAATGGCTGGTGAAGTAAATCCTCAGTGATTCAGTCACTCTTGCCTCTTTCCCTGCATATGAAGTCTAAACATACCTGTTTGCTCAGCGACTCCTTATTGTTCCCATTACCAACAGGTTAAAACCACCATAAATGCCTCCACTGCCTACATACCTCTTTTGATTTTTTCCGCGTTTAAAGTACTTTAATAAGCTCATGCTTCTCTCGGACGCTCTTCCTGTTGAATGGAACTGTCATGCAGGTGGGCACTTCTGAGCTCCGCGCGGATGACGGTCACATGTGTTGTTTGTGTGCGCTCTTGCAGACTGTAATTTCTTCATATTTTTTTCTTGAATTTATATTTCCTTGGGGTGGCCTGGACCCACAGGCCACTCAGAGGTTGTTTCTGGGCCACATGCGCCCCATGGGCCGCTAATTGAATAGGCCTGACCTATTCCCTGTTTTATTCCACTTTATTAAATATCACTTGTTTTGTGAACAAAGTTGCTTTGATTTCTTTGTATATATGGATTACTTGGGTTGTTACTGATATGTGGTGAAAATCTCAGGTCAATGGCTCCATCAGAAATATGTTTAATGAGAAAAATGTTGACATGTTCAATACCTATTTTCCCTGCTGTAAATACTGGTCTATTTCTTACCAGGTGGGGATATGGAAGATTTGTAACCTCTTAATCCTTTGTTTCATTTTTTTAAGGGGGCTTTCTGATCATCTACCTGATCCAGCTGGTGTTGGTTGGAATGCCTCTTTTGGTGGTGGAGGTTGCCATTGGACATAATTTCTGAAAAGACTCTGTGTTGAAACTATGGGGGGCCATCAGCCCTCAAGTGAGAGGTATAGGTAAGTGAAACGGTCCCTGTAGCAAACATAAGTAAGCTATGTGAGCAGTATTAGCAAGGTCATCTGGTCAGTGTAGATAAAAGCAGCAGCAAGTACCTGTGGAAAAAAATAGGAGTCATTATAGAAATCACATGATGCCTTTGGTTACTGTGTTCTTGTGTGTAACTTCGCTGTTCTATGACGTCTGTGACCACAAACACCATGCTACTCACATGTCCCCACTGGCATTCCAGTTGAAGTCATGGTTAATGATTACATCTTCCAGGTGTCGCCTCCCCCTTGATGTCCTTTTTCATTGGAGTCTACATCACCACCATAGCTGAGTGGAGCCTGTGGTATTTTTCCAACTCCTTCCAAAGCCCACTGCCTTGGTCCATGTGTTACAGAAGTGCAGTAAGGGAAAGTAAGTATGATTTATGCTACAATGTGTGTTTTTACTCAATATATGCATACAAGTGTAGCAAACTGCAACATTACACCGGTTCCTGTGTCACTCTCAGATGAATGTCCCCTGAGCATGCCCACAGAATACTTCTTTTACAGAGTGTCTCTGAACAGCTCTGCTTCGATCTCTATCGCTGAAGAATTAAACTTTCCCATGGGCATGTGCCTGATGGGTGTCTATGGAATTGTTTCAGCTATTATCATATACCTAACCTGCCCTTACCATAAGGTTTGTGGAACTTTAAACCTGGTGGGAAAGTTGGCAAATCTTAGCATCTTAGTTATGAATATGGAGTTAATGTAATCTTTTCTCAACTCAACTTGAAACCAGAATTTTTGCAGCTGACCCAATGGAAAATGGCTATATTTACTACGCGCAATGACTCAACGAAGTTTTAAAAAATATCATGATTGTATTGCTGCTAATATGACCATAAAGACTACTTAGATTATCTTTTTTTTGGGGGGGGGGGGGGTTGGGGGGCTGGTTGTCATAATGTGCAGCACTTCCAGTCTGGGTGCATCATAACACTCCTGCCCTACGTGCTGCTGGCCATCTTCCTTGGCCGAGGACTGATCCTCAAAGGCTCCCTGAATGGAATAAAAGCCTTCTTCATCCCTGACATACGTTTGAAGTCACATGATTTTTTTTTATTTGACATCACATTGGTTATTTTAATCTGTGTCAAAGTTCATGTTTCACCATTGCAGGTGGACGGCCTGGTGGACCCATCAACTTGGCTAAATGCAGCTTTCCAGGTTCTCTTCACCCTAGGCATTGGATGGGGTGGCCGCATCCTGTTTGCAAGCAAAAACCCTGTGGAGTGAGGGAGTAACCTGGAGTATTGCTAACTTTCATTTTCAGTTGTCACGTTGCTCGTTTTCAGTCATGTACATTACATTTTCCAAGCAACAACTTTGTGAATGACTGTGATCCTGACCATCATCACCGGTGTGACCTCAGTCCTCATGGGTATATTCACATACTCCATCACAGGCTTCAAGGCCGCTGAGAAGTATGAAGACTGTGTCCTGAAGTAAACAGAGTTCATAACAAGATCTTTTTTAAAAATGGTATAGCACATGTTTGTTGCTATAGTGCATTCAAATGACAGAATTTACTAAACATAAAAGACACAATGATACATTCACTCCTTTATTCAGAATTGAAATATCAGTTGCTGGCCAATGAGGAAAAATAAGTTTTAACTCTCTAAGTTTTTAGATCATCACTTTTTGTGTCTTCTTCTAGGGATATGATCACACTTGTGCAGGGTACCTCCCAGATTGACCTCAATGTTTATCATTTCTAAAAACAATATAATCATCAACCAAAATTTTCTGGCAAATTATCTCAACAGTAACATCAACACCTTGTTGAATGCATTTGAGCTCAAAGACGGCAGCATCACCCCAATGAACTACGACAAAGCCAGTAGCCAGCTGAAGAACCTCTTTTTCAACACTTTCCATAGACTGGACATCAAAAAATGTGGCATGCAGTCGTTCCTTAGAAAGGCAGACATATTGATGAAGATCGCCATGGTCCATGTCATTCTGCTTTATTTCCCCCTAACCAGCATTGTGTGTGTTCAGGGAGTGGAGGGGCCAGGAGTGGCCTTCATCGTCTTCTCCGAGGTCGTCATCACCATGCCTGTTTGCCCAATGTGGTTAGTCCTCTGCTTCTTTGCCTTGGAGTCTCAACCCTGTATGGCAGCATTGAAGCTCTGGTTATGCCCGTGAAACAACCTAAGGGTACCCTAAAATGTTTCTGTGGGAGACACTGATAGGTAATTCACTCTTCAAGAGAAATATCCCACTTGCTGGTGAAACAGCTTTGGAATGTGTCACTTAATTTTGTTTATACAGTGGTGTAAAAAAGTGTTTGCTCCCTTCCTGATTTCTCATTTTTTTGTATGTTTGCCACACTTACACTACCGTTCAAAAGTTTGGGGTCACCCAGACAATTATTTTGTGTTTTCCATGAAAAGTCACACTTATTTACCACCATGAGTTGTAAAATGAATAGAAAATATAGTCAAGACATTGACAAGGTTAGAAATAATGATTTGTATTTGAAATAATAATTTTTTCCTTCAAACTTTGCTTTCGTCAAAGAATCCTCCATTTGCAGCAATTACAGCATTGCAGACCTAACATGATTGCACAAGGGTTTTCTAATCATCCATTAGCCTTCTGACGCAATGAGCAAACACATTGTACCATTAGAACACTGGAGTGATAGTTGCTGGAAATGGGCCTCTATACACCTATCTAGATATTGCACCAAAAACCAGACATTTGCAGCTAGAATAGTCATTTACCACATTAGCAATGTATAGAGTGTATTTCTGATTAGTTTAAAGTTATCTTCATTGAAAAAAAGTGCTTTTCTTTCAAAAATAAGGAAATTTCTAAGTGACCCCAAACTTTTGAACGGTAGTGTAAATGTTTCAGATCATCAAACAAATTTAAATATTAGACAAAGATAACACAAGTAAACACAAAATGCAGTCTTTAAATGAAGGTGTTTATTATTAAGGGGAAAAAATCCAAACCTACATGGCCTTGTGTGAAAAAGTGATTGTCCCCTAAACCTAATAACTGGTTGGGCCACCCTAAGCAGCAACAACTGCAATCAAGCGTTTGCGATAACTGGCAATGAATCTTTTTCAGCGCTGTGGAGGAATTTTGGCCCACTCATCTTTGCAGAATTGTTGTAATTCAGCCACATTGGAGGGTTTTCTAGCATGAACTGTTTTTTTAAGGTCATGCCACAGCATCTCAGAATCAGAATCAGAATCAGAATCAGATTTATTGCCATTGTTCATGGCACACAAACTAGGAATTTGTCTCGGTGCCATGCTGCAACATTAAAAACATAATGAGAAAAGGGATAAACTAAAAAACTAAAGGACTAGAAACGTGCAATAAGTGTAGAAAAATAAGTAATAATAAGTAATAATAATAATAATACTAGTAATAATGAGTAGTACTAGTCAAGGCAGTTTTAAAAAATTAGCATGTAGCAGATAATGTGAAGTACCACATAGTGCAGTCAATAATGCAACAGAAAAACAGTGATGATTGACATGAGTCTGGTTGAGCTGCTGTACATAGTGCACGAGAGTCAAAAGTCACTTAGTGTTCAGCAGTCTGATGGCAGAGGGGAAAAAGCTGTTCATGTGCCGGGAGGTTTTAGTACGAATTTATCGAAGCCTTCTACCTGAGGGGAGGGGGGCAAACAGCACGTGACCAGGATGTGAAGGATCGGCTATGATCCGGCCAGCACGCCTCCGGGTCCTGGAGATGTACAGGTCCTGGAGAGATGGGAGCTTGCAGCCTATCACCTTCTCAGCAGTGCGCACGACGCGCTGCAGCCTTAGTCTGTCCCTGGCAGTGGCTCCTGCGTACCACACAGTTATGGAGGAGGTGAGGATGGACTCGATGATGGCCGTGTAGAACTGCACTAACATCTTGGTGGGTAGCTTGAGCTTCCTCAGCTGCCGCAGAAAGAACATCCTCTGCTGGGCCTTTTTGATGAGGGAGCTGATGGTTGGCTCCCATTTGAGGTCTCGGGTGATGGTGGTGCCCAAGAAGCGGAAGGAATCTGCAAAGGTGATGGGAGAGCCTGTGATGGTGAGGGGGGGCAGGGGGGATGTGACTTTCCTGAAGTCCACAATCATCTCCGCTGTCTTCAGAGCGTTCAGCTGCAGGTTGTTGTGGCTGCACCAGGACACCAGCTGGGCCACCTCTTCCCTGTAGGCGGACTCGTCACCGTTGGAGATGAGCCCGATGAGGGTGGTGTCGTCCGCAAACTTAATCAGCTTAACAGACTGGTGGGAGGAGGTGCAGGAGTTGGTATAAAGGGAGAAGAGTAGGGGGGAAAGTACACAGCCCTGGGGTGATCCAATGCTGATGCTAACAGAGTCTGAGACAGACTTCCCCAGCCGCACATGCTGTCTCCGGTCCGTCAGGAAGTCGGTGATCCACCTGCAGAGGGAGTCAGGCACGTTGAGCAGGGACAGCTTGTCCTGGAGCAGATCGGGGCGGATGGTGTTGAATGCGGAGCTGAAGTCCACAAACAGAATCCTGGCGTAGGTTCCCGGGGAGTCCAGGTGCTGCAGGATGGAGTGGAGGGCCAGGTTGACTGCGTCGTCCACAGACCTGTTAGCACGGTAGGCAAACTGCAGCGGGTCTAGGAGGGGTGTGGTGATGGACTTGAGGTGAGACAGGACCAGGCGCTCAAAGGACTTCATGACTACAGAGGTGAGCGCTACAGGTCTGTAGTCATTAAGTCCAGTAATCCGTGGCTTCTTGGGGACAGGGATGATGGTGGAGGATTTGAGGCAGGTCGGCACGTGACATTGCTTAAGGGAGGTGTTAAAAATGTCTGTGAAGACAGGAGCCAGCTCTTTCGCACAGTGTCTCAGGGTGGAGGGAGACACACCGTCCGGCCCGGGGGCCTTGCGCGGGTTCAGTCTGGAGAACTGTCTGTGCACGTCCTGCTCACTGATGACAAGGGGAGGGGGGGAGGAGGAGGAGGAGGAGGGGGGGACCGCTCTTGATGAATTAGGGGCTGAGGAGGCAGTGGAGCTGGGTGGAGTGGGTGAGTTGGACACAGCTGACGAGGTGTCAAAATGGGCATAGTGTTGGGACAGTCTTTGACAAAGGGCTTTGTCATCCTGACCTTTAGAAGCCTGAGACCGATAGTTGGTGATTTGCCTCAGTCCTCTCCACACAGAAGCCGAGTCATTAGCAGTGAACTGCTGCTGGAGTCTCTCAGAATACACAGATTTAGCTCTCCTCAGCTCTCTGTTAAACCGATATTTGACCTCCCTGTAGCAGTCCCTGTCTCCACTTTTCAACGCTGCTTCCTTCTCCTTCCTGATCCGTCTGAGCTTAGCTGTGAACCAAGGCTTGTCATTAGAATATCTTATCCTGGTGCGCGATGGGAGAATGTGCTCTTCACAGAAGTTGATATATGAGTTCACAGTGTCTGTGTACTCATTAAGATCATGTGTGGCTCTTTTAAACATGCCCCAGTCAGTTATTTTCATGCATGTGTTCAGTTTCTCTCCAGCTTCACTGGTCAATGTCTTTGTGGTGGTCACAACAGGTTTAGTGAGTTTCAGTCTTTGTTTGTATGTGGGGATGAGGTAAACCATCACGTGATCAGATAGTCCCAGCGCAGCGCGGGGAACAGCGCGATATGCGTCCTTTACTGAAGTATAACAGTGATCTAGCGTGTTATTTCCTCTGGTTGGACATTTAATACACTGTTTGTAGTGGGGGAGCTCGTGACTCAGATTGCTCTGGTTAAAATCGCCCACCACGATAACCAGGGAGTCTGGAAAGTTCCGCTCCGTAAGTTGGATATGATCTGCCAGCACGCGCTGAGCTTCGCTCGTGTCCGCGTCAGGAGGGGCGTACACAGCGACGAGAATGAATGAGGCAAACTCCCGCGGGGAATAAAATGGCTTGCAGTTAATGAAAAGAAATTCCAGGGCGGGAGAACAGTGTTTGGAAATCACCGTTACATCAGAGCACCAGCTGTTGTTAATATAGAAGCACACTCCTCCTCCGATAGACTTACCGGACAGTCTTCACTGGTCACAGGATACTTACCTGGCAGGGGAGATACCATGATCAAGAAGGTGGTTCACCCAGGGTGAGGCTCAGCCATTGCACTCCGGTTGGGCTGACCTCTGCGAATTCCCCAAATGTGGGAATCTCGACTGCATAATTGCATAATTGCATAATTGCATCTCAATCGGATTCAGGTCAGGACTTTGACTAGGCCACTCCAAAGTCTTCATTTTGTTTTTCTTAAGCCATTCAAAGGTGGACTTGCTGGTCTGTTTTGGATCATTGTCCTGCTGCAGAATCCAAGTGCGCTTCAGCTTGAAGTCACAAACAGATGGCCGGACTGTCATGGTTCGAGCGCCGATCTCGTCTGCGCTTGGGCCATGCACTATTTTCTCCCTTCTGACGTGTGTGTGTGCCCCTTTTGGCTCTCTGAGCCTTTATTGTGACAGTGCTCGGAGGGGCTTCCGGCTGTCAGAGTGGACAGCTGAGCCGCATTTTGCCTCATCAGCTGCTCGCTACTTAAGAGGGCAGCTGAGAACGAAAGGCGCGGCAGTCTCGTCAGATATTCCCTGTCTGACAGTGTCGAGCGTTCCTCGCCGTGTTTCCCTGGTCAGACGTTAACTGCCTTCCATCCTTGATTGTAAGTGTTTTCATTATGAATCTGTTCCTCCTCGTTATTGATTGAGTATTCGTTGTGGTGTGTTTTAGACCCCCGTGGCTTGTTATTTTGTTCCTTTCCTTTCCTGTAAATAAACTGTGCAAACTCACTGGTGATATGTGACGTCTTATGATGGCTCGTGAGGGCCATCCATGACACGGACATTCTCCTTAAGGATTTCTTTGGTAGACAGCAGAATTCATGGTTCCATTTACCACAGCAAGTCTTCCAGGTCCTGAAGCAGCAAAACAGCCCCAGACCATCACACTACCACCGCCACATTTTACTGTTGGTATGATGTTCCTTTTCTGAAATGCTGTGTTACTTTTACGCCAGATGTAATGGGACACATCTTCCAAAGAGTCCAACTTTTGCCTCGTCAGTGCACAGAGTATTTTCCTAAAAGTCTTGGGGATCATCAAGATGTTTTCTGGAAAAACTGAGAAGAGCCTTTATGTTCTTTTTGCTCAGCAGTGGTTTTTGTCTTGGAACTCTGCCATGCAGGCCATTTTTGCCCAGTCTCTTTCTTATGGTGGAGTCACGAACACTGACCTTTACTGAGGCAATATCTTTGGATGTTGTTGTGGGGTCTTTTGTGACCTCTTGGATGAGTCGTCACTGCGCTCTTGGGGTAATTTTGGTCGGCCGGCCTGTTGTGTATGAATATTGTGTGTGGGTTGGACACTTGGGGCTTGCTGTAGCCGCTCTGAGTGGTGACGTCAGGTGGGTGGCGGCCAGTGTATATATTTCTGTGTTTTCATAATAAAGTTTAGTTGGATGTTCTGTACAAGACGACTCCCATCTCATTAATTACAGACAAAACCTTTTGGCAACGAGGAGAAACTATGGAGGCGTATGGGCCGCCTCCACCACCATTTCTACAGTATCCGGGTGAGCCAGTGATCCTATGGCCAAACTGGTTGGCCATGTTTGAAGGGTACATTGTGGCGTTGGGCCTGAGTAGACTCGATGGAATGTGGAGACGAGCACTTCTGGCCCACCATCTCGGTGTTGAAGGTCGGAGAGTTTTCCACACGTTGGGGGAGACAGAGTATTATACAGATGCTGTCGGACGGATGGCTGAATACTTTGGCGAACACACGAGGAGCAGGAAGCTAGCTAGCTTGGGGAAGCTAACAGCTCAGCCAGTGGCAACGGCAAAGTTAGCCACGAATCTAAAAGCTATAAGCTAGTTTTCACGGTGGAGTCGGAGTCACGGGTGAGGGAGCCTGCACCCACCAAAAATGACAAGCCAGCCAAAAAGCACAGCATGGTGAGTGACAGCAGCATTGGAGGTGAACAGAGTGCGGTGAGCAAAGATGGCAAGGGGGGAGAGCAGCGACCAAACTTGGCTCAGTTTTTCCTGCAGCTAGGGTCGGCGCAGCGGGGGAAGGAGCACGAGCATGCTGAGAACCAAGAGAAGCAGCAGCGACAGCTGGGCACGGAAACGGACACTGGGAGCAAGTTGTATGAACATTTGTTGGGCACCACAGAGGTCCAGCGAGACCAGACTCGCTAAGTGTCGGCACGGGAGGATCTCAGTGCCGGAGCTCAAGACACCTTGGATGAAGGTACTGGACGTGATGGCGAGGCGCCTGGGTTGATGAGTGACGCCGACAAGCGAGCTTCAGTTTTCCCCAGAGCTCGGCCACAGGGGGCCGGAGAATCTGGGGCTACAATGGCGACAGCTGCAGCAATTTTTGAAAACGGTTGGGGCCAGGCCGACGGGCACAGGGAAACCATGTGCCAAGCAGCAACACTGCATGCCCAGCAAAACTCCACTGAGAGTCGTGGATCTGGTTCGGGCTTGTGAAGAGGGACAACCACAGCCAATGCTGACCAAGCAACAGCCTGAAGATCACCAGGGGAGGCTGTGCATTGTGGCTAAACGAGGTGCAGCCTATTTTCAACTGTTGGATGGTTCAAGGAGGCACACCGAGGTGCGGCGTGTCTGGGAGAAGGCTTTGGATTGCGGGTCCGGACGAGAGGGGCAGTCGATGGTGAGGAGAAGAGACACTCTTGTCTGTGTGTTCAGTTGTGACCCCGGAGGGCAGGCTGGTTCCAGGGGCGTGCCTACTGAGGGGAGTGCCCTGGGCCCCCAAGCCAGTTCTACTTGTTTGTACCTGAGGACAGTGGTGTAACTAAAAAAATATTTATATGTTTGCATGTGTTTTGGGAGAAAGAGTAAAATGTTATTGTTTGGGGATTATTTTGTGTGTTCTATTTAGTTTAGGAACATGGCGGTTGTTTTTAGTTTATCAATGGACTTTTTTTTTAGTTTACAGTGGCAGAATAATCCACTGTGCCATGTGAGTTGTGTGGCAGTCCACCCACCAATTTAGTTGTTTTGTGTGAATGTGGTAGACCATTTAGTTATTTCAGTTTAGTTTTCTTAGTGAGTGATTTGGGTCCTAAATTAGGGAGATTTTCAATTGTGTGTGTGGTTTTGTGCTTTTCTAAGGGGGAGGGGTGGAGAATGTTGTGTCTGAATGCTGTGTATGGGTTGGACACTTGGGGCTTGCCATAGTTGCTCTGAGTGGTGACATCAGGCAGGTGGCACCCAGTGTATATATTTCTGTGTTCACATAATAAAGTTTACTTGGATGTTTGGTACAAGACGACTCACGTCTCATTAATTACAGACATAACACAGCCACTCCTGGGAAGGTTCACCACTGTTCCATGTTTTCGCCATTTGTGGAAAATGGCTCTCACTGTGGTTCGCTCGAGTTCCAAAGCTTTAGAAATGGCTTTTCCAGAATGATAGATTGCAATTACTTTTTCTTCATTTGTTCCTGAATTTCTTTGGATCACAGCATGATGTCTAGCTTTTGAGGATCTTGTAGTCTACTTGACTTTGTCAGGTAGGTCCTATTTATGTGATTTCTTGATTGAGACAGGTGTGGCAGTAATCAGGCCTTGGTGTGGCTAGAGAAATTGAACTCAGCTTTCCAAAGATGTGATAAACCACAGTTAATTTTTGTTTTAATGGGGGGGGGGATCATTTTTCACACAATAAACACCTTCATTTAAAAACTTTGTTTTGTGTTTACTTATCACATCTTTGGAAAGCTGAGTTCAATTTTTCTAGCAACACCCAGGCCTTATTACTGCCACACCTGTTCTCAACCTTCTAGGAAGGTTCACCTTCCCAGGAGTGGCTGGCCGACCAAAATTACTCCAAGAGCGCAGCGACGACTCATCCAAAAGGTCACAAAAGACTCCACAACAACATCCAAAGAACTGCAGGCCTCACTTGCCTCAGTTAAGGTCAGTGTTCATGACTCCACCATAAGAAAGACTAGGCAAAAATGGCTTGCATGGCAGAGTTCCAAGACAAAAACCACTGCTGAGCAAAAAGGGACATCATACCACCAATAAAATATGGTGGTGGTAGTGTGATGGTGTGGGGCTATTTTGCTGCTTCAGGACCTGGAAGATTTGCTGTGGTAAATGGAACCATGAATTCTGCTGTCTACCGAAAAGTCCTGAAGGAGAATGTCCGGCCATCTGTTCGTGACCTCAAGCTGAAGCGCACTTGGGTTCTGCAGCAGGACAATGATCCAAAACACACCAGCAAGTCCACCTCTGAATGGCTTAAGAAAAACAAAATGAAGACTTTGGAGTGGCTTAGTTAAAGTCCTGACCTGAATCCAATTGAGATGCTATGGCATGACCTTAAAAAGGTGGTTCATGCTCAAAAACCTTCCAGTGTGGCTGAATTACAACAATTCTGCAAAGAGGAGTGGGCCAAAATTCCTCCACAGCGCTGTAAAAGGCTCATTGCCAGTTATCGCAAACGCTTGATTGCAGTTGTTGCTGTTAAGGGTGGCCCAACCAGTTATTAGGTTTAGGGGGCAATCACTTTTTCACACAGGGCCATGTAGGTTTGGATTTTTTCCCCCTTAATAATAAACACCTTCATTTAAAAACTGCATTTTGTGTTTATTTGTGTTATCTTTGTCTAATATTTAAATTTGTTTGATGATCTGAAACATTTAAGTGTGACAAACATACAAAAAAATGAGAAATCAGGAAGGGGGCAAACACTTTTTCACACCACTGTACATCCCAGACCAACCAGAATAAAGAGCTAACACAGGTACAAAGATGAATAAATTGTTTACTTTACCTTTTGTTCTTATTAAAGACAAAAATAGAAAGGAGGTGTCTTTACCTTCTTAACATATTTCAACTGTGCACTGCAGCCTTTGTCAGATGGTGATGGATAAATTGGTTGATAGCCTTTCGTTAAAGAAAGAAAATCCCACAATGGTCGTCACTGAAATAACTTGAAACTGACAAAAGTAATAATAAATAAAAATTTTCTGAAAATTAACTAATGAAAATCAGACATTGCTTTTGAATTTCAGTTCAACAGAATCATTAAACAAACTAATGAAATTGGCTTGAACAAAATTGATGGAAATGCAAGAAAAGATTGAAAATAATATTTTGTAGCACAAGCTTCGATGCAATCGCTGCAATCAAATAATTTCTGTAACTCTCAAATAGACTTCTGCACCTGTCCACAAGTATTTTCGCCAATTCCTCCTGAGCAAACTGCTCCAGCTGTCTCAGGTTTGAACGGTGCTTTCTCCAGACTGCATGTTTCAGCTCCTTCTACAGATGTTCAATAGGATTTACAGTTGAAAGCAGATGTTTACATACACTGTATAAAAAGACACATTTTCTCACTGTCTGACATTAAATCAGACTAAACTTTTCCTGCTTTAGGTCAGTTAGGATTAACAAATTTTTTTCTGTTTGTTAAGTTTTTTTTATATTTGATAAAAACATTTTTTAGAGAATTTTCTTTATTAGTTTTTTCAAAGTCAGAAGTTTACTATGCCTTTAAACAATATGGAAAAGCCCAGATGATGATGTCATGGCTTTGGAAGCTTCTGCTAGGTTAACTGACAACACTTGAGTTAATTGGAGGCACAACTGTGGATGTATTTTAAAGAGGCACTCCGGTGGCTCTAAAACCACCTCAAAAATCAACGTGTGGTGACATTAGTTGTTGGTCTCACACACAAATTTGATCTTTTAATGTGAAGGCGGAGTTTTTCCGTTTTGGACGGAGATAAAAGGAGGAAGTGGAAAAATATAAATAAAGTTTTATCAGACAGACTTACGCGTGTTCCGTCTGTTTTTCTGCATCTTTCACATTGGTGACCCCGACGTTTGGAGAATGTTTGTTCAGGCGACCTCTTCTGATATCGCCGCTACGGCATTTGTATCTGCTGCGGCTCCCGCACCGGCTGTTTTTGCGGCTACCATTAAACTACCAGACTTTTGGCAGCACGACCCGGAGCCCTGGTTTCAGCATGTCGAGGCTCAGTTCCATCTGCGCGGAGTAGCCACAGATGACACGAAGTATTTCCATGTTGTTGCAGCTTTGGATTCTGCTACTACTCGTCGTTTGATGGGACTGCTCCGAGACCCGCCTCTCGCTGACAGGTACGTCACTCTGAAGAGGGCTCTTCTGCAGCTGTACCAGCTCTCTGATATAGAGCGCGCTGATCATCTTCTGTCTATGACTGGTTTGGGGGACAGCAAACCTTCTGAGCTGATGGAGAATATGTTGGCACTTCTTGGTTCAGGAGACAGCTCATTTCTGTTCACCCACCTGTTTCTGCGTCAGCTTCCGCCTCCAGTGCGCACTGTCCTGGCCAGCTCGCCCCTCCTTCGTACTAAGGATTATCGGGGTTTAGCTGAAGAAGCGGACAGGCTTTTGCTGGCTTCTCGTCATTTGTCTGTGCATGCACTGCTGCCTGGGCAGTCTGATGGAGAAGTCTCGGTGGATGTGGCCGCAGTTTCGGATCGCCGTAAGAAAGAGAGCGGCCTGTGTTTCTACCATCGCCGTTTTGGACCGAAGGCTCGGCGCTGTATTCCGCCGTGCTCTTTCCAGCCACAGTGAAACGAGAAGGCTGGTGCTTGCTAGCAGCTGCGTGCACCGGCACCAACAATAAGCTGCTTTTTATTGAGGACTGCGCTGCTGGACGTCGCATTTTGGTGGATTCAGGAGCGCAACAGAGCATCGTTCCCCCCTCTTCGGCTGACGTCATGGGATATGGACATGGACCTCCACTGGACGCTGCTAATGGTACTCCTATCCGCACCTTTGGCACCAGGTTTATTACTGTATGTTTTAACGGTCGTGAATTTAGTTGGGACTTTGTGGTAGCATCTGTAGCAGTCCCCATCCTTGGTGCAGATTTTTTGTGTGCTTACAGACTGTTGGTTGATGTAGCTAACAGATGTTTGATTGATGCTGTGTCTTTTGATTCCTATCCATGTACACTGGGTGAGGCTGGTCCACTGCTTGCTAACATGCTCGCCTCTGGAGACAGGTACCAGCGCCTTCTCTCTGAGTTTCCTGCGCTTACTGTGCCTACGTTTTCTGCGGCAGTAGCCAAACATGGGATTGAGCATTATATTACTACTGTGGGTCCACCTGTTTTTGCCCGCGCATGCCGTCTGGATGCTGCTAAGTTAGCCATTGCTAGAGATGAGTTTGCCAATATGGAGCGGTTGGGTATTGTGCGCCGTTCCGACAGTCCGTGGGCCTCTCCCCTCCACATGGTCCCTAAGTCAGATGGGGGTTGGTGCCCTTGTGGAGATTTTAGGTGCCTTAACAACGCTACTACCAACGACAGGTACCCAGTCCCCCATATCCAAGATTTTTCTTCACGTCTGGCAGGGACGGTCATTTTTTCTAAAGTGGATTTAGTACGTGGTTATCATCAGGTGCCTGTCCATCCCCAGGACGTCCCCAAGACAGCGGTGATCACTCCATTTGGACTGTTCGAGTTCTTGAGGATGCCATTTGGCCTTAAGGGTGCTGCACAGACGTTTCAACGGCTTATGGACTCTGTGTTACGGGACATGTCTTTCCTGTTTGTATACCTAGACGATATACTGGTGGCGAGCGCTTTGGTGGAGGAACATGTGTCGCACCTTCGTCAGCTCTTCAGGCGCCTCTGTGACCATGGACTGATAGTGAATCCCGCGAAGTGTCAGTTTGGGCTCTCAGAACTGGAGTTCTTGGGGCACAAGGTATCCCAGCAGGGTGCAGTACCCCTCCCGGCTAAAGTCGAAGCGGTTTTAGCTTTTCCGCGCCGCTCCTCTGTCAAGCCCCTGCAGGAGTTTTTGGGCATGGTCAATTTTTACAACCGTTTTATACCTCATGCTGCCCATATTATGCGTCCGCTGTATGACGCCTTGAAGGGTAAGAGGGGTAATCAGGACATTGAATGGACCCATGAGAGGTTATGTGCTTTTGACGGGGCTAAAGCCACACTGGCTGATGCTGCCTTGTTGGCTCATCCAGACCCCACGGCCGCCATTGCTCTTACCACCGATGCATCCGATTATGCTGTCGGAGCAGTTTGTGAGCAGTGGGTGGGTAATTCCTGGGAACCTCTAGCCTTTTTCAGTAGACAGTTACGTGAGTCAGAAAGGAAGTACAGCACTTTTGACAGGGAGCTGTTGGCCCTTTTCTTGGTGACAAGGCATTTCAGGTTTCTCTTGGAGGGCTGTAAATTTACCACTTTTGTGGACCATAAACCCCTCACGTTTGCCATGGCCAAGTCCACTGAACCTTGGTCAGCTCTGCAACAATGGCAGCTTTCGGCTATTTTCGAGTTCACTACTGACATTCAGCATGTGGCTGGTAAGACCAACTTGGTGGCGGACTGCCTTTCTCGTGCCCCAGTTGCTGCTGTTCATTTGGGCATGGACTATGCTGAGATGGCTGCCGATCAGTTGTTGGACCCGGAGGTGCAGGTGCTTCGTTCCACTGAGTCCAGTTTGCAGTTGGAGGATGTCTGCTTTCAAGACAGTAGCGCCACTCTTCTGTGTGACACTACATTGGGAAAACCACGACCTTTGGTGCCTGCGGCTTGGCGTTGTCGTGTTTTTGACGCTGTTCACTCTTTGTCGCATCCTGGGGTTAAGGCTTCAGTTATGTTGGTGAGTGCCAAGTTTGTATGGCCGGGCCTCAGAAAGGATGTGAAGACTTGGACGACAACCTGTGTGGCGTGTCAGCGTGCTAAGGTGCAGCGCCACATAAAGGCTCCATTGGGGCCTTTTTGGATTCCGGAGCGACGTTTTGATCATGTTCAGGTGGACTTCGTCGGACCTCTTCCTCCGTCTCGTGGTTTTACCCACCTGTTCACTATGGTGGACCAGACTACGCGGTGGCCGGAGCCAGTTCCCCTGGCATCAGCTACGGCGTCTGATGTTGCCCGGGCATTTATCTCCTCTTGGGTGTCCCGTTTTGGTGTCCCCTTGGACATTACCTCTGACAGGGGCCCGCAATTTACCTTCGCACTTTGGAACGAAGTAGCTGGTAGTTTGGGGGTTAAACTCCATTGGACCACAGCATACCATCCACAAGCTAATGGGCTATGCGAGCGGTTTCATCGGACTATGAAAGCGGCCCTCCGCGTGTCATTAGTGGACAGTGGATGGGTGGACAGATTACCGTGGGTTTTGTTGGGTTTGCGTTCAGCCCCCAAAGAAGACCTGAACTCCTCTTCTGCTGAGTTGGTCCTCGGCCAGACCTTGAGGGTTCCAGGGGAGTTCCTTCCTACCAGTCCAGGGTTAGGTCCCAGTATGGTTAAGAGGCCTAAGTGTCGAGAGGAAACCAGGGCTTTTGTTCCCATGGCTGCGCACCACTGTCTTCCTCAGTCTTACATCCCTGACAGCCTTACGTCAGCTAAATATGTTTTTGTCCGGCACAATGCCCATCGTTCTCCCCTGCAGGCACCTTATGATGGCCCTTTTCGGGTGTTAGAAACAGGCCATAAGGATTTTTTGGTTGAGTTGGGGACTTGTCAGGATCAGGTTTTGGTGGATCGTTTGGAGCCCTCTCATGTTTTTTGTGACGATGAGGTTGAGTTAGCCCGCCCGGCTCGGCGGGGGTGCCCTCCCAACCCTGCGCCTGAGGTTGTGTCTGCTCCGGTTGCAGTTTTGCCCCCTAGGACTGCGCAGTGCAGTCGTCGGGGCAGAGTAATTAGGGTGCCTAAGAGGTTCTCTTGAGTTATTTTCTTTTCTTTTTTTTTTTTTTTGAATTTTGTTCATGCTGTTTTAGTTTGTTTTTTGTCAGCATGTTTATATATGTTGTTATTTGTGTGTTCTGGGGGGCCTGTGTGGTGACATTAGTTGTTGGTCTCACACACAAATTTGACCTTTTAATGTGAAGGCAGAGTTTTTCCGTTTTGGACGGAGATAAAAGGAGGAAGTGGGAAAATATAAATAAAGTTTTATCAGACAGACTTATGTGTGTTTCGTCTGTTTTTCTGCATCTTCCACAAACGTATATTTTTTGTTAATGTTATAACCAGTCAAGCTAAGCAGGAATACTTATGTAGCTATAAATGTTCTGTCCAAATTCACATTTTTTATTTTTTTTTTGGTGGTGGTGGTGGGGGCTTAAGTGAAACTTTACAGCAAAAAAAAAAAAAAAAGAGATATTTCAGTGATTTTGCTCTGGATAGGTCTTGTAAGTCACACAAAAAAATGTTACAGACATGTTAACAACATAAAAAACATTATTTTTGGCAGAGTATCACTTTGAGGCACACCTCAAACACACTGCTTCCTTATGTGACTATTATGTATGTAAATAGTTGACATTAGTAAGATGGCGGCTGGGCTGGATGGGGAATGGGTAAGTGTGGTCAACTACCAGCTTCCGGTGGTGACGCCACCTGGAGTATAAGAAGTGTGGGCGCAAGAGGCTAGTCCTGTTTTGCTGTGGATGACCTGGCAAGTTGGGAGCACTGGAAGTCTGTATGGTATCGTCATTTAGTGTTGTTAATAAAGCTCCATTAATAGTACTGTTATTCTGTTCTCTTTGGCCTTATTATGGATTCAACAGTGGCATCATGGGAAAATCAAAAGAAATCAGCCAAGATATCAGGAAGAGAATTATGGATTTCCAGAAGTCTACAAGTACAATTTCCAGATGCCTGAAGATGGCATTCTTGGGTGTTTTTAGTTGTGTGTTTTAGGTCATTGTCCTGTTGGAGGACCCATGACTTGTGACTGAGACCAAACTTTCTGACACTGGGCAGTACATTTTGCTCCAGAATGCCTTCATAGTCTATAAATTCCATAGTACCCTGCACAGATTCAAGACACTGTGTGCCAGAAGCAGCATAGCAGCCCCAGAACATAATTGAGTTTCCTCCATGTTTTACAGTAGGTACAGTGTTCTTTTCTTTATATGCTTCATTTTTCCTTCTGTAAACATAGAGTGATGTGACTGGCACAAAAGCTTCAGTTTTGTCTCATCTGTCCAAAGGGCAACCTCCAGGAAACTTTGGGGCTTGCCAGCATGTATTTTGGCTGTTGTTTGAATTTTTTTTTTTTTTTTTCTGTCAGTAGTAGAGCCCTCTTGGTCTTCTTTCATGGAGTCCATTATTGTTCAAAATGTGACGCTTGGTGCCATTAGAAAATGACATACCTTGACCTTGGAGGTCAGTTTGAATGATTTTGTATGGTTTCCTAGGTTCTTTTGCTACACTATACACTATCCTTCTGATCAACCTGGGGCTGCATTTCCTCTTGCGCCCATTTCCTGGGAGGTTGTTCTACAGTCCCATGAACCTTATACTTTTTAATAATATTGGCAGCTGTGGTCACAGGAACATCAAGCTGCTTGGAGATAGTCCTACAGCCTTTATCTTTAACATGCTTGTCTATAATTTTCTTTCTAATCTCCTGAGATAGCTCTCTCCTTAGCTTTCCGTAGTCCATGTTCAGTGTGGTATACACCATGATACCAAGTGGCACAGTGACTACTTTTCACCCTACTTTTCAAAGGCAAACTGATTACAAGTTTGAAGACACCCGTGATGCAAATTCCAGGACACACCTTAGTTTAACATGTCCATATGGCCAAATTATTTTCAGTTTTTTCTAGCATTACTGTTAGAATAATTTTGAGCATAAATTATTCCAAGTCAAAGATCAGTCGGAATATTGGATTTAGAATCAGAATCAGAATCAGAATCAGAATTCTGATTCTGATTCTAAATCCAATATTCCGACTGATCTTTGACTTGGATTTAAGTATATTTATTATAAAAATAAACACATATAAAGGAATAAACAACACATAAACCTCAAAAGCCATTTTGAGGGAGAGATTACAGAGCGTGACACACACACAGAAAATCTCTGAACGTACATTTCTGAGTCTGGTGTTCTTATAGTGGGAGCAAAACAGTCCCTGACTTTATCAATGTGTTGGAGACAGTTTAAGTGTAGCAGGTTGGTATGATCAGGGTCATTATCTGTGTCATAAATGACCTGCAGTCTCGACATTTGCACGCATATTCTGAAGGCCACAGATAAACAATAATTGCTCGCAGAAACACAGCAAGAATATATCAGACATATAACATGAAATATAATATGAAAGAATAATATAAACATCAGACATAAAATAGGAAAGGCATGATACAAAATAATAATAATAATAATAATAATAATAATAATAATAATAATAATAATAATAATAATAATAATAATATGGAAATTTTCTATCAATTACCATAATTTTTGTTTAGGCCAGTTTAATTAGTTTGTTTTTAAAAATGATTCTGTTGAACCAAAATTCAAATGCTAGATCTCATTTTCATTAGTTAACTAGTTTCATTAGTCAATTTTCAGAAAATTTGTATTGATATTATATTTATTACTTTTGTCAGTTTCAAGTTATTTCAGTGACCACTGTGGGATTTTCTTTCCTTAATAAAAGGTTACCAACACATTTGTCCACATCTGTATATTTCCTCATAAGAGCAAATTTGGTCAATTTTTTAATTTAACAAATGTAGTTCTTAATTTCAAAATCTTAATGCTGTAATTCCATATTTTTTATTATTAGTTCTTGTTTTTGGTTTGTGAAAAGTCCTTTCAAATCAATTTTCTCTTATCTTGAACAACGCTTGGATACTTAATAGCATATTTTCTTTTAAACTTAAACTATAAATATGATTTGAAGTCTACTAACATAAAATAAATCAGCTGAATAAAAAGTGGATTTGTTTTCTCTCTATAATGTGTCTCTCTCTCCAGCCACCTTCTCCAGCTCTTCAGAGAGGATATCAAGGCATTCCCAGGTCAGCTGGGAGACGTAGTCTCTCCAGCGTGTCCTGGGTCTGCCTCGGGGTCTCCTCCCAGTGAGACGTGCCTGAAACATCTCAAGTGGGAGGAGTCCAGGAGGCATCCTGATCAGATGCGCATACCACCTCAACTATCTCCTTTTGATGTGGAGGAGCAATGGCTCTACTCGGAGCCTCTCCTGGATAACTAAGGTCCTCACTCTATCTCTTAGGGTGAGTCCAGAAACCCTATGGAAAAAGCTCATTTCAGCTGCTTGTATTCGTGATGTCATTCATTCTATTGTTATTGTTATGGTTATTTTTTAAATAGCATATGGTTATGCTATTTAAAAAATAACTTTTTACAATATTGTAATTTACAGAGATATGCCTGAATGTTGCATTCACCCTGTTGAAGTTGAAGGACAGTCTCCTGTCTGTCATAGTGGTGAAATGTTCAATAACCACATTATCCGTACCTTGGTAGATATTTTGAACTAAAAACTCCCAAACTCCTGCTCCATTACTGTACTTAGCACTTCCTAATGTTGCTGACAGGATGTCCAATCAGAAATGACACTGCTGAAATCCAAGGAGGTTGTGGGCCCTTGGGCTAGAGCAATTTTTGGGGCCCTCCCACATATTTATGGGAGTATGATGTGCAAAAGGGCCATGTTTACATGCACGGTAATAAACCATTCATAATCAGATTTCTGGGGTTATCTGATTATTAAAGTAGTCATGTAAAAACAATAATCAAATAAAAGGCAATTATTGTGTTACATAAAGTGAAATTACATTAACACACATAGTTTATTGTCCAATAATCTATTTATTCAGTGCATGTAAACATGTCAAATCTGATTACCATTATCTGATTATTCCTAATTATTGGATTATTGTGGTCATGTACCCGGGGTCACAGATGGATCAGCTTGACCTTCAAGGTCCTAAATTACTAAGGCAGTGGCTATGGATACGGAACCGTAGCCTTAGAGTTCTTGTTACAGATATGGCTCCAGTCTGATTGGCCAGTATGTTCTATTAATCCATATCTTAAAAGCAGCAGGCTACAGGTAGGGAATTCTGAAGCATTTATGTGTTTCAAGATTTTAATCAGTATCTATTTACTACCTTACCCACTCCCAAATCCTAAGGCTAAGCTCTTAATTTTAAGTCTAAATTTCATCTCATAGTAAAATGGTTTGAACAAGGTACCGATATGAAGATGCAAACTACCAACCTTCTGATCACAGGCCCACTGTACTATCTGTTATGTCTGGAAACCAGAATGACCAACGGAGAGATGAGCTGTGCTGGAATGCAAACTTTATTACAACACGTTATTGATAAAACATTACAAGCAGGTTGCTGTGTAACATATACTATGTTACTAAGACTGGAGAGAGCCGAGAGAGGCCTAAGATGGCCGACTCTCCCTATTTATCGGCTCGGCGTGATGACATTGCCATATGGCTTGCATCATCACGCCGCTGGCCATTAACCTTTTCATAACATTCACCCCCTCCCCTCGGAAAAACACAAAACACATCATCTAATTTAAATCTCCCCAATTTGGCACCACTAATACGAACAACACTAATTAGGGCTAGCGGGTGGACCACTGTGTAGCCCAGTGCGGATGAGTGGATTATTCTGCCACTCTCAGTTGGCAGCCACACCCCTAGCTAAACAGTCTCCTCTTTCTTACTCTCTTCCATGGGAAAGGCAGTTCTGTTGGGGGGTCCTTGTAGCGAGCCTGTGGTGGATGTGACACTGGAGGTGCCAGTTGCAGCAGGCCCGGGTGCCATCCCTCTGGAGCCACGGCACGCTCGTCAACAATGTTCCAGCATGGATCCCGCACCAGCTGATCGGCTCCAACGTAGCGTCTTGATCCGCGGCAGCTGTGCTCACTTTCCGCAGACGGATGGCCTGCCATCTTGATCAAGAACGGTGGTTGCTTAGTCAATGGTGGTTGCTTAGTTCTGCGGACCCAAACCCAGTTCATCACTGTGAGCGGCGCTCTGTTTGGCTGTGTTCAGCATCGTGGATGTGATGGTATAACTCTTGCGTCTGCTGCGGGGTGTCCACCAGGCTGTGGTGACTCTGCTACATCCTATTGCATCTCAGACTCTTCATCATGCGGCTCAGCTGCGGCTCCTGTAGATTGGGGCTGTGCGAGGGTACTGAAGCAGTCTGGTCCCTTCTCTCCTTTACCTGGGAAGTCTGGTTGTCATGACGTGTCACTATCGTTGTTGTTAGGATCCACACTGTGTTGCTGTGTCCCGGGATCCTCAGTGGGCATGGGCTCCTTCTCCTGCAACTCCGCAGCGGCTCCCGCGGGCTCATGCTGGGCGAGAATCTGAGGCGAGTCCAGCCACTGCTCCTCTATGGGCAGCACTCCTCTTGTGTGCACGGGACAGCTATGCTCTCATTGTTGTCATCCTGCTGAGTCTCGTCCTACTCATCATCACCGTCATCGGGGTATGTTGCGTCCCAACCATTGTAATCAGTCAAGCCTCAGCAAAATGCGTTAGGTCAGTCTGACGAACGGTTCAAGAGATATGCGTGGAACAGAAACACACACACACACACACACGTACCCCCCCCCCCCCCACACACACACAGATTTGGTGCATTTATAGATAGATGGTTATGGCTTAAAGCTCATGAAAACCCCAAATTCAGTTTCTCAAAAAATTAGAAAATTACACATAATTAATCTAAAAAAAATGGATTATTAATAGAAATAGTGGCTGACTGAAAAGTATGTCCATGTACACATTCAATACTTGGTCAGGGCTTCTTTTGCATGAATTACTGCATCAATGCGGCGTGTCATGGAGGTGATCAGCCTGTGGTACTGCTGGGGTGTTATGGAGGTCCAGGTTGCTTTGATAGCGGCCTTCAGCTCGTCTGCATTGTTGGGTCGGGTGTCTCTCATCTTCCTCTTGACAATACTCCATACAGTGCATCCGGAAAGTATTCACAGCACTTCACTTTTTCCACATTTTGTTATGCTACAGCTTTATTCCAAAAGAGATTAAATTCATTTGTACCTCAAAATTCTAAACACGATACCCAATAATGACAATGTGAAAAAAGTTTTTTTTTTGAGATTTTTGCAAATTTATTAAAAATAAAAAATTAAGAAATCACATGTACGTAAGTATTCATAGCCTTTGCTCAATACTTTGTTGATGCACCTTTGGCAGCAAATACAGCCTCAAGTCTTTTTGAATATGATGCCACAAGCTTGGCACACCTATCTTTGGGCAGTTTCACCCATTCCTCTTTGCAGCACCTCTTAAGCTCCATCAGGTTGGAAGGAAAACATTGGTGCACAGCCATTTCCAGATCTTTCCAGAGATGTTCAACTGGATTCAAGTCTGTGCTCTGGCTGGGCCACTCAAGGACATTCACAGAGTTGTCCCAAATACACTCCTTTGATATCTTGGCTGTGTGCTTAGGATTGTTGTCCTGCTGAAAGATGAACCATCGCCCCAGTCTGAGGTCAAGAGCGTTCTGGAGCAGATTTTCATCCAGGATGTCTCTGTACATTGCTGCATTCATCTTTCCCTATATCCTGACTAGTCTCCTAGTTCCTACCGCTGAAAAACATCCCCACAGCATGATACTGCCACCACCATTGGCATGGTTATGAGCGGCGCCTGGTTTCCTCCAAACATGACACCTGGCATTCACTGCAAAGAGTTCAATGTTTGTCTCATCAGACCAGACAGTTTTGTTTCTCATGGTCTGAGAGTCATTCAGGTGTCTTTTGACAAACTCCAGTTGGGCTGCCATGTGCCTTTTACTAAGGAGTGGCTTCCATCTGGCCACTTTACCATACAGGCCTGACTGGTGGATTCCTGCAGAGATGGTTGTACTTCTGGAAGGTTCTCCTCTCCACAGAGGAACACTGGAGCTCTGACAGAGTGACCATCGGGTTCTTGGTCACCTCCCTGACTAAGGCCCTTCTCCCCCGATTGCTCAGTTTAGATGGCCGGCCAGCTCTAGGAAGAGTCCTGGTAGTTTTGAACTTCTTCCATTTACGGATGATGGAGGCCACTGTGCTCATTGGGACCTTCAAAGCAGCAGAAATTTTTCTGTACCCTTCCCCAGATTTGTGCCTCGAGACAATCCTGTCTCGGAGGTCTACAGGCAATTCCTTTGAATTCATGCTTGATTTGTGTCTGACATGCACTGTCAACTGTGGGACCTTATATAGACAGGTGTGTGCCTTTCCAAATCATGTTTAATCAACTGAATTCACCACAGGTGGACTACAATTAAGCTGTAGAAACATCTCAAGGATGATCAGTTGAAACAGGACTTACCTGAGCTCAATTCTGAGCTTCATGGCAAAGGCTGTGAATACTTATGTACATGTGATTTCTTAGTTTTTTATTTTTAATAAATTTGCAAAAATCTCAAAAAAATTTTTTTTTTCCAAATTGTCATTACGGGGTATTGTGTTTAGAATTTTGTGGGAAAAAATTAATTTAATCCCTTTAGGAATAAGACTGTAACATAACAAAATGTGGAAAAAGTGAAACGCTGTGAATACTTTCTGGATGCACTGTAGATTTTCCATGGGATTTAAATTCGGAGGGTTTTCTGGGCAATCAAGCACAGTAATACCATGGTCATTAAACCAGGTTTTGATACTTTTGGCAGTGTGGGCAGGTGCCAAGTTCTGCTGGAAAATGAAATCAGCGTCTCCATAAAGTTTGTCAGCAGTGGGAAGCATGAAGTGCTCTAAAATTTCCTGGTAGACGGCTGCGCTGACTTTGAATAAAAAACAAAACAAAACAGTTTTTAAAATCAATTTTAAGTAATATTCTATTTTTTTTTTGTTTGAGAAATTGAATTTGGGGTTTTCATTAGCTGTAAGTCATAACCATCAAAATTAAAAGAAATAAACACTTGAAATATATGACTCTGTGTGTAATGAATCTAATTTTATTTTTTGTAATTGAATCACTGATATAAATCAACTTTTTGATGACATTCTAATTTATTTAGATGCACCTATCAGTGAGAGGATAGGTGCAGTTGTAAAAGAAAATCATGAAAATATGAGAAAAAAATGTGAAACATGGCAAAAGTTAAAAAAGTAATAAACTTGGCAGGAAAAAGTTGCAAGAAAACCTCACTAATTGTTGAGAAAATCGAACATTTGGACATTTAAGAGAGACATAAAAAGTAAAAAAAAAAAAAAGTTTAAAAAAATGTGTGTGGGGGGGAGGGGCAGTCCGCCCAGGGCGTCATACAAGCCAGGACCGCCCCTGAATGGAATGCAAGGAGTCTTGTGGGAAGCAGGACAAATTTGATAAAGATATAATTATCTTTTTTCCTTTTTCTGAAGTTGTCACGGGGCGGTCCTGGCGGACCACTATTGAGACACTATAGGCAACCAGTGAGTTTGCGTATTTATTAAAACACTGGTAAAAGGTACAAAATAATGAGCCACGAGGGGCAAAACACAAATAAAGATGACACTAAACACACTGACGATAAACACAGACTAAGGAATACACTTACTGAGAGGGGATGACTGGAGCCGGGAAATAGGGACTCCAGCCTAACGTTGGGGAGACCAGCGTTATCCGTACGTGAGGTCGCAGCCCGGAGTAACCTAGGCTGCTCCCTTAAGTAGGGCTAAGGATTAATCAGTTAATGAGGCAGTCATAAGCTGAATGCAATTCAGCTGTCACAGAGGAGCTCAGCTCTGACAGCCGGAAGCCCCTCCGAGACGCTTTCAGAATAAAAGCTCAGAGATCCACAAGGAATAAACGCAGAATGGGAGAAAAATACTGCATGACCCGAGCGTGGACGAAATCGGAACTCAGACCATGACAGTACTCCCCCCCCCGAAAGGCGCACTCGGGGCGCCGCGTGACATCCAAGCCCCCCCCCCCCCCCCACACACACACACACACCCGGAAGACTACAACGGCCCACCCAGGGCGGGAGGAGGGGGGAAAAAGGTCAGGAGGGCGAGAACCAGAAAAAAAAAAAAAACACATCAAGACAGGGAACCGGGAAAAATAATAAGGGCGGATACAAAAAACATAAGAGCATGGTGCAACAACAGAGCATGGAAAAAAAAACCCCACAAGTATACTCCAAAATACACAGGTGGAAAAAAAAGACAGGACAATAAATGCAAATAACAGAAATACAGGCCTACAGGCCACAAATAACAGAAATACCAAGTCTACAGACCAAGAAACACAGGCCAAAAGAAACAAATGGCAACCACATAGCATCTCTCAAATAGAGGAAAGGGGGCAAAAAACCCCACTCTAAATAGCGGCAAAATACAGACGGTATAATAAGTCCAAATAACTGGCAGAGGCAACAGGACAATAAATACAAATAACAGAAAAACAATGCCTACAGACCATGATACACAGGCCCAAAAGAAACAAAAGGCAACCCCATAGCATCTCTCAAACAGAAGGAAGAAAAAAAATCACACTAAATAGTGGCTAATACATACAGCTCCATGTACTACAAATAAAAAACACAAGAGCATCCCAACAATACAGAGAAGAGAAAAAAAAACACTACAGGGATGTCGGAAGGCAAAGCACATGGAAAACAAAAACACATAGTTCGGGATAGTTCGGGAAGTCTCCCTGCATCCAGCGTCCAGATTGCTAGCAGGGGGGAAAACCTACGTTCAGGTGGTCTACCCCAGGCCCGGGAGAACAGTACCTCTGGTGGCCGGACCAGGTCGCTGAACCAAGAATCCAGTTTGTCTGGTGGCCGACCCAGAACGCCGAACCGGAGAAGAAGTTTCCCAGGTGGCCGACCTGCGTCAATAGGCCACCAGGACCGAAGAGATGAGCTCGGAAGCGGCCTCCCTACCGAGAGGGATAACGAGGGAAAGCCGATCCGAAAACAGGGAATCCCAGCGGCACCCGGTGGGGGGAAAAAGGGATCGGGGAAAAGCTGAGGGACCAGTCCGGCGTCGAACAGTGAAGGATCTGCAGCTCCTCCTCCGAACTTCACTTGGACTGGTGCTGCGCTCCAGCTGGATCCCACGCGAGACCGCGCTGCCCCCTCGATGGACCCCGATTGGGCCGGCGCAGCATCCTCGACGGGCCCTGATTGGACCGGTGAAGAACCCACGACGGGCCCTGATTGGACCGGCAACGCACCCACAATGAACCCCGACTGGGCTGGAGCAGCACCAGGAGCGACCTCCAAACCCGAACCCGGAACCTCCAGAACAGCGGTTCCTGCGGCCCTGGAGAGCCTGATTCCAGCCCCGCAGCCACGTCATGGGCAGAGGAGGAGGGCGGACCGCCAACCGGAGCCTGCGCCAACGACTAAGTGTCCCCGGGTCTCCACGGAGGAACGGTTCGACCCAGCAGGTCGAGGATCCCTGCCACCACGCCGTGCGGGTTTTCAGCGTGGACGTCAGCATCAGGGAATTCTCAGACTGAGGACACCATCATGCCGGCTGCAGAGCCCGCCGCAGTCGAGTGGGAGCCAGAAGAGGACTGTCAACTTGCTGAACCTGGATCGCCGAAGTCCTGGACAGCGGTGGAACCCGAGATCAGGCAAGTGCTCTATTTTATCTTCCTCCTTTCTATTCTGGAGCATTTTTGCCTGTCTCTCGGGGAGACAAGTCAGGTGCAGCAATCAGCTATTTATATGGCCACTTGAATAATCAGATAACTCCAGAAATCCAGTCATAACCATTATTTGTGTACATGTAAACATGGTCATAGAAAATTAATAAAGGAAGAAGAGAAGCACTGCGACAGACTGCTATGATGATGATGAAACATGGTCATTGATTTACATTCATACACCAGTGTCATGAACACTGGAAGTAAGGTGGGTAAACTGTCTTGCCCATGGCCACAATGACAGGGTGGCTGGGGGGAGCACGTTTCGAACTACCAATCCTCTGATTATTGGTCGACCCACTCTGTCTCCTGAGCCACCTCAGATTGCTAAGGGTCAAGCAGGGGATAGCTGTCTCTGACTTCCTTATTTAAAATGCTACACATGTTAGGTTTTACTATTAAAGTTATCAGAATGTTTGACAGGTTGTAGATGTGTTTTGTTTAAAAATAGACCAGGTAAGGATTGTTTTTGTAATTACAACCTTACATGCCTCATGCTTGATGTATTATATTAGCTACATGTATTTATGCTTTATCAGCACAAATTGGAATTTCTTAAAGACCCACTCCAGTGGATATAAATCCTCTATAAAAACTAACTAACTAACTAACTAACCTGCACTTATATAGCGCTTTTCTAGTCACAAAGACCACTCAAAGCGCTTTCATTAATACTAACCCTCTATTCTAAGGGCCTATAGGAAACAGATACCTAGGGACAATTTAGAACAGCCAATTAACCTAACAACAAATGTACATTGTCTAAAATAGTATCTCATGCCCTTTTTTCTACAAACAAAACCTTTATTATGCCTTGGTGGATGGAGGCATACAGTAATCACTCAACGCATCTGTGGGTGGCTCGGTCCACCTGTCTGTTTCAGCTTGTCTGGTCAAAATTAAGTGGAACTAAAGGCTTGTATCATCGTATCGCCATATTTTCCCAGAATTTGCCATAATATGGCAATAATATTTGCCATATTATTGCCAGAATTTCCAGATAAGGCTTTGTTTTCAAAATAAACACAAATTTAACTCACCTTTACTGTCAATGGAGCTGGGAAAAAAGGTATTGTAATAACTATGCCGGGCCACTAGAGGCGGCAGTGAGACTTTTTTACAGCACATGGATGACTTCCTGTTACAGTCGATTAGGGCTGGGTGATATACCAAATATATTCGCTGTATCGGTACATTTGGCCGCCTGCAATACAAAAATCATAATCTCGCAGATACTCGACTATTTATCATGTTAAAATGAACTGCTGTTGTGAGACAGATTTGTCTGCAGCTTGGCCACTGAAGTCTCAAAGAAGTCTGAAAGCGGAAGCTCTCTAGCTGACTGTGGCTGTCCCGCCCCCCTGCATGCTCAGAGAGAAATCTAAACTGCAGGGAGCAGAGATGAAAAGGAAGATAACAGAATAAATGTAGGCTCACCTTAAGCACAGGAAACGGGGTGGGGAGATAAACCTTTCAAGTCTGAACTCTGCACGTTCATTCACTAGGTGAAGAACTTGGCAAACAAACTTTCAAAATAAGAGCTCCTATCCGGTCTTGCAACCCTTCAAAATAAGGGTGAGTGGCTCGCCAAATGAACAACTAATGGAGTGTAGACACATTTAAAAAAAGAGATAAACTATACTTCTGTCACTTATTAGACCGCCAAGCATTAACTATGTGCAGTAAACTGAAACATTTCTGCCCATGTGGATACACTTTATGACTTCATAATGTGAGTTCTGTTCACCAAAGGGAAAAAAAGACACTTTGCTCAGTTACATATTGTTGTGAATTAATTTAATTATTTTTTTTAAATTAATTTGTCACTATTTCCAGATAAGGCCTTGTTTCAAAAATAAACACAAATTTAACTCACCTTTACCATCAACGTAGCTGTGAAAAAAGCTATTGTATTAACTATGTCCACCCACTAGAAGTGGCAGTGTGACTTTTTTACAACCCCCCAGGCTACCATGCCACAGGCACCGAGGCATCAGCACCTTGGTGCTTTCATTGTCTTACAGTTTCCTGTTAAAATCTTTTCACTTTCCCCTGTTGTGTCTAAATGCCTTAACCCCCAGTTCTTTTATACGAAGGCCAAATAATCAGACTGAGAGAGGAAATATACTTTCAACTGTTTACTGAAGTTGAGATATGGATTACAAGCAGCGCTGGAACACCCCTCTTAGGAATATGCCCCGAGTGAGTGCTCCCAAACTCTAGAACTTACAGTTTTTATAAAACCTGACCGCACCCTAATGCTCACCCGCTCCCTCATGCAAGAAGGAGGGGTTTGTCCCTCTGTGTATCTGTATTTTTCCATCAATGTGATGGCACAGCAGCGGGCTGGCCAGTTCTATCTGGTTTCAGCGGACATGTCATAGGGTGTATGCATGGGTGCATGACCTCAACAAGCTGTGTAGCATGCAGGGCAAGCAGAGGAGGAAGTGTGATAGCATTGTTGCACAGTAACTGACATTCTAAGAAGAACAGATGCATTTGGAGATTTTTACCAACACCCCCCTCCTTCAAACGCCAGGATCTGTGATTACTACCCCCCCACCCCACACACACACACCACAAGACTAACAGTGGCTAGCACTACATGATCAGAATAAATCCTGTGATAAAAAGATTTACTGGTTGAAAGACATGCCAGTTGTATGCATTGGGGCCCAGGATAATGAGTGAAAAAGCAGTTTAATGATAAAACCCATCTTGAGTCAAGTTTTCAAAGCAGCTGGTTAAAAAAAATGCTAACTAGCCTGGAGGATAACTTCAGTTAGGCCAGACAGTCTTGATTGGCTCAGCACTACGGACGTGTCAGCACCATACATAGCTACATCACCAAAAACGCTCTGACTAAACTCTGCTTTTTTCAGGGGTTGGGGCTTAAGTGAAACTTTAAAGCAAAAAAAAAAAAAAAAAAGAGATGGGACATTTGAATAATTTTGCTCTTGATATATCTTGTAAGGCATGAAAAAAGAAGTCACAGAGATGTTAAGAAAAAAAAAACAAAACTCAATTTTTGGTTGAGTGTCACTTTAACATAAATGAAACTCTTAGATCATTTACCACCAAGACACTTTATTACCACCACTGCTCATAAAGCAATGACCTGATATCTAAGATTATGGGTTTCAGCATTTTTTTAATGATTCAAAAGAGGGAAACTAGTAATAAAATATTGAACAAATAATTTTTTTTCCTCACTGACATTTTCTCAAGCTGGTATGCCCATCCACCACAGCTAAATGTGCCGTTTGACTTTTAAACCTGTTGGCTGAGTTTATTTCTTATTGTATAGGAGCACTTACAGTAGGTTTAGTGTTTGATTACAGAATCTGATCATAAACTGCTAGGTAATAATCATATAACCAGTTCCAGTAGAACAAAATTACTTGGGTTTTATTTGACATATTATGAAATTTTAAAATGCTAGTACTCCAAAGTACACCTTGTAATAAACCAAACAAACCAAAGCACTGGGGCTTTTCTTTGTTGTTGTACTGATTGTATCCTCATTAAGCCTAAAAGATAAAGAAAAAAGCCATAAACGCTGCTGAAAGCCTTTAACTAGGTGCCCGTTTGCACTCACTAACACTAACGCCTCGCTATCTTTTTGAAGAGTGAAATCAACTTCCAGGGATCGGTGCTCATTTTGACACCATGAGACTGCTACTGCCTAACCCAGGACTGGATCTGCGGATCCCCCACTATGAAGACCTGGAGCGAATGGAAAAGGACGAGACTGCAGACCGACCCAAGTGGGGCAGCAAAGCAGAGTACATTCTTACCTGTGTGGGCTTCTGCATTGGAATCAGTAATGTGTGGCGATTCCCTTACATGTGCCAAAGTCATGGAGGAGGTAAGAAAAGAGAAAATGTTGGCTGCAACTGAAGAAAGGTTGAATGTGTGGTTATGGCTCACCTGTTGTTTTTGTTTTGATTCTTCATTGCATTTTCTCCACTAAAAGTGCATGGGCAGCAAAAACCCATGAGAAGCAGAAACATCAAATTTTAAAATCTGTCAGAAATTCTTCCCACTGCTTGACTCAAAATCAAGGAATTGCACCCATAGGTGGTGCTGTAGAGGATGCCTTCACAAACGAGACTGAGTTTATTTCTCAGGAAAGGTTTATTGAGAGTCTACATCCTCTATCAAGCAAGTATCTCAACAAAAGAGGGGGAACAATCATCCTTCACAGTTCTTATACCCTCCAAAGGCACAAAACCCCCAACATCAAATAACACACCCCCAACCCACAGTCCTTGAGCAAACATACAGCCCCCGAGGCTCCTTGGCGTCTCCATTGTCTCTCTCATCCTTCTAGCCTCCGGGGCTCCTGCTGGGACATTCTCTCCCACTTCTCGTCTCCTAAGCAACCAACTTCACACCTCCTGTAGGTCTCTGCAGGGTCAGGTCTTCTTTGGCCATTGAGACGTGAAGCTTCCAGAATATGCACCATCATGCCTACTAGGTATATGTGGGTGAATATGAATGCCATATATGTGCTCTAAATATGCGCCATAGTGCGATTAAAATCTGTTTTACATTTTTGTAAATATGTCAAGAATGGCTGGGCCAAGACTGAACATTCTTTCATTATTCAAATCTCTGAAATCTTCTCCAACTTTTCTCTACTGATTTTATACTAAGAATGGAATTTTCTGCAGCATATTTTCATGTAAAGTGAAACTCATTTCATTCACAATGCTTGAAATTAAGCAAGATATTGATAATGAAAATTTTTAAAATTATTTTTGGGGTTGTTTTCAACCCCATCCATGAACTGTGGCTGTAGGTTTTTGATTAGTGCTTCTTCTTGTGCTTGTGCTTCTTCTTCTTCTGATGTTTTATGGCAGTTGTCAAACAGCTTATAGGTGCATTACCGCCACCTTCTGGAATGGAGTGTGATTCAAAATGGCATTACCCTCTTATATCCTTGAAATTAGAGTTGTTGTCCTCATGAACCCAAAAGCTGCCTTATAGACCACATCCCCTGAACTGCTCTGCAAAATCTCTTTAATATTGAGCTGGGTTTTGTTCCTGTATAGACTGTTCACAAATTCTAACTGTACAAACTGATACTTTGGACAATACATAAATATATGTTCAACTGTTTTGTTGTTTCCACAATAATCACATTTTCCATTTGGGTGTTTTTTCATTATAAGTAATGTACTATTCATCCCTGTGTGACCTAATCTTAACCTGGATATGATGTCCTCCTCCTTTCTATTCCTGTGAACTTCTCTAGCTTCCCCTACTTTCTTTTGTATGCCATACAGGCTCCGTCCTTTACTTCCTCTATCCCACTCTTCCTGTCACTTCTTTTTAATTTGTGTATTAATAATGCTCTTGACCTCTGCCTTGCTATATTTCACATTCCTACTAACTTGACTCTTCCTAGTTGCACTTTTTGCACATTTATCTGCTAGATCATTCCCCTCCACTCCAATGTGTGCCGGGATCCAAATGAATCTATTATCCACACCTGCCCTTGAAATTCTCATTACTGAATGTGCAATTTCTATTACCAAATCCTGTCTTGATTCTGAATGCCTTTGCCTAATACTCTCCATTGGGCTGCTAGAGTCAGACCCTATCAAAACCTTTCTGGGCTTTACTTCTTCCACCCAACCCAATGCCAAAAAGATTGCCAAAAGCTCACCAGTATACACAGCTAAGTCATCATTAACCCTTTCCTTCTTCATGACATCTAATTCTGGAATGATGAATGCTATTCCCACAATATTCTTTGTTGATTTAGATACAGCTGTATACATCTTTATAAAATCAGGATAATTACTGTCTAAATAGTTATTGACCTCATTCTTGTTTATCCTCCCTCTTTTGTCATTTGTTAAAAGTCTAAAATCCACCTTTACTTCTTCCAGACACCGTGGTGGATCTGCAGAAAGAGGGACTGTTGGACATACTTCTTTATCGGCAACCCTTAGCTCCCTGACTTTATTCTCTATTGTCCATCCAAAACTTCTCATTCGCCTCTTTTCTTTCTCTTCGCAAGGCTTCAGCACACTGTGTACTGGGTGACTGTCACTAAATCCTCTGATGTTGGTCCAGTATGCAGCTGCTTTCTGAGTTCTTCTTAACTCCAGAGGCATCTCGTCCATGTCCACCTGGAGCGCTGCTGCTGGAGTAGTTTTTATGGCCCCACAGCACGACCTCAGAGCTTGGTATTGAATTATGTCCAACTTTTTCAATTATGTTTCTGAAGCTGATCCATACATAACACACCCATAATCAAACACTGACCTAATTAAAGCCACATATAATGTTTTTACAGCACCTCTATTTGCTCCCCATTCTCTTCCCCTCAAACATCTAATAATATTTAACCCCTTGAATTCTGTGAATTCTGCGGGCGGTCACGTCTCTGCATCTTAGTACGTCTCAGTGCGCACTGAAAAAAAAAAAGCTGTATTTCCAGTCTTCCAGTACAGACACAGCCTTGTTACAACCTGAGAAAAAAGCTGTGTAATATATTCATTTTTTGTGGTATTTTTACAAAATTTTGACCTGAGCTTGAAAACACTTGGTTCTACATTTCTGTTGTGTTTTCCAGCCAGTATCTGACAGCTGTATGTTATTTGCAAGCATTTGTATCTAAAAAAACACCCAGGCAAACTTTCTTGTTACTCAGTGGCAGGAGCACTTAGAGAGATTATGACTGTTTTGCCAAAAAATTCAGAGTGTTTTCTTTTAAATCGGACTAACCCGATGAAGATACTGCAAAGCGTTGAAGAACAGCTTTTGATTTACTTTGGGCATGTTATTTTTAGGCGTTTTTAAGGAAGCTGAACAGAGTTCAACAGGTTAAAACCTTCTTAGATTTTGCCACAATTTTCTCAATATGAATATTCCAAGAACAACCCTTATCAAACCACACATCCAAATACTTGAAGCACTCGACTGTTTCTATGTTTTGTTCGTATATTTTAAGATTGACTTGATTGTTTACTCTCTTCCTAGTAAAGACCACAGCCTTTGTCTTCCCCACAGAAAACCTAAATCCCCATTCCACTGCCCAAGCCTCAACTTTATCAATCGCCTGCTGCAACTTTTTAACAAAAAATGATAGACTTCTTCCTCTTGTCCACATCGCACCATCATCTGCAAACAGGGAGACACCAACAGAACTCTTAACTCTACAAAAAATGTCATTGATCATGACTGAAAACAAAATGGGACTAATAATACTGCCTTGTGGGGTTCCATTTTCTATCACTTGACTTGAGCTATACTGCTTCCCTATTCTTACCAAAATTTCCCTGTCACTCAAAATTTTTTTAATCCATCTTTTCATTCTCCCTCTAATGCCTAGCTTATGTAGTTTGATAATCAGTCCCTCCTTCCACATCATGTCATATGCCTTCTCAACATCCAAAAACACAGCAACCACACTTTCCCTATTCACTTGGGCCTTCCTAATCTCATGTTCTAAACAAACAGCAGGATCGGTAGTACTTCTCCCTTTTCTAAACCCACATTGGTAACCTTTTAATGTCTCTCTAGACTCCAGATAATATATTAACCTCTCATTAATCATTTTTTCCATAGTTTTACCAATGTGGGATGTTAAAGCGATTGGTCTTTAACTCTCACCTAAGCCTGGATTTTTACCTGGCTTGCATATTGGTACAAAAACAGCCTCTTTCCATGGAGTAGGCAATATCCCTTCCTCCCAAACCTTGTTGTATAACTCTAATAATATCTTTTTACCAGAATCACTCAGGTTTTTAATCATTTTATAAGTCACTTAATCTTTTCCTCGAGTTGTCGTACAGACTTTCCTTAACATATGATTTAACTCAGACATTGAAAAACACTGATTTATCCCATTCTCAAACTCTGCCACATCTTGCAACACTCCCACAATATTTAATTTTGTCTGTTCTCTTCCACTTTTTTCCACATTGCTCAAATTATCTGCACTGCTTATTTTACTGAAAATTCTAACTAAATGTTCTACCTTTTCATTGTCATCTACTATCAAACTGTCCCTGTTCTCCATAATTGGATAATTTAGCTCCTTCCCTATACCCGACATCCTTTTAATTGTTCCCCATACCTTTTCCAAGGGTGTACTTCTTCCCAATGAATCGCAATATTTCCTCCAAAACTCTTTTTTGGTCTGTTTAATTATTCTCCGTACTTTAGCCTGACCCCGTTTATAGTTAATCAAGTTATCCATATTCAATACATTTTTTAATACTTTAAAAGCTTTATTTCGACTCTTAATAATAATAATAATAATACATCAGTCTTATATAGCGCTTTTCTAAATACTCAAAGACGCTTTACAAAGCAGCATAGGGACAAACATACAGAGAATGGGTAAACAGACAAGGTAGGTACACATAGGTAGAAGAGGCAGTCAGTTTTCATAGGTAGATTTGAAAAGATGGGTTTTGAGTTGACTTTTGAAGGAAGCAAGTGTGTTGGCAGACCGAATGTGAAGTGGCAAGGAATTCCAGAGGATTGGTGCGGCGATGGCGAATGATCTATCACCCAGGGTGCGGAATTTTGTCTTGGTGATGGGGGTAAGAAGGTGAGTGTCAGCAGAGCGGAGGAGACGAGTGGGGGAATGATGAGACAGAAGGTCAGTTAGGTGTTACGGCCCGAGCGCCGGTCCTGTCCGCGCTCGGGCTATGTATATTTGCTGCCGGCTTTGACAGCTGTGGGTTATATTCTGGCTTCACCGGGCTCTTATTGTGAAGGCGCTCAGTGGGGTTTCCGGCTCTCAAAATCAGTCAGCTGTCTGTCATCACTGCTCGTTAGTGTTTGCCTTTATAAGGCAGGCGCTGACGGCAGTTAAATTGCAGGAGTATCGTCTAAACCTCATCAGACATCGTCTAAACCTCGTCAAACAATCCTCGTGAGGCCTCGTTAGACCTTCATGTCAGGTTCGTGTTCTTTCATGTCTTGTCATAGTTTAGCTCGTAGTGGCTGGGGTTAGCCCTGCAAGCCCTTGTATCGCTTAGTGTGTGTTTTTGCCCTTAGTGGCTCATAGCCTTGTGTCTTGTCTTGTTTTGTTAATAAATTACCATCATTGCAAAACTCACTGGTGGACTCTTGGCGTCTTATGGTGATCCGCGAGGGTCACCGCATGACAGTATACTCCTGCCAGACGTCTAAACGGAGACGCCACTCCGAGACGCCTTTTTCACCGTGAGTTTTGCTATTGTGTGGAGTTTTTTCCTGTAGTTGGACGTGGTAGGGAGATGCCCGCCAGCGAGTGTGATTATTGCCCGGAGTGGCTGGAGGAGATTGACGGCTATCTGGCAGAAGCCGCCCGTCTCATGCCCACCCAAGCGGCTGGTTATCACTTAGACCTCGCCAAGCGGGTTGTGCACCGCTACCATCTAACCTATATTCCGGAAGGAGAAAAGAGGTTAGCATGGATTTTTGCACAACGCACATTGAGGGAGAAGGCGCTCCTGGGAAACCCTCCACCTCCCGCGAGGACAGCGTCCCTGGCGAGAGTGGAGATTTGTCGGCTGGAGGGAAAGCCCGGCAGGGGACCTATGGATCGGACTCCAGTGCCTGCCGCCCGCCCAGTCCCAGCGTCATGTGTTCCTGGGCCCTTCGCCACTCCAACGGCCAATAGGCCCCATAGCCGTGCTCCTACCAAGCCCCAACAAGAATCCCGTCCGGATCCAGCTCTGGGTTGTCGGAGGGACCCAACCTCCCTGTTGGCCGCATCATATACGTCACGACAGAAGGGAATCCCCGCAGCCCTGCCCACGGGTCATCTGTTCCAGCTGCGCTGTCAGCTCCTCATGCCCGCGTCGCCCAGACTGCCATGTCCTCATCTGTGACGTCACCCCCTGCGGCTGGGAATGCTGTGAGTCGTGCTTCGGCGAGGCCGGTCAGCAAACCACCTCGAGCGGCTCCTCCTCGTGGCCCCGAGGAGCCTGCCGTTTTCTCCCGGAGGGATGAAAGGAGAACTCCACCTGCTGCAGCAGGCACCACCTTCTCTCCAGGAGACAGGCAAGTGCAAATTGTTTCTTCCCATCATTTTTATGATCTGCCTTGTCTGACTCCTGGGGCCGGAGTTCGGGGTTCGCAGCCCCCCGAGCTTCCGCCACCGGCTGTAACTATTATTCCTAAGCCTGCTGCCTCTGTGTCCCCCCCGTTGAGCAGTCCGCGCCGCCAGGCCAACGTCGTCGGATGAAGAGGGGGCCTGCAGTCCTGGAAAGCCTGGATCCGGCCCTGCAGCCACGTCGTGGATGGGGGAGAAGAGAGGACTGCGGCCCGGAGCCTGAGCCGACGATGAAGCGTCCCCGGGTCTCCTCGCCGGAGCGGTCCGAGCCAGTGGGTCGAGTGTCCTCTGCCCTCACGCCATACGGGTCATCAGCGTGGACAGCAGCGCGGGAGGAACCTCAGGCTGCAGACGACATCTTGCCAGCTGCGGAGCCCGACGCAGCTGAGTTGGATCCTGCTGATGAGAGTCGCCGCCCTGAACCTGGATCGTCAAAGTCCTGGGTGGCAACAGAACCCGAGTGCAGGCAAGTGCTCCCTCTTGTGTCTCTGTCCCCTGTTTTGGAGCATTTTTGCCTGCCTCTTGGGGAGGCGAGTGAGGAGCAGCCGCCTGCTGCGCACAAGCTCGTCTCGCTGGGTTCTGTTGCTACCGGTGATTTTGATCCCGGTTTTCTTGTTGTTTGTGAGTCTTGTTGCAGTGTCGCCGGCATGGAACCAGTCAGAGTCACTGGGTTGGAGGTCCCAGGTTCGGGGGTGGAGATCGTCAGCGGAGCTGCATCGACCCAGTCGGGGTCCATCGCGGGAGCTGCTTTGGCCCAATCGGGGTCCGACGTGGGTGCGCCAGAGGCCCAATCGGGGTCCACCGCAGGTGCGGTTCTGGCCCAATCGGGGTCTGACGTGGGTGTGCCAGAGGCCCAATCAGGGTCCACCGCAGGTGCGGTTCTGGCCCAATCGGGGTCCGACTTGGGTGCAGCTGGGACCCAATCGAGGTCCAGCGGAGGTGCAGTGCCGGTGTGGTCCGCGGACGGGGGAGGAGCTGCAGACCTTTCGCCGTCAGATAGATTACGGGCTCATCCTTGCCTTCTTTCCCCTCTACTGAGTCACCGCCCCTGCGCATCATCGCCGGGGGCCGTGGGGGTTCCTGTTTGCTCGCCCCGGCTCTCCCGAGTTTTGTCCTCATCAGGGAGGCCGCCGGGGGCTGTTTTTCCCCGGGACTGGTGGCTGAGAGACACGGGTCGGCCGCCTGAGGGACTGCTTCACCGGTTTGACGCCCTGGGTCGGCCACCCGACGTGTTATGTGTTTCGTTGGGCGACCTGGTTCGGCCACCTGAGGAGCGGACGTGCTGGGCGTTGGACTCTGGTGAGCCGCCTGGTCATGTTCCGCCTCCCATGACCACCCGCCGGCCGTTGGATGCGGGGAGACCACCTGAACTGTTTCTATGGCACCTGGTCTCCGCCGGTCTGCATAAACTGTCTGCGGGGTAGTGGTCATTTTCTGATGATGATCTGTCCCAGTGATTGTTCTGTTGTTTTTTTTTCTCCCTTACTATCCTGTGCGCTTTGTGTTATGATCATTTGGGTGTCTGTGGGTATTTGTTATGTCTTGCAGTTGCCCTAGTTTGTTTTGTGTGTAGTTAGGTATGAGCCAGTAATTGCTCTGTTTTTCTGTATTTGGTTATTTGAAAATTCACATGAGAATTCACACAGGTGGAAGCCATTTTCTTGTGTAACATGTGGGCAAAGATTTAATTTTCTCGTGCTGTCCTGTGTTGTTTCTGTAACTGTTATTTGGGGATCCTTGGCAATTTGTGTTATGTCCTACAGTTGCCTTATTTTCCTCCGTGTGTATTTTATCTGATTTGAATATTTGGTATTTTTTGTCATTGTACTGTGTTTAGTTTTTTTTGCCTTGTCTGGTCTGGATTTTGTCTTTTTCCTGTACTGATTCTGTGTTGGTCTTTTTCTCCCTCCGGACCAACCCCCATCCGCCCACCCTGGAGGGGGTGGTGGTGGTGGTGGTGGGGTCTATGGGCGTTCTGGAAGCTCGCCCTCGGAGGGAGGGTACTGTTACGACCCGAGCGTCGGTCCTGTCGGCGCTCGGGCTATGTATATTCGCTGCCGGCTTTGACAGCTGTGGGTTATATTCTGGCTTCACCGGGCTCTTATTGTGAAGGCGCTCGGTGGGGTTTCTGGCTGTCAAAATCGGTCAGCTGTCTGTCATCACTGCTCGTTAGTGTTCGCCTTTATAAGGCGGGCACTGACGGCAGTTAAATTGCAGGAGTATCGTCTAAACCTCATCAGACATCCTCTAAACCTCGTCAAACAATCCTCGTGAGGCCTTGTTAGACCTCCATGTCAGGTTCGTGTTCTTTCTTGTCTTGTCATAGTGTAGCTTGTAGTGGCTGGGATTGGCCCTACAAGCCCTTGTATCGCTAAGTGTGTGTTTTTGCCCTTAGCGGCTCATAGCCTTGTGTCTTGTCTTGTTTTGTTAATAAATTACCATCATTGCAAAACTCACCGGTGGACTCTTGGCGTCTTATGGTGATCCGCGAGGGTCACCGCATGACATTAGGTATGAGGGGGCGAGGTTATGAAGAGCTTTATAGGTGATGAGGAGGATCTTGAAGTTGATGTGCTGTTGAATGGGGAGCCAGTGGAGCTGACGGAGGAGAGGAGTGATGTGGTCTCTGGAGCGGGAGTGAGTAAGTAGGCGGGCGGCTGAGTTTTGGACATACTGTAGTTTTTGGAGGATGGTGGAAGGAAGTCCATACAGAATTGCTCTTAATTGCTTCAGAACACTCTGGAGTCCACCAAGGAACTAACTTTTTCCTTTTTCCCCTACCTCTTCTTGGGATGGTTTCCTTTGCTGCTTTAATGATAGCTGTCGTAATTCCTGCATTCATCTCTTCCACTGTCTGATTTGGATTTACTTCCTTCAATTTCCACTCACTTAAAATTGTAAATTTTCCCCAGTCTGCCTTATCAAATGCCCATCTCTTGTCTCTTCCCTCTTGATCTATGTTATTTCCTACTCCACTATCAACCACTATTGGGTAGTGATCACTTCCTATAGTGCTTTCCCTTGTTACCCTCCACCTGCACCTTCCAGCTAAGCTTTGCGAAATTAAAGTGAGATCAATGGCTGATTCTGTCCCCCTCGCCAAATTTACCCTAGTGCCCGAACCATCATTCAAACACATCAACTTCTTGTCCTCCATTATCTCTTTTATAACCTCTCCATTAGTGTCGTTGTGCTCCCCTCATAATGTACTATGTGCATTAAAATCCCCACACCAGACCATTCTCCCCCTCCAGTCCTGGAGAATTGACTCCAACTTGCTTTTAACTAACTGCTTACATGGACTGTAGAAACTGATTATTATCATGCTACCTTCTCTTTTTTTTTTTTTTTTTAGTCCATATCTCAATGACACTTACTTCCAGCTCCTGTACTGTGATCAGTTGCCTATATTTAACCCCTTATCTAACAAAAACTGCACAACCCCCACCACTCCCATCCTTCCTATCTTTACACATTCCAGAATATCCCTTAATAATGAAATCTAGTGATGGCTTAAGCCATGTTTCCTGTACACAAATAATATCTGGTTTTGTTTCCAATTTCTGAATAAATTCTTTGAATTCCTGCCCGTTTGCAATCAGACTCCTTGTGTTCCACTGGAGGATGATTGTCATGAATTAACCCGTTGGTCCCCTCTACAGCTCCCTCTCCTTGATTCAATTCTGCATGAATCTTTTCCCAGGATAGATCCTTGGCATTAAAGAATTTTGCTGCCGCTTTCACAATGATCTTTATCTTCTCAGTTTTAGTCTTAGCCTGCTCCGAGCAGTTGATGACATAGGCTAGAAAAAGAACAAGCTTACCTGTTGTGATCTTATCTGTTGTGATATTAGTCTGACAATTTTGTGTTTTTGCTTCCTTGTTTTTGGCCATGCTTTCTACTTTTTTCTGTTGATTCACAACCTTTGCTGCTTCTGTGTATGTCAACTTCCTCTATAGTCTTGCTTGCTGAATTTCTACTGCCTGTTTTCTCACTATACAGCCTCCATATGCTGCTGTGTGATTCCTTCCACAATTACAGCATTTAATTATGCTGTCACTTCCACATTCTCCATAACTGTGCTTGCCACCACATCTTCCACACCTCTGCTTTCCTTTGCACACACTAGCAATATGTCCATATCTCTGGCATTTAAAACACCTGAGAGGAGGGGGGATATAAGCCCTAACAGGAAAACTTAGGTATCCAGTAAACACTTTTTCTGGCAGGGCTTTGTCTTTAAATTCCAGCATCACTATTATGACCTGAGCGCTAATGTTATTTGTGCTCGGGCTATTCCTGTCAGGTCTTGACAGCAGCGTTATTATTCCGGCTCTCCGAGCTCTTATTGTGACAGTGCTCGGGGAGGCTTCCGCTCAGCTGTCAAGACCTGAACAGCTGTTCTGCATTTGCGGTCATTAGCAGGCGGCTTCTTAAGCCGACGCTACCAGCTGCATCCTTGCAGCAGCGTCCGTCGCTGATCGTCGGAGCGATCGTGCTATATGGATTATACTACATTGCCCGTCTGTGGTGTGACCGTCTTATCCTGTGGACCCGTGAGTGAGCTTGTTAGCCTTACGCCTCCCTGTGTGTAGACTTGCTTGTGTCATAGCCTCAGCGGCTTGTATTATTGTGATTTCACCGTGAATAAAGACACTAACACAACTCTCTGGTGACGGTGTGGCGTCTTATGGTGGCTCGCGAGAGCCACCGCATGACAATCACAGATGGGCTATCCAACTTTTCCCCATTCCTGACTGCTTGTAGTCATCTAATCCCCACAACTGTTCCTCCTTTAATCATTTTTTTCAGTTCTTCTAAGTTTTTCCCCAGTGGAATTCCAGATATTACCCCCTGATACCATTAAACCCAGTGACTTCTTTCTTCTCTGCAATTTCTTTCTTGCACACTCTCTGCAGCTGAAGTGCTTTGTTCCTTTGCTCTGCATTTTTACATTTCACAAGGAGATTTCCATCTCTTAATACTTTGGCCATTTCTATGTCTCCAATTGCACTTCTTAATCCATTAGTTAGAACTAGCGGGCTCAAAGATGTAACTTCATGCCCTGGTTTAAACCTCAAGATAATTTTAAATTCTTCTGCCACGATTTTCCTCCTCACCTCGCGTCTTTCCTCGTCACCTGACAGCTCCTGCTTGCCAGTCTGCTTCATGTTTCCTTCACTCTTGCCCTTTCCAACTATACTCTTTCTACTCCTACTCTCTATTGAATTCCATCCAATCTCCATATCATCATCGTCAGTCAAACCCCCACTACTACTTGCCATTCTGAATCAGTCACAAACCAGATTATGCCAATACCGCCTTCTGTCAACTCATCTTTCCACTCTCGGTCTCCCTTTGATTATTGCTTATTAATTTCAGTTGTCAGATTGAGCGTCGCTCTCTGCCAGTCCTACAGCCACGCCTCCTCCTCACCAGACATTCACCGGCTGTATGGTATCACCACATGCACACATACACACACTCACACACACTCACACATGCATACACACACATTTCCAATTAATAATGCACAGGCTTGCCACACTGCTGTGTCCACTTGCCTTCATTAGTGTATTGTGTACTTATGGGGAGGCAGTGTGATCAGTCAGTGTGGCAGCTTAAGTCAACATTGGACATCCTGGCTCACCGAATATTGGCTCCTTTCCTTTTGGACTTCACCATGTTGTACTTCAGAGCCTTTCCGTTCCAACATAATTGTAAGTCTTCTTTTTGTGCCTTTTCTTTCCGCTCCTGCCTGCCTGGAGTGCGTTTGGCATTTCCTCCGAGCCAACGAAGTTTGTAGCCGGTTGTCTCACCCATTCTCAACAGTGACTGTTACTTGGACATTTTGTGTATATTTTTCTCCCTGTATTATACATGTTACATTACTGCACGTTGGGCTCGCATCAATTTATATGTTCGCTGCGAGATTACGCAGTGGACATGACAGTAAGCTGCCACCACAAAGAGCCCAAGCAGTAAGTAGCATGTTACTTTCATTTTTTGTGTGTTTTTTCCTACCTGCTGCTGGAGTCATGATGGATTACTGGAGCGACGCATAGCTGCACGGACTGGCCCGTCTGGAGGATGCCTTCTCCTGGATACAAGGGCAGTATTCTCCTGAGGCCATTCGCGCTGCTCAGAATACCACAGCGGAGGTCCTGGAGCTTTGTCCCGACGTCCTGTTTTTCCCTGAGTCAGCCAACATACTCCATGCAATCCTCGCGCTGCGTGAAGAGGAGCCAGGGAGGGAATAGAGCTCGCCAGCCCATGTGACAAACGCGCAATGCATTCTGGGATGAGTAGGTTCAGTGATTGTAAACAGACTGCAAGCACACGGCACCTCGGCATTTGTCGTGAATGAACGAAAAAAAAATCACAAAATGGACCGTGCGAAGGAAAATTTAAAGAGATCATACCACGCCAAATTGAATGGGACTGCCAAGGCATGCTATTTGCCGAAGCTTGAAGGGGTTAATGGACTAGATCCCTACCAACATACCACATGGAGTTTGGACATAAACATTCTGCCCAACTTCGACCATACCTTCATTTATAATTTTGATTTTAAGCGTAAGTCCATACACACATGAAGTTTTTAGTAACTTTAGGTCTTTGAAGCAAGAAAAAGTGCGGTTCACAGACGGATGGGCGCATGACTTGGAGATGTACAAGGCAGGCGTGAAGACAATTGTGTGCACAAAGGTATGTTTTTTTAAGTTTCTTGTCTTGAGTACAAATATTTATTTACTAAATAAAATAAGTGCATGCCATAAATTGAATTATGCACCCAATATACAAGTGAAAGTGTGCTTATAATGTAACACGTTTTATATTGCAAAAATGTGTTGGTTTTTTTTTGTGTTTCTTAGGTAAATCACTCCACGCGGCTTAGCCAACAGCCTCTTCAGCCATGGGTTATCCTAACATCCAGTGGAGAAGTGGAGAGTGCTCATTGCACCTGTATGGCTGGGGTTGCAGAGAAGTTCTACACAACACAGAGCAGGCTGCAGCACGTGGACTTGAAGGTGGAACGATGTGGTTTTATAATCAACCCCTCCTTTCCTGAAGTTGGTGCAACCCCTGATGCACTTGTGTCCTGCACCTGTTGTGAAAAAGTTATGCACTATACAGTTATGCGCTATAACATTTTGTGAACAATGATACATGTTGATCATGCATGTCAATTTGTATTCTTGTATTGTGTTCACTGTAGGTTTTCTTTGACTTGAAAGTGTTCAACATTACACATAATGTAATTTAAGTTGGGCTATCCTTTGCACACATTCTGTACAGTGTTTTCCACCACTTAAGTTATGGTTACAGTTTTGCATCTTTGAAATAAAGAGCTGGAGTTTGAAAGCCATTGTGTACTTTATTCCAAAAATTGTTACAAAGCAAGCAAATGCATTTATATAGCACATTTCATACACAAGGGCAACTCGGTGTGATTTATATATATAAAAATAAGAGGAAAGGAAAGTGACATAACGTTCGGCTCAGGAGACGCACACACACAGGCTCAGAGTAGTTCAAACTGTTTATTAACAACAGGGATGTTTGGGTGCGTGTCTGCGGAATGTTAATGTGTTGGTGGTGGCGTCTGCTTCGGACCCAGAGGCAGGAGACCGTTCAGCCGGCAACCCTATGGGAGAAATTGGACACAGGGTGATGAGCACACACCAACACAGGAGGAGAATAGGCGAGGGAGAGAAGCTTACTTGTTTGGGCAGATGACTGGCGCTTCAAGGATGGAAGCCCGGGAGACAGCCACCTGCAGGGCTCGGTGCAGCAGCGAGGAGAGACGAGGGACGGGGTTGTCCGCCGCCGAGGAATCCACCTGTGCACAGGGGAGCAGACTGGAGAGATGAGGTAAGTGAACTTCTTACCGGTAAAGAGGATGCTGAAGAGAGTGTGGTAGAAGTCCATGCAAGGAAAATGAAGTCTACGGCTTCAGGCCGACGCTCAGGGCGAGGCGGCTTTTATCCTTCGCCGCTGACGAGTAGCAGGTGCGTGAGCAGGTGGCGCCGCTGATGAATGGCGCGGCGTGACAGTACTCCCCCCTCTAGCAGCGCCTCCTGGCGATGGCTTATCCGGGTGCGCTCGGTGGAAGTCCGCGATGAGCGATGGGTCCAACACAAACGACGGGGGCACCCACTGTCGATGCTCGGGCCCATAGCCCTCCCAGTCCACCAAGTATTGCAACCCACGACCCCGGCGCCGGGAGTCCAGGATGGAGGAGGCGGACCAGGCCGGATGGCCACCAATCATCCGGGGCGCGGGTTGCGCTGCAGGAGGAGGGCAAAGGGGGTCAGTAACCGCCAGTTTCACCTTCGACACGTGGAAAGTAGGATGAATGCGGAGGGAGGGGGGAATAGCCACGCGCACAGCCACCGGGTTGATGATCCGGGTGATGGGGTAGGGACCCATGAAGCGCTGTGCCAGCTTTCTCCTCTCGCCCTTTAGAGTGACGTCCTGGGTGGAAATGTAAACAAGCTGCCCAACTCTGTACGCCGGGGCAGGTCTCCTACGCCGGTCCGCCACAGTCCTGTTGCGCTCCGCTGTGCGCAATAGCGCATGGCGCGCGGCAGCCCAGGTGGAGCGGAACTGCCTGAGATGGGCCCTAACTGACGGGACAGTTACCTCACTCTCCTGCTCCGGAAACAGCGGGGGGTCGTAACCCAGGGACGCTTTGAAGGGGGACATCCCTGTAGCAGAAGAGCGAGCGGTGTTGTGGGCATATTCAACCCAGGCAAGATGGTTGCTCCAGGACGCGGGTTTGGATCTGGACACACAGCGGAGCGCAGCCTCCAGCTCCTGGTTGGTCCTCTCACACTGCCCGTTGGATTGGGGGTGATGGCCAGAGGAGAGGCTCACCTTGGCTCCGATGGCGTTGCAGAAAGACCTCCAAACCTCAGATGAAAACTGGGGGCCCCGGTCCGAGACCACGTCCACCGGAATCCCATGCAGCCTGACCACGTGTTGGACGAGGAGGTCCGCCGTCTCCAGGGCAGTAGGGAGGCCTCGCAGGGGGACGAAGTGCACGGCCTTGGAGAAGCGGTCCACGATGGTCAGGATGGTGTCATAGGAATTGGAGATGGGGAGTCCGGTGACGAAATCCAGAGCGATGTGCGACCAGGGCCTGCCAGGGACGGGCAGGGGCTGGAGCAGACCCGCTGGAGGGGCATTTCCCGACTTGCAGGTGGCACAGATTGGGCAAGCCCGGGCGTAGCGGGCTGCATCCCTCCGCAGGCCTGGCCACCAAAAGGACCGTTGGAGGAGATCTATCATCCGGGAGGTGCCAGGGTGACAGGTGAGCTTGGAGGTGTGGAGCCAGTGGATGACCTCTCCTCGGACCGCGGATGGCACGAACAGCCTCCCCTCCGGTCCGCCGCCAGGGTCAGGTTCCACCTCCTGTGCCTTCCGGATCTTGCTCTCAATGTCCCACGAGATGGCTCCCACGACGCACGACCTGGGCAGGATGGAGTGGGGCGCCTCCTCCGACTCCACGGGGGCGAACTGCCTGGAGAGGGCGTCAGGCAGGACGTTCTTAGAGCCAGGCCTGAAGGTGATGGAAAATTGGAACCTGGCGAAGAACAGGGACCAGCGCGCCTGGCGGGCGTTCAGGCGCTTGGCAGACCGTAAGTATTCCAGGTTCTTGTGGTCCGTGAGGACCACAAACGGCAGGCTTGCCCCCTCCAACCAGTGGCGCCACTCCTGCAGGGCGAGCTTGATGGCCAAGAGCTCTCTGTCCCCCACATCATAGTTTCTCTCCGCCGGGGACAAGCGCCGGGAGAAGAAGGCGCACGGTCGCTTGGCGCCATCGTCCGGTGACCGCTGGGACAGCACTGCTCCCACTCCCGTGTCCGAGGCGTCTACCTCTACTATGCACTGCAGCGCGGGGTCGACCTGGCGAAGGACCCGGGAGGAGGAGAATTCCGCCTTCAGCGCCTCAAAGGCGGCAGCGACCTCTTCGGTCCACCGGAACGGGACCTTCGGGGACGTGAGGCGGGTCAGTGGTCCCACGATGGCACTGAAGTTGGGAACAAAGCGGCGGTAGAAATTGGCGAAGCCAACAAATTGCTGCACCTGCTTCCGGGATGCAGGTGTAGGCCATTCCACCACCGCCTTTACCTTCTCTGGGTCGGGGAGCACCTTATCGCGGGCGATGATGAACCCCAGGAAGGACGTACTCCTGGCGTAAAATTCACACTTTTCCGCCTTAACGTACAGACGGTTCTCCAGCAGCCTTTGGAGGACCCGCCTCACGTGGACCTGGTGCTCATCCCTGGACTTGGAGAAGATGAGGATATCGTCCAGGTAGACGAACACGAAAAGGCCAATGAAGTCCCGGAGGACGTCATTGATGAGGCGCTGGAAGACTGCAGGAGCGTTGGTCAACCCGAACGGCATCACCAGATATTCAAAGTGGCCGTTCGGGGTACGGAAGGCCGTTTTCCACTCATCTCCCTCCCGGATCCGGACGAGGTGGTAAGCGCTGCGTAGGTCCAGCTTGGTGAACCAGGTCGCCCCCTGGAGGGAGTGGAAAGCAGTGTCCATGAGAGGCAGGGTGTAACGGTCCCTCTCCGTGATATTGTTGAGGGCCCGGTAGTCGATACAAGGGCGGAGGGACCCATCCTTTTTCCCCACGAAGAAGAACCCTGCCCCCACGGGTGACGATGATGGGCGGATAATCCCAGCACTTAATGATTCCTTCAGGTAGGCGTTCATCGTCTCCTTCTCCGGCGCAGACAGGCTGTAAAGGCGACCAGAAGGTAAGGGAGCCCCCTGGCGGAGGTTGATGGCGCAGTCATAGGGCCGATGAGGGGGAAGAGACATAGCTTTCGCTTTGCTGAACACCATGCCCAGGTCGTGAAATTCTGGGGGCACCAGAGACAGGTCCGGGGGTGCAGCGTCCGTCGCAGGGGGAGGAGCGGACGGAGAGCAGGCAGCGGACTGAAGGCAGGTGCCCATACAGAACGTACTCCATGCCGAGATCCCAGCTGATTTCCAATCCAGGACCGGATTGTGAAGGCGGAGCCAGGGATACCCCAGGATGACGGGCGACACAGAGTTGGGAAGGACGTAAAAGGTCATCTCCTCCCGGTGGTTTCCCGAGATGATGACCGGTAGGGGAACAGTTTGATGTGTCACTCTCCCGAGGGTGGCACGGGAGAGGTGGATCAGGGAGAGGGGAGTGTTGAGTGCCTGGCAGCGGATGCCCAATCGGGTTGCCAGGCTTTGTGAAATGAAGCTGCCTTCTGCGCCCGAATCCACCAGTGCGTGGGTGAGGTGCCCAGTAGAGTTATGGCAGAAACGGATGGGCAGCTTCAATTGAGAAAGTGATCCTAACCGATTGACATCCGCGAGGCTTCCAACAGTGACTCGCGGACCCCACCGACTGGCTTTCCGTGGACAACGCTCCACGGTGTGTTGGTCGCCTCCGCAATACATGCAGAGGCCCAACTCACGGCGGCGTTGTTTCTCCACAGGGGAAAGTTTAGTCCAGGCCGTCACCATCGGCTCCGACTCCTCGGGGCGCGATGCTGGCGGCGCCGCCAGGGGGCGAGCTTGGAACAGGTGCGGCGAGGCTCCACGAGGGCGAGAAGAAGAAGACCTCCGCCCCGAGGAGCGCTCGCGCAGCCTGTTATCCAAACTTATCGCTAAGGATGTCAGCTCCGCTAGCGTCCCAGGGATATCCCGACCAGCCAGTTCATCCCTCAGATCACTATTGAGGCTGCGGAGGAACAGGCCACAGAGGGAGCGTTCCTCCCAGCCCAATTCCTCCGCCGCTACCCGGAAGTCGACCGAGTGGTCCGCTGCCGACCGGCTTCCCTGCTGGAGAGCGAGAAGCCGATCGACCTGGACCGTTTCGGTTTGTGAGTGGTCAAAGACCTCCAGAAAGCGCCTCACGAATTGGTCATAGGTGAGGGTGGCATAACTGGGCCTCGCCATTACGGCGTAGGTCCAAGTTAACGCACGCCCCTCCAGAAGATTCCCTATGTAACCAATTCGGCTGTGATCCGAGGGAAAATCTCCGGGCACACGGTGGAACACGGACTCACACTGCATAATAAACCCCCGCGCTCCGCCGAGCTTACCGCTAAAGCGGGCGGGGGTCGGAATCGGCGTGAGCCGAACCGGTGCCACTGGAGCCGGCTGGACGGCCGCTGGAACAGCAGGAGCCGCGCCACCCTGGTGAGTCGGGAGGAACGGCTGTTGGGGGTCCAAGCGGTTCAATCGGTTAGTCAGTTCTAGTAATTGATGAAGAACCACCTGTTGCTGATAAACAATCTGATCCACCCGAGCCTCGAGGATGGTAAACCGGTGTGCGAGCCCGCCGTCTGCCGAGCCGCTCTGCTGAAGCCGTACTGACATAACGTTCGGCTCAGGAGACGCACACACACAGGCTCAGAGTAGTTCAAACTGTTTATTAACAACAGGGATGTTTGGGTGCGTGTCTGCGGAATGTTAATGTGTTGGTGGTGGCGTCTGCTTCGGACCCAGAGGCAGGAGACCGTTCAGCCGGCAACCCTATGGGAGAAATTGGACACAGGGTGATGAGCACACACCAACACAGGAGGAGAATAGGCGAGGGAGAGAAGCTTACTTGTTTGGGCAGATGACTGGCGCTTCAAGGATGGAAGCCCGGGAGACAGCCACCTGCAGGGCTCGGTGCAGCAGCGAGGAGAGACGAGGGACGGGGTTGTCCGCCGCCGAGGAATCCACCTGTGCACAGGGGAGCAGACTGGAGAGATGAGGTAAGTGAACTTCTTACCGGTAAAGAGGATGCTGAAGAGAGTGTGGTAGAAGTCCATGCAAGGAAAATGAAGTCTACGGCTTCAGGCCGACGCTCAGGGCGAGGCGGCTTTTATCCTTCGCCGCTGACGAGTAGCAGGTGCGTGAGCAGGTGGCGCCGCTGATGAATGGCGCGGCGTGACAGAAAGCAAAATGCTTGAGCAATAAAGAAAAATTGAAGAGGTGCTTCTTTAACTGCTTCAATATTATTGACGCAGTTAAAGACCTTATGTCAAAAGGGCTAAACCACACCAAAAACATGTCATGGTCTACATTCTAAAACTATGGCTTTATAACGACACTTGGACACATATTGGTCAAAGCACAGGTTACAGTAACACTCTTATCCCGTAAAGTCATGTCCTCAACTTCACATGGCACCACAAACGCAAGACGTATAGTGTCATTCAGTATTGTATATTTGGGGCGCATGCAGCCGATTACTCTCTCCACATGGATTCTGACATGAGCTAGTTTCCTCGTCTCCTCTACATTTCTGGCATCAAGCTGGCTGCGGCCCCTGGTGAATGCAAGTATTTTCAGTGTGGCGCCTACAAGGGCAATGCTTTCCTTAATATCAAATCCACAATCTGCCAATACTATGCCTCCTGGTAAGTTTCTGAAAGCCACAGTTATCTGTTTGTCACTGGCATGCCCCCACCCCCAGCCTTTGGAAATAAAAGATATGGATCCATGTGGGGTAACGCCTCAGGTATTTCATAGTTTGCCTGCTTTTGTAGTTTGAATACGTCTGTGCCTTTGCACTTAGATTTTGTGCTTTCTCAATGAAAAGTTCAAAGCAGTCAATAACTGTGACCTTACTGTCAAACATTTTAACATACTGATGTGGCATGCTAGCCTGCAAGCAATGTCTCTTTGGCCAGTACACCAAAGGGCTGAGGTGTGCATAGAGTACATTTATGGTGTTGCAGAATAGGATGGATGCGGTTTGTCTGCTTATGTCAAAAAGGTGTGCAATATGTTCAAGAGGAAAATTAAGCCACAAGCGCATCATAGTTAAAAGGAGAATTTGAAAATGGGAAATCTTTTCTGTCTTTGGTAGGCTGGGAAAAATTTGCATCAGCACAGCCATCAGCAAACTGAAAGATGGAAGCCCAGAGTAGTATTTCACGTTTGCGTCATTATCTTTGAGGAAATTCTCATCCAGGGTCTTTCTGGAGAGCCCTTCCTTGAACTTTCTGTACTCCTCTTTCAAGAGTAAAATTTCTTTAAGCCTAAGGTGACACATGCTACAGTTCTGTAGTTCTTGCACATTTTCCACTGGAGCATCATCAGCCTGACAGATCTGTGCTGCTTCATCAGATGTTGTCTCCTCCATCTCAGCCAGAGGTGTGGTGTTATCTGTTGGTCATCAGGATAATAAACAACTGTAGTTAATATATTTTGTAATCAAAAGGAATCCCAAGACACATTTTAGAAAGAAAAACATAGGTTAAAAAAAGACTACAGTGGGGCAAAAAAGTATTTAGTCAGCCACCAATTGTGCAAGTTCTCCCACTTAAAAGATGAGAGAGGTCTCCAATTTTCTTCACAGGTATACCTCAACTATGAGAGACAAAATGAGAAAAAAAAATCCAGAAAATCACATTGAAGGATTTTTAATGAATTAATTGGTAAATTCCTCGGTAAAATAAGTATTTGGTCACATACAAACAAACAAGATTTCTGGCTCTCACAGACCTGTAACTTCTTCTTTGAGAGGCTTCTCTGTCCTCCACTCGTTACCTGTATTAATGGCACCTGTTTGAACTCGTTATCAGTATAAAAGACACCTGTCCACAACCTCAAAGAGTCAGACTCCAAACTCCACTATGGCCAAGACCAAAGAGCTGTCAAAGGACACCAGAAACAAAATTGTAGACCTGCACCAGGCTGGGAAGACTGAATCTGCAATATGTAAGCAGCTTGGTGTGAAGAAATCAACTGTGGGAGCAATTATTAGAAAATGGAAGACATACAAGACCACTGATAATCTCCCTCGATCTGGGGCTCCATGCAAGATCTTACCCCGTGGGGTCAAAATGATCACGAGAACGGTGAGCAAAAATCCCAGAACCACACGGGGGGACCTAGTGAATGACCTGCAGAGAGCTGGGACCAAAGTAACAAAGGCTACATCAGTAACACACTATGCCGCCAGGGACTCAAATCCTGCAGTGCCAGACGTGTCCCCCTGCTTAAACCAGTCCTGTCCAGTCCTGTCTGAAGTTTGCTAGAGAGCATTTGGATGAACCAGAAGAGGATTGGAAGAATGTCATATGGTCAGATGAAACCAAAATAGAACTTTTTGATGAAAACTCAACTTGTCGTGTTTGGAGGAGAAAGAACACCATACCTACTGTGAAGCATGGGGGTGGAAACATCATACTTTGGGGCTGTTTTTCTTCAAAGGGACCAGGACGACTGATCCGTGTAAAGGAAAGAATGAATGGGGTCATGTATCGTGAGATTTTGAGTGAAAACCTCCTTCCATCAGCAAGGGCATTGAAGATGAAACGTGGCTGGGTCTTTCAGCATGACAATGATCCCAAACACACCGCCCGGGCAACGAAGGAGTGGCTTCGTAAGAAGCATTTCAAGGTCCTGGAGTGGCCTAGCCAGTCTCCAGATCTCAACCGCATAGAAAATCTTTGGAGGGAGTTGAAAATCCGGGTTGCCCAGCGACAGCCCCAAAACATCACTGCTCTAGAGGAGATCTGCATGGAGGAATGGGCCAAAATACCAGCAACAGTGTGTGAAAACCTTGTGAAGACTTACAGAAAACGTTTGACCTCTGTCATTGCCAACAAAGGGTATATAACAAAGTATTGAGATGAACTTTTGGGATTGACCAAATACTTATTTTACAGAGGAATTTACCAATTAATTCATTAAAAATCCTTCAATGTGATTTTCTGGATTTTTTTTTTCTCATTTTGTCTTTCATAGTTGAGGTATACCTATGATGAAAATTGGAGACCTCTCTCATCTTTTAAGTGGGAGAACTTGCACAATTGGTGGCTGACTAAATACTTTTTTGCCCCACTGTACCTGAATATAAAGGAGCTACATTATCCATCTCAGTCACGGGGCCGGTGATGTTGGGGGTCTGTGTTGGGGGTTCACTCGCATGCCCTGCCGATTCTTTTTGTCGTAATCTCATCCGTCTGCATGAGCGGTTAAACCTGTCAGGAGTGGTAGCTGGAAGCTCTGCATGCCCAAGGTTTAGAGAAGGTGCCCAGTCAGGATCACAGTCTAGCATTTCATAAGCTGGTCTGCCTGTTAAAGCAAAGGAAACGGTAAGAAAATACTTTGGTGTAGAACAAATTAAACCCACTTACACATGTGTGTAATTGGTAACTTTTTCTAGCTGCTAGGATATCGGAGTCTTTCTTTAGCTTAGTTCTGTTTAGCTTAGCACTGCTAATGTAGGGTAAAAGCTATGACCAAGCAAGTCTTAACCACAACACAAGCAAGTTTTAACAACAACAGACATACACAATAAATCATAACGTACCTTTATGAAAATGCTTTGAGCACACCACCATCGATACAGGTGTGTGTTTGAAAGTTATGTTGGGTCTTCTGACTGCTGCAATCCAGGCCAGGCGTCACCTCTTTGTTACATCCGAAACGTGGGCTGTGCTGTTCTTCTTCCATGCTGGAAAACAATAAAAGCTTATTCCGTGGTTTACCTTTTCTCCACGGCGGTTGTGAGAACGACTATTACAGTTTACAACACAGCAATACTTCCCCATGTCTGTCTTGTGACGATTTCTCCTACGTTGACGTGATCTCAGTGAACTAACGAGTCCTACACTACCCAGAATGCACTTGGTCAATTCTGCAGACACTACGTAACACTGGCGGAATCAATTCCCAGCACAGGAACCGTCTCCTACACGGAAGAGGCGCTCGCGAGGAAAGAAGTTTTCCTCCTTCTGCAGCTCTCCTGATCCAGCCCCGCCCTTGCCTCCGGAGCTCATGCCCGCTCCTTCCACGGGTGAATGGAAGAAACACAGACTGGCTTTGTTGGCAGAGATAGATCGCCTCCTGGAGGAGGAGACATTGGCGGCCACCATTTCCTCTCCAGCGTCGTTCTGGGAGGCTTTTCCACAGTCCATGGAGGAGTCCAGCCCCGCCACAACCGATGCGAGGAGCTATACCTCGCCAGCTGCAGCAGGAGACATCATCAGCCAGGAGAACAGACAAGTTTTCCTTCCTTTTGTTTCAAACATTGTTGAAGATTCTTGCCGGATCCCTGGAAGTAGGTCTCTGGGTATGCAGTCTCCAGAGATCTCTCCACCTGCTGCAGCCATGAATGGCTCACCATCCCTCTCCCTGCTCTCCTCTGCTTCCTTTGTTTGCACACCAGAGCCAAACGGTCAGGACCAGGAGGAGCCAGAGGTCTGGGAGGATCCTTCCCCCGCAGCAATGATGAGTCAGACCCCAGCTGCCATGCCAGAGGAATTACCGGCGTGGGTCACGATGGCTGGGACTACAGAGACTGCAGTGACCATCATGCCTGCTGTGGAGGCCGCCACAGCAGAGTCAGCACCTGAGCAGAACCTCTTGGAGGCTGAACCTGAAGAGACATCGCCCGGATTGCCGGAGTCCTGGACGGCAGTAGAGCTTGAGCTAAGGCAAGTGCTCTCTTTTGTCTTTCTCCTTTCTATAATATAACATTTTTGCCTAGCTTTAGGTGAGGAGAGCCAGCTGCAGCCACACGCTGCATCTGAGCTCACCTTGACGGGCTCTGCTGGATGCCAGCAACTCTGACCCTTCCTCTTCTCTATCCGAGTCCTCTTTCAGGGTCGCTGGAGAGAGTCCACCATCGCCAGACGAGTCCGTGGATCCAGGTTCGCGACTGGAGGTCATCGAGGTTCCAGCTGAGGTGGTCGTCAAGGACACCCAGTTCCAGCCCAGGGTGCCCGTGATCAATCACCTCCTCGCTTGGGTGCTCATACGGGTTGGCTGGCCCATGTCTGAGATGGCGTTGGGGTCAGCAGTGATCCAGCCGGACTCCACCGTGGGTGCAGCCATGGCTCGGTCGGGGTCCACTGTGGGTGCAACGCTGTCCCAGGCTAGGACCACTGCAGATGCAGCTATGGCCCAGCCCGGGTCCACCGCGGTTTCTTCAGAGTCTCAGTCTTATGTTGGGACCACCGAGGGTACCACGGGACAGTTTGGGGACACCAGGGTCGTCCTTTTCCTTTTGGAGGCCCTGTGGGTGTTCCTCCACCTTCTGCTGGGCACCGTCAGGGTCCTTTTTCCTCCGCCGCCAGTGACTGCAGGAGTTTCACTTCCTCTGTCTGGCCATCCACCTCTCAGCCTCCTGGTGGGCAGGCCGCCACCTCATCTGCCCTTCCGGTCCTGGTGGCTTAACCACGTGGACAGGCCACCCGAAAGACTGATTTCCCTTGCCGGGTGGCCCGTATGCCCTGGAGGGCTGCCTGATACTATTCTGCGGGCTGCCCACTGGGCCTTGGACTCTGGCCGGCCCCCTGAACTGTGGGACTCTTGGGGGTGGGGTGGGTTAGTTTAGTTTTGGGGTTGGGAAAAGCGTTGTGTTCATGGTATTGTATTGTGGCGTTTATCTTTTCTTGATTATGATTATTGACGGTTATGCTGTTTCATCCCACCTAGCAACAATGCTCTGCACTGTGTGTGTTTATATATTTACATATTTATTCCATCTAGCTACAATGCTCAGCACTGGGTGTGTTTATATTTATATATCTATATATTTATTCCATCTAGCTACAATGCTCCGCACTGGGTGTGTTTATATTTATATATCTATATATTTATTCCATCTAGCTACAATGCTCCGCACTGTGTTTTTATATATCTACATATTATTCCATCTAGCTACATTGCTCCGCACTGTGTGTGTTTATATACTTGCATATTTATTCCACCTAGCTGCAATGCTCCGTACTGTGGGTGTTTATATATTTACATATTTATTCCATCTAGCTACAATGCTCTGCACTGTGTTCATATATTCATATATTTATTCCATCCAGCTACAATGCTCTGCACTGTGTGTCTGTGTGTGTGTGTGTGTATATATATATTTTATAGTAATATGTACATATGTATATTAGCTGCTCTTGCTTGCTTGTTTTTTTTTCTTGCCTTCTGATTGTTGCTCTGAGTGTTGCTATCCCTGTGCTGTTGCAATCCTGGAATTTCCCCGTTGTGGGACTAATAAAGGCTTATCTTATCTTATCTTATCTTATCTTATTAATCCCTCCTGCCCTGGTTTGTTGTGTTGGCCTTTTGGGTGGGGAGGAGGGGGCAGGTTTTGTTTCTGTTTTGAGGGTACGGTGAGTGTCTGGTTCCCACCCCTTGGGGAGGGGGGGGTGTGTGCTCTGTCATGTTCGGGGTTGTTTTCAACCCCGTCCACGACCTGTGGTTGTAGGTTTTTCATTATTGCTTATTAATTCCAGCTGGCAGATTGAGCCTTGCTCTCTGCCAGTCCTACAGCCATGCCTCCACCTCACCAGACATTCACCGGCTGTATGGTATCACCACATGCACACATACACACATGCACACACACTCACACATGCATACACACACATTTCCAATTAATCATGCTTGCCACACTGCTGTGTCCACTTGCCTTCATTAGTGTATTGTGTACTTATGGGGAGACAGTGTGATCAGTCAGTGTAGCAGCTTAAGTCAATATTGGACATCCTGGCTCACCGAGTATTGGCTTCTTTCCTTTTGGACTTCACCATGTTGTACTTCAGAGCCTTTCCGCTCCAACATAATTGTAAGTCTTCCTTTTGTGCCTTTTCTGTCCGCTCCTGCCAGCCTGGGGCATGTTAGGCGTCTCATCCGAGCCAACAAAGTTTGTAGCCTGTTGTCTCATCTCTCCTCTACTGTGACTGTTATTTGGACATTGTGTATATTTTTCCCATTGTTAATAAACACGCTACATTACTGCACGTTGGGCTCGCATCAATTTATATGTTCGCTGCGAAAATAAGCAGCGGACACGACAAAAATTATTTTAAAAAAATGTAAATCCATTGTGATTTTACAGGCCAATGAAGTTTTACAGTTTCTATTTGCTATGTATCTACCGATTTATCTTCTGATGTAGTGGTCCAAACTTAATGAAACTTTAAGTTCACAATCACAACTGTATTCTTTATAATAACACCAAATTCCATGCAATTCTGTTCATGTGCCACAAATCATCTTTGTGGTTTTGTGTCATGTCAATAGAGCATATTGTGTTGAGGAAGTGAGAATGTGATATCTTGGCAGTGGAACCCCCTTCCCAAAAATCATTTTCACTTCTATTCCCAGTACGGACAAGTGAAGCATTCCGTAAAAGGTGAACTGGACAGTATTTTCATCAAAACAAATATTTAAAAAAAATGATAAATCAACAAAATGTTCAGAAAGGCAGTGCTTCTCCTGGTTTAAAGACCTTAACATATTTTTCCAGTGGGGGGGGGGCAGAAAACACATGACACTATTGTAACCACAGTATGTTAATTTTATACTATTTATTTCTTTAAAAAAAAAATTGCACAGTAACTTTGCATATGGAACTTACCATTTGAAGTACTGTACAACCAAGGCTTAAATCTTGGACTATTGGGCCAGTTGGGGTCCCACCCAGATGTCCCGTGTTTGGACTTTTTATCCCCCGCTGGTCGAAGCCCAAAGGGGTCGAAGAGCCTTTTGGGCAAAGATTGAAGGGGGATTATGTTATGGGTCTGTCCGTCCCATTTTTATGAAATCAATTTCTACTACAGTTTTGGTCCAATTGTTTTGAAACTTGGTAGTAGTAGTAGTAGATTAGTTTATTTGACAGGGAACCACAGTTTAATAATCACTGAGGATGTGCATATTGCAATTTGGTTCTGATTGGGTGATTTTTTCAGAAATTGTAGCCCCTCACCTATGACCTCCTGTTTCACCTCATTTCATAGACAATAACTGTCTTGTGAAATCAACTCCTACAGTTTTGTTCTGATTGTTTTGAAACTTGGTACTATGGTTTGATATACTCTGATGATGCGCATATTGCAATTTTATTCTCATCAGATGACCTTGAGGTCAAAGGTTAGGTCAGATTTTTTTCCTAAATCTTCTAAACACAATAACTACTGAAAGAAATGATGTAGGCTTTTCAAATTGATAGAGCAGTTGTATCTAATACACATCTTGGACGACTTACACCCTCACCTAACTATGGGTTTGGGGTCAAGGGGTCAAAGGTTCAAAGTTAACATTGCAGCTGCACTATGGTAAATGCTACATTTACTATGACTATAAAATGAGTAAAGCTATGGCCACCAAATCTGGTATACAGGTTCACCTTGGGATCAAAAGGTCAGAGGTCAAGGTTAACATTTCTTATGCCTTATTACTGTACAATGCATAAAGCTAGGGCCACCAAACCTGGTACACAGGTTCACCTTGGAATCCTGACCTCTGACTATGGGTTTGGGGTCAAAAGGTCAAGGTTTACATTCCCTATGCCTTATTACTGTACAACGGGTAATGTTAGGGTCACCAAACTTGGTACACAGGTTCACCCTGTGACCCTGAAGTGTAACTATGGTTTTGGGAATGCAAGGCCAAAGGTCAACATAAAAATGGTTTATAAACTATATCTCAACAACAAAGAAAGCTAGGGTCACCAAACTTGCTACACAGCTTCACCTTGGGATCCTGACCTCTGACTATGGGTTTGGGGTCAAAAGGTAAAAGGTCAAGGTTAGCATTTCTTATGCCTTATTACTGTGTAACAAGTAAAGCTAGGGGAACCAAACCTGGTACACAGGTTCACCTTGGAATCCTGACCTCTGACTATGGGTTTGGGGTCAAAAGGTCAAGGTTTACATTCCCTATGCCTTATTACTGTACAACGGGTAACGTTAGGGTCACCAAACTTGGTACACAGGTTCACCCTGGGACCCTGAAGTGTAACTATGGTTTTGGGAATGCAAGGCCAAAGGTCAACATAAAAATGGTTTATAAACTATATCTCAACAACAAAGAAAGCTAGGGTCACCAAACTTGCTACACAGCTTCACCTTGGGATCCTGACTTCTGACTATGGGTTTGGGGTCAAAAGGTAAAAGGTCAAGGTTAGCATTTCTTATGCCTTATTACTGTACAACAAGTAAAGCTAGGGGAACCAAACTTGGTACACAGGTCCACCTTGAGATCCTGACCTCTAACCATGGGGTTGGGGTCAAAAGGTCAAGATTAACATTCCCTATGCCTTATTGCTGTACAAGTAAAATTACCGTCACCAAACTTGGTACACAGGTTCACCCTGTGACCCTGAAGTGTGACTATGATTTTGTAATCGCAAGGTCAAAGGTCAACATCAAAATGCCTTATAAACTATATATCAACAACAAAGAAAAATGTGGTCACCAAACCTGGTACACTCTGAGAGCATACCTTCTGACTACAGGTTTGGAGTAAAAAGGTCAAACGTCAAGGTTGGCACTCCCTATGATCTCTTACTATAAAACGTGTAAAGCTCTCTAGGGTCACCATACTTGCTACACAGGTTCACTTTGGGATCCTGACCTACATCTATGGGTTGTATACTTTGTTGTATATTCGTGGATGATGAGCTTATCATGATTTGAAGAGTTTGTTTGCAAAACCCAATAAATGTCACTTCCAAGAAAATTTCCCTCTTTACATCAAACAACTGTTAATATTACCTACTTAAAGAAGTTCAAATTGTTTTTTCTCAAAATCCAGTATGTCCCATGTTATAGTCACTACAAATTTGTTTTTCTTCTAAAAGCCGATAAACGCTGGGAGTGCATTTTTTACAAAAGCAGATAACTCCACACGGCAAATCAGCACTTGGTATTTGGGTCATGTGACTCATCTTGGCTACTTTCCTGGTCTGCTCGCTCTGACAGACTTCCCTGGTTGTGTTTGGAATGTTCTCTGACTCACTCCCTCCCTACTCGCTATATAGTGAATTTAGATATAGTGGACTATACAGTAAACTCAATATAACAATAAAATTAACCGCTTTCGGACACTACTGGGCTTATTTTTGTGGCACAGTTAATGACGTCATCGCGTGAGACAGTAAAACGTAACAGACTAACGGTGGTTAAAAAAAATGAATACCTGTATGTAATTTGTAGTAAATATGTATTAAATCAAATTGTTTTTACTGAATAATTAAATATAAATACCTTAAGGTAGTTTATGTTATGATGTGAAGCTCTTCTCTCACTGCTCTGTTGGCTGCACATTCACTATATAGTACACTATATGGGGAAGTAGTGAGAATTTCGAACACAGCATCTGTTTGCTGTGAATGATTTCCCTGCCAGTTTTTTTTTTTTTTTTTTACAATTTTGTTGCATTTTATATCAAATATGGATAATTTTGATGAAGCAGATGAATGAGTGATACGTTCACCAGTAAGGCGCAAACAAGGTTGGAACAGCGAACAATATTCAGAATTCTTGCGGCTATTATCTTCTATTAACCAAATCTATTGTCCAAGTTTTTTTAGCTGATTTAGGACAATTTTGATGTGCTGAATCCAAAAATCCCATTGGTTTTGTTCAATCAGGTCAACTTTTTGAATTATGGCCACATGTTGTTTTATACGTTTTTGTTTACATGTACGGGTATTTTCGCTTTATATGATACAAAATTCTTTTTTATGTCTTGAAATTCTCTGAATTTTGAACAATGATGACGTAACATTCAATTTATATGTACTTACCTTTGTATAAAGGTAAGTACATGCACAGTACTAAGTAAGTACCAAGTAAGTACAGGTTTTTACTTAGCACCTGATCGAGAGAAACGGATGTCATTTTTGGATTCAGCAGTGCAAAATTGTCTTAAATCAGCTGAAAAAACACAGACAACTTACAAAAAATTATTTTTTTAACCCTGTGTTATCAGAATTCTTGCTACTTTGCTGCTGTATGTCTCTGCTCATTAACATTAACCACAACCATTTGCACAAATGCCATATCTGCTGCCATTTGTCTGTCACTGCAATACTGATCATGTGTAGCCCTATCTGTTACTATCTGCACCTACACTACCACATTGAACTGCAACTACAGGTATTACATCTCTAGTTGTCTGCATATAAGATTGCTGGGTTTCATTATCTTCCGGAAGAACTTCAACCACATTCCGAGGGAGTCTGGAGACATGGAGTCTGAATGGGCCATGTTCTCCACCTCTGTTGTTGAAGCGGCAGCCCAGAGCTGCGGCCGCAAGGTGGTCGGTGCATCTCGTGGTGGCAACCCCCGAACCAAGTGGTGGACACCAGTGGTGAGGGGGGCCATTAAGCTGAAGAAGGAGTCCTATCAAGCTTGGTTGGCTTGTGGGACTCCCGAAGCAGCTGAGGTGTACCGGCAGGCCAAGCGGAGTGCAGCTCGGGTGGTTGCTGAAGCAAAAACCCGGGTATGGGAAGAGTTCGGTGAGGCCATGGAACAAGACTTTCGGTCGGCTTCAAAGAGATTCTGGCAAACTGTTCGGCGGCTCAGGAGGGGAAAGCAGCTCCCCGTCCACACTGTGTATGGTGCGGATGGGACACTGTTGACTTCAACTGGGGATATCGTCGGGCGGTGGAAGGAATACTTCGAGGATCTCCTCAATCCCACTGATACGCCTTCCACAGAGGAAGCAGGGTTTGGGGACGAGGGGGATGACTCGCCTATCACAGGGGCTGAGGTCGCCAAGGTGGTTAAAAATCTCCTTGGTGGCCGGGCCCCGGGGGTGGACGAGATTCGCCCCGAGTACCTCAAGGCCCTGGATGTTGTTGGGTTGTCATGGTTGACACGCCTCTGCAACATTGCGTGGAGGTCGGGGGCAGTGCCTTTGGCATGGCAAACCGGGGTGGTGGTTCCTCTCTTCAAAAAAGGGGACCGGAGGGTGTGCTCCAACTTTAGAGGGATCACACTCCTCAGCCTCCCTGGGAAGGTCTATGCCAAGGTACTGGAGAGGAGAGTCCGGCCGTTGGTCGAACCTCGGATTCAGGAGGAGCAATGTGGTTTTCGTCCTGGCCGTGGCACATCGGACCAGCTCTTTACCCTCTCGAGAATTCTTGAGGGTTCGTGGGAGTTTGCCCAACCAGTTTACATGTGTTTTGTGGACTTGGAGAAGGCATTTGACCGCGTCCCTCGTGGATTTTTGTGGGGGGTTCTTCGGGAGTATGGGGTATCGGGCTTGTTGTTACGAGCTATTCGGTCTCTGTACGACCGTTGTGAGAGTTTAGTTCGCATTGCCAACACTCGGTCGGAGTCATTCCCAGTGAGAGTTGGACTCCGCCAGGGCTGCCCTTTGTCACCGGTCCTGTTCATAATTTTTATGGACAGGATTTCTAGGCGCAGCCAGGGAATGGAGGGTGTCATGCTTGGTGACCACAGGATCTCATCTCTGTTGTTTGCAGATGATGTTGTCCTGTTGGCTTCATCCAGCAATGACCTACAGCTCTTGCTGGGACGGTTTGCCGCTGAGTGTGAAGCGGCTGGGATGAGAATCAGCACCTCCAAGTCCGAGTCCATGGTCCTCAGCCGGAAAAAGGTGGATTGTCCTCTCCGGGTTGGGGACAGGCTCCTGCCCCAAGTGGAGGAGTTTAAGTATCTTGGGGTCTTGTTCACGAGTGAGGGGAAAATGGAGCGAGAGATCGACAGACGGATTGGAGCAGCATCTGCAGTGATGCGGACGTTGTACCGGTCTGTTGTGGTGAAGAGGGAGCTTAGTTCTAAGGCAAAGCTGTCGATTTACCAGTCAATCTACGTTCCTACTCTCACCTATGGTCACGAGCTTTGGGTAATGACCGAAAGAACGAGATCGCGGATACAAGCGGCTGAAATGAGCTTTCTCCGTAGGATTGCTGGACTCACCCTCAGAGATAGGGTGAGGAGCTCAGTCATCCGGGAGAGGCTCAGAGTAGAACCGCTGCTCCTCCACATTGAAAGGAGTCAGTTGAGGTGGTATGGGCATCTGATTAGGATGCCTCCTGGACGCCTCCCATTTGAGGTGTTTCAGGCACGTCCCACTGGGAGGAGACCCCGGGGCAGACCCAGGACTCGGTGGAGAGACTATGTCTCCCAGCTAGTCTGGGAACGCCTTGGTATCCCCTCTGAAGAGCTGGAGCAGGTGGCTGGGGAGAGGGAAGCCTGGGCTTCTCTGCTTGAACTGCTGCCTCCGCGACCCGGACCTCCGGAAAAGCGGTAGAAGATGGATGGATGGATGGATGGATGGGTTTCATTATCGTTAATCGTTTATCTCAGTTTTGTACTATGGGAGGTCTGGGTTTTGTCGCCATTTGCACCACGGGTTGCATTACTGTACATATTGTATATTAGACTGCTGCTGTTTTCTTTTTTTCCAGCCTTATTCCTTTTCTTTTTATACTGTGCACACCAATGAAGAGAGAGAGAAATGCCATTTTAGTTCTCCTGTATGTCCTGTACGTATAGTAGTATTGACAATAAAATCTTTGAATCTTGAATTATAGCTTTATTATAGTTATATTTTACTATTTTACTGAGTTGATATGCATAAATCAGCATGTCAGTCATACTGCATTGATGCTTATAGACATTCAAGTATGTTCCAGACAAACTAGCATGGTTTTTGGGACATGTCTGTTTTTGCAAAAGAATCGCTTGTGGACTTATCTGTTTTTGTGGGGGAAAAAAAGTACAAATAAATTGCCAAAAAGTAACTATGAGTTGATGTTCGATTTTTTGCTTTATTACGTCTGAGATACTCATATTTCAAGTGACCATGTCTTAGAAGCGGAATTGGAAATACTAACACCTATAAACCAACAGATGAAAATGTTGTTTTTCTCAATATTAAACAAAATGGACTTATCTGTTTTTGCAAAAGAACTCTTCATTTGGTTCTGCCACAGTAATTATATTGAAAAGTTCAAAACTGCTCTCCATCAGTAAATATTGTCATATTCAGGTTCTCTATCTATGGTGGTATAGAAACAGGTTAGAATCCCAAGTGTCACATTTTGTCCTGCATGATTTTTTTTGTCATGATTTACATAAATGAAACAAATGTATATTTTTTGTATTTTTTATTGTTTCTTTTTTCATTGAGAGAGTAGGAAAGAGAAGGGGAAAAAACACCGATAATAGTAATTAACTCACACATACTTAAATTATATGATCAGAGGTGGGTATAGCAGCCAGAAATTCTACTCATGTAAAAGCAGTATTATCTTATGAAATTAACAATTAAGGTAGACACCCAAAAATTTCCAGTCTAGTTAAGTAAGGACACAAAAACCCATCCATCCATCCATCCATCCATCCATCCACCTTTTTTCCCCCCCTTGTCCTGTCAGGCAGCTAGGTGAGCAAAACAGAGATCTGTTACCCTTATTGTGCCAAAACAGATTTACTTTGCCAAAAGGAGCTTTATACAGTACCTATCTATGTACTGTATATTGTTGTAAACTCCTCCTGTAATGACTTTTAATACTTTATTTAACAAGAGTTTTGATCACAAAAAAGTATTCACAGGTGCATTTATTAACGTGGTGTGTTGTCCATATATATATTAGCATATTTATAATAAAACTAGGAATAAACATTTGTATTGTTATATTAAAAGATTTAAGTTCTTATAAGAAATAATGTTTATATTACATACATAATTATTGACCTGCTTGTATTTTAGTGTAAGCAGCTGTTTTTAAGACAATAAAATACTTCACTGTGGTTTTATGAGCCATTTACAACTTAATTATTACACATCAGCAACTTGTTATCTTTATTTTTCCCTCTTTGCCTCAAAATGTTATTACGTAAAACACATGCCTTAAATAGGACAGGGTACAGAAATGCTACAAATGTCATTCAACACAATGGTAAATCTTACATTAGGAAAAACAAACAGAAAAACTGTGTGAATGGTTATGTGTTTTTCTTTGCCCTCATCTACAACCTACATCTACTGTGATTGGCTCCATCAAGCAAGCCGATCATTTAAATGAATGATTGGATGGAATCCTTAAAATACTGAATAAAAATGATCACACCGACACTGTAAGAATTCTTGTCAAAACTGTGGTAAGCCTTTTTTTTAACCAAAATTCATAAAACAGTGATATTAATAATTGAGCTTGTGTGTGTGTGAGAATCACATTGCAATTTCTTTAAATTTCATAATCATGCTGCAATACGATTTTGAAGCTGATAAATTATCTTTAAATCAAAAGGAAGACGTCCCATAGTTTAAAAACTATTCTATTCTAAGTATTCTCGGTGAATTTGGCAAGAATCTGGGTCCTGACTGAGCAAAACACTTTTTAACCACAGGGAGCTACTATCTAGCAGCAAACTCTTTATTTATTTATTTAGCCAGCAAAAACACTGTACGGGGCTGAGAAGTTCATAGTGGTCAAATTTGACCAAATGTGGTTTATTTTTCAACCGCAGGGAGATGAAATGAAAACTGGCTCAATTCTCACAATGCTGATGTACAGTGGAATTTATCACTTTGTCAGTGCGGCAAAAATCAAATGATTTCATAATTCTGCAATATCACAAATTATTATATTTGGCATGACAGAAAAATAAATGTTTCTTTACACTCTAATTACATTTTTAGGTATTTCTGGAATACTTGAAAGTACAAAATATTTCATATTCTACTTTTTAAAATGTGTAATGACCATTCCATGGGGGAAAAGCCCTAACATGACATATATTCAGGTAATTTGTTCTGTACGTATGTTGTAAGAAGTATCCAATATGTACATAGAAGAGCCATATTAACAGTTAAGTAACACAAGATCATAAAGGCAATGCTTCAGTTGAAACTTAATAATTTCCTCTTCAAAACACCTCTTACAGTGGGTTGCGTAAGAGGTGTTATTATCATAAGACACCACACTAGTATGTTTACAGTAGCCACCGCCTTGAGTGTGACAGAAATAAAAGGAATCTAAGTAGCTAAAATATCAGAAAATCACCAAAGTCTTGGATTCATCCTGCAACAATTTTTACATGTATATAAAGTACTGTGTAAAAGTCTTAAGCCAACCCCCCAAAATATCAGCCAGTTTACAAAGAAAAACTTTGAAAGACCTTCAGAAAACCTGGAGAACTACTTACCATGACCACTTAAAAAAGAGCATTCTGAGGCGAGTGCAATATCCCCCACCTCAGTTTTCTTTGAAGATTCCAATACTTACTGACGGAGAGCAGTTTTTAACTTGTCGATCTAATTACTGTGGCAGAACCAAATTATGATAAACCCATCATCCACAAATATACAACAAAGTATACAACCCATAGCTGTAGGGCAGGATCCCAAGGTGAACCTGTGTAGCAAGTTTGGTGACCCTAGAGAATTTTACACATTCCATAGTAAGAGGGCATAGGGAGTGCCAACCTTGACCTTTGACTCCAAACCTGTAGTCAGAGGTCGTGGTCTCAGAGTGAACTTGTGTACCAGGTTTGGTGACTCTAGCTTTCTTTGTTGAGATATAGTTTATAAGCCATTTTAATGTTGACCTTTGACCTTGCAATCTCCAATTTATAGCCTATAGCCTTTAGAGTCACAGAGTGAACCTGTGTACAAAGTTTGGTGACCCTAGCATTACTCACTGTACAGTAATAGGGCATAGGAAATGTTAACCTTGACTTTTGACCTTTTGAAACCAAACTCATAGTCAGAGGTCAGGATCCCAAGGTTATCCTGTGTACCAGATTTGGTAACCCTAGCTTTACTTGTTTTATAGTGATAGTGCAAATGGAATGCTAATCTTGACCTTTGACCTTCTGACCCCAAACCCATAGTCAGAGGTCAGGATCCCAATGTGAACCTGAGTACCTGGTTTGGCAGCCCTAGCTTTACTTGTTGTACAGTAATAAGGCATAGGGCGCAGGTATCAAACTCATTCCATGAAGGGCCCAGACCCTACAGGTTTTACCTTCACCCAGTGTCTTCAACAGGTGATTTCACTGAATTTCTTCCCACTGTCTGCTGATCAGTGAAAACACCTGCTGAAAACACTGGGTGGAAGTAAAACACGCAGGGTCTTGGTTCTCCACGGAATGAGCTTGATACCCCTGGCGTTGGGACTGTTAAGCTTAACCTTTTGACCCCAAACCCATAGTGAGAGGTCAGGATCCCAAGGTGAACCTGTATACCAGGTTTGGTGGCCCTAGCTTTACTCGTTTTATAGTAATAGTAAATTTAGCATTTAGCATTTACCATAGTGCAAATGGAATGTTAACTTACACCTTTGATCTTTTGATCCCAAACCCATAGTCAGGTCAGGGTGTAAGTCATCCAAGATTTGTCTTAGATACAACTACTGAATCAATTTGAAAAGCCTAGATAATTTCTTTCAGTAGTTATTGTGTTTATAAAATTTAGGGAAAATGTGATCTCTGACCTTTGACCCCAAGGTCATCTGATGAGAGTCAAATAGCAATATGCGCATCATCAATCTATATCAAACCATAATACCAAGTTTCAAATCATTAGGAATAAAACTGTAGGAGGAGTTAATTTCACAAGACAGTTACCGTCTATGAAGTGAGATGAAATAGGACATCATAAGGGAGGGGCTACAACTCCTGCAAAAATCATCCGATCAGAGCCAAATTGCAATATGCAGATCATCAGGGTATATCAAGCCATACTACCAAGTTTCAAAACAATCTGAATAAAACTGTACAAGGAGTTGATTTCACAAAAGTGGGACAGACGGACGGACGGACAGAGGGATTGATCCATAACATAATCCGCCTTCGGTCGTTGCCCAAAGGGCTCTTTGACTCCTTTGGGCTTTGACTGGTGGGGGATTAAAAAAAAAAGCTACAAGAAGAGCAAAATATAAAGAACTGAGGTGTGGTTCAAGACTTTTGCACAGTACTGTATATAATACCAAAATATACTGTAGATAATTCAATATATATGTGTCCCACATCTCTCAACAACTTGTCAAATAAATTTTCAGGTGCTTTTTTGATTCCCTATGTTATACTGCTGGTGCTGGAAGGCATGCCTCTGTTACTGTTAGAGTTTGCCATTGGCCAGCGTCTGAGAAAAGGCAGCGTGGGAGTTTGGAGGGCCATCAACCCTTACCTGACTGGTGTTGGTAAGTGAGACAGACACATAACCAAAAGTAATAATTTGACTTCTGATGAATGTGATGACAAAAGTGATGATTATGTCCTTCAGGTATTGCCTCCATGTTGGTGTCTTTACTGATTGCACTATACTACACCCCCATAATAGCCTGGATCATGTTTTATTTCTTCAATTCTTTTCAAACCCCACTGCCCTGGAGCCAGTGTCCCCTCAATGAGAATAGGACAGGTATTTATATTCATTTTCCATTCGTACATACACATGCAAGCACCAAATTGTATCTTTTATTATGTCTTTCACCCTTCAGGATATGTACAAGAGTGTCAGGACAGCTCCACGGTGGATTATTTCTTTTACAGAGTAACTATGAACAGTTCTGCCTCAATTGAGGAATGGGGAGGCATCCAGTGGCAAATAGTAGTCAGCCTGTTAACAGCATGGACAGTCATTGCTATCTGCTGCATAAGAGGAATCGCCACTTCAGGCAAGGTTTGTTGATTCCTAAATCCATTGACCCTTCGGCCTCCTTCAGCATATATGATTAACATTATGATGTCACCAACGATGATGAGATATAACCCAACACTTTAACAATGTACATGCTATGAGAACAAAAGGGCAAAAAATAATCAATAGCATGCCCAAATTATTTCAGGGTAGAAAAACATTGTAACATACAAAATGTATTTAATTTTTACAGGGTTACTGCCTATCCCCGATGATAAACTAGATAACACATTTTAAAGCTGCTATTCTGACTGCAAAGTGACAATTCTTATGTGAAGAGGTTAATGAGATTAAGATTAAATGTTGTCAGTGTTTCTGTTTAGAGTTAAAGGTACTGTATGGAAATTTTGGAGACAGTGATTTGATGACACCTTATGCTTACTAAGTATACTACAGTCCACTGCATTCTACTCTATTAATACTTTTTGGGTGCCGGTGTTCTGCCTTTTTACCATACTTCATCAGAAAACCATATCTGTATGGCAACCTGATACATATAGCTATCAATTTAGCATGCTTTATCAGAATAGCATATCTATAGTCTAAACAGTGGTATGATGTTCTGATGGGCATATTTAAGATCAAAGAATAGCATATCTATAGTTTATACAGGGGTATAATGCTCTGATAGATATATTTAAGATCAAAGAATAGCATATCTATAGTTTAAACAGTGGTATGATGTTCTGATGGGTACTGTATATTTAAAATCAAAGAATAGCATTTCTATGGTTTATACAGTGGTATACTGTTCTGATAGATATATTTAAGATCAAAGAATAGTATTTATATAGTCTATATCAGGGGTCTGCAATCTATGGAACCTTTTGCAACCTTTTGCCCATAGCTAACGGCTCCTCAAGGCCTTGACCAAAAAAATAAATAAATAAATAAATTCAAAGTCATTCCTTGAATGTCTAATAAATGGTATACAAAACTGAGGAATATTTAATACAAAGGTTAACTTAGTCATAGTATACTGAGATAAATATGCAAATTATCCCACAATGCCACACAGTGGAGACAACACAGAAACCCTTTGCGTGTGCCAATACAAAACATCCTAATCATACATTATGCATAGAACATAGACTGAGCTTTTGTCTGTCTAAATTGTAAAACAATTTAGCCAAGCATGTCATGAACTGAGCCGGTGTTTTCCTTTAGGCTTGGTTCTGGCTGTTCTCTGTGGCTCGGGTGTCGGGGGTTTTTATGTATTGTGCTTAGCTCTTGTGGTGTTTTTATTGTCTTCGGTTTTTTCCTTTCCATGCCCATAGCCACCGCTCTGGCCGGCGGCTGTTAGGCAGCTTCTTTGACCTACTTTTTGGTGGGCGTTGTCTAACATTCGCCAGTCCGACCATGCCCCCTCCCTCTTGACAGCCAGCTGATTCTACTCCGGTGATTGTCATTCCCGCACCTCGCCCAGGTGTCTCCAGTTTGTGGAATCAGTAATGTTTTTACTTTAGCTGCGTTCACCAGTCAAGCATTGCTGGTTCGTTGAATCGTCTGTGAGACGAACTGTCATGCATGAGGGTTTTTTGCCAGGCCACCTTGGGACTTACTCAGACTGCTCCAGCTTGTGAGTATTGGATGTGCTTTTTCCGCTGTATTTTCACCCAGTGACTGTGAGCGTCCTGGAGGACTCCTCATGTGCCCTGTGCTGTTTTGTTGTTTTATACAGTTGGGGTTTTGTTTACCTTTTGGTTTAATAAATGTGTGATGGTGCAACCCAGCGCGTAAATCCGTTCTTCCTTCCCCTCCTTGTTGTGCTGCATAAAAGCACACGAGGAGACTTATGACAAAGCAAACTTTTAAAGAAAGTAGATAACCTATGAATTTATAAACTGTAGCGTATCCAACAGTAACACTTTCAGTGTGCCAGTATACAGAGTGCAATACAACAGACTTTAAAGTGATAGTGGTAAAAATGAATTTTTCCCCCCACATGTCTAACATGTCTAACATGTTTATGACGTACAACATATAACAAGAGTAAAATCACTTATGTGTCATGTCTGTGTTTTTCTTCTGTGAAAATTCAGTTAAGCTTCTCCCCTTGGAGAAAGACAAGTTTAGATTCAGCATTTTGGTGATGTCACTATGACAGGTGAACCAATCAGGACTAAGCACTGACTGTTAAAATTTGACAGCTTGCAGACTTCTGAGTGCTGTGGTCCTGGAAGAGAGGCAGTGCGTCAGTGTCCTGATGGGTGGGATGTGTGAGCCTAATTAGATCCTGGTGTCTGAAGGAGGTGGAAAAGGGAAAAGATTTTTACAAGCAACTGTAAGACAATGAAAGGTTTATTTTGTGGAAAAAATGGGTATAAGATACAATTTTAGACAATTCAGATGTTTTTAAGGGGATTTATATCCACTGCAGCAAGTCTTTAAAATTAATCAAGACTTTGTTTCAGTTTTACTTGGACATACTCCCACTACACATTATTCAGACTAAAGTAGTTGTAGATATACTTTATAATGGTTACCTCAGCATTTCAGAAGAGTGGTTGCAATTTCAAGTCTTGCAGCAGAGATCTCTTCTTTGATGGTTGCAACAAGGTTGAGGTCTCTGCCTTTCAGATACTGTTCTGCAAACTATGTAAGGTCAGTGTAAGTATTAAGCTACACATGAAACATTCACAGATACACATTCACCTCAACTGCATAAATAAATATTGTTCATACCCTCAAAATTAAGGCTCCGCAACTTGACATGTCCTGCTGCAGTTTGTGTAGTACGGTTATTATTCTCCGCTGCTCGTCACCAGGACTTCTTGTCCTCCAAAAATTTCTGTGCAGTTGCCCAAATTAAGGTTTTAGTAGCATTTTACAGTTATCCAAATGACAAAAAGTATAACAAAGTGAATTAGTATAAAGATTTATGACACATTACTTCCAATTACGGAGCATTTTCCCTTCATAAAGCTTTTCATTCCCGAGGGGTCTATCACAATAATCAACCTTTCATCCATCCTGACAATCTGTCAAAATTTTACAGCATGAACTGATTTTAAGTCTTAAGAAGTATTAAAAGTTGCGGTATATACACAGAAACGTTTTTGTGGAAAATATTTTGTTTAATGAAACCACAATGAAGACAAGAAGTACCACTAAAATCCAGTGACCGCCGACATTTACAGGGCAAATCCAAGCTGTAGAATCGGGTAACTTTATCTTTTAAAACAGCAGTGTCATGGTCCGAGCGCTGACTCTGTCCACGCTCAGGTTGTCCGGTATTTTCCCCGTTCTCATCTCAGGTTTGCCATATGGCCGTCAGGGCTTTTATTCTGACAGCGTCACAACAGGGCTTCCGGCTGTCAAAACCAAGTCACGTTGTGACAGTTGTTCAGCATTTCATCTGATTACATTTCCCTTCCTTGATTGGTGGTAAATGGGTATTTTAAGAAGCAGCTGAGGCTGACTCCTCGCTGCGACCTCGTCAAATGTTGATCCACACCACGTTCAGCTGGAGTCCCTAACCCCAGCTCCAGTCATCCTTTGATTCATCATCTTAGTAAATGTTTTTGCTCTGAGTCTGTTATCCCGTGTCTGTAGTCTTAGTCTTAGTCTTAGTCTTAGTTTGTGTTTTTGCCCCACGTGGCTGTTCTTGTGTCTTTTGTATCTTTTGTGAATAAATATGCAAACTCATCGGCTGGACTTTGGCGTCTTATTGATGGGTGAGGGCCATCCGTGACAGTAGGTCGCAGCCAGAACGAGACACCAGTCATCGTGAGTTTGCTTTTCGGGCTTGTTGTTTTTTCTTTTTTTCCAAGTTTCGCCAGGAGAGGGCTATTCCTTGGACTTGGGCTACGATCTGATCATGTTCCTGATAGATCTAGATGGCCTGCTCTCCAACGCTTGCCGCGGCTTCTCTCCCAATGGCTCATGCTGGTACTTGGACCTCACTGAGGTGGCAATTAACCGCAATCCTCGCTTTGCTGACCACACCGAAGTCAGGAAGAGGATGGCGGAAATTACGGCACTTCGGGAGGAGATCCGTGGACCGGAGGGGAACTCCGGCAGGAAGCCAAAGGTGAGGCATTCCCACTCCTCGCCCCGGGATCCAGTTCCTGTCACCCGTCCAGCCCAGGAGTCTACGTCACCCAAGTGCCATTCCCATCCACAGCGGAGGAGGAGGTCAGCCGGGATTCCCCCGGAAGAGACGCAGTGGACAGCTGAGCTCATCCGGGGCCGTGTGGCTGAGGCTCGCTCTTCCTCCCATCCAACTCAAATTATGAAGCATGTGGTGGCGGCAGTCAGACTGGTGGAGCTCAGTCCCTAACTCCATGATTACCCCGAGTACGCTGATCTGCTAGCCTCTGTCTCCCCGCAGCAGCGGCGTTTCCCTGACCTGACCTTTTCCTTGTCCTCTGCCGGTAAACGTCGTCACCCTGCTCATATCAAGCCTCAGCGAGATCCCCGTCCGGATCCAGTTCCGGGCCGCTGTGAAAACTCTGCCTCCCAGCCAGCTGTTGCCCCTGCGTCGCGACGAAAGGGAAAGACAGCAGCCTCAGACTCTGGGTCTTCTGTTCCTGCTGTTCTGTCAGCTCCTTGTCCCCGGACTGCCTCGCTGCTCCTCCCTTCTCCTCAATGCTCTATCCAGCTGCTGCGAGCTACAGGAGTCCTGCTCCGGCTGCGCCCGTTTCTGATCCTGTGTGAGCAGCTCCTCTTCGTCTTCCCAGGGGGCCCTCCGTCACCATCCAAAGGGAAAAGGGGAGAACCAAGCCCGCTGCAGCAGTTTCCATCAGCCCTCAGCTGAGCAGGCAAGTGCTATTTCATTCTTTTCCTTCATATTATGACTTGCCTTGTCTGACTCCTGGGGGTGTAGTTTGGGGTTCACAGTCCCCTGAGCTTCCTCCACCTGCAGTAGCCATTAATTACGAACCTGCATCCTATGTGTCTCCTTCCCCTGAGCGTCGCCCGGTGCCAGGTATACACCTCCGGATAAAGAAGGAGCCTGCAGCCCTGGAGAGCCTGGTACCAGCCCCGCAGCCATGTCACGGGCAGGGGAGGAGGGCAGACTGCCGATTGGAGCCTGCGCCGACGATTAAGCGTTGCCGTGTCTTTGTGGAGGAGCGGTTTGACCCAGCAGGCCACGGATCCCCTGCCACCACGCCGTGCGGGCCTTCGGCATGGGCTTCAGCGCCAGGGAGTCCCCAGACTGTGAAGACCATCATGCCGGCTGCAGAGCCCGCCACAGTCGAGTGGGAACCAGGAGTGGACCTCAAGACCATTGAGCCTGGATCGTCGGAGTCCTGGACAGCGGTGGAGCCTGAGATCAGTCAAGTACTCTATTTTGTCTTTCTCTTCTCTATTCTGGAGCATTATTGCCTGTCTCTCGGGGAAACGAGATGGGTGCAGCCAATCGCTGCATACGAGCTTGTCTCGCCGGGCTCTGCCGCTGCCGGTGATCCTGATCCTGGTTCTTTCTCTTCCTCTGAGCCTTCTCCCAGGGTCACCGGTGACGAGCCTGTTCCGGTTGTTGTCTTGGTGGTTCCAAGTTCGTGTTCAGAGGTCATCCCTGGTGCTGCACCGGCCCAGTCGGGGTCCATTGTGAGTGCTGTTCCAGCCCAATCGGGGTCCGTTGTGGGTGCAGCTCCGACCCAGTCGGGGTCCAGCAAGGGCGCAGCGCTGGTTCAGTTTAATTTTGGAGAAGGAGCTGCAGATCCCCCACCATCTGATGCCGGACTGGCCCCTCATCCCTCCCCCAATCCCTTTCTTCCTCCACCGGGTGCCGCTGGGGTTCCCCGGATTCGGCTCGGCTTCCACTTACTATCCCTCTCGGTAGGGAGGCTGCCACCGAGTTCTCCCCTCCAGTTCTGGTGGCCTAAGGATGCATGTCAGCCACCCGGGAGACTGCTTCACCGGTTCAGCATTCGGGGTCGGCCACCCAACGGACTGCCCTGTTTGTTCGGCGACCTGGTCCAGTCGCCAGAGGTACTGTTTCTCCGGGCCTGGGACTGGGGCAGGTCATCTGAACTGTTTCTTTTCCCCCTGCCAGCGATCTGGAAGCTGGATGCGGGTAGACCTCCCAAACTGTTTTTTTTTTTCTCCCTCTGTGCCTGCCGACGTCCCTGTGTTTTTATTTTTCCCTGTGTAATTTGAAGGGATGCTCTTTTTATTTTTTTTTGTCTTTGCCTGTTGTTGATATTGAACTATATTTGTATATTGCTGCTCTGTAGCGTTTTGAGCTGTTTTCCTGGTGTTTTAGGGGACTATGTGTTTTTGTTATGTACCTGTATTTTAGTTTTTGTGTTCCCTTGCCGGTTGGAAGGTTCTGTATGTTCATTTTGTATTTTACCTGTGCTCTAGGACTTTTTGTAGCATGTTCTGCCTTGTTTTCCTATGTTTGTGCCTCATCATTTTTGGTTATCTGTGTTGCCCTCCTTTGTGTTTTTTTTCCCTGCTACAGTGCTTTTCCCTTCTTGGTTCTCACCCTCCTGGCCTGTTTCCCCCTCCGCTCTCCCTGGGTCGGCCCTGGTGGCCTTTGGGTTGGGTGGGGGTGGGACTTGGATGTTATGTGGTGCCTGTAATTCGCCTTGTCAATGGGGAGTACTGTCATGGTCTGAGCGCTGACTCTGTCCGCGCTCGGGTTGTCCGGTATTTTCCCCGTTCTCATCTCAGGTTTGCCATATGGCCGTCAGGGCTTTTATTCTGACAGCGTCACAATGGGGATTCCAGCTGTCAAAACCAAGTCACGTTGTGACAGCTGTTCAACATTTCATCTGATTACATTTCCCTTCCTTGATTGGTGGTTAATGGGTATTTTAGGAAGCATCTGAGGCTTACTCCTCGCTGCAACCTCGTCAAACGTTGATCCGCACCACGTTTGGCTGGAATCCCTAACCCCGGCTCCAGTCATCCTTTGATTCATCATCTTAGTAAGTGTTATTGCTCTGAGTCTGTTATCCCGTGTCTGTAGTCTTAGTCTTCGTCTTAGTTCGTGTTTTTGCCCCACATGGCTTTTCTTTTGTCTTTTGTATCTTTTGTGAATAAATATGCAAACTCATCGGCTGGCCTTTGGCATCTTATTGATGGCCCGCGAGGGCCATCCGTGACACAGACAGCACTTCAAGCACAACTCAAACATAAAATGAGTGAGTATCGCAGTAAATTAGTGAGTAATTTTGTTAACTACCCTTTGAATGACTCTGAACTGGCCCCGATAAAAGACAGATGTTCCAATTACTGCATCCAACTTATGCACAGGTGTCTGTAACAGTATGCTGTTATTAAAGATTTCTAACACAATTACAAATGATAAAGACAAAAGACTTGGTTTAAGAAACTATTGACATGCTTTCCCCTTACCCCTTGTTTCACAATACAGTGAAGGTACGCATCAATGATCTGTTTAAATGAAGAATAGTTGTTAGTAAGTTAACCTCTTGCACTCCGTTGTACCGTGGGCGGGCAAGTCTCTGCGTCCCAGAGCGCACGAGGGTGCTCTCGTGCGTCCTCGAGCGCACGAGGGCACAGGAGAGCGCACTGAAAAAAAAAAAAAAGTCCTTCCACTACAGACACAGCCGCGAACAGATTGGATATGATTGACCGCAATAATGGAATTATGTTTTGATCGGGTCGCGAGACCAGAACCACGAGCGGACCAGCGCCGCGTTTGTCTGACAATGGGGAAGAGAAGTTCGCCAGGACACTGCTGTGAAGAGGTAAGGTGTTATAAGCTAAATTATTCTTTATCCCTGAAAATTGTAATCCAAAATGACTTTTGACCGATCGGTAAATTACAACTGTGCGGCGCACGAAGTCTGAAGTTCGTGCGCCGCGGTACACGGTTCGTTCGCCGCATCCAGACCGTGAACACCGCCCCCCCCCGCTATTCTTCTGTAGCGAGGGGGGGGGGGAGCCGCGGTGACTGCGCCGCTGTTGCCACATCGCCACATGAGGCTAATCCGTCATGTAGCGATGGCCGATGTCCATCCTCTGTAGCGAGGGGGGGGGACAAACCCCCCCCCCCACACACACACACAGACACAGCCCTGAGTGTCACCTTTCATTAGAGCCCAAAATGAAGCTTCTACATTGAATCATTCAAAAGTTACAGACATTTTTCCAAACTGTGCCATTTGGCACAATTTGGCAGTTCTAAAACGCCTGGGAACTACCTGAGGAAAAAGCTGTGTAATATATTCATTTTTTGTGGTATTGTTACAAAATTTGGACCTCAGCTGGATAACACTTGGTTCTACATTTCTGTTGCATTTTCCAGCCCGGATCTGAAGCTGTGTGTTATTTGCAAGCATTTGTATCCAAAAAAACACCCAGGCTAAATTTATTTTCTTCAAGTTCACTATGTTTAGATGACTGTAACTCAGTGGACAGAGCACTTAGAGAGATTATGACTGTTTTGCCAAAAGATTCAAAGTGTTTTCTTTTAAATGAGACCAACCCCATGAAGATGCTGCAAAGGGTTGAAGAACAGCTTTGGATTTAATTTGGGCACATTATTTTTTGGCGTTTTTAGGGAAATTGACCAGAGTGCAAGGGGTTAATCATTGAAACATCAATGTAACATTATTTTTTTTGCATGCATCAAAAATGTACTCTTACTTCATCTGACAGCCAGCCATTCCCAGAAGGTGTTCAGAATGATGTCATACAGTTTGTATGGTCCAATAATTGCTTCAACTTTGTCTGAATCTTTTGACGACCACAGTTTCTAGACTGCAACACAGAACATAAAATTAGTCTTGTGAATATTTAGGTTTACATGCAGGGTCATGGCACAAGCATTTAATGAAATGATCAACCGGTCAGAACGTACAACCAACAGGTTTAGTAATGAAACAAACGTACAATCAAATTGACCAACAGGTCAGAACCCATGACCAACAACTCGGAACCAGAACGTTTATATTTTAGTTACTATGGAACCTTGCTCTTGAACACTATTCCATGATGGTGGGGCCTTCGGCGGGGACTGAGGAGAGATCTCTGGAGGTCACTGCAGTCTTGCGCTTGCCTCTTGGCCTTCAGTCTTAGTCAACTGAATTTGTTTAGGTTTTCCAACATAAGTGATGTTGGAAAACTTCTCTTGATGGCCTGTGCAGTCATGCTGAAGGCATTACTGTGCACTGACCTCTCATCTGCGTGTTCCAAAGCAGGGTCAACTCCACTTTCTACACTACTTCTTTTGTATGGTTTGAGATGGCTGATATTATATTTTGTTTTTAAGCAGTTACCTTGCAATGACTTCAACATGGAAGTCTTCCCTGAAAGTGCCTGAATGATGTAGGGTCCAGTGTAATCTGCCTCTATTCTTCCTCCTTTCCTACCTCTCTTTTGCATATTCAGCAACAGCACTTCATCTCCCTCTTTATACTCTGCATTTCTGTACTTTTTCTGAACTCTTTTTTTCAAACACTTCTGTCATTTTCTGTTGTGTCTGTATGATATTTTCCTCAACCTTTTCTCTTGTGCCATCTTGAGTTTTCTGTTTTTCCTTAACAAATTGATTGCAGTCTTCAGGGAGTATTATTGTAGACAGCTATGTTGGAAAAAGAGATAATGATTTTTGCAATATACTGCATGCACCATTATACAACATTACATACAGAAACACACCTTTTTTTTTTTTTTTTTTTTTGTTACTTATTTGTACCCGTAGGTAGACTTGGTTTACAGTCTGGTGACAAGCCACCGGCTGCTGGTCGCTGCGTGCGCGAGCGCCCTAAACCTACATGTTTTTGGTATGCGGGAGGAAACCGGAGAAATCCTGGAGTAAACCCGCGCAACACGGGGAGAACATGCAAACTCCACACAGCTCACTGTTGGTCGGGGGCTGGGAACGAACCCACGATCTCATGATCCCCGCGGTCCCCCGGCCGAGGGTAAAACTGTGCTGCCACAGTGCTAAACCACTGCGCCACCAGTTAACTTTACACTTCAAATAGGGCTGGGTGATATGAGCAAAACCAAATTACTTTTTTGGCTGAACACCAATATATAAATCATACACTGGTATGTCGCTCAGTCAAAATTAGATTTCCCCCCCTGTGTTTTAAGAGAGACAAACAGCCAGAGAGAGAGACACTCACCGGCATTTCAACAGGCACTTCTGAGGGGAACATTGCCTCTCTTCCATACATCCAGAAAAATAGAGAGGATTTTGTGATGGTGTGAACTTTTGAGCGGAGTGAAAAAAGTGTTGCATCAAGATAGTATATGTCCCAATCATCCTGCTGCCTATTCATCAGCTTTTGAAGTGCTCTAGGAAGAATAATTTAAAAAGGCTTTGCATTAATAATACGGGAAATTGGAGCAACTCTATTAAAAATTGTCAGGAGCCGAGCCGGCTTGGTTTCCGCCGGCTCGGTCCTGGCCTCTCTGTGGGCTTGGATGCCGCTTTGTATGTATGTTTCGTATGTATTTCTGTGTGCTTCCTTACCCATAGCCACTGCTCTCTGGCCGGCAGCAGTGAGGCAGCCCCTTTGGCTCACCCTGGTGTGAGCGCTGTCTGACTGTCTGCTGGTCCGACCACGCCACCCCCTCGCTTGACTATTTGTCCTTTCTACCAACCCCTGTGAAGAAGGGTGGTAAACGGCTCCAAACTTATGTTTGATCCCAAACATTCTTTCGACCTGTTGTAGGTCCTCGTTAGAGAAATGGGTACCATTGTCTGATCTTATCACTTCAGGTATCCCAAATCTCGGGATGATTTCTCTTGTGAGCCACCTGATTACTTCCCCCCTTCTTCTACCCACCTTGAGAAGGGGTCGACACAAACGAGCAAATACCTTTTATCCTCTGTTCTATGATCCGCCCCCATGTCTGTGAAGTCAATGACTATCTCCTTCCATGGAACCCCCGGGACTGGGAAACTTCCCAATCCTGTTTTCAATGAAATCTTGGGATTATAACATTCACAAATTTCACACGACTGTACAAAATATTTACAAATGTCCTTTAAAAAGGGATGCCACCAGTGCTGTGAAATGAGGGTATTCACCTTGGAGCTCGCACAGTGTCCCCTACTGTGGGCTTCTTGACACAGCAAATTTAGTAGCCCAGCTGGCACTACTATTTTACCCTCATGATTCCTCCAGAGCCCTGTGGGATCCTTCATGGCTCCCTTCTCCCTCCAAGCTTGCTTTTCTGTAGGGGCTGCAGCTTCTTGTATTTAGAGTGGAATACCTGGTTCCTGTGTCAATCATGCACATGTAATTTTGACCATCCACTATCAATTTTACTAGGGGTTCGAGAAATAGATCTGTAGGACACAGAGAATCACCTGCTGTCAGTCCTGGGCAGCCCTATTGTGGTAATTGATGATCTCCAGGGGCTTGGTGCCAATTGTCCTGGGCCTAGGGGGGAGGACCTTGTGGGGGAGGATACACTTTGTGTTGATAATTGGGGGACCCCTCAGGTTGCCTTTGTGAGTATTGTTGGGGGCACTGTTGAGCCCACTGACCAAATTGTCGACATTGGAGGCATTGGTCCTGTGCCCCCCCCCCCCCCCGGGGGTTAACTGTTAACACGGCCTCTGCCTCTATTATTAAATGTCTTCTATCCCCTGTGGCCCTGTGGCTGATACTGATAGGGCGGATCAGGTGGGGGGTCTGGGTAGGGTCCATATTGTTGTGATGTGAGGTCCTGGGGTGGTTGCATGGATAGAGTTTGATGGGGGGTGGGTTGTTGTGGCATCTGCTTAGCAGAGGCTTTATTTTGGTTTATCTTATCGCTCATCTCTTTCAACTGTGCCTTAGCTACTTGTGACTGCAGAGAAGCTAATTCTTTCTTTTCCTGCTCACATTTCTCAATCTCATTATCAATGTACTGGGCAACATGAGCTGACCAAATAGTGAACGGTAGGCTGGAGAGTCCAGTCACTTGCTTCAACATTTTCTGTGTGATGGCGGGTAGTGAGGCTTCTACTGTTCCCCTAAAGAGCATTTCAGTTGTACCGTTTGTGGCTGGGTCCTCACCTGTCCTATCTTGCAATAAATCTTTCACTCTGAGTAAGTATGTGGCACCCTTCTCATGGCCGTTAGGTGGGATGTCACACAGCTCAGCCGATTTCATTTGAATGGGGAACTTTTCATGGATTATGGGCCACAATAAATACACTACTGCTGACAACGGGGATTCATCCCTTTCCAAATGTGTACCGCCTAATTGTTCCACCTCCTGTAGCATCCCCAAGGAAGTACAGGAAGCAAATACCCATCTAAAGTCTCCCAGAACCGGTGCTATTCTAGCACAGGCCTCAAGGAAAGCCTTGATCCATGGTGCACCGCCATTATGTATATCTGATAGCTGAGATTTTATCAAGGCCGTGTCTTGAAGTGAGAATGGAGTGTAGTTTGTGGTTACATGCCTCCGGTTGATGTCGCCATGGTCAATGGCATTTGCCTCGCTCGGGGCGTGTGACTCCTTTCTATACATGTATGTACATTACCATAAACAGACCTATGGACTGCTATATGTGGACTGTGTCTATTAGAGGCGGCATCATGTAGATTTAGTCCTATGTCCTCAAAGGCTGAAGTGAGGGCATGCACTGAGGGTGCGCCTTGGTCAGTGGCTGTCTCTGCATACGACCTGGTGTCAAAAGTACAATCTGATATTGTCCCTGTATTATCAGAGGTGTTTACAGCACGTTCCACATCTTTTTCTAAAAATACTCTAGTTTGCTCAGTTTGTTCTGGCCCTCCCTGGACCGGGGCTGTTTGTAACAGTCCATTCTTAATCACCACCATGGGGGCCATTATCGTGGGTGTTGATTGAGTTGATTCAATTGACACCTGAGCCGAGACAGTAGTTTGATGTATGTGATTTTGGCATCTCTCTGATAGAGCTTGTGCCCCCGCATACAGAGGAGAGGGTGCTGTTAGTTCTCCACACAGAGGGGGAGCTGTTGGTTTGTCAGCAGGTGGTCCACTAGCCTTAGGCTGTAGTTTTGCCTTTGTAATGGAGGCTATTGATGTCACTGGAGAAGCATTGGTTTGAACTTGCATTTGAGGTGAACTCTGCACAGGGGACATCCTCTGTAGGGTAAATTTAATTTCTCCCAAAAAATATTGACAATCTGTCACAAATTCTCCTGCCCTTTTTAACTCCTTTCCTGCTCTCCCCCTATGAAATATGCTGGCCTTCTGGTGTTTACTACTGGCCTGGTCATGACCCCCCCCCTCGCTTGTTTCAGAAACATGGTGAGGTCCCCTTGTCTTGGGGGGCTATTTTCACACCCCTCAAACATTCCTCTTTCCTGCATTTGTTTCACCCATCTGACATATCTCTCTTCCTTTCTTTTGATCAGCAACTGGCACCTTTGTCAACCATTTAGCCATTGTCTGAGATAATACTGACCCCAGGGAGCCGGGTTTACAGGCCTGCTGTTGTTCCATTGCTCCTTGTGACATTTCATACAGGTATTACCCGTACCCCTTGTTGTTACCGAGTGACGTATTGTCCGTGTGTCTAGACCCCAACAGGAAGCTTCTACACAGACGCTAGCTTTCTGTGTGCCTTTTAGCTGGGACTTGATGCCAGTCTTAACACACGTTTTTGTCATGACCCGAGCACTATGCCTTGGTGCTCGGGTTAATCTTGTCAGGGTTTGACAGCGGCGTTATGATTCTAGCTCTCCAAGCTCTTATTGTGATAGTGCTCGGGGAGGCTTCCACTCAGCTGTCAAACTCTGAACAGCTGTGCTGCATTTGTGGTCGTTAGTGCCAGGACTATTTCTACCCTCGCTGGCGATCACATCCTTGCAGCAGTGTCTGTTAACTCTCCGTCACGCGACGGATGCATAGGATTTATTCCTACCACGTCTGCTTGGGTTGACCGTCGTGCCCCTGGACTAGTAAGTGTGCTGTATAGCCTTACCCCTCCCGGTGTGTATCGATCTCTGTGTGTCTCTACCTTAGCAGCTGGTGTAATTATTATTTTCACCAACCTTGCCTGCCTAGAGTATGACTGTCTCCTGCTATGGACCCGTAGAGCTGTTTAGCCTATGCATCCTGTTGTGAGTAGACTCAAGAGTCATTGTCTCTGCAGCTTGTGTTGTCACTTTTCTCACCGTAAATAAAACTCACTGAACTCACTGGTAACTGTGTGGCGTCTTATGGTGGCTCGCGAGAGCCACCCATGACAGTACCCTGCTGCCAAAACGGCGTTTACGGTGGCACCAACCCGAGACGCAATTCACCTGTGAGTTTTGAGTTTTTGGACAGTTGCTGTTTCCGTCTGGGTACTGAGTGTGTGGGAAGAATGCCATCGCGGAGGGGCCGCGCTGGGAGCCCGAGCCACGAGCTGACAAGCTTCCCGGAAGTCGTGGATGAGATGCTCATCTCCGCTTCCCTGCTGGACTACCATCACGGCATACACTGGTACCTAGACGCTGCTGAAGACGTTCTTCGTCATCTCCCTTCCCGCTGGGCCGACCACCCGGAAGTCGACGTGAGGAGGGAAGATATCGCCGCACAACGCGAGATTTTCCTGATGCTGGAAGAGGAACGCGGCGTGAAGCAGGAGAAGAGGCACTCCTGCTCGTAGCCTACGGATCCTGATCCCGTCCTCGATCCAGTCCTGGAGTTCGCACCATCTGGGGGCCGGCGGAGGCGTCGGCGCTGCGGCCAAGCACGTCTTCAGCAAGCTCCTGTTCCGGATCCAGTTCCGGGCTGCCGGGATGACCCCCTCAATCAGCCAGCTGCTGTGAGTGAGCTGAGTCCTGTGCCGGTGAGCTCCGTCCATGGGTCCCATGTTACCATCCAGCGAGCGAGGGAAGGAGCAACGTCCTCTTCAGCTGGCTTCATCTTACCTTCGGGAGGCAGGCAAGTTCAATTTCACTTTTCTAGTCATTATAGTGATTTGTCTTGTCTGACTCCTGGGGGTGAAGCTCGGGGTTCGCAGCTCCCCGAGTTTCCTTCCCCATCTGAAGCCAGTTATACTGAACCTGCTGCCTCTGTGTTTCCTCCTGCGGAGCGGTCCTCGGCGTCAGTCCCACGCCATCGAACGAGGGGGAGGCCTGCGGCTCTGGGAGATATCCCGGCCCTGCAGCCTTGTGTTGGACAGAGGAGGAGAACGGACTGCGGTGAGGAGCCAGAGCCGACGAGTGAGCGTCCCCAGGGTTCCTCAGAGATGCAGCCCGAGTCAGCAGGTCGAGGGTCCTCTGCTCCCACGCCATACGGGTTATTGGTGTGGACACCAGCGCGAGAGGATCCAGCTGCAGAGACCATCAGGCCGGCTGTGGAACCCGACGCAGCCGAGTGGGAGCCCGACGATGAGCGTCTGTCTGAACCTGGATCGACGAAGTCCTGGACGGCTCCAGAGCCTGAGCGCAGGCAAGTGCTCTTCCTTGTTTTCCTTTATGGTGTGTTAGAGCATTTTTGCCTGCATCATGGGGAGGCGAGCGAGGGGCAGCCGTCTGCTGCACCCGAGCTCGTCTCGCTGGGCTCTGGCGCTGCCGGTGGAACTGATCCCGGTCCTCTCTTGTTCTCTGAGCCTCTCCACAGTGTTACTAGTCTGGAATCTGTCAAGGTCATGGGACTGGAGGTTCCAGGTTCGGGGATGGAGGTCGTCGCCGAGGTGACCCAGTCGGGGTCCGACTCAGGTGTGGTCCTGACCCAGTCGGGGTCCGACGCGTGGGCCGAGGTGACCCAGTCGGGGTCCGACGCGTGGGCAGCGGTGACCCAGTCGGGGTCCGTCCTGACCCAGTCGGGGTCCGACGCGTGGGCCGAGGTGACCCAGTCGGGGTCCAACGTGGGTGCAGTGGTGACCCAATCGGGGTCCGTCCTGACCCAATCGGGGTCCGACCAGGTCCAGTGGGGGTCCAGCGCAGGTGCGGCTGCGACCCAATCAGGATTCGAGGAGGTCCAATTTTTTGATTGTTCCCCTCTCAGGAGCCACCAGCTGGGGGCCGCTGGAGGGTTTTGTCTGGCAGTCTTGCGCTCTTATGTATTGTTGTCATTAGGCGGGCTGCATGCTATTCCTCCACGGTCCTGGTGGTTGTGGGATGCGGGTCGGCCACCCGAGGAACTGCTTTGTGCGTTCAGCGTCTTGGGTTGGTCGCCCGATAAACTGTGTTTGCTACGGGGTGACCTGGTTCGGCCACCAGAGGACTTGTTTCTGGGGGCCTGGGACTGGGGCAGGCCGCCTGACCATGTACTGTTTTGTGGGACTATCCGTGGGCCATCAGAGGCAGGGAGGTCACCGGAGCTCTGCCTGGGGGGGCGTTGGATCTCCACCGATCATCTTTTTGCTTTGGCCCATACGGTGTCTAGTCTTGTCGAGTTATGTAAAGCAATTTTAGATTGCCTCATGTGTTTTGTAAGCCATAGTCAAGTCTTAGTCAAGTTATGTTAAGCAATTTAGATTGCCTCATGAGTATTTGAAAGCCATAGTCAAGTTATGTTACGCAATTTTTGATTGCCTTATGTGTTTTGAAATCCATAGTCAAGCCACAGTCAAGTTATGCTAAGTAATGTTAGATTGCCTCATGAGTTTTTGTAATCCATAGTCTGGGTCTTGTTTTTTTGTTTGGTTTCCTCCTCTTCCTTTGAGGGGCTATGTCCATGTTTTGTTTTTGGTTCGTTCCCCTCTTCTTCTTGAGGGGCCATAGTATGGTGTTCTCGTTCAGTTTCCAGGTGTGTTCATGTATTTCTGGTTTTGTGTGTTTTTTTTTCCCATAGTCACGGTGTGTTTGCACGTATTTCTTGTGGGTTTTTTTTTCTTCTATAGTTACCATGTGTGCATTTATTTCTTGTTTTTCTCATAGTTATCATGTGTTAGTATGTATTTCTTGTTCATAGTCTTCATGTGTTTGTATTTACTTCTTGTTTTGTTTCCATAGTTACCGTCATGTAATTTTTTCCTTTTTTGCCATGGTTATGTGTTTGCATTTATTTCCTGTTTTGTTCCTATAGTTACTGTGTGTTGGTTTATATTTTTTTGGGCCAGGTTATGTACACTGGGGTTAGATGGGTTGTCTGTGGCCTCGGTGGGAAAATTTTCAGGGTCAAGTGTTTTTTGCTTTGTATGATTGTGTTCTCCTTGTTTTGTAGTCATGTCTTGTTTTGTTTTTTCTTCTTTCGTCATTGTTCTGGGGGAAATAGGATGGATATTTCAAGTGATGTATTCATTTCTTTTCCTGTTTAGGGTGTTAGGTTTTGTTTGGCTCCTTCCTTGCCTGTTCCTCAATCCACTCGCCCTGTGGTTGGGGGAGGGGGGGCCAGGTGTTACTAGACGTTCAGAGCCCGTCAAGTGAGGGGGGCCTACTGTCATGACCCGAGCACTATGCCTTGGTGCTCGGGTTAATCTTGTCAGGGTTTGACAGCGGTGTTATGATTCTAGCTCTCTGAGCTCTTATTGTGATAGTGCTCTGGGAGGCTTCCGCTCAGCTGTCAAACTCTGAACAGCTGTGCTGCATTTGTGGTCGTTAGTGCCAGGACTATTTCTACCCTCGCTGGCGATCACATCCTTGCAGCAGTGTCTGTTAACTCTCCGTCACGCGACGGATGCTTAGGATTTATTCCTACCACGTCTGCTTGGGTTGACCGTCGTGCCCCTGGACTAGTAAGTGTGCTGTATAGCCTTTCCCCTCCCGGTGTGTATTGATCTCTGTGTGTCTCTACCTTAGCAGCTGGTGTAATTATTATTTTCACCAACCTTGCCTGCCTAGAGTATGACTGTCTCCTGCTATGGACCCGTAGAGCTGTTTAGCCTATGCCTCCTGTTGTGAGTAGACTCAAGAGTCATTGTCTCTGCAGCTTGTGTTGTCACTTTTCTCACCGTAAATAAAACTCACTGAACTCACTGGTGACTGTGTGGCGTCTTATGGTAGCTCACGAGAGCCACCCATGATAGTTTTAGCCCAGAACAACAGTGGTACCGTATATGCTAGCACTCCTGCTATTCTAATCCACCCCCTGGTCTCCACGCAATCACTCAAGATCTGTCTTTGCTGTGTGGAATTCTCAATCAGTCTTGACTGCTTGATACACACACAGGAATACAGTAAACTATCAACTGAGTGATGAACCACCCCGCATTTCATGAAAATAATAGACTTGAATTCTTAATCAGCCTTGGCTGCTTGATACACACACAGGAATACAGTAAACTATCAATTGAGTGATGAACCACCCCACATTTCATGAAAATAATAAACTTGAATTCTCAATCAGCTTTGTGTAGTCAACTCACTAATGATGTTCAAAAGATTCTTGTGCTGTACCTTAAATTATTACAATTTTTATTATTGTGTACAGTCAACTCACTAATGATGTTTAAAAGAATCTCGTGCTGTACCTTAAATTATTACTATTTTTATTATTATGTACAGTCAACTCACTAATGATGTTTAAAAGATTCTCGTGCTGTACCTTAAATTATTAACAAAAGTTTTTTGGGTTTTTTTAGTACCAGCACCAGGCTATTTCTGGGTCCCTTAATTTGGGAGACGAACACGGGTGATTACTGATCACCGCTGCTCTCTAAGTCTCATAATTATTTCGGAACAGACTGCATCTGAAATACTTCACCCACGTGGCATCATTTCTTAACTGCATCGGGTCGAACACTTAACCCCCCCCCACCCCCCCCACGGCATCAGGCTAATCCTGGCTATTTTTAATTTGGAAGACGGACACGGCTATTGTCCCCTAAGTCTTGTATTGATTCCGGGTCAGACTGATCCCAGAATACTCCACCTACTTGTTTAACTGTATTTAGAGGGTACTTTCACTGAGCCTCTGCAGGTCATCAGTACAAGAGGTACTAATATATATATATACTGATTTAAACAAGCGTGGCTTTGCTCCCTAGCGGCATCGGGTCAAACACTTTAAATGGCTCCCCTCGGCATCAGGTTCCTAACCCTGGCTATTGTAATTTGGGAGATGAACACAGATGGTCATTGACCAAAACAGTTCCCTAGTCTCGTATTTATTTTGGTTCAGACTGACTCCAAAATGCTTTAAAATTTGGAGGACTATACATCCGTGAATTGTATGCCCTGATTGCCCTAACTCAGACTGATATTAGAACACGTGCACTTTCCTTTGCGCAAAACTGTTTGTTCAGACTTTACATGTGACTCCCACTCTCCATCAAAAGGCAGTTTCTCTGGATTTAAAATTTTAATTCCCCACATTATAAAATCTGGAGATCGGCTATACCCCTTAATCAGACAACTGTAAATTTAGTATGGCCAAAGTGCAGAAATTCATGTAAAAAAGGTTTCCTACTTACCTTTCTGTTTAGGTGCCACAATTGTCTAAGAAAGGGTCCTTCCGATCGGTTCCGGACTCGTCTCAGAATAATTCAATCCAGGTCACAGCACCAATTGTTAAAACCCCCGATACTTTGGTTGAAAGCTCCAAGAACAAGCCGGAAAATTCTTCAGCTCAGAGATGCAACATTTATTCAGGGGTCACATATAAAACAATCAGTGCTGGGTTCAGTGGGACGCAGCCCCCTCAGGAACGTACATTTAACTTCTTGGGTTGGGCCAACCCCATACAATAGGATGGACTTGCACACAACTGTCTGATTGGCCAGTTTAACTCTGACGTGAACATGCCATCTGCTATTTACGTTAACTATCCCCTAAGATGTATTATGAAATGTGTGTGTTTGAGTGTTGATTTGGGTGTGTAACTAATGCAATAGACCTGACTAACAGAATGGAGAAAGAAAAGAGAGCTCTGAGGCTATGCTTAATTCCTGTTTATCAGATTGTGATAAACAGTGATAATCAGTTTGTAGTTTAACACTTTTGACATATTCGTTCATAAAAATGCAAACAAAATATGTGTAGAGCATAATGGGAGATTACCTACAGAATTATTATTTTGTCACTCTAATTGCTCATGACCCTTTCATTTTTCTTTGTTCTGCACTTTCTTTTCACTTTTTTGGGGTATGACTAAAATTTTAATGTTATTTTTCGGTTGTTCTTATGTGTCCTATATATTTTTAATTGTTTTGATTGTATTTTCATTACTGAATAAAATTCACATTCATTCATTCATTCATTTAATCAGGCCTTACTGACATCCTACCTGAAATTTATTGTCCTCAGAAGTCTTCAAATGATATTCAGGTATCAGCAATTACATCTATAGAAAAACAAAGAAGGTTAAAGTGACACTATATAAGGAAAAAAGGCCAAAGTTACAAGAAAAAACTGCAGATTACTGAGAAAGTCATAAAATTTAGTTGAAAATGCCATTCAGAAGAATAAAGATGAAAATTTACATGGAAAAAAATAAAAGAATAATTGCCTTGGTTTTTGAAAAAATGTCTCCAAACCAACTGCAATGATGTGTGTGTGTGTGTGTGTGTGTGTGTGTGTGTGTGTGTGTGTGTGTGTGTGTATGTGTGTGTGTGTGAGGGGGGAGTTAACAGTTTGCACATTTGCAGCTCAAGTAACTTAATTATCTAGTGACATTGTCATAAACTGCCCTTTTCAAGGGCTACAGTGGACAAAAACAGTCATCCTGTTTTTGTATTGAAGTTGATTTCTATTCTCAAATCTTAACAAATGCATTAAATGTAGACTGTTTTGTATTATTAAAAACAACAACAACAGTTCACAGGAAGATCTGTTGTTTGTTTACACATACCCACGTTTGCCAGCAGGGTTGTGTTCACGGTCTGCCACTGGTTCATTTTGCAGAGGCATCCATTGTGTTCCCTCTTCTATGCTATGTAGACACTAGGGAGAATATATCACACAAAAATAAGGATAAATACAAAAATATTAAACAGGCCGTCTATGAACTAAATAGCAATGCTCTTTGTCTGTCAGGCGCTTAGGCCATAATGATGGGTCATTTTCAAGAACAAACTGGTCAGATGGTAGTATATAGTTCCCTCATCATCTCCTCCTCTGTGAAGGGTAGCCATTGACACAGTGGGCATGTCATTTAAGCAACATGGGCTAGCAGCCGCGGGACTGTCTACAACTGATACAGGTCAAGTGGACCCCTGACTAAGTCAGCACCCCAAGTGGAATCCAGGATCCAATCTGTACATGTAAAAGTACATTTTCAATCCCGTGATTTACAAACTGATTCAGAGCTTTCTAAAGCCTCATTCAGAACACTATAGTCCCACATACCTATTCTGTGAATTTTCATCTGGGGGCAACCAGCCGTGATGAGCAGCAGTGGTGGAAAAGAGAAGTCTTTTCAGGAAATTATGAATCACTTTATAACTCATGGGACTGAAAATATACTTGTACATGTACAAATTAGATCCTGGGGTCCACTTGGGGTGCTCAGTTGGTCAGGGGCTCACTTGACCTGATCCCTCCTGCAGTTATGCGGCCAATGCTACAATTGCTATGAACAAAATAATAAGTCACATCTGCTCTGTCACAGATTTTAATGTCATGTCCCATCATGTAATGCTACTACCCATCTCTAATTTTTCTCAGAAACTGTGTCTTCACCCAATAACTGTACAACAGATTTTTGAAATAAGGGCTGACCCAGCTAGCTAGTTGAGCTAGCGCAGGCTAATAACAATTGCAATTTTATGAGCTTTTACTGCACATAAACAAGAAAAAAAGCTGGCGAAATAAAACAAGATCACAGACTGCAGAATCTACCTGTTAAGTGGCAAAATGACAAAAACAACAGCCATTCATTAACTTACCCGGGATTATTAAGTAGACACTCCATGAAATGAATGGTGGTCTATCAGGAAAATTCCACTGTTTGGAATTATTCGCTGCTACTTGACCCACATGACTTCTGCCTTTCACAGTTTCTATAGAAGTCTACTGGAGTGTCGCAACTCTCATATTATACAGCGCTGAGATATGTGGAACAGTCCAACAGTCTGAGGAGAAGGGGGGAGGATGTTATGTTCATGATTTGATTTGGCATTTTTATAAACACCCATGTTTCTACATTTTGTTGGACATCACGTTAAATATGCTAAAATAAACATTAAAAATAAACATTTAAAAAAAAATATATATGAGGCTTCTAGTAGATCAGGGCCCCTAGCAGGTCGGGGCCTAAGGCAACTGCCTACCTTTGCCTAATGGTTAGTCCGCCTCTGTTACAGCCTTATTCCCAAAGGGATTAAATTCACTTTTTCCTCAAAATTCTACACACAATACCCCATAATGACAACATGAAAAAAGTTTGAGATTTATTAAAGACAAAAAACTAAGAAATCACATGAACTTAAGTATTCACAGCCTTTGCCATGAAGCTCAAAATTGAGCTCAGGTATATCCTGTTTCCACTGATCATCCTTGAGTTGTTTCTACAGCTTAACTGGAGTCCACCTGTGGTAAATTCAGTTGATTGGAAATGATTTGGAAAGGCACACACCTGTCTATATAAGGTCCCACAGTTGACAGTGCATATCTGAGCACAAACCAAACATGAAGTCAAATCAATTGTCTGTGGACCTCTGAGACAAGATTGTCTCGAGGCACAAATTTGGGGAAGGGTACAGAAAAATTTCTGCTGCTTTGAAGGTCCCAATGAGCACAGTGGCCTCCATCATCCATAAATAGAAGAAGTTCGGAACCACCAGGACTCTTCGTAGAGCTGGCTGGCCGTCTAAACTGAGAGATCTGGGGAGAAAGGCCTTAGTCAGGGAGATGACCTAGAACCCAATGGTCACTCCACCAATCAGGCCTGTATGGTAGAGTGGCCAGATGGAAGCCACTCCTTAGTAAAAGGCACATTGCAGCCTGCCTAGAGTTTGCCAAAAGGCTCCTGAAGGGCTTTCAGATCATGAGAAACAAAATTCTCTGGTCTGATAAGACAAAGATTGAACTCTTTGACGTGAATGTCAGGCATCATGTTTGGAGGAAACCAGGCACCACTCATCGCCAGGCCAATACCATCCCTACAGTGAAGCATGGTGGTGGCAGCATCATGCTGTGGGGATGTTTTTCAGTGGCAGGACCTGGGAGACTAGTCAGGATAGAAGGAAAGATGAATGCAGCAATGTACAGAGACATCCTGGATGAAAACCTGCTCCAGAGTGCTCTTGACCGCAGACTGGGGCGATGGTTCATCTTTCAGTAGGACAATGACCCTAAGCACACAACCAAGATATCAAAGAAGTGGCTTCAGGACAATTCTGTGAATGTCCTTGAGTGGCCCAGCCAGAGCCCAAACTTGAATCCAATTGAACATCTCTGGATAGATCTGAAAATGGATGTGCACGACGCTTCCTAGCCAACCTGATAGAGCTTGAGAGATGCTGCAAAGAGGAATGGGCGAAACTGCCCAAAGATAGGTGTGCCAAGCTTGTGGCATCATATTCAAAAAGACTTGAGGCTGTAATTGCTGCCAAAGGGGCATCAACAAAGTATTGAGCAAAGGCTGTGAATACTTATGTACATGTGATTTCTTAGTTTTTTATTTTTAATAAATTTGCAAAAATATAAAAAAAACCCAACCTTTTTCATCTCGTCATTATAGGGTATTGTGTGTACAAAAATTAATTTCATCCATTCTGGAATAAGACTGTAACATAACAAAATATGGAAAAAGTGAAGCGCTCTGAATACAGATTCACTGTATATGGCTTCTTCATTCGGAAAATTTATCCCACACAAAAGTGTAAAATGGAAAGCGATCACAACTGCAGTCGCAAATTATACTGCTAAAGACATGGCCCTTATTGTTAAAAACAAGATCAAACAGAAAAAGTGGACTTTAATTTACATGGTTTTAAAAAATCTTTCTCTAGAATTCTTACTTAATGCACTTTTTGCTGTGTTGAGTCCTTCTTTTGTTTTGTTTTTAATGGTTTTATTACAGGCCGTAATAGGAAGGCCTACTATTATTTATTCTGATTTGTTGCAAATTTGAGTGGGGTTGTCTGACTGGCTCAATAAAGTTTGCTAAATTTAACTTGATTTCCCCCCCCCCCCCCCACACACACACACACATCCTTTTGTATGTAATTTTAAAAAATGCAATACATGGGTCTGTTTGTATTATCATGCCCGTGTCATTTTATGCAAAGGTTTTATATTTACATTTATACAGTGGTTCTGAGGAGCTCTCAAGATATGGTGATATATATTGTGTATTGCGATAAAACCTTAAATGTATTGTGATACATGTTAAAAGCCATATCGCCTAGCCCTATGTGATAGCAAAATGTATTTGGACACACCCATAAATGCACTCTGCACCTCAGGACTTCTGTCTAGAATGTCAAAATACAGCCCAAAGACTGTATATAAAGATGTATGATCTGCCACCACAAACTTTCATTGTAGTAGAGTGAAGCTCTGCTTACTGGGTTTCAGGGTCTGCCATGTAGTGCTTTTGGCGTCAGACATGCCTACCCATCACAGTCTATGCAGAAGACACTGCTATCCACAACCACACTAAATCGTAACCACAACCCTGTTTCATGGCATCAATTAACTAATCAAAATTAAACTGATCCGAAAAACAAATACTGGGTCAGAAACTCTCTTTTTTTTGGAGGGGGGGGGCGAATATTTTTAGTTTTCGGTTTGGCAAAATGCCAAATACAATAATAGAGAGGGTGGAACGCTGTTTCTGTAGCCACTCACCACAGGGAGATCAAGATGTGGAGGCTTCACTTTTGGAGAGATCTTATACTGTCCATCTTCACATACGCTCTAGAGTATGAATGGAGGTAATGGCTCTGCAGTATCACTAAAACCAAAGTTTCATAAAGTTCCATGCAGTACCTTTAAACAGTAAGTAGTAAACACTTCAGTAAATAAAAGACATACTGTATAACCACCAGAAACATTGTACTGCTGTTCTTTTTATGTTTGGTTTACATGAGCATTCACTGATTTGTCTTATTTTGTGGGGGTTATAACCTCAGGTGGTATATGTCACATCCTGCCTGCCTTACATAGTGCTGACCATCATCTTGATCCGAGGACTGACCCTTAAAGGTTCTGAGAATGGATTAAAGTTCCTCTTCACACCAGACGTATGTTTCATATCTTGAGATAACAAAATATATATGGTTAGGTTCATACATACACACACACACACACACACACACACACACACACACACACACACACACACATATGTATAATGACAAGTTTTGTTACTTTAGTTGTTTATCAAAACATATTCAAGAAACCCACAACATGCGGTCAAAGGACCTCTCAGTTGAAGTGAAACAGACCATCCTTACACTGAAAAAAGAAGAAATCCATCAGAGAGATAGTGAAAATATTAGGAGTGGCCAAATCAACAGTTTGGTACATTCTGAGAAAAAAGACTTATGAGAGCACTTGTGAGATTAGGAATTCAAAAAGCTCTGGACATCCACAGAAGACAAGTGGTGGGTGATCGCAGAATCCTTTCCATGGTGAAGAAAAATCCCTTCACAACATCCACCCAAGTGAAGAACACTCTCCCGGAAGTAGGTGTGTCAGTATGTAAGTCTACCATAAAATAAAAATTCATGAGAGCTAATACAGAGGGTTCACCACAAGGTGCAAACCACTAATCAGCCTCAAAGATAGAAAGGTCAGATTAGACTTTGCCTAAAAAACATCTAAAGAATCTAGCCCAGTTCTGGAAGCGCATTCTTTGGACAGATGAAACCAAGATCAACTTGTAACAGAATGATGGGAAGAGGGAAGTATGGAGAAGACTTGGGACAGCTCATGATCCAAAGCACACCATCCATCCATCCATCTTCTTCAGCTTAGTCCTTTTTTTCGGGTCACGGGGGGGCTGGAGCCTATCCCAGCATCTCTGGGTGAGAGGCAGGGTACACCCTGGACAGATCGCCAGTCCGTCGCAGGGCCAACACAGAGAGACAGACAACCATTCACTCTCACAGTCATACCTAAGGACAATTTAGAATCCCCAGTTTTGATGCCAATTAACCTAACTTGCATGGTTTTGGCATGTGGGAGGAAACCGGAGAAATCCCGGAATAAACCCACGCAGACACGGGGAGAACGTACAAACTCCACACAGATCACTGTTGGTCGGGGGCTGTAAAACACGGTGGAGGCAGTGCGGTGCATGGCAATGCATGTCTTCCAATGGCACTGGGTCACCAGTGTTTAATGGTGATGTGACAGAAGACAGATGCAGCTGGATGAATTCTGAAGTGTATAGAGATATACTGTCTGCTCAGATTCAGCCAAATGCAGCAAAGTTGATTGGATGCCGCTTCACAGTACAGATGGACAATGAACCAAAATATACTGTCACCCAGGAGTTTTTTAAGGCAAAGAAGTGGAATATTCTGCAATGGCTGAGTCAGTCACCAGCTCTTAACCCGATCAAGAAGGTATTTCACTTGGTTAAGACAAAACTTAAGGCAGAAAGACCCACAAACAAGCAGCAAATGAAAACAGCTGCAGTAAAGGCCTGGCAAAGCATCACAAAGGAGGAAACCCAGCATTTGTTGATGTCTGTGGTTTCCAGACTAAAGGCAGTCATTGCCTGTAAAGGATTCTCAACAAAGTATTAAAAATGAACATCTTATTTTTGGTAATATTAATTTGTCCAATAACTTTTGAGCCTCTGAAATGAGGAGATTTTATATAAAATAACTGTAATTCCTAAACCCTAACTCCAGTTTGGATGTGAATACTCTCAAATTAAAGCTGAAAATATGCACTCTAAGCCCATATGTGACCTGTGCTGGCAAAATGAGTCACTTTGAGGAAATTATCAAAACTGAGGTAACGTTTTTTCCATATTCTGTATTAAAAGACCTTCAAAATGATATTTAATTTTTTAGGAAGTGTGCAAAAACGGACCTGGAAAAAGACGGTTTGTTTATATTTTGGCTAGGTTGAAAACTCACCTTTGATCGGTCAGGAGTTACGTCTTCTGCAAAAACATATATATGTTAAGAAAGTACGTTTTCTAAGCTTTCCAATGATACCAGGCACTCATGGGGGTTTTCCCGGGACTTGACGCTAGCAAATAATGAAAGAGTCATGATTTATGACTGTTTGTGCCTGCAGCTCGTAATGACATTTTGCCAGCACAGGTCACATATTGATTATATAACTGCATCTTGAATATGTTTTAGTGAACAGGTAAAATAGCAAAATTTATGTCACTGTCCAAATATATATGGACCTAATAGTCCTTGAGCCAAGACCCCTAATTTAAAGTATTGGTGGTATTTTTAATTTGTTAAACAGTGGGGAAAATAAGTATTTGAACCCCTGCTGAATAACCCCTGTTGTAAGTTTACCCCCTTACAAAGAAATGAACAGTACATAATTTTTATGGTAGATTTATTTTAACAGAGGGAGACAGAATATCAACAAAAAAATACAGAAAAAATGCTAGTTATAAATTAATTTGCATTTGATCGAGGGAAATAAGTATTTGATCTCCTGCCAGTCAGCAAGAATTCTGACCCTCACAGACCAGTTATGTATCCAGGAGGCACATAAATTAGTCCTGGCCCTTTAGGAAAGTATTTCTAATCTCGATTCATTATGTGTATAAAAATTTCTGTCAAAGAATCAATCTCTTCAATTTAAACTTCTCCACCACCACGGGCAAGCCCAAAGAGCTGTTAAAGGGTGTCAGAGACAAGACTGTAGATCAGCACAAAGCTGCAATGGGCTACAAGACCATCAGCAAGAAGCATTGTGAGAAAGAGACCACTGGGTGCGATAATTCAAAAGTGGAAGAAATATAAGATAACAGTCAATTGCCCTTGCTCTGGAGTTTCATGCAAGATTTCACCTCATGGGGTAAGAATGATTCTGAGAAAGGTGAGGGATCAGACCAGAATTACACAGGAGGAGCTTATTAACGATCTCAAGGGAGTTGGGACCACAATCACCAAGAAAACCATTAGTAATACACTTCGCCATAATGGATTGAGATCCTGCAGTGCTCGCAGGGTCCTCCTGCTCAAGAAAGCACATCTGAAGTTTGCCAATGAACACCTGAATGATTCAGAAAAGGCTTGGGAGAATGTGGTGTCATCAGATGAGACCAAAATTGAGCTCTTTAGTATCAACTTGATCGGCTGTGTTTGGAGGCAGAGAAATGCTGAACATGACCCTACGAACACCATCTCCACTGTCAAACATAGAGGTGGAAACATTCTGCTTTGGGGCTGTTTCTCTGCTTAGGGTACAGGAAGACTTCACCACACTGAGGGGCTGATGAATGGGGCCATGTACCGTAGAATCTTGGACGAGAACCTCCTGGCCTTAGCCAGAACACTGATGATGGGTCATGGATGGATCTTCCAGTATGACAATGGCCCAAAACATACGGCCAAGGCAACAAAGGAGTGGCTCAAGAAAAAGCACATTAAGGTCCTGGAGTGGCCTAGCCAGTCTCCAGACCTTAATCCCATAGAAAATCTGTGGAGGGAGCTGAAACTTCATGTTGCCAAGCGACAGCCTGGAAACCTTCAGAATTTAGAGAGTATCTGTAAAGAGGAGTAGATCAAAATTCCACTTGAGATGTGTGCAAACCTGTGATCAACTACAAGAAATGTCTGACCTCTGTGCTTGCCAACAAGGGTTTCTCTAACAAGTACTAAGTCCCATTTTTCTTGGGGATCAAATGCTTATTTTTGCTTATTTCCCTTGAACAAATGCAAATTAATTTTGAAGCAATTATTTAACTTTTTCAGGATTTTTTGTTGCTATTTTGTCTCTCTCTATTAAAATAAATCTACCATAAAAAGTATGGACTGTTCATATCTTTGTAAGGGGGTAAACTTACAAATTCAGCACAGATCAAATACTTATTTTCAGCACTGTATGTCTTTAGTTTGCATTTTGGTATGGTAGCAGTTGCACAGTAGTAGCTTAATAGTGGTTATCGTGTCTTAAACGAACATATCCATTTATGAATTTTCTGATGTCTTTTCTGGTGCCAAAGATCTCTTGGAGGCCCAGCACATAGGGGAGGCTGGATATCAGAAATTTAAGCAAGACAGGCTTGAAGCAGTTCTCCCTTCTATCACCAAGTTCCATGATAAGATGACAAAAAAGAATATGAAGACCTTTTCTGACATCAGAAAAAAGGCAATGTGGTTAAGCTCATGCTAAGGAAATGGTTCTGAAAGCTGACAAAAAACTGTTTGGATTGATGATCCTTGTAGCCAAGAGCAGAAAACTCCATATGAGTGATGTACTGGCACATCCCTTGGGTCACCTGCCTTGGGCTCAAGCAAATGGTGGTGCCACCCTTAGGAAGGCAGCTTTAGCACGAGAACTGGAGAAGAATGTTTCTCCAACAGAAGAGATTCCTGAACCCTCTGCAACCATTACTGATGGAATGAGTCTCATTCACAAGCTAAAAGGAAATGATATGACATTCCTACAGCTTGCTGAATTGGCTTTGTTCATTGTGCTTTGTGAAGATAACATTAAGGTCTTCCCATTGATGTCATATTTGATGTCTACAAGGCTCTGTCAATTGAAGATGAGGAAGAGAAAACAGAGGTTCAGACACTGGAATACAGTTCAAGAACATTGCACCTGGGCACAACATCCAGCAGTGGAGAAAGTTGTGCTCCAGCTCATCGAAGAAAGCCAGCCTTATCAAGTTCTTAGTAACAGAGTTGAAAAAGCCAGAGCAGAGAAAGAAACTCAAAGACAAAGTGTTGCTACCTGTGAGCAGCAGTGCTTCAAGCTCACCAAGGGACAATGTGAGGAGGAGACAGAATTCAAATCCTCACAAGAAGAAGCTGTTACCCACCTGCTTTTCCATAGTCTTCATGCAGCAGAGACTGGCTACTAGTCTCTTGTCACTGCTGCTGAGGACACAGATGTCCTCCTTCTGTGTATGGGACACAGCAAAAACATTCCTTGCCCCATTTATCAGAAATGTGTAACAAGAAACCAGACAAGGTTCCATGACATCACCAAGATGAGCCATGCACTAGGTCAGGGATGTCAAACTCATTCCATTCTGAGCTAAGACCCTGCCAAACCTGTTCCTTGTAAAAATTTTGACAAAGCTACCACCATGACATTGCTATCATACCTTAATGTGTTTGTAGTAGTCCAACAAATATTTTAATACCACTTTTGTTTAGTCACCCTTAGTGGTACCAATAAGTGGCCTGGCTCATGGACTATAACTGTACGTCTGTATTGTATAGGGCCAAGTATGACCACAATGTCAATGCGTGTCTTACTGTTCCAGGTGAGTGAGTTGACTAAAGCTACAACCTGGCTGGATGCTGGAGCCCAGGTCTTTTATGCCTTTGGAATAGGGTGGGGAAGCCTCATCTCTTTTTCAAGCTACAACCCCGTTCAGTAAGCAGCATATTAGTTATTGCTCTGTTTTGGATCTCATATTTTTAAACTTGCATTAAAAACAGTTTGTTAGAAGCAAAGTCAAAATCATTTTTCCCCTTGTTTTACTTTTAGCAACAGCTGTGTGAAAGACTCCTTGATGTTGACAGTCGTAACTGGCCTCACTTCAATATATGCAGCTGCAGTGACCTATACTATCATTGGCTTCAGAGCCACCAAGAATTATGATACCTGTATCAGTGAGTGAGTACCGGCTTCTTTTTGAACATGCAACATTTATTAGTCTGCCCGGTAAATATAGGGTACAGAGGCATTTAATGTCAGTCTTACACAATTGTCAATGCCATCATACTGTAATGAAGAGTTTTTATTCAAGGTTACAATGCAGTCAGTGCAGTACTTATGAAATATCAGAAACACTTGCTTGATCATTACTTCTTTTAGTGACTAAGCTCACAAGAAAATGCTAAAATGATCAGTACCATGACAATGTCAGCATAACTGCTGTAAGCATGTTAGTATGCAGACATAAATTTTCTGAAATTTTAACACTGCATGAATTAATAAAAGCCAGATATTGTTTTTTTTTCATACAGTTAACAGTGTAAGGAGTAAATTAACATGCTGGTTAACAGACAGAAAATCTTTTAACAAATTCACAATAATCTTTGACTTTCTCCATAGTAACATAAGGACATTACTGAATGCATTTGATCTGGCTGAGGACAGCATCACTGAAAGCAACTACGATATAGCCTTTAACTATCTGAACAGCTCCTTTCCTGATACTGTTCTTGGACTGGATATCAAAGTCTGTGAAATTCAGAAATTCCTAAGTGAGGTGACTGTTTTGATTACTTTGATGAAGATCCAGTAGACGCCCATGTTATCTTTCCTATATATAATTTTAATCTAAAATTGCTTTATGCAATATGCTTTATGTTTATGCAGGGAGCAGAAGGGCCTGGTCTGGCCTTTATCGTTTTCACAGAAGCAATCAACAACATGCCCGGTTCCGTGATATGGGCCATACTCTTTTTTGTCATGCTCTTCTGTTTGGGACTTTCCAGTCTTATTGGCACTATTGAGGGAGTGGTGGTCCCCTTAAAAGACTTGAATGTATTCCCTAAAAAATGGCCCTATGAAGCACGGACTGGTAATACATAAAATATATCCTATATTTCTGCTTCTTTTCTGCTTCTCAGTGAAACATCATGAGTGTAGCTCCTACCTGTTTTTTTAATATTAATTTTTTTTGTGTGTGTATGTCAATTTCAGGAGTAACGTGCGCGGCCGCTTATATCATTGGATTGCTGTTTACACAGAAATCGGGAATGTACTGGGTAACGCTCTTTGATAGTTTTGCAGGATCAATTTCACTGCTGACCATTGGATTGGTTGAGTTGCTAATTATTGTTTACATCTATGGCATAGACAGGTTAGTGATCATTATGTGTTAAAAAGATAAAAACAAACTATTTGAGTGTCGCTGCTTATCAACTAATCTAACCTCATTAAACACTGTTTTTTTTGACAGGTTCAATGAAGACATAAAGTTCTTAGTTGGGCATAAGCCATCCATCTTTTGGCAGATTTCATGGAGGCTCACCAGTCCTTTAATCCTCCTGGTCATCTTAATTTTCTACCTGGTAACTCAAGCCCAAGAAAGGCTCACCTATTTAGTCTGGGATCCAAATTCTGTAAGCACTCTCCACTGGTTTAGTTATAACATTATACAGGAAGCATGTTATATATAAGTAGATGTTTATCTTTAGTGTTTTTGGACTGAGATGTTTCCTGAGTCAGAACAGAGGAACAATGATTTCAGATCTGATGGAAAGATGAACTGATGAGCGAAAAACATGGCTGCTGTAGACATGTAGTAAATGCAACTCGTTACTGCCCACCTGTGTTCTATGCTCAACAGACGCATGCTGGAAGACAAAAAGCACACACAAACCTGAATTTTTCCTGATCCATGCTGCTGCAGCTGCTTTACTCACATCCCTGATTCTACCACGAGAAAATTCAGTCTTAAGTTGGCTTTATGCACCTGCATCACAGTGCATGTGGCCGATGCCGTTAACAATTTTTTCATGTGCACTGGTTTGAATGTGTTTTTGTGTTGCCGAAATTGGCTTCTGCTGATGTGCAGAGTGATTTGTGTTCATGTGTTTTTGTTTATTAAATACTGTCGGACAAGAACAGACTGATGGAGTCAAGGCTAATAAGTATTTAACAAGAGCACTCTGAGGTGAGTGCAATATCCCCCATCTCCGTTTTCTTTGAAGATCCCAATACTTACTGACAGAGAACAGCTTCAGCTTTTCAATATAATTACTGTGGTGGCAGAACCAAATCATGATAAGCCCATCATCCACAAATATACAACAAAGTATACAACCCATAGTTGTAGGTCAGGATCCCAAGATGAGCCTGTGCAGTAAGTATGGTGACCCTAAACGGCTTTACACATTCTATAATAAGAGATCATAGGGAGTACCAACCTTGACTTTAGACCTTTTGATCCCAAAACTGTGGTCAGAAGTCATGGTCTCAGCGTGAACCTGTGTACCAGGTTTGGTGGCCCTAGCTTTACTCTTTGTACAGTAATAAGGCATAAGAAATGTTAACCTTGACCTTTGACCTTTTGGCCCCAAACCCATAGTCAGAGGTCAGGATCCCAAGGTGAACTTGTGCAGCAAGTTTGCTGACTTTAGCTTTCTTTGTTGTTGAGATATAGTTTATAAGCCATTTTGATGTTGACCTTTGACCTTGCAATCCCAAAACCATAGTCATACTAAAAGGTTACAGGGTGAACCTGTGTACCAAGTTTGGTGACCCTAACTTTATTTGTTGTACAGTAATAAGGCATAGGGAATGTTAACCTTGACCTTTGAACTTTTGACCCAAACCCATAGTCTGAGGTTAGGATCCCAAGCTAAACCTGTGTACAAGGTTTGGTGGCTCTAGCTTTACTCGTACAGTAATAAGGCATAAGAAATGCTAATGTTGACCTTTGACCTTTTGACCCCAAACCCATAGTAAAAGGTCAAGATCCCAAGGTGAACCTGTGTAGCAAGTTTGCTGACCCTAGTTTTCTTTGTTGTAGAGATATACTTTATAAACCATTTTGATGTTGACCTTTGACCTTTTGATCCCAAAACCATAGTCACACTTCAGGGTCACAGGGTAAACCTGTGTACCAGGTTTGGTGAACCTAACTTTAATCGTTGTTAGGGCTGCAACTAACAACTATTTCAATAGTCGACTGGTCGTCGACGATTGTAACAACTAGTCAACTAATCTTTAAGAACTGCACAAAAAAATCTACTTTTATTTCTTTTTATTGCGAAAAATAAAACATTTTTCTTTTTAAAAAATAGAGCATTTGGTGAACAACAAGAACAAGAATTTCAATCGGCAATAAAATACACATTTTTTCTTAAAGTGCAATCTTTACTTTCTATTGCAACGAGTGTGTGTATGTGTGTGTGTGTGTGTGTGTGCACGCGCAAGAGAGAAAATCACGTTTGTAAGGGTTGTCTCGTATTTCTTCTCCATCAAGTGGGTGAAATGGGTTCTGGATGACAGCATATATTCAGGGTTGAACTGGTGAATCATTTGTTGAAATCCTTCCCCGTTTTATGATTAGAAGGCCATGGAAAGTGGCCTCATGTCTTTGACCATCATGTTTAGAGTTGAATCTGTGAGAGCAGTAGCTTGTTGCAGAGTACATGTCTGCTTTTTCTGCAAAAAGCCATTCATGGTCCCTGTCTTCTTCTTTACGCTGCATAAATTTTATAATGAAATTGTCAGACAAAATGACATTACTCTTAAGTTGTCATGATCCTTCACACACACACCTACAGTAATAGGCTAGCTACTAGCATGGGAGCTAATTATCTTACCAAGGGGCATCTGACTCTTCCAAAACGTGTTTCCTCTTCAGATGCTCGCGCATCGCCGTAGTGGCCCCACGGTACACAAGACTCACTTTACAGAGCTTGCATTTGCTTTGTGTGAGCTCCATTTAAGCCTCCACCATGGTGCTGCTTCCCCTGCTCTGTTCCCGGCCACTAGTGTGCATGGTCTGTCAGCGTACCAAAGAGCTGGGAAAAGTGTGATGTCTCACTCTGAGCTACTTCAGTTGGCTACGATGAAACATTGTTTAGCTGGTCATTGCGTACCGTGGGATACATGATGACGTCACTAACAATGCGTCGACTACTAAATTAATTGAATTTTGCTGTCGACTATTTGTCGACTAGTCGTTGCAGCCCTTTTCATTGTATAGTAATAAGGCATAGGGAATGTTAAAAATGACCTCTGACCTTTTGACCCCAAACCGATAATAAGAGGTCAGAATCCCAAGGTGAACCTGTATACCAGGTTTGGTGGCCCTAGCTTTACTCGTTTTATAGGAATAGTAAATGTAGCATTTACCATAGTGCAACTGCAATGTTAACTTTGAACTTTGACCCCTTGACCCCAAACCCATTGTTGGGTGAGGGTGTAAATCGTCCAAGATGTGTATTAGATACAACTACTGTATCGATTTGAAAAGCCTACGTCATTTCTTTTAGTAGTTATTGTATTTAGAAGATTAAGGGACAAATCTGACCTCTGAGCTCAAGGTCATCGATGAGAGTGAAACTGCAATATGCACACCATCAGAGTATGTCAAACCATGCTACCAAGTTTCAATACAATCGGGCCATAACTGTAGGAGGAGTTGATTTCACAAGACAGTTACTGTTTATGAAGTGAGGTGGAACAGGAGGTCATAGGTCAGGGGCTACAGTTCCTGCAAAAATTATCCTATTAGAACCAAATTGCAATATGTGCATCCTCGGTGTATATCAAACCATGGTACCAATTTTCAAAACAATTGGACATAAACTGTAGGAGGAATTGATTTCACAAAAATGGGACAGACAGACGGATGGACGGACTGACCCCTAACATAATGCCCTGCTCGTCTTTGCCCAAAGGGCTCTTTGACCCCTTTGGGCTTCGACTGGCGGGGGATAAACCCCCCCCCCCCAACTTTTCATACGAATACTGCAACAGAGAAAAAAAAGAGAAGATATTACAGAAAACGGCACATACGACCACCACTGCTGCCGTCATTTGACGATCTATGCCAGGGATGGGCACCTTTGGTGGTAGTGAGGGCCACAAAAAAATTTTCCTCACTTCCCGAGGGCCACATTTACTTGTAAACCTTCTGGGGGGGGGGGGGGTATTGTTTTCTGCAAAATTCAAAGTTTCACAATTAAAACTGAAAATGCAAATGAAAATAAAAGCTACTCAGTGTTTTATCATATGAGAATTAAAGTTACTGATAAAATTATATCTGCCCTGCAATGGACTGGCGATCTGTCCAGGGTGTACCCTGCCTCTCGCCCAAAGATGCAGGGATAGGCTCCAGCACCCCCCTCCTTGGCAACTGAAAAGGAATAAGCAGTAGAAGATGGATGGATAAAATTATATCATGACCTAATGTTTAAAACTCTCTCCATCATCTGTTATTTCCCCATTGTGGGGCTAATAAAGGTTTATCTTATCTTATCAAAATGAAGAGCAAAGAGAAATTCCGGGCGACAGTTAACAAAAAAGCCAAGAACAAAAGGAAATATGACAAGGCTTAGTTTACTCTTGGATTCATTGTGGGTGTGGAGGGGCAGAGAAATAGCTGCGTGTAGGAGGGCTTGGTAATTGTCTGGCTCCCCAAAATGGGGAATTAAGAAAAGCTTAAGAACCACTAGTATAAAGGAACAAAAATCAGCAGATTAAAACAACCACAGTCTCTGAACTTTTATTGCTGAAATGGAATATAATGTATGTCAGTGCTCCAGTCGCACTCTTTAGAAAGAAACCTCAAAACTTTGAATCTTTTTCTGCACAATTACAAGGAAAGCCTCTGGGCAGGTGAAACCGAGCAGCCTACTTTGTACATTTACTGCTGTTTATATCATGATTCAGGGCAAGTCAGGCTCAAATGCAGAGCTACAAGAATGAACACTCAGACTCAGAAGTAAAAATGCACCAGTTTATTGCAAAAACCAAAACCTAACACACAACTCTAAATCAAGGTGCAAAACTAAGGAAAAGAGGAACAAAACCAGTGCCCGCTGGATTGCACGCAGCCTACGGGAAGAGAGCAGAAAAGAGATTATTAGGGACAGCCTTCACACGAGGAGAGTAAACCAGGAGAGCAAACTTACTCAATGAGCAGAGGAGTCCGACAGGGAACTCCTGCGTGGACCAGGGGAACAAGGGGGAAGACGGTGACCTGGGTGGACATCCCGGTGTCTTCTTGGCCAGGCAAGTGTGATCAGCCCTGGAGTACACACCGCCATGGTGGTAGCAAACCTGAGGAGACAGAATTACACAGGAGGTAAAGACACAGATCAACGTGAGGGAAAATAATTATGAGTGGCTTAGATGATGGTAGCAAACCTAACAATCCAGCGGTGAGCTCCTCACATGCTGGCTCTTAAATACGCTGAACAATTAGGAAGCAGAAGGTGTGTAATCATGCAGGTGTAGGTAATACCCTGGAGCCGGGAAGACAGGAACAGGAGGGGAGGGGGAGCACGCTCACCTGATCATCACAGTTTATAGCCTATTAATGTGGTCTTAGCATGCAACACATACCTTACAACACGCTCTCTGGTGCACACTGCTTCCTCTATATCTCTGTGGCTCCCTCACTCATGCTCCCCCACTGCACAGAGTGGCACCTAGTTTCAATTAGAGCTCCCTTTGCTGGCGGACTCTATAATTGCATTTAAGAATACAGTTCCAAATACAGTCAAACGTGATATAAATAAACAATTGATTCATGGAAATGGACTGGTGGGCCGCATCCGGCCCGCAGGCCACCAGTTACCCATCCCTGATCTTTGCAATTAATGGAGTCAGGTCGAGTCATACAAATGTCCTGTATCTGCTAACTTCATCAATATTCTTTTGAATTTGAACTGTTGTTTATCCATCTTGCTTTGGAACTGGCATCACGGAGAAAAAGCAGAGCGGTGCAGATTTGAGATCCAGGAAATGTGAAGGAGGAGACAAAATGGACCAATCAGAGCTCTCGCAGACTGCATCACAGATGTGCACTGGAGAGGTGCGTGTTGGTTGATGCAAGGTGGTACTGCATTGCTATTTCATTGGGTCCACGTCAACTCAGTGTCAACCCAACGCGGGGGCATAAATCCAGTTTTGTACAGTGCAGATGGCCTTACGGGACATTTTCACTTGCTCATTTTCCAGGCATTCATGGTCACGTTCATATTATTATTATACCCTACGCAATGAAGTTGTGACACACAGACACACCTCATAAAGGGTTCCATTTATTTTGGGAGGGGCCCTTTTCTGTTGTTGCTACTATAGCATCTACATTTATGATCGGATTGACTTCAAATTTATATATCTAATAAGGGGGTCTATTTGGGGGGAGGGGAGCTTGTACTTTTTCACTGCATTTTATGATGTCACCAGTATAGCTTCTACATTTCTGAACAAATGGCCTTACTAGTGATACAGAAACTTTCACTCAAATGATGGGTTCCATTTTTGGAGAGGGGGACTCATTTTTTTCCCAGGCATTTTATGTGATCACAGCTTTCATTAGGGGTCCCTGATATGCAGATGAGTGGGGTATATGAGCTTGCGCATTAAGATTCTTTATTTAATTTAGGTAATTATTGCTTGTTTATTGACAGATCACGTTTGACAGGAAAAGTCAGACTTTTTGTTAAAGTTTACTATTTTAAGAGTATCCTAGCAACACTATTAGTGATTATGATATAATGGCATTTCCCATTGTTCACTGAGAGGCACAGTGATTTCAGACAGGAAGAGAGAGATGAGTGAAGCAGCAGCAGCAGCAGCAGGACTTTTTGAAGGAACGGTTGGCAACCCTACTGCTAACAGCCTTACCAACAAGTGACCAGAACTGGGCTCAAAATCTAAATTAATGCTAACTTTTAACAATTTGTTCTTATGAGCAGATGTGTCTTTCTAAAGTTGGATTCACACTACAATGTTTGGACCAACGTTTACTGACGTTTTGGCAAATGTCTAGCAAAAGTTGGTAAAAGTTAATGATAGATTTGATTTTTTATACTTTATTGATCCCCAGAGAGGAAACTGAGGGCATCCACCTGAATGGATGAAGCAGCCACGGTACAGCGCTATCCCTTTACCATTCACACACACATTCACACCTAGGGCCACTTTAGAGTCTCCAATTAACCTAACCTGCACGTTTTTGGACTGTGGGAGGAAACCGGAGAAATCCCGGAGTAAACCCACGCAGACACGGGGAGAACATGCAAACTCCACATAGATCTCTGTTGGTCAGGGGCTGGGATCGAACCAGGGATCCCATGGCCAAGGGTGAGTTGCTGTGCTGCCGCAGTGCTAACCACTGCCCCACCGCACCGATAGCTGGTGTTTGTTGGCAAACACTGGCGGGCATTGTGTTCTTTGAAAATTTTCAACATGCTGAAAATTTACCAATGTATGGACAAAAGCATTGGTGAAAGTTGTACTCAGTTTTTAAACATTCCTGAGCACTGAGCTAAGTTGTGCTGGTGGAAGCAAATATTTTTGGACAAAACTCTTTAAATGTTTTCTTGCTTCAGTGAAAATGTAGGACATACCCCATATAGGCCATTCAGTTTCTCTCTCAAAAAAACAAAAAAAGTCCAAGCAGTCTCAACTTCAGTCCAAGCAGGAATAATAGCAAGCTTTAAAATTTCCAATGATAGTGACAAAGTGTATGCCCAAGAAGGGAGATGTGTACAGTCAAAAAGCAGGTCCAGATTGCCAGGAAGCCTCCACAAATGCTAACCTTTATGAGCATTGCCTGACACTGACCTTAGCTGATCTACGCTGAGTATTCACTTGCTTAAGGTTGCATGTCCATCCATTCGTCGGCCTCCGTCGGTCTATGATGATCATGGAAGAGAATCCTTAACGTCTACTCTGCTGGAACAGCACCGCCTGTGGCTGAACAGGCCAATGTGCACCGGTGTTCTACCTTCCAGCGTTGGGCGTTGGTAGGATTCAAGCCTGGGCAGGAAGATATGGAGGACAAGATGTTACCCATGCAGCACGTCCCCCCTCTCCACGTCACTGATGAATCCAAAGGAACAGCAGGGCTGCTATAGTTTGGCACCAGCGCCGTCGCAGGAGCTGCCAGAACGATGTTGAGTACAACAGAGAACTGCCTTAGGGGCTCCGACTCCGGATTATTCCTCAGGGTTGACTCCCGAAGCCTTTCCCGTGACCGGGTGTGCAGCAAGGCAGCGGAGGTTTGAAATAAGGGTTTACCTTCCCCTAGATGGGCTACCTTCCCAGGTTGACGAGCCACCATCTACCCGAAGCATCTGGTTTTAAGGCGCCAGAGATCCGCCCTCGCCCCTTCTCCTATTAGTAAAAGCAGTTCCGCCGGGCTTGGAGACTAAACCACATGGGCAGGCTAGGAGTTGGACTTAGCTGTCAGAGGCTTTTCGAGACGCACGCCGTAAGGAGCATTTTATGAGCACTGGGAGCTTAACCCCAGTGCCGCTCCTGGCTATGACAACCTTGGAACCATCAGATTCCAAGGTTGGAACCTTGCATGTCCATCAGATGCATTTTTTTCTGCTGTGGGCAACTATTTTCTGTTCACTTTCTATGTAGTCCAGCGTTTAATGCACGCAGTGCCCTTGGCCTCAAAAAAACGCTCTCAGCGGTCAGTGTATTTTGTTGCTGCACTCATGGCGCTGAAAGCTGAAAAAGTTCAACTTTTGGAGCGCTACAGCCGATCAGAATCAGCCTAAAAGTACACCATGATCAATATTTAACAGCTAAAGCTTGGAGGGATGTGTGTTTTCTTACCAGTTTGATGTGATTTATTCCAGTGAGTGGAGCATTTCAGAGCAAAATCTGTGAAATCCCCGGCACGCTTTGAATGGCAAGTCAAGCAGTTGCCAGGATACCGGGCAGAGTGCTTTTTTTAATAAACGCGTGAAAAGCACTCAGGAAAACAGGTTGAGAGCGTTTTTACTTTCCCTGCATTTTTACACGCAGCCTAAGTTGACTTAAGTTGGCAACCGCTGCACATACGCTAGCCTAAGTTGGCAAAAGTTTGCTTCCACTAACAGAAAATGAATGCAATGCTGCCAAAACAATAGCAAATGCTTGCAGACGTTCATGAAAGTTAGTGTGTGCTGGATTTAAAAAAAATCCGGCTTGCGAATTTCACTGATGTTTGAACTCATTTCTCTGATTTTCAAAACGTTGGTAAACATCAGTCCAGACATTGTAGTGTGAATCTAACAAAACAGACATTTAACAAATAAAAATAGAGTGGTTAAATGCTACTATGATTAAAGTTTGAAGTTGCAACATTAGCATCTGAAATGCTTACAGCTAACAAAAGTGTCCTTATGTATTGACAGAGTCAAATGAAAAGGAACTGTATTATTTACATATCTTAGATGGGATAAAATACACTGTAATGTATAATTATATCATAAACAACATTAGGCACCAAATTATGATTAAAAACACAAAGTACTGTCACTATTATGTTTATAAAAGTAATCATTACAAGACAGGTAAATCATGAATCGAATCATATTGAATTGACACCACTGAAGGTTCATACCTCTAAAGCAATATAACAGCAGATAGTTAACCATTGTTTGAAAAGCTATTTTTAACAGTTCTTTGTGTTATGTGTTTTCAGGAGGCATTCCCAACTCTGTCCAGAATACCATACCCCTTATGGATCAATGCTGTTGTCTTTCTTCTGGCAGGACTTCCTGGTCTGGTTGTGCCTGCTTATGCATTCTGTAGACTGATCTTTAGGTCTTGCAAGAAAAAAATGTTATCGAGGAAATAAATTAGACAGACTTCCTGATCTGTTTAATGGTCACACATTTCAGAATTTGAGACATTACCATTACTGAACAAGTTGTAACAAACTCATTTAACATTAACTCATTTTCAAAGTTCTTGTCTATTTATATAAAGTATGTTGTCACAGTTACTTTGAATGTTAAGAACTGCTTTCTTTGTCATGTGACACTTTAAATATTCTTATGTTTATATATTAGAGGATTATAATTTATATAACACTTTTCTTTATTTCTTGTTGACTTATTTACTATGCCTCCAGTCATAGTAGCATCTTGCCCAAGAACACTTGGCCACATCTGGACTGAAGAAGCCAGGTGATGATACTTCCACGTTCTATCCAACATGGTTTCTTGAACCCCAGCAGCCCCTTAGGAGTCTTATTCTGTAACTGTAATGCACTGAATTGCTGTTGTTGGAACTGTTGTATTTCTGTGAACTTAAAAGTTTTTTCCCCCGTAAATATAAAACAGTTACACAGATGTCAAAGAATCATGATTTTGATACAAAAGTGTGGTGCATGGGAGGTAATTCCATAACAGGGGAGATGGGGGAAGGTTGTGACACTTTGTTTCAGCATCCACAACTGAAACAAGAGTTTACATACACTGTATAAGAACACGCATAACCTTTTATTTCCTCACTGTCTGACATTAAATCACACTAAACCTTTCCTGTTTTAGGTCAGTTGGAATTACCAAAATTATTTATATTTGCTAAATTTTTTTTTAGAGAATTTTTTATTACTTTCTTCAAAGTCAGAAGTTTATATACATTTCCTTAGTATTTGGTAGCATTGCCTTTAAACTGTATGACTTGGGTCAAATGTTTTTGGGTATCCATCCACAAGCTTTTCACAATAGTTTAGAATAGAATAGAATTTTGTCCCATTCCTCCTGACAGAACTGGTGTAACTGAATCAGGTTTGTAGACCTCCTTGCTTGCATCGTTTAAGTTTAATGTTTATTTGAAAGGGACATTACATACTAATGAACATTAATACAAATGTAAGTATGCCAGATTTATACTGCCAATTTGTGTTTGTAGTCCCCTGGCGGGTCACAAAAACACACAATTATACACGAGAAGAACAATTGCAATGAAACTGTACAAAGTGGATATGCTAAAGTGCCGAGTTAAGGTGTTACAAAACAAAACATTCAAATGTCACATGAGTGAAGCGTTGTGAATGCATACACACACACACACACACACACACACACACACACGCACCCAAGCACCTCACAGCAACAACAAACAGCAGCAACAAACAAGAGGTGGGGCGTATGTGTGTGACGCACGAGAACATACTGTATGTACATATATGCGCATGCCACAGAGCAACCAGCTACTAGTTATGGGTACAGTCTTTTCAGCTCGGCCCATAAATTTTCTAAGATCAGGGCTTTGTTATGGTCACTACAAAACATTGACTTTGTTGTCCTTAAGCCACTTTGTAACTAATTTGGAGGTATGCTTAGGGCAGGGGTTGGTAACCCACGGCCTCAGGGCCGCATGCAGCCCTTCAGCCCCCATGCTGCAACTCCCTGCAGCTATATCTTAAAACACATGGAAATTAATGAAGTTCATTTTAATTTTTAATTTTTTAAATTATTGTTTATTGCAATTGGATACATTTCTCAAGGGAAACACATACTTTTATGAATGTAAAATATATATATATTTTTTTAAATTATTTATTATGTTGTCAACCATGCGTGACTGTGTCACATCTGACGGCGGCTGCACAGAGAGCCGCTCAGCTTCTCCGTCCTCCGTCAGTGCATGTGGAGAAGCACGGACAGCAGCCGCTTCCTGCCACCCTTGGTAAGACATGAACAGATCCGGAGAAAGTAAAATCACAGAGGAAAATAGAGTCTAATTCTGCGTGGACAAATTAATTTGCGTTCACATATGGTTGTTGTGGAGAGAATTTCTCCACGAGAACACAAACAAGGAGAAAAACAGCCACCTCATTAGTGTCTACAGGCCCATAAAAAGTCTTAAATGAGATTATCTAAAATCAACAGCTTAATTATCCTTAAATATGAGAAACAATCTTTGAATTCTTGCTCAGTAACCTTAAAACAGCCTGTGCTATAAATGCTGGATTCACCAGACATGACCGAAGTCTGAATTAGCGTGAATTTATTTTCACCGTCACAACTCAATACTTCCTGAGTTACTAACAATAAAAGCAGTCTACAACAATACAGTTTTCAGAATGGTTGTTTCTGTTATGTACTTTTGTGAAACACAATCAACCGGATATACTTGTCTGAAATCAGCAACATACAGCTGACAGATAGTAAAAGGAGTTCAAATGAGTGAAAAGCGAGGAGAGAAGATTCTTTGACAGCTAGTTTGTTACCTGATGTTTTAATGGGGTTTTAGACATTGAATTATAAGTACAGACTGTCTACCAATGCCACACTTTTTTTTTTAAACTATAACCAATATTTAGCTTAGCAGAAGAAGGTATTTTTTTAAACTGTTTTAGCCGCTGTAATTATTTCTAATTGGCTTAATTTGCATCAAATGATTTTTTTTTAAAGTTATTTATTCATGAATGAAGCTATATATAAAGCTTGACAGTTTTTTTCCAATGTTGTAGGAATTCATTAATGCCACATAATATTCAGAGCTATGTACAGCACATAAAAAACTTTATGAGCAGCATAATCTTTATTTTAAAGGTCAAATTGCTGTTGCGGCTCTCAGCCACTTTTATTTGAGTTGTAGACCAACAAAACGGCTCTTCGGCTGGTAAAGGTTGCAGACACCTGGCTTAGGGTCATTATCCATTTTGGAAGACCCATTTCCACCCAAGCTTTAGCTTCCAGGCTGATGTCTTGATGTGTTGCTTCAGTATTCTCCCACAATGTTCTTTCCTCATGATGCCATCTATTCTGTGAACTGCACCAGTCCCTCATGCAGCAAAATACCAAACATGATGCTGCCACCCTCATACTTCACAGTTGGGATGGTGTCCTCAGGCTTGCAAGCTTTCCCCTTTTTTCTCCAAATGTAACAATGGTCACTGTGGCTTATATTAATCATATATTCCATACCTACATATGTATAGACATATTAGAATGTTTAGTGATTACATATGTGGAATGACCTCACGCCTCAGAACAGGACAAGAGGTCTCAACCGCCAGCGAGGATCAAAGAGCAGACGGAGTCGCAGCGGTGGAGACCGGATCGATCTCCCTAACCACCCAGGGTCAGATGGGGGAGACGGAGGACAATGGAGGGGGGATTATGTTAATGTGGGATGTCGGCTTTGATATGCAATGTCTTTTGTTGAGTGTGGGTATAAGTATGAAGGTCTGACTGTGCTCGACCTCTTATTCTGCTTCTGCACCGAGATGAGACATGTTAGGGAGGTGAAGCTGATATTAAACTTTGGTTTATAAAATCATATCGCTTCTTCGTTTCAAGCTCCCTACACTGGTGACCAGACGTGAGGATGGAACAGAGACGTTCTCCCGCGATTAACTCATCGGAGGCGACCCAGGCAAGCGCCGGCGCCCATGCAGACAGGGGAACGGATGGAAGACATTCCCCCACGGCAGAATCTACAGAGAGGGCTCAACCGAGCACCATCCCCAGCTCCGCCGTGAGAGCAGAAGAAAGGCGCTCTCACCCGGCGGACACATCAGGGGCGGCCCACACAAGCACCGTCACTGTCAAGCTGCCAGAATTCTGGCAAAACGACCCGAGCTCTTGGTTCCAGCAAGCTGAGGCTCAGTTTGCACTGGCGGGCATAACGGCGGACGAGACGAAATTTTACTACATCGTCGCCAAACTCGACGCCGCCACGTCAAGATGCGCGCGGAGCATAATTCGACAACCGCCCGCCCACAACAAATACAGAGAACTAAAGGCGACCATCATTGAGAACTTCGTCCCCTCAGCCGAGGAGAGAGCAGAGAGGATTCTGGCGATCTACGGCCACAGAGGATGCAGACCCAAGGCCCTCATGGAGGACATGCTGCAGCTTAAGGAAGAGGACAACGACAACTTCCTTTTCCAATATATCTTCCTCAGCACTCTGCCGCCACACATGAGAGGGACGCTGGTCAACATGCAATGCAACACCCAGCAGGACTTCCGCGCACTGGCCCGAGAAGCGCAGCGCCTCATCAACGCCTGCGGCGAACAGATGGCCACAGCAGCATCTGCAGATCTCAGCGCGGAAGCCCAGAGCAGCGGAGAACCGCAGACAACAGAGCAGAGCCCGCCCACCATGGCAGCGACACGACCAAGGCGCAGCAGGCAGAACGACCTCTGCTATTTTCATCAGCGTTTTGCCGAGAGGGCATACAAATGCGTGCCCCCCTGCAATTTCAAAAACTCGGGAAAAGCCAAAGCCTGAAAACGTTGGCAGCTACGGCTCTCGGCGAGACGAATAAGCTGCTTTATGTGACTGACGGACACACCGGGAGACAGTTCCTTATCGACACCGGAGCTCAGCTGAGCTTTATCACCCCTTCCCACGCAGATCGGGCCATGGGCCCCCGGGGAAATGTAGCGATGGCAGCCAACAGCTCGATCATTGACACTTTCGGTTAAAGGAACCTGCTTCTTTGCATCCACGGCCGCAACTATAGATGGACATTTATTGTAGCGGCGGTGAGTTTTAACTTGTTGGGCGCTGATTTTTTGTGTGCACATGGGTTGTTAGTCGATCTAGCAAATAGGCGCTTGGTTAATGCCACCATCAGTGTGTGAATGTGTGTGTGAATGGGTGGATAGCAGGATCTGTAAAGCGCTTTGGTCATCAAGAGATGAGAATAAAAGCGCTATATAAGTGAATGCCATTTACCATTTACCATTTTAATGCACTGTCATTTTCTTCCATTCCCTGCTCAGCTCGAGTTTCTCCACCACCCGTGCAGGCCAGCGTCACAACAGCAGGAGGTAAGTTTGACCAACTCCTCACCCAATTTCCAGCACTCACAGTTCCAAAATTTTCAGCAACAGTAGCGAAACACGGGATTGAACACTTCATCCCCACAGCAGGCCCACCCGTGTTTGTCAAAGCTCGGTGCTTAGACGCGACCAAGCTCGCCATAGCACGGGACGAGTTTACCACCCTGGAAAAATTAGGCATTATTAGACGCTCGAAAAGCCCCTGGGCATCGCCACTCCACATGGTCCAGAAAACCGACGGTTCTTGGAGACCTTGCGGCGATTACCGCAGATTAAACAATGCGACAGCGCATGACCGCTACCCAATTCCTCACATCCAAGATTTTTCACTACATCTGGCAGGTGCGCGCATTTTTTCTAAAATAGACCTGGTCCGCGGCTATCACCAAGTCCCCGTTCGAGCGGAAGACATTCCTAAAACGGCTGTAATAACCCCTTTCGGTCTTTTTGAATTTTTGCGGATGCCGTTCGGCCTCAAAGGCGCTGCTCAAACCTTTCAGCGTATGATGGATGCGGAATTACGTGACCTCCCCTTCGTGTTCGTCTACCTCGACGATATGCTGGTAGCCAGCCCGTCAGAGGAAGAACACGAACAACACCTCACTACAGTTTTTCAGAGACTAGAAGAGCACGGGTTAATAATCAACCCAGCCAAATGCAAATTCGGCGTGTCACAAATTGATTTTTTGGAACACAGAGTTTCACCGAAGGGGGCAGTCCCATTGCCAGACAAAGTCCGCGCGATAAAAAAATTTCCACGACCACAAACGATCAAATCGCTGCAAGAATTTTTGGGAATGGTGAATTTTTACAACCGTTTCCTCCCCCGCGCAGCTCAACTCATGCAGCCCCTGTATGCCGCGCTCAGAAAACAAAAGCCTTCCAACGCGGTCAAATGGGCCCCGGAGCGCGAACACGCCTTCGCGGAAGTAAAAAGTGCTCTAGCGAACGCCACATTGTTGGTTCACCCCGATCCCTCGGCCCGCATAGCGTTAACCACAGACGCTTCAGACCTGGCCATAGGGGCAGTCGTGGAACAACATGTTGGCGGAACCTGGCAACCTTTAGCATTTTTTAGCAAATCTTTAAACCAAACCGAGCGTAAATGCAGCACTTTTGACAGGGAGCTGCTAGCGCTTCATTTATCCATCCGCCACTTCCAGTTCTGGTTAGAGGGGCGGCGTTTCACGGCTTTTGTAGACCACAAACCGCTCACTTTTGCGATGGCTAAAATTTCAGAACCATGGTCAGGCAGGCAACAAAGACAGCTAGCTGCAATTTCAGAGTTCATCACAGACATTCGACATGTGGCAGGCAAACTTAACGTGGTAGCAGACTGCCTCTCTCGCGCTGTGACATCGCCAGAGCACGAGGAGACAGATTATACTACCTCAGCCGCAGAACTCTTCGCCAACGCGGACGCGTACGCGGCCCCAATTCACGTAGGGATAGATTACGCAGCCATGGCAGAGGAACAAAGCAGTGACGCGGACACTGGTCCTGTCTGGACCAACAGGGTTAAGACTGGAGGAAAGGGGTTTACGTGACGGTGTACCCCCCCTAATCTGCGACGTTTCAACCGGCCGACCTCGCCCGGTAGTCCCAGCTGCATGGCGCCGCCGCATTTTCGACTCGGTTCACTCCCTCGCGCACCCAGGGGTGCGCGCCTCGGTTAAAATGGTCGCGGAAAAGTTTGTTTGGCCGGGCCTGCGCAAAAATGTAAAGGAATGGGCAAAAACTTGCATGTCTTGTTAGCGCGCCAAAATACACAAACACACAAAAGCTCCTCTAGAGCCTTTTCGAATCCCAGCCAGAAGGTTTGACCATGTTCCTGTCGACCTCGTGGGACCACTACCTTCATCTCAGGGTTTCACACACCTGTTAACAATGATAGACCGTACTATGCGCTGGCCTGAGGCGGTCCCTTTGGCGTCAACCACAGCTGCGGAAGTCGCTCGCGTCTTTTTAACAAACTGGGTGGCACGTTTCGGCGTCCCATCGGACATCACGTCCGATAGGGGGCCTCAATTTGTCTCAGAGCTTTGGTCAGCCATTGCCAACAGCTTAGTGGCGACAATTCACCGCACCACCGCATATCACCCTCAGGCTAATGGGTTATGCGAGCGTTTTCACAGATCTTTAAAGGCCGCCCTCAGGGCCTCACTAACGGATACAGATTGGGTGAATAAACTTCCCTGGGTTTTATTGGGGTTGCGTTCTGCGCCTAAAGAGGATCTAGACGCCTCCCCAGCAGAATTAGTTTTTGCACAACCTCTCAGACTCCCAGGTGAGTTTTTACCAGAGAATCCAGAGCCCGGGCATCTTCCAGCCCTGAGGCCTTTAGGCAGCACTGGACCGGACACTCTCCCCGGACCGGCACATCACTCTTTTCCACGGGATTTTGTCCCCCAAGCTTTAAAAAACGCCGAGTTCGTTTTTGTTAGACACGAAGCTTTAAAATCAACCCTCCGTCCACCATACGACGGACCATTCAGAGTGCTGGAACCTGGTGATAAGCATTTTGTGCTTGATTTAGGGGACAGAAAAGAAACAGTCAGCATTGACAGACTTAAACCTGCCTTCTTGTTGAGAGACGAACCTGCACGGGTGGCGAGAGCACCTCGGCGGGGTAGACCCCCCAAGAAAAAAAACTCAGCCCCCCTGCAGGGAACAAATAACCACTCTCCTCCCCAAGCTGCAGATTCCTTACAGGAGGGTCCCACCAGGACGCCAAAGCGGACCTACAGCAGATTCGGGAGAAGATTAAAACCCAGACGGCACAGGGACTGATGCAAATTGACCAAGAGTTGTTAACTATGTTATCAGATTGTGCCGTGACAGTTTTAAGGCTGATTTGTGATATTACTACACTGTTGTGGTTACCACTGAATTCTCTACAGGAGCATGACTGCTGGAAAGATTTTTCCTTGTTTTCCCTGTCAAGAGGTTTAACAGTATAATATGTCATAGAGATTATCTTAAACTGTAAACTTAATTTGATTGTCCTTTTCTTAGTCGTTTGGGGGGGGGGGGCTGTGGCTTATATTAATCATATATTCCATACCTACATATGTATAGACATATTAGAATGTTTAGTGATTACATATGTGGAATGACCTCACGCCTCAGAACAGGACAAGAGGTCTCAACCGCCAGCGAGGATCAAAGAGCAGACGGAGTCACAGCGGTGGAGACCGGATCGATCTCCCTGACCACCCAGGGTCAGGTGGAGGAGACGGAGGACAATGGAGGGGGGATTATGTTAATGCGGGATGTCAGCTTTGATATGCAATGTCTTTTGTTGAGTGTGGGTATAAGTATGAAGGTCTGACTGTGCTCGACCTCTTATTCTGCTTCTGCACCGAGATGAGACATGTTAGGGAGGTGAAGCTGATATTAAACTTTGGTTTATAAAATCATATTGCTTCTTCATTTCAAGCTCCCTACAGTCACTATGGCCAAACCGTTCAATTTTAGTTTCATCAGACCACGGGACATGTCTCAAAAAATTAAGGCCTTTGTCCCGGTGTACATTTGCAAACTGCAATCTGGCTTTTTTATGTTGCTTTTGGAGGAATGGCTTCTTCCTTGCTGAGTGGCCTTTCAGCCCATGTCAGTACAGGACTCGTTTCACTGTGGATAATGACAGTCTTTTACCAGCTTCAACCAGCATCTTCACATCTTTTGCTTTTGTTCTGGGGTTGGTGTACAGATATTTTACCAAGACATGTTCATCTCTGGGGAACTCGTCTCCTTCCTGAACGGTATGATGGCTGGAAGTTCCCATGGTGTTTGTACTTGTGTATAATCGTTTCAAAAGACGAATGTGGCACCTTCAGGCATCTGGAAATTGTACCAAGGATGAACCAGACTCATGGAGGTCCACAGTTCTCTTCCTGATATCTTGGCTGATTTCTTTTGATTTTCCTAAGAAAGCAGTGGGTTTGAGGTGTGCCTTAAAATACATCTACAGGAGTGCCTCCAATTAACTCAGATGTTGTCAGTTAACCTATCAGAAGCTTCCAAAGCCATGACATCATCATCTGGGCTTTCCCAAATTGATTAAAGGCATAATAATCATACTGTATGCAAACTGAAGAAAATAATTTAAAAATTCTCTTAAAAATATTTATCAAATATAAAAATTATTTAGTTAATAGAAATCATTTTGGTAGTCCTAACTGACCTAAAATAGGAAAACTTAATAATAATAATAATAAGAAGAATGGATTAGATTTATATGGCATTATACATGTCAAGTGAAATCTCAAAACGTTTACAGTGAGTCCATTATTCATTCACTCCAGACAAACATTGTAGCCACAGCTGCCCTGGGGCAGGCTGACGGAAACGTGGCTGCCAGTCCTCTCCAACCACTACTGAACATTTATACACATTCATACCCAGTGTCATGGACACTAGATGCAAGGTGGAGTTGGTCTGATTTAATGTCAAAGTGAGGAAAAAAAGGTTAAGTGTCTGTGTTCACTGTTGGCTGCGCAACTATTTTGTACTCAGGGGATAATCAAGATTATCAGTCAATCAAATTATCAAATTATTTCTGATTTCAACTGTATATACAGTGGGGATCAAAATTAGAGAACAATGTATTAATACTTGATTTATTCTGAAATACTGTTATTCTTCACTGTTCGGAATTTGACAGAATATCAGCTGTGGCTACACCACTGCTGTACTAGCATTTTTTTTTTTTTTTAAATAACCAAGGCACTTCAACGCAAACATTTATTTTGTAAAACAAAACAAAACAAAAAAAACAGTGAGCAAAATTAGAGAACAGTAGCCACTGTGTCAGAAGAGAAGGTTTAAACAATTTTTTTAGGGCTATCCACCTTATTCCTAGGCCCCCTGATGCCTTGCGTGAATTATGGTAGCAACTTCCGGCACTAGTTTAGAGCGTATGATTGTCACTGAAATGGAACACTTTTCCTTCTTAAAAATCAATGACTGGCATCAAAAATGCGGGAACACAGCCTTTTGCACCTCAGAAACAGTAATATAATCATACCACTTCCCACGACTATGGAGGGATGGGAAGATGACCTTAAAAAGTGGCCTGGCAGACAGTAGCTCCGTTAGTTAGCTCCGCTGCTAAGATGCCAGCGCTGTAAACAAATTAAAGCTCTGAGATGTATCAATGTTTTCACTGCAATAAAGTCAGCTGCATTTTGTTAAATTATGTTGAACATAATCAAATTTACCTCAGAGCAGATGCAGAATCTAGTCAGAGCCACAAAGAACCACACCACAGTGCCTGGGTGTTTTAATGTCAGGGTAAATACAGACAGCTGCAGCTGTTTGTTTTACCCCGAAATTAAAATGCTCATGCTGCTGTCATGCCATGAATGCTTGTTATTTAACTTAACACATACAGACATTTTCTGACAACTGTTCAGAATTTTAATGACCAATATTTTGTAATAACTTAAAAATTAATGCATGCTGAAGTCCATATCGTTCCAAGGCAATGCAACAAATGCAAAGCCCCCCCAAAACTATTTGATATCTTTCTTTAAATTGTTAAGCCTTAGAAAGCAAGCTGCTCCTATTTTTTTTAAATTTATTTTACTTCATGCAGCCTTGCATCTGGTGACATACTGTATGATGCATAAATGTCAGATCTGTGACATTCATATAAGTGAAAACATACCTGGTATTCTTGCGTCTGTACCGCCGATCACACCAACAGTCCTTTTTCATATTAGGATTGTAGATTGTAGGATCATAGGATTTAAAAATAAAACAGGAAGTGTAGAGGCCCTTGCTTTGAATGACTTCAGCCCAATTGCAAAATATTGTATTGTTGCATTTCATGTTTTTATCATACAGAACTGTGTTCATTCAAGTTCTTATGTGCCAAGCTATGTTTCCTTGAGATCTGGCTTCAAGCAGCTAGAGCTAGCCTCCTCCGTTCTCTCTCTCTCCTCCTCCTCTATCATCTCTCTCCTTCTCACTCATCCAAAATATGATGTCACTGCTAGTATTAAAAGAATGGTTTTGTAGTGTCATGTTTTTAACACGCTCTCTGCAATAACGGACAGACAATCACTTTAACCTTTTCATGCTAATGATGTTAGCTAGCTCTGATCTAGGCAGCTACAGGCAGCTGATGCTAGCAATAGTGACATAAGAGGGAGGGCGGAGTTGAATGCATCAGGGATTTCTTAAAGTGACAGCACTGAAACGAAATGTTCTCAGAAAGGCTGGAAAAAAAAAACATATTTGCTGCAATAATTAAATGATTAAAGAAAACTCGAACAAGATATGTCATAAATATTTCATTAAGACGTATGTGAGCTGTTAAAATGTGGGAGGAAAAGTGATATCAAAGACCCCTTTAATACTTTTTCAACTCATATCCAACTCTGCTTGTCAGTGTTTCAATTGTACAGATGAAATGGCTCACATTTTACATAAGTGGCTACTCTTTAATGTAACAAAAGTTATTTAATTCAAACTTGAAATGTCAGCACTAGTTAAAGTGTATGCCAAAATTGTCCCTGTCGTACAAAATGATGTCCATCATAATGGCCGCAAGAGGGAGCACTCAGACTGTCAAATGAGATGTGATCTGCTCTAAATATTGGCAAACAAATTGTGTTTAACTGAACATTTGTAATTCAGCTATGTCATTTGTTTCATTGGTCAGCCGTTTCAACAAGAGCCACTTTCTCACATTAGACTTAGAGGCTCCCAGGGCTACATAAAACATTTTAGCAAAGATTTGCTACACTTTAATCATTTTATTACAGACAGCAGTGCCAGAAAGTTCAGTATCAGAGTAAGCACTGTAAGTGTAATTCTCAGGTTAACCAAACCAAGTTAATTAATATGGAGAGAAATAATTCACTAAACAAAGATTACAAAAAATATGGTTGTCTATGCCTTAGAACAACTTTTAAAGCCACTTTTTGCAGCAGCATCCCCAACAGCCCACATATATCTAGCCAACGTTGGCCCAATGTATTCAAATTGTGTTGGGAAAACTTCTTATGGAAAGTATTTGCACATTGGCAAGATGTCTATGTGGGACCCGGCACTAGATCGGAGTAGACTGTTTGCTGACATTCTGGCAACACATCGGGAAACACCGGGCGCACACCGGCATTAGATCAGAAATGATTATCAGCCAACATCTAGACATTGTCTTAAAGACAGCGTCTAACTCATCAGCAGGTTTTATTTAGGTCGGACTGTTGTGTCTCGAAATGATGAGTTGTCGAGGTGAGGTTTTGTAGTTTTATTACAACACGATACCAGGAACACAGGAGTCACTACGCCTGCCTGAGAGCCACAGCAAAGAGACAAGATTTCTCCCGCTGTGGCCTTTTATACCCCAGGTGACACCACCCCCCGGAGGCAGAGGCATCACCCCCTCTCTACCTCAGGGCACCGCCATACTAATATATATAATATATAATATCCAACATACTCCGCCCCCCCTTGAAAAAATGCAGACACACTAATCAGGCCTTCCCAAAATTTACATCCGACTCACACTCTAAACACAGAAATATACAGACCTATCCACACATACGACACGGGCCCGGCGGACCACTCCGCCATCAGAGTAAAACAGTCAATAAACATAAAAGGGACACTCACAAAAATAAATTAATCCCAAGAGAATATATACATTATAGACATTATGAATAATAAATAACTATATACATTACACAATGGCGGTCCCAAGACTCCTTACTAACATAAACAACTTGAAAGAAAAGACAGGGCACATTTACATTTCACACACTCCATTCAAACATTCACACCTCAGTGTAACCCCATTTGGCACACTTACACACACACAGGCATTCAACATGTGCACACAGTGGTGGTCATCAACATCTCTTTTTTTTTAAACATCAAGCCAAAAGACATTAGTAATATATATGTATGTTAGAAACACACCATAACAAGACACACTGTCAGCCCTTAAACATAGAGACAAAAGTCCCACTACCGGTCTCCCGGCGGCTCTCCACTGCAGCGTCTGTCCCATGGCCCGCTGCCAGAGCGTCTCCGTCTTTTCTTCACCGGAAACGTGCTGCACTGGCGTTTCTCCCCCCTCCAAACGCCGCAGCTCGTTCGGGTGCCGTCTGGACCCATCAGTCAGCTCAAGGTAGCCATCCTCATTAGTCCGTACCACCCGCAGATCACCTTGGTCACCTTGCTGTTCCCTCGACTTGCGGACCCGTCCAAGCCGAGACTCAACCCTAGGGCGCATGTTATCGCCCACACCTAGAGGAGTACTCACTGGCTGCTTTCTTCTACGTCGTCGTGACCTGGTTCCCACATGGTGTCATAGCGTCCCGCTGAGCCGGCCCGAGCTTTGTCCCTGGTTTTCATTCTTGGCACGTCTAGGGCTCGTGCCAGCCGGTCTTGCCCCAATTGCTTTCATTTGTTGCGTTGAGTTGGCCGCATCAGCACCCGGCTCAACAGTGATACTCGGCCGACCACCGGAGCCACGGTGTGCCTGCTCATTAAATTCATCCGCCTTTACGAGCATCAAACTGTGCCGCTCGAGTCCCTTGTCCAGGGTACCACAAACGGTGGCATGGGACACCTGCCGTAGGGCCAAATCTTGGTGCTGGTGGGGCCCCCCTTCACTCGGTCCAGGCCAGCCCAAGTCCCACACTTCCTCACCGCTTCCCATGTAGAAGGGCCGGTCCCATAGTACTCTGCCTGACCACTCCTCACCGACACTGCAGGCGACAGAAAGCCCGAGCCCGTAGAACAGGTCGCAGCCCATTAGGTTGTTCCCTTCACGAGACACCATGAACTCGGTTGTGCACATAGAGGCCGACCTGTACCTTGCTGAAAGCCACACCGAGCCCACAATGTCTAAGGGGTTGTTACCATAGCTGTACTAGAAGATGTCTGTCCTGCTCACCCTATAATGTGGAAAAAAAGTCTTCACCGTCGTCCAATTTAAGATGGAAGTTGCCAACCCCGTGTCTACCATCAGCGGGATTGGCACTCTGTCCAGCATGATGTTACACAGGATATGTCCGTCTGTGCTGGGCGAAACTGTGTGGACCACCGTGGGTGTCTTCTTAGCTGAAGCTCCCTTTTTTGGCCCCTGGTCTTCCTTTTCAAAATTTTGACAGACTCTGGCGAAGTGGTGGAACAAACCGCACCGTCCACAATGCTTCCCCTTCGCTGCACACTCCCTCCCTTTATAGCAGTGCCTGCTGGATCCGCAGCCGTAGCATCTTGGCGTCCCCAGGGTGGACCTAATCTTCACAACAGCTGTGTACTCATCGCCGCTGCCGTCGTCCGGATCCAAGGCCAGTGCCTTCCACTGCTTATCGTTCCTGGGCAGGGCCTCCATGTAGCCAAGATTCCTCGTAAGTTTTTCCACTGCCTCGTGTTGTTGTGCTAGCTCCATGGCTGCTAGCAACGTTAGCTCACCAGCATGAGTTTGCAAACGGACCCTCGCGGAGGAATACGCCATGTGCTCCGCTAGCTGGTCGCGGATCATCTCCTCCTCCAAGGCCCTGAACCTGCACTCACCCGCCAGCTGCTGAAGGTCCGACACAAACTGCTGAACCGATTCCCCCAGTCGCTGGCGTCGCTGTCTGAACTGGATGCTCTGCATTATGGTATTTTCAGGGGTGCGGAAGTAGCCCGCCATGAGCCTCACAACATCGCCAAATGTGTCACCTCCTCCAAGCGTGCTTAGGAGCCTCTGGCCCTCCATACCCAAGTTGTGGACCAAAATAGCCCTTGCATGTAATTTATCCAGGTCGCCGAGGTCCAGCGCTGTAAGGCAATTTTTGAAGGCCGCATATCCCCTGGTCTATGGGACCAGTGGCTCACCCGGAGCCTCCAGAAATGGTCGAAATGCAGTAACTGCCCTCTCCATGCCGTGTATCCTCATCGGCAAATGTTGTATCTCGAAATGACGAGGAGTTGAGGTGAGGTTTTGTAGTTTTGTTATAACGCGATACCAGGAACACAGGAGTCACTACGCCAGCCTGAGAGCCACAGTGAAGAGATAAGATGTCTCCCACTGTGTCCTTTTATACCTCAGGTGACACCAACCCCCGGAGGCGGGGCATTGCCCCCTCTCTACCTCAGGGCACTAATATATAATATATACAGTACTATCCAACACGGACATTTAAAACTGCTTTTAAAGGTGTAAAAAATTATGTGTTGTCCCGAATACCAGTCTGTGATGTCTGGAGGAGGGTGCACGCTCGTGCGAGTGCGCAGCAGTGCTGTCAGTGATTAGAAAACGTCCACACCACCGGTCACTATATTTTGTCTCTGGGTGAACCTACCAGTGTTGACGGTCCCACTGGCTGTCCAACGCCATTTTCTTTTTCTGGCAGGACTGGTCATTTTAGGGCTCCTCCCGTGGAGATGGTCACTCATTCTTCTTTGAAAAGAGCCCAGCTGGGCGGCTGCTGGCCGCGGCACTATTCCCTGGTCATACTGGGCCTACAATCTGTCCCCCGGTTCTGCCACAGCCCTCTGAGTGGCTCTTAACTTTAAACGAGTAAAAACTAACTTCCCTCATGTGTTCCCACACAGGTGAGGCACGTTTTTCGTTCGGTGATCTCATGCAACCTTCACTGCCGTCAGACAAATTAGCAGGGACGAAAGAGCATTTATCACATTTCTTTTTCATCTTTTAAGACAGCAATCAGATCCCCCTTGTACAATTATCACAATACAAGAACACATTTCCAAAAGCATGTAGACTGTTAGAAATTAATAATAAAGAAAATCAATATCCTCAATAAAAAATCAGTATAGCCCCCTCATGGATCGTCACCTTATCATGGTGGGGGGGTTTGCGTGCCCCAGTGATCCCAGGAGCTATGTTGTCCGGGGCAATTTGCCTCTGATAGGGTCACCCAAGACAAACTGGTCCTGGGTGAAGGGCCAGACTAAGAACGATCCAACAGACTCTCATGATAAATTGTATATCAAGGATTCAGTGTACCCTGCCCGGTATGGGGTTACCGGAGTCCCACCCTGGAGCCAGGCCTGGGGGAGGCGCTCGAAGGCTAGCGTCTGGTGGCCGGGTTTCCACCCATGGGACCCGGCCGGGCTCAGCCCGAAGGAGTTACATGGGTCCGCCCTCCAGTGGGCTCACCACCTGCAGGAGGGATCATAGGGGTCCGGTGCTATGTGGATTAGGTGGCAGTCAAAGGTGGAGACCTTGGCGGACTGAACCCAAGCTTTCTAAACTGGCTTTTGGTACGTGGAATGTCACCTCTCTGGTTGGGAAGGAGCCTGAGCTGGTGTACGAGGTTGAGAGATACCGGCTAGATATAGTCAGCCTCACCTCAACACACAGCCCCGGTTCCGGAACCAGTCTCCTGGAGAAGGGCTGGAGCTTGGCCTTTTCTGGAGGCAACGAGCAGGGGTGGGTATTCTTGTACCCCCCCACCTTGCTGCCTCTATATTGGAGTTTTCCCCGGTGGACGAAAGGGTTGCTTCCCTGCGCCTTCGGGTTGGGAAACAGGTCCTGACCATCATTTGTGCCTATGCACCAAATGATGTTTCAGAGTACCCACCCTTTTTGGAGTCTGTGACCGGGGTGCTGGAGGGTGCTCCTCTTGGAGACTCCATTGTCCTACTGGGGGACTTCAATACGCACGTGGGCAACGACAGTGAAACCTGGAGGGGGGTGATTGGGAGGAACGGCCTGCCCGATCTGAACCCGAGTGGTGTTCAGTTATTGGACTTCTGTGCTAACCACAGTTTGTCCATAACGAACACCATGTTCAAGCATAAGGGTGTCCATATGTGCACCTGGCACCAGGACACCCTAAGTCGCAGGTCGATGATCAATTTTGTTATCGTGTCATCAGACCTGCGACCGTATGTCTTGGACACCTGGGTAAAGAGAGGTGCAGAGCTGTAAACTGATCACCACCTGGTGGTGAGTTGGATCCGATGGCAGGGGAGGAAGCCACTCAGACCTGGTAGACCCAAACGTATAGTGAGGGTGTGCTGGGAACGTCTGGCTGAGACCCCTGTCCAGGAGGTCTTCAACTCCCACCTCCGGAAGAACTTCAGCCACATTCCGAGGGAGTCTGGAGACATGGAGTCTGAATGGGCCATGTTCTCCACCTCTGTTGTTGAAGCGGTGGCCCAGAGCTGCGGCCGCAAGGTGGTCGGTGCATCTCGTGGTGGCAATCCCCGAACCAAGTGGTGGACACCAGTGGTGAGGGGGGCCATTAAGCTGAAGAAGGAGTCCTATCAAGCTTGGTTAGCTTGTGGGACTCCCAAAGCAGCTGAGGTGTACCTGCAGGCCAAGCAGAGTGCAGCTCGGGTGGTTGCTGGAGCAAAAACCCGGGTATGGGAGGAGTTCGGTGAGGCCATGGAACAAGACTTTTGGTCGGCCTCAAAGAGATTCTGGCAAAGTGTCCGGCGGCTCAGGAGGGGAAAGCAGCTCCCTGTCCACACTGTGTATGGTGCGGATGGGGCACTGTTGACTTCGACTGGGGATATCGTCGGGCGGTGGAAGGAATACTTCGAGGATCTCCTCAATCCCACTGATACGCCTTCCGCAGAGGAAGCAGGGTTTGGGGATGAGGGGGACGACTCGCCTATCACAGGGGCTGAGGTCGACAAGGTGGTAAAAAAATCTCCTTGGTGGCCGGGCCCTGGGGGTGGACGAGATTCGCCCTGAGTACCTCAAGGCCCTGGATGTTGTTGGGCTGTCATGGTTGACACGCCTCTGCAACATTGCGTGGAGGTTGGGGGTAGTGCCTTTGGCATGGCAAACCAGGGTGGTGGTTCCTCTCTTCAAAAAAGGGGACCGGAGGGTGTGCTCCAACTTTAGAGGGATCACACTCCTCAGCCTCCCCGGGAAGGTCTATGCCAAGGTACTGGAGAGGAGAGTCCAGCCGTTGGTCGAACCTCGGATTCAGGAGGAGCAATGTGGTTTTCGTCCTGGCCGTGGCACATCGGACCAGCTCTTTACCCTCTCAAGAATTCTCGAGGGTTTGTGGGAGTTTGCCCAACTAGTTTACATGTGTTTTGTGGACTTGGAGAAGGCATTTGACTACGTCCCTCGTGGTTTTTTGTGGGGGTGCTTCGGGAATATGGGGTATCGGGCTTGTTGTTACGAGCTATTCGGTCTCTGTACGACCGTTGTGAGAGTTTGGTTCGCATTGCCAACACTCGGTCGGAGTCATTCCCAGTGAGAGTTGGACTCCACCAGGGCTGCCCTTTGTCACCGATCCTGTTCATAATTTTTATGGACAGGATTTCTAGGTGCAGCCAGGGAATTGAGGGTGTCATGCTTGGTGACCACAGGATCTCATCTCTGTTGTTTGCAGATGATGTTGTCCTGTTGGCTTCATCCAGCAATGACCTACAGCTCTTGCTGGGACGGTTTGCCGCTGAGTGTGAAGCGGCTGGGATGAGAATCAGCACCTCCAAGTCCAAGTCCATGGTCCTCAGCCGGAAAAAGGTGGATTGTCCTCTCTGGGTTGGGGACAGGCTCCTGCCTCAAGTGGAGGAGTTTAAGTATCTTGGGGTCTTATTCACAAGTGAGGGGAAAATGGAGCGAGAGATTGACAGACGGATTGGAGTAGCATCTGCAGTGATGCGGACGTTGTACCGGTCTGTTGTGGTGAAGAGGGAGCTTAGTTCTCGGGCAAAGCTGTCGATTTACCAGTCAGTCTACGTTCCTACTCTCACCTATGGTCACAAGTTTTGGGTAATGACCGAAAGAACAAGCTCGCGGATACAAGCGGCTGAAATGAGCTTTCTCCGTAGGATTGCTGGACTCACACTCAGAGATAGGGTGAGGAGCTCAGTCATCCGGGAGAGGCTCAGAGTAGAACCGCTGTTCATCCACATTGAAAGGAGTCAGTTGAGGTGGTATGGGCATCTGATTAGGATGCCTCCTGGACGCCTCCCACTTGAGGTGTTTCAGGCATGTCCCACTGGGAGGAGACCCCGGGGCAGACCCAGGACTCGGTGGAGAGACTATGTCTCCCAGCTGGTCTGGGAACGCCTTGGTATCCTCTCTGAAGAGCTGGAGCAGGTGGCTGGGGAGAGGGAAGTCTGGACTTCTCTGCTTGAACTGCTGCCTCCGCGACCCGGACCTCCGGAAAAGCGGTAGAAGATGGATGGATGGATGGATGGATGGCTGGATGGAAAATCAATATCCCACAATAAAAAGCTAAACGCCATCTTAAAGTCTATCAGAATATTTGGGTCATCCCTTACTGTTTCTGTTCATTTAAGTCAGACCTTTGCAATAATCTTACTATTCAATGTAAAAAAAAATAAAAAGCCCAATGGTAATAATGTGGCGATTCGTTTTAACCCCACAACAGACTAAGGACACTCAGCCCTCTTTTCTCTGTTTTTCTGCTGCATTACTGAGAAGCAATGTGCCATTCATGTATCTGTGATGCAAACATGCATGTGTTGTGATGTAATGCGCCATTCTGTATAGTGTGCATATGGCTTGTCCTTACTGTGCTTTTTCTGAGCATCTTAGATGTGCTTTGGTGTATTAATGTCTACAGGTAGACGAGTTTCTTCTGTCTCACCTATGTGATGTTAATCGATGCCTTTCATCCTTTGTACTCATGCGTCCTGTCCTTACTGTGACCTAGAGACTCAGATCAATATGTAGATGTGCTTGTTAGCCTCTTTGTCTTGCACTTAGAGCGAGGTCTAGCTAATCTGCCCATTGTGATGTATGGCTTACAAATGCAAATACCTCCTGCCTGTTCTGTTGTCCCTTTGATCATTCTAGACTGTGGGGTATGTCTTTTTGATGTATTGTTATGATCAAGTATTTAAGGTGCAACTCTGTAACGCAATCTCTCTCTCTTACTCTCTCACTCTGATCCTGCAACAGGTGGACACACTGTGTCCGCCTCTCTTTCTCTGAGAGCTTAGGGATCCCGCTCCGGGCTGCTCCACTATGCACCGGAGAGAGGATCCCGTGAAGGCGACATGATTAATAAAACCTGCTCAAAACCACAGCACCGCTGCCTATTTTTTCATGCCGCTTCACTGGTGACCCCTCGAACACGCACACGTTTTGTGCGAAAGCAACCTTCCGAGCTGGACAGCCACACAGCTGCGTTGGTGGCCCCTTGAAGACGCACACGCTTTGTGCAACGCAGCCTTGTTTTGGATGGCCACGCTGGCGAACCGACGCTGAAGAAAACGAGCGGCCAGCGAACGTAACACCCGGGCATGAATGCTCCGTCGCAGCGGCCTACTGGTTCCCCCTCCCTGCGGCTTCAGGGAGACTTCGACGCGGAGCCAACACAGGCGAGCCGTTCTCCGGACATCACCCACGACCGGGTAAACTGCAGAAAACGTCATGGCGCGACCCTCGCCTGAGATCTGCACCACCACGCACGGGACGCATACGGCTCTACAGACCCCCATCATCCTTCGCGCTACACACAGAGCCTTCAGGGCTGCTCTCACACCTGGAGGCACGCACGCAGCATGCTCGAAGGATTTGTTAATGGTCTCAGCCATGGCACACATAGGGAATTCAGCGGTTTTGCGGTTCCCGAGGCTTTAGGGTTACGCCTGAACCTAAAGTCAACACGCCAGTCCCTCTGCCCTCATCACAGCCGCCATTCAGCCTCGTCTTTTCTTCATGGCCGCACGAGCGACAACGATCGTCTCCTCCCTCTCACCGCTCCAACGCAGCTGCACGAGCCCGGGGCACAAAGATCGTCTATTGCCTCGCCCCGCTCCAACGCGCCTCCACGAGCCCGAGGGACGGAGATCGTCTACTTCCTCACACCGCTCCAACGCAGCTGCATGAGCCTGAGGAACATAGGATCGTCTATTCCCTCCCGCCGCTCCAACGCATCTGCACGGGCCTGAGGGACTAAAGATCGTCTATTTCCTCTCACCGCTCCAACGCACCATGGCCAGTCTACAGCCACAGCTCAACCTGGATTTTACCGGCGCCGTCTGCGCCGTTCTCCACCAAGTTTCTGCACCCTGACTCGCCACTCCAGCGGCCCCTCCCAAGCACGAACCCCCGCGCACGCATCGGGGAGTTACAAGGACGGCGCATCACGCATGGGACAAGTAATGGCTCCACAGACTGCCTTCCTCCTTCGCCGCTGCCTTTCAGGGCTGCTCGCTCACCTGAGGCACGCATGCAGCATACTGGAAGGATTTGTTAACAGTCTCAGCCACGCCACAGACCGCCATCGTCCTCCGCCGCTGCCCACAGAACCTTCAGGGCTGCTTGTTCACCTGAAGCAAGCACGCAGCTTGCCACTGGATTTTTTTAATGGTCTTAGCCACGGCACAACGGGATTTCAGCCGTCAGCTGTTCCCGGGAGCTTTGGGGTTGCTTCAGCACCCAAAGCCAACAGTCCCTATGTTTTGTTTACTTTTTTTCTTACAGCCGCCCCTGCTTTTCTTCATGGCCACGAGAGGAGTCAGAGACTAGTTTTTCTTCTTGTGATCTCCGCACGTGCAACGGGACAACCCCTCGACGTCACGGAGCAGCAAGCAATTTTTGCGCGGCTCAGGACGATTTCACAGCTCCTGCCGGCACTTACCACCCCTCCCCTCCCTCCCCCTCCGCCTGCAGCGCTCACACAGATGGATTATCGAGGTCGCGGCCCCCTGCCGCGTCCTCTGGGGGGGAGCGTGTGGCGATTCGTTTTAACCCCACAACAGACTAAGGACACTCAGCCCTCTTTTCTCTGTTTTTCTGCTGCATTACTGAGAAGCAATGTGCCATTCATGTATTTGTGATGCAAACATGCATGTGTTGTGATGTAATGCGCCATTCTGTATAGTGTGCATATGGCTTGTCCTTACTGTGCTTTTTCTGAGCATCTTAGATGTGCTTTGGTGTATTAATGTCTACAGGTAGACGAGTTTCTTCTGTCTCACCTATGTGATGTTAATCGATGCCTTTCATCCTTTGTACTCATGCGTCCTGTCCTTACTGTGACCTAGAGACTCAGATCAATATGTAGATGTGCTTGTTAGCCTCTTTGTCTTGCACTTAGAGCGAGGTCTAGCTAATCTGCCCATTGTGATGTATGGCTTACAAATGCAAATACCTCCTGCCTGTTCTGTTGTCCCTTTGATCATTCTAGACTGTGGGGTATGTCTTTTTGATGTATTGTTATGATCAAGTATTTAAGGTGCAACTCTGTAACGCAATCTCTCTCTCTTACTCTCTCACTCTGATCCTGCAACAGGTGGACACACTGTGTCCGCCTCTCTTTCTCTGAGAGCTTAGGGATCCCGCTCCGGGCTGCTCCACTATGCACCGGAGAGAGGATCCCGTGAAGGCGACATGATTAATAAAACCTGCTCAAAACCACAGCACTGCTGCTTATTTTTTCATGCCGCTTCAATAAAAAAATTAGCTACTTTATTTTGTGTGAAAAAAAAATACATAAAAGACAAATACATTTACTTGTTAACCTGAAGAAAAAACATGACAGAATAATACTGAAAAGCCCCTATTACGCTCCTTTTTCACATGTTGACATAGCTACCAGATGTGAGGTCTGACGTGTTTGGTCAGAATACCTCAGGGTTTAATTACTGAAGTAGCATTTTACAAACGGAGAAGGAGCTCTCAAAACAGACTGTTTTGCAGCATATTGCTTTAAAGGAGTCATTGATTTCCCTTTATTCCACATTTTAACAGCTCACACATGTCTTAATGACTCAGAATGACACAAGATGTTGACTAGATTAGTGAGCCAGGTGGAAACAGGGGTGTTTATTAGGGTGACTGAAATCTAAAGAAATAAGATAAACCACACTTGGTAAGGAAACTTGTTAGCTCAATGACAAACAACTAGGTTGGCCAATAATAGAGCAGTGGGCTGGTATCAAGGATGGCACTGGGCTAGGTTTACTATGCAAGTGACATCCTGTGGCAAATCCAGAACTATTAATTTTGCTTTTTGGAGAGAAAAATGATATAAATAAAGGCTTTGATTTTTTTTTATAATTATGTGACCAACAGACACCTTTCAGAAGGTTAAAAGCTACAAAACCACAATTTTTCAGCCAATGACCCCTTTAAACGCCAATGATCCCCTGTTCATGCCATTGTCGCTTTTTAGTTGTTTCCCTCAACATCTGTTTTGTAGCCAACACCATGTTTGAGATTACAGTTAGCTTTAGGTTCAGTTGTTAAACCAAGCCAACATTCTAACAAACACTAGCTAAATGCTACAGTTTTAAAACCCAAATAAAGCATTATCAGAAAGGGAGAGCAGTGGACAGGGGGATTAGATGAAGGTGGAGGAAGCAGGGGTTGGTGGGCAGGCAGAGAAGAGGGCGGTTGGTCAAACCTGTTAAAGAACAGGTTAAGGTTGTTCACCCACTCCCTACCCCCCACGGCCTGGGAAGAGGTATTCTGATGCCCAGAGATAGTTTTGAGGTCTCTTCAGACCCCGCTGATGTCACTCTGCTTCAGCATGTCCTCCATCTTCTTCCTGTGACTGTCCTTCCCCTTGTGATGATCAAACAAGCGTGCCCCCCCTCCCCTCCTGTTCTTGACAGAACGATCCAGCCAGGATCGAGGCTCAGCAAGTGCTCCGCCAGGCAAACAGTCAGAACTCTCGCCTTTGGATGCCACGAAGCGCCAGGTCCTGTTTCTTTCCGAACAACTCCAGACTATTACCCAGCAATTGGCGACCATAACTGTTTGTGTCTGCTTCCTGGTGTGGCATCTCCTCCTGCACCTGCTGCCCCAGCAGCTTCTGCCATCTGCAGGAACATTTCCATTCCTTTGCATGCCCTCTATGGGGGGGAGGTGGGGGGGATGCAAAGGGTTTCTGTTTCACTGCCGGTTGTATTTCCAGCAGATGGAGGGGGAGTATAGGGATGATTCGGCTAAGATTCATTTCATGACCTTGTTGCTACGGGACTGGATGCTCAAGTGGGCACAGTCCATCTTGAACAGCTCGGACAGACCCCTATATTCCTTTGAGCAATATGTGCGAGAGTTCTCCCAGGCTTTCTTCCATGCAGAGAGTGAGGGGAACATAGTTAGTCAGCTGATGGGACTTCAGCAGGGAGACCGGTCTGTAGCTGATTTCTCCATCGAGTTCCGGGTTGTTGTGGCACACTCAGGATGGAATGACGTTGCTCTTCGTGGCGCTTTCCTCCGTGGCCTGAATCCGCACCTTCGCGACGAGCTGGCTATCCGTGCATCCCCCTCCTCTTTGGATGAGCTTATCATGCAGGTGGTGGCCCTGGATAACCAGTTTAGGGAGCGAGCGAGGGAGCAGAAGGCCGCTGCTTCCCAGTTTGCTCCACGACCAGCTCCCCATCCCTCTGGTGCAGCTCCGCCGGTGTTGTCTGAGCCAATGGCCCTTGGTAGGTCCCATCTGACTCTGGAAGAGCACCGGCGTCGAGAGAGGGTGGGGGCGTGCATGTATTGCGGGGTCACAGGCCACGTAGTTTCCAAATGCCCAGTGAGATCAAAAAGATCCGGCCGGTCAGTAACCGTGGGGGTCTGGTGAGAGGGTCTTCGCAAAATCCTCCCAACCATTTTGAACTCCCGGCCCTCATTCAGTTACCGGGGGCCGAGTTCAAAACCTCCGCCCTGATTGATTCAGGAGCAGAGCAAAATTTCATTCAACAGGCCATGGTCAGGAAATTCCAGATACCCATCAGGAATGTCCCGATGCCCGTGAGTGTTTCGGCGGTCTCAGGCAGCAGCATCGCAGTGATTACCGAACAAACTGAGCCCATTTCGGTCATTTTGTCCAGTAATCACCGCAAGACTGTTCAGTTTTATGTTCTGCCTCAATCTACCACCTCCATGATTCTGGGGTATCCGTGGCTCCGCACTCACAATCCAATAATAAACTGGAGCCAGGGCTCCATTTCGTCCTGGAGTCCTTTTTGCCTCTCATCGTGTCTCCGCTCGGCCACATGCTCACCCTCTCTCTTGATCTCCTCCCCTCCGGCTGAGCCGGCGGATCTCAGCTCTGTGCCTCCTATCATGACTTAGGGGAGAAAGGGCCCTGGGTCCTATCTTTACCACCTCATTGGGCCTACGACTGTGCTATGGACCTCCTCCCGGGAGTGCAGCTGCCATCCAGTCGGCTCTACAGTTTATCTGGGCTGGAGAGGGAGGCGATGAAGACCTACATAAAAGACTCCCTCAGTGCTGGCAATATTCATCCGTCGTCCGCCCCTCTCGGCGCTGGGTTCTTTTTTGTAGGGAAGAAGGACGGGACATTCTTCACTTCCGCTCTTCAAGGAGAGTAGACGCTTCTCTCTTTTCTCTCTGCTCTAGCTCCCCACTTCCCTAACTAACTGGATCCCAGCTTGCTGTTGTCTGTCTGCGTCTACTGCTGATTATCGAAAAGAAATTATGGAATTGATAAGCTGGGCTTTGAACGCAATTGACACTATTTTTTCAACAAGGAACAGTGCTCCGGGGGAAGCTGTTTGCCCCGCAGGGACGGCTCCAGCGGGCTATTTACGGGTGACAAGTGTTTGGAGGATCTTGTGCCTGAGTAATCTCTCTATCGAAGATATTGAAGATTTGTATATCTTCGTAATAATGGTGACTGGGATCGTTCTGATTGGAACTGGGATTGTCCTGGTGTACCGCAAATTGCTGAAGATGGATACAACCTATCAAAATGCTGGCCACGCGAGGTGCATCCATCAAATTGGAAAAATGGAGGAGACTTCGATAGCGACAAATGGAGAACTGTCTCGGAAGGTGGATTACATCTACGCTTAAGTCTATCCACGACGGACTCAAAGCCCTCGCAATGAAGGATTAAGCACTGAATCTGCAGAAGAAAATAAAGTTCTTTCTCTGTGTTCAGTCTATTTGGCTCAATTTCCCTTACAAAAATCCTCCTGATAATCCCCAGTCTTTGTTTTTCAAAACACTGAGCACACGGCCTCTGGACAGTAGCTGCTTGGGACAATTGCCAAGGACAATTGCTGCAGCCAGACAAAACATCTTCTGCCAAAGTGTCCTTGTGCTCATATTGATACAACATTGCTTCAACACTACATCCACACTGACCCAGAAACTGACAACAAGATAACATTCACTGCTCTCCTTGTGTCCTGTGGACTCTGGTCTTGAATGTGCATCGTGGGCTTTTTTTGTCTTTGTAATCATAATATTGATTACTTATGGTCAATATTCTGAATTCAATGATTTTTTTGCTCCTTCCTATTGTATGATTTCTTATCTGTACCATCCTATTGGCAGGCGCGTCCCCGATGCAGCCGTGTCACTGGAAATGCAGGTTCATTTTCTGTGTCAAGTGAAATTCTCTCGTATGTTATCAGTGATCTGTTAATGTACTTGGCAATAAATCTTTTTCTGATTCTGATTCTGATTCTGACATTGCGGCCGTGTATTGATTACCGTGAACTTAACGCGATTACCCGTAAGGATAAATATCCGCTGCCCCTACTCAACTCAGCATTTGAGCTACTCCAACGAGCGCGTTATTTCACAAAGCTTGACCTCCGTAATGCGTACCACTTGGTCCGCATTCGTAGTGGAGACGAGTGGAAGATGGTATTTAAAACACTGCTGGACCATTTTGAATATTTGGTTATGCCATTCGGGCTGACCAATGCCCCTGCCGTCTTCCAACGGTTAATTAATGACGTCTTACGGAATGTGGTGAACCAGTTTGTTTTTGTGTATTTGGATAACATCTTGATTTTTTTCCCGCATGCTGGAGGAGTACGTAGTCTACGTTCAGTCCATCCTGCAGCGACTGCTGGAGAATCAGCTTTTCGTGAAAGCAGAGAAGTACGAATTCACCGCTCACTCAACTTCATTCCTGGGGTTCATCATCGCCGAGGGCGTGTTAAAGGCCGATCCAGAAAAAATCAAGGCGGTAGTAGACTGGCCAACCCCCCAGTCCAGGAAGCACCTCCAATGCTTCCTGGGCTTTGCCAACTTCTACCACCGATTTATCCGTGACTACAGTAAGGTGGTGCAACTGCCTACGCAGTTGACGTTGACCAAGAGCCCGTTCAAGTGGTCCGAGGCCACTGATCGAGCTTTGGTGACCCTGAAAGGCCTCTTCACCAATGTGTGTATCCTGGTGCAGGTGGACCCTTCGGCACAGTTTGTGGTCGAGGTGGCTACTTCCGATTCGGGGGTGGGCGCTGTTCTCTCCCAGCATTTCTCCTCTGATCAGAAGCTCCATCCATGCGCGTATTTTTCCCGGTGGGTAACGCCAGCCAAGAGGAATTACAATGTTGGGGACCACAAACTGTTGGCCATTAAGCTGGCATTGGAGGAGTGGAGACACTGGCTTGAGGGAGCTAGCCAACTGGTCATTGTCTGGACTGATCATAAAAATTTTGAATATCTTCGATCGGCCAGACGGTTGAATTCACGGCAGGCTCGGTGGGCCTGTTCTTTAATAGGTTCAATCTTTCCATCTCGTACCTTCCAGGGTCCTGTAATGCCAAGGCCGATGCGCTCTCATGCCAGCTTTCCTCCTCCTCAATCTCCTCCTCCGCAGCTGCTGTGTCCCCACCCAAGAGACTATTCTCCCCTCCTCTTGCTTTCTCGGGGTGCTCTCGGGGGAGATTGAGCAGAGGGTCCGGCAGGCCCAGTCATCCGAACCCATACCGGAGGGAGGTCCGTCTGACTGGCTATACGTGGTCTCCACGCTATGCAGTGAGGTGATTAAGTGGGGGCACACCAGCTTCATCGCCCGCCATTCTGACATCTCCCAAACTATTGAACTGCTTAGGAGAGTGTTTTGGAGGAATGTGCAGGAGTATGTCAAGGCCTGTCACACCTGCGCCGCAAACAAGACAGACTCTTCCCCTACAGCTGGTCTCCTCCACCCCCCCACCCCCCCCAGTGCCAAGTCATCCGTTGTCCCACATCGCTTTGGACTTTGTTACGGGCCTCCCTCCATCCCAGGGCATCACCGTCATACTTACCATCATTGACCGTTTCTCCAAGGCTATCCACCTGGTCCCTCTCCCCAAGCTACCATCTGCCACGGAGATGGCCAGTCTTGTGACGCAACATGTGATCCGGTTGCATGGGATCCCTATGGATATTGTCTTGGACCGTGGTCCACAGTTTACATCCCCAGTGTGGAAGGCATTTTGTCGCTTCTTGGATGCTACAACCAGACTGCCGTCTGGATACCATCTGCAGAGCAACGGTCAGGCCGAGAATGCCAATCAGTCCTTGGAGGCCACCCTGAGGTGCGTTGCATCCTGCAACCCCACTACCTGGAGCTCCTACCTGACCTGGGTGGAATATTCCTACAACTCTGCTGTCTCCTTTGTAACTGGCCTTACTCCTTTCGAGGCCTCGATGGGCTACACTCCACCTCTGCTGCCCATGGCGGAGAGGGGTCTTGCCGTTCCATCCGTGGAAGTCCATGTGCGCCGTTGACGCCATCTGTGGAGGGCCACAAAAGCTGCCCTCCTCCGCTCTGCGAAGCAGAACCATCAGTATGGTAACCGCATATGTGCACCGGCGCCGAAGTACACAGTGGGACAGAAGGTCTGGCTGTCTGCCAAACAGATTCCACTGAAGACTGAGTCCCTGAAGCTTTCCCCACGCTATCTGGGCCTGTTTCCCATTAAGCGTATTATCACTGGTTGGACCTCCCATCTTTGATGCGGATCCATCCAACGTTCCACGTCTCCCGCATCAAGCCCCTGTCCACCAGCCCTCACTGCCTTCCTCGAGATCCCCCACCTCCCCCCCGGGTCATCGACGGTCAGACCACCTACACTGTGGAGAAGATCCTGGACGTCCGTCGATGGGGTCGTGGGTGCCAGTATCTGATTTATTGGAAAGAGTATGGTCCGGAGGAGAGGTCTTGGATTCTGGGGTCCTACATCTTAGATAAGAGGGTGGTGCGGGCATTCCATCTAGTGCATCCACGTAAGCCCAGTGGGATGCCAGGAGGCGCCCCTTGGGGGGGGGGTGGCACTGTGATGATCAGGTGAGCGTGCTCCCCCTCCCCTCCTGGTGCTGTCTTCCTGGCTCCGGAGTATTGCCTACACCTGTGGGATTGACACATCTGCTGCTTCCTGATTGTCCCGCATATTGAAGACCCAGCGTGTGAAGAGTTCACCGCTGGATCGTTAGGTTTGCTACCGAAGTCTAAGCCATGTTAAGTTATTTTCTCCTTGGTTGATCTGTGTTTTCACTCCCGTGTCCTTCTCTCTCCTCAGGTTTGCTGCCACCTTAGCAGTGTGTACTCCGGGGCTGATCACGCTTGTCTGACCCGAAGACGCCGGACGTCCACCCAGGTCACCGTCTTCCCCCATTTCCCTGGTCCCACGCAGGAGTCCCCTGCCGGGCTCCTCACCTCTCTGAAGTAAGAGTGTTCTCCCAGTCTTATTCTCCTCTTGTGGGGATTCTGTCTCTAATCATCTCTTTTCTGTTCTTTTCCTGTAGGCTGTGTGCGCTCCAGCAGGCACCAGTTTTTGTGTGTACATTTAAGTGTGTGTTTTTGTTTTTGTGCTTCTTTAGTCTTGCACTTTTATTTAGATTTGTGTGTTAGGTTTTGTTTTTGCAATAAACTGGTGAACTTTTACATCTGAGTCTGAGTGTTTGTTTGGTGTGGCAGCTCAGTGTTTGAGCCTCTCTCTTGTTCTGAATTAGGACACCCCTCTCTAATCTTCCTCCTCAGCTCCCTCTGTACAGACTTCAACTCCTCCTTGTTTCCCAACCTGAAGATCCTTTTTTCTCCTTCAGCAGCGTCTTTATCTCAGGGTTGATACAGGGTTTGTATGGTCTTGGCGGGCACGGTGTTCTCCACACAGAAGTTGATGTGATCTGTGATGATGTGTGTGAGGCCGTCGATGTCCTCACCATGTGGATCACAGAGCTGCTCCCACGCAATGGATTCAGAACAGTCCTTCAGAGTGTCCTCCGCCTCCTCGGACCATATCTTCACTGTGCGTGTAACAGGAGGTTGTCTGTGTATTAGGGGTTTGTACACAGGCAGGAGGTGAACCAGGTTATGATCAGAACTTCCAAGGAGAGGAAGGGGTGATGAAGTGTATGCCTCCTTGGTGTTTGCATAAAATAAGTCCAGTGGTTTTTTTTTTTTTGTCTCTGGTGTGACACGTGACATACTGGGTGAAAGTGGGCAGAGTGGAGGACAGGGAAGCGTGGTTATAATCACCAGAGATGAGCTGGAGAACACTGGGTGCTGGGTCTACAGCCTGCTGCTGACTGAGTGGATAATGTCACATGCTGCCTCAGTACTTGTGGAGAGGGGTACATAAATAGCAGTCACGATGACATGTGAGAACTCTGGGGAGGTATGCCGATTGCATGCTAATGGCTAGCAACTCAATGTCTTTGCTACAGTGTTGTTCTTTAATCGTGATGTGCCCAGGATTACACCATCTGTTGTTCACAAACACTGCCAGCCCCCGCCTTTGCTGTTACTGCTATCTAGTATTCAATTGACCCGTATTAAGTGGAAACCCTCCAGTCCGATGTTAGCGTCTGATGTTAGCTCTGTGTACATCTAAGTGAATAGCATGATGCTAACCTCTCTGAAGATGTTCTCATACCGGAACCGTGCCACTAGTTCGTCGATCTTGTTAAGCAGCACTCTTACATTTTCCATAGTAATGGATGGTAGAGCGGGCTTGTACCTTGTCTTCTTTGCACGGCACTTGGCTCCAGCTCAACATCCCTGTTGTTTTCGCCTGATTTCTCGAGGGATATTGGTAGGGTTGCCAATTTTCTCACAGCCAATTAAGGGACACAGGGTTTTAACTATTGCTCGGTGCCACAATGTTGTGGACATTAGTGTTGTCATAATACTATGGCCTCATTTTTGTTTCATTCATTCATTCATTTTCTTCCGCTTAATCCTTTCCGGGTCGCGGTGGGGCTGGAGCCTATCCCAGCATCTTTGGGCGAGAGGCAGGGTACACCTTGGACAGATCGCCAGTCCATCGCAGGGCCAACACAGAGAGACAGACAACCATTCACTCTCACAGTCATACCTAAGGACAATTTAGAATCCCCAGTTTGATGCCAATTAACCTAACTTGCATGTTTTTGGCATGTGGGAGGAAACCGGAGAAATCCCGGAGTAAACCCACACCAACATGGGGAGAACATGCAAACTCCACACAGATCACTGTTGGTCGGGGGCTGGGATCGAACCCAGGATCCCCTGGGCAAGGGTGAGTTGCTGTGCTGCTGCAGTGCTAACCACTGCTCCACCGCGCCACCTTCATTTTTGTTTGTTTCATGAGCTTGTTTTTTTTTTTTTTTAAATAATTCTCATTATTTCACATCATTTCTCATTTTTGTTTCTCTTTGAGAAATAATGCAACTTTGAGCTAGAAAACACAAATACAGCCGTGGACAAAATTGTTGGTACCCCTTTGTTAATGAAAGAAAAACACACAATGGTCACAGAAATAACTTGAATCTGACAAAAGTGGTAATAAATAAAAATTCTATGAAAATTAACCAGTGAAAATCAGACAATGCTTTTGAATTGCGGTTCAACAGAATTATTTTAAAAAACAAGCTCATGAAACAGCCCTGGATAAAAATGATGGTACCCCTAGAAAAGATCGAAAATAATTTGACCATAGGGACATGTTCAACCAAGATGTGCCCTCTAATTAACATCACAGGTGTCTACAAACTTGTAATCAGTCAGTCGGCCTATCTAAAGGGTGACAAGTAGTCACTGTGCTGTTTGGTGACATGGTGTGTACCACACTAAACATGGACCAGAGGAAGCAAAGGAGAGAGTTGTCTCAGGAGATTAGAAAGAAAATTATAGACAAGCATGTTAAAGGTAAAGGCTATAAGACCATCTCCAAGCAGCTTGATGTTCCTGTGACTACAGTTGCACATATTATTCAGAAATTTAAGATCCACGGGACTGTAGCCAACCTCCCTGGATGTGGCCGCAGGAGGAGACGGAAAATACGAATAGTAACAAAAGAGCCTAGAACAACCTCTAAACACATTGATGGTGAACTCCAAGGTCAAGGTACAGCAGTGTCAGATCGCACCACCTGTCATTGTTTGAGCCAAAGTGGACTTCATGGGAGATGACCAAGGAGGACACCACTGTTGAAAACAAATCATAAAAAAGCCAGACTGGAATTTGCCAAACTGCATGTTGACAAGCCACAAAGCTTCTGGGAGAATGTTTTATGGACAGACGAGACAAAACTGGAACTTTTTGGCAAGGCACATCAGCTCTATGCTCACAGACGCAAAAATGAAGCATACCAAGAAAAGAACACTGTCCCTACTGTGAAAGATGGAGGAGGTTCTGTTATATTCTGGGGCTGCTTTGCTGCATCTGGCACAGGGTGTCTTGAATGTGTGCAGGGTACAATGAAATCTCAAGAGCATCGAGGTATTCTACAGTAGAGAGAAATGTGCTGCCCGGTGTCAGACAGCTTGGTCTCAGTCGCAGGTCATGGGTCTTGCAACAGGATAATGACCTAAAACACACAGCTAAAAACACCCAAGAATGGCTAAGAGCGAAACATTGGACTATTCTAAAGTAGCCTTCTATGAGCCCTGATCTACAGTGGGGCAAAAAAGTATTTAGTCAGCCACCAATTGTGCAAGTTCTCCCACTTAAAAGATGAGAGAGGTCTCCAATTTTCATCATAGGTATACCTCAACTATGAGAGACAAAACGAGAGAAAAAAAAAATCCAGAAAATCACATTGTCTGATTTTTAAAGAATTTATTTGCAAATTATGGTGGAAAATAAGTATTTGGTCAATAACAAAAGTTCATCTCAATACTTTGTTATCTACCCTTTGTTGGCAATGACAGAGGTTTTCACACACTGTTGCTGGTATTTTGGCCCATTCCTCCATGCAGATCTCCTCTAGAGCAGTGATGATTTGGGGCTGTCACTGGGCAACACGGACTTTCAACTCCCTCCAAAGATTTTCTATGGGGCTGAGATCTGGAGACTGGCTAGGCCACTCCAGGACCTTGAAATGCTTCTTACGAAGCCACTCCTTCGTTGCCCGGGTGGTGTGTTTGGGATAATTGTCATGCTGAAAGACCCAGCCACGTTTCATCTTCAATGCCCTTGCTGATGGAAGGAGGTTTTCACTCAAAATCTCATGATACATGGCCCCATTCATTCTTTCCTTTACACGGATCAGTCGTCCTGGTCCCTTTGCAGAAAAACAGCCCCAAAGCATGATGTTTCCACCCCCATGCTTCACAGTAGGTATGGTGTTCTTTGGATGCAACTCAGCATTCTTTCTCCTCCAAACATGACAAGTTGAGTTTTTACCAAAAAGTTCTATTTTGGTTTCATCTGGCCATATGACATTCTCCCAATCCTCTTCTGGATCATCCAAATGCTCTCTAGCAAACTTCAGACGGGCCTGGACATGTACTGGCTTAAGCAGGGGGACACGTCTGGCACTGCAGGATTTGAGTCCCTGGCGGCGTTGTGTGTTACTGATGGTAGGCTTTGTTACTTTGGTCCCAGCTCTCTGCAGGTCATTCAGTACGTCCCCCCGTGTAGTTCTGGGATTTTTGCTCCCCGTTCTCGTGATCATTTTGACCCCACGGGGTAAGATCTTGCGTGGAGCCCCAGATCGAGGGAGATTATCAGTGGTCTTGTATGTCTTCCATTTTCTAATAATTGCTCCCACAGTTGATTTCTTCACACCAAGCTGCTTACCTGTTGCAGATTCAGTCTTCCCAGCCTGGTGCAGGTCTACAATTTTGGTTCTGGTGTCCTTTGACAGCTCTTTGGTCTTGGCCATAGTGGAGTTTGGAGTCTGACTGTGTGAAGTTGTGGACAGGCGTCTTTTATACTGATAACGAGTTCAAACAGGTGCCATTAATACAGGTCACGAGTGGAGAACAGAGGAGCCTCTTAAAGAAGAAGTTACAGGTCTGTGAGAGCCAGAAATCTTGCTTGTTTGTAGGTGACCAAATACTTATTTTCCATCATAATTTGCAAATAAATTCTTTAAAAATCCTTCAATGTGATTCTCTGGATTTTTTTCTAATTTTTTCTCTTATAGTTGAGGTATACCTATGATGAAAATTGGAGACCTCTCTCATCTTTTAAGTGGGAGAAACTTCACACTAAACCTCAAACAACTTAGATTCTGTGCCTCTCCACTCTTTCTCCAGACTCTGGGACTTTGATTTCCAAATGAAATGCAAAATTTACTTTTATCTGAACAGAGGTCATCTGCTGGTGTTGGTCCACTGTGTCTTATCAAAACCAGAGTCAGTACAGTCATCTACCAGGAAATTTTAGAGCACTTCATGCTTCCCTCTGCTGACAAGCTTCATGGAGAAGCTGATTTCACTTTCCAGCAGGACTTGGCACCCCTCCCCCCCCCACACACACACACACTGCCAAAAGTATCAAAACCTGGTTTAATGACCATGGCATCACTGTGTTTGATTGGCCAGCAAACTCTCCTGACCTAAACCCCATAGAGAATCTATAGAGTATCGTCAAGACGAAGATGTGCGACACCAGACCCAACAATGCAGACGAGCTGAAGGTCACTATCAAAGCAACCTGGATCCTCATAACACCTCAGCAGTGCCACAGGCTGATCGCCTTCATGCCACGCCACACTGATACAGTAATTAATCCAAAAGGAGCCCCGACCAAGTATTGAGTGTGTACATGGACATACTTTTCAGTTGGTCCACATTAGTATTAAAAAACAATATTTTTCAAATAAATTTTGTGTAATATTCTAATTTTTTGAGAAACTGAATTTGTGGTTTTCATGGGCTGTAAGCCATAATCATCAAAATTAAAATAAATGAACACTTGAAATATATCACTCTCTGTGTAATGAATCTATATAATATATGGATTTCACTTTCTGAAAAGAAGTGACAAAAAATACTGAACTTTTTCATGATATTCTAATATTTTGAGATATACCTGTATGTGTGGTCAGGTGCACTGCACCCTGTATTGCAATAAACGTGTGTTCAGCTCCATTAGTGCTCTCCTCCTTGACTCCAGTTCCAGACATGACACCATGGACTATTTTTTTTCTCCTCTTTGGTCACACACCATGGACTACATTTCCTACAAGTCATGTGACTCTGTATCCTTTTGTCATGTGACTTTCTGGCCAACGACACTTCCTGCTGCAGTCTTACGACTGATGATGGTGTTCGGATGAACATTACAACGTCTTGAATTTTAATTAATTTTTAGTACTTTTAAATAAAACTCCTTTTTGAAAGTTTGAAGAATGGCATTCCAAACACTGTCATGCTATTTTTATTTGATTCATCTTTTTGTGCAGTACCCTGGCCTCCTCTCTTGTGCTGAAATTCTGGTGCTCATCATCAGCAAAGTTAATGACTGCTTGATATAAGAATAAGAATAAGAATAAGATAAGCCTTTATTAGTCCCACAATGGGGAAATTCCAGGATTGCAACAGCACAGGGATAGCAACACTCAGAGCAACAATCAGAAGGCAAGAAAAAACAACATCTAGTAAACATATGTACATATTACTATAAATGTATATATATAGACACACAGTGCAGAGCATTATGGTTGGTTGGTGAATGTGCAGCAGAAAGTCTAAGCTCTCTCTCCGCGGATGCGGCGGGCCAGCTGAAAGTCTTTGGGCATGATGGTGACCCCCTTAGCGAAGAAGAGACCCACCAGGTGGGCCTCGCTGGTCTCCTGCAGAGCCATGACGGCGAAGCTCAGGAAACGCAGGACGGTCTTGAAGTCCTGAGCGATCTCCCTCACCAGGCGCTGGACGGGCAGCTTACGGATGAGTAGCTCCGTGGATTTCTGGTAGCGACGGATCTCTCTCAGAGCCACGGGCCTGTGACGGCGAGGCCTCTTCACTCTGCCGGTGGCCGGAGCGCCTCTCCGGGCAGCCCTGGTGGCTAGCTGTCTCCTGGGGGGCTTCTTCCTCCAGTAGATTTTACGGGCGGTCTGCTTGGTTCTTGCCATCGCTCTTTATTATTCTGTCTTATATTTCTTGCACGCCGCCTAAACTCCAGCCCGGCACCCGCGTCGTTTTCACTACAGCTCCCGGTATGTCGAGTTTCCCATTAGCACCGGGCGGTAATATCAAAGTAATTCTGACACAGGACTTTGGTTGCAAGTGTGTGCTGACCATCTGATAACAAAAAATGATTTTAAAGTTTCTGTTCTTTGGTTATCATTAAGCTGCAACTCTGCTTTGATCATCTGCCAGCATGAAGTGCTCTTTGATGACAAATAAATAAAAGGAAAAAACTCCTCGGAGGCTAAGTATGCAGTCATCTTGAGTTAAATAGAGGTGAGGAAAACACTTGTCAATACTGGAATGACCGGTACAGGAAAAACAAAGGCTGATAGAAAAGTGAAAGGTGTCAGAACAAAATGCAATAAAGTGCTCTAAAATTTCCTGATAGACAGCTGCACTGACTTTAGACAAAAAAGAAAAGAAACACAGTGGACCAACACCAGCAGATGACATGGCTCCCTAAATCATCACTGACTGTTGAGAATTCACACTGGACCTCAAGCAACTTGGATTGTGTGTCTCTCCACTCTTCCTCCAAACTCTGGGACTTTGATTTCAAAATGACAAGACTTGGCACCTGATCTGGGGAGCCATCAGGAATGGCTCTCCAAATCATCTTCCCACCGTCACCATCACCATCATCTGCTGGTATTGGTCCACTGTTGTTGTTGTTTTGTTTTTTTTTAAGTCCGTGCAGCCATCTACCGGGAAATTTTAGAGCACTTCTGTCATGTATCTGGGGGCTTACGTATGTCTTCCAGACCCCAGACACAGACTATTGTTGTATTTTGCTTTCCCTGTTTTTGTGTCTGCACACTTGTCTAGTGTTTCTGTGTGTCTGTCTCTGCCCCCTCTCTGTCAAGGCATCCCCCACTGGCTGCTCATTTGCCACTGCAGTGAGCAGCTCGTAATCAGCACACCTGCTGCAACTACTCACCTGTATTCACTCTGTCATTAGTTCACTGTGTATTTATTCTCTGTCAGTTTACTCATTGTCGTGGTGTTAGTCTGTATCCTGCACTTTCGTTATCCTATGACTGGTAGTCTACTCCCTGTGACTCGTCACTTTTCCCTCAAGACTATATTTGGTGCTGTTTCCCCCTGGAGCCCAGCCTCGCTCTGTGACTCACTAAGTGTGTCTTCTCTCCTCTCCAAGTTCACGTTTTTGTGTTTCCCTTCAGAGGCCCAGTCTGGCCCGAAGGCGTGACGTGGACTTCCTCCTCTTATCCTGCAGCGTTGCATATTTGACTGCTGTTGGACACTTTTGTACAATTGTGTTTTTGTTCAATGAACACACGCCTCACCTGCATGTGGGCTCGTCGACTTTTGTCCATGCGCTGCGTAAAAGCGCACGCATATGACAACTTCAATCTCCCTCTGCTGACAAGCTTTATGGAGATGCTGATTTCATTTTCCAGCAGGACTTGGCACCTGCCCACACTGTCAAAAGTACCAAAACCTGGTTTAATGACCATGGTGTCACTGTGTTTGATTGGCCAGCAAACTCTCCTGACCTATGCCCCATAGATTCTCTATAGGGCATTGTCAAGTGGAAGATGAGAGACACCAAACCCGACAATAAAGGTGAACTGAAGGCTGCTATCAAAACAACCTGGGCTTCCATAGCACCTCAGTAGTACCACAGGCTTATTGCATCCATACATGCCACACCTCTTTGATGCATATTAATTCAAACAAAAGGAGCCCCAACCAAGTATTGAGTGCATACATGGACATACAGTGCATCCGGAAAGTATACACGGCACTTCACTTTTTCCACGTTTTTATGTTACAGCCTTATTCCAAAATGGAGTAAAATAATTTTTCCTCAAAATTCTACACACAATTCCCCATAATGACAATGTGAAAAAGGTTATTTTGAGATTTTTGCAAATTTATTAAAAATAAAAAACTAAGAAATTGCATGCACATAAGTATTCACAGCCTTTGCCTTGAAGCTCAAAATTGAGCTCAGGTGCTTCCTGTTTCCACTGATCATCCTTGAGATGTTTCTACAGCTTAATTGGAGTCCACCTGTGGTAAAGTCAGTTGATTGGACATGATTTGGAAAGGCACACACGTCTATATAAGGTCCCACAGTTGACAGTGCATGTCAGAGCACAAACCAAGCATGAAATCAAAGGAATTGTCTGTAGAATTCCAAGACAGGATTGTCTCGAGGCACAAATCTGGGGAAGGATACAGAAAAAATTCTGCTGCTTTGAAGGTCCCAATGAGCACAGCGGCTCCATCATCCATAAATGGAAGAAGTTTGGAACCACCAGGACTCTTCCTCTTCCTAGAGCTGGCCAGCTGTCTGAACTGAGCAATCGGGGGAGAAGGGCCTTAACCAGGGAGGTGACCAAGAACCCAATGGTCACTATGTCAGAGTTCCAGCATTCTTCTGTGGGGAAAGGAAAACCTTCCAGAAGGACAACATTCTCTGCAGCAATCCACCAATCAGGCCTGTATGGTACAGTGGCCAGATGGAAACCACTCCTTAGTAAAAGGCATATGGCAGCCTGCTTGGAGTTTGCAAAAAGGCACCTGAAGGACTCTCAGACCATGAGAAACAAAATTCTCTGGTCTGATGAGACAAGGATTGAACTCTTTGGCATGAATGCCAGGAGTCATGTTTGGAAGAAACCAGGCACATCACCAGGCCAATAGCATCCCTACAATGAAGCATGGTGTCATGGCTGTGAGCGCTCACCCCTGCCTTCCTGTTGTTTTCCTCCTCAGCTCATCAACTCACCTGGGTGAGGAGACGCACCTGCCGCCTTTCATCAACCAGCGTTTATAAGGAGCTTCTCTTCAGTGTGCTGACGCTGGCTCATCTGGGTACACTGCCTAAAGCAGAGTACTTTGTACACTAGTGCTAACTCTTAGGTATAGTTTTCATACTCAACTGTTTTTATCCTTTTCTCCAGGTTGCTGCCATCGTGCGGGTGTATCTCCGGGGACTGCGTGCGCTCACTGCACCATCACCTCCACTCCGCTGCAATCATCATCCACCCGGTCAGGCACCATCGACTCCACCCCCTTCACCCTGCTGGTTCATCTCTACCCCGGTTCGGGGTCCTGCCGGTTCTCCAGTATATTCTACGTAAGTGACAATTTGGCTCGCCCATTTTCCCTATCTCCATTCCTCCACTCACAGCTCTCGTTCTCTCTCCACAGGCTCATTCCTCTGGCAAGTGACGTTTTCCTTAAGCTGTGCTGTATTTTGATATTCAATAAATTTCTCAAACGTGTGCTTATGTGTTTGGTTGTTCTTCAAGCGCTCTTGACCTCAGACTGGGGTGACGGTTCATCTTTCAGCAGGACAATGACCCTAAGCACACAGCCAAGATATCAAAGAAGTGACTTCAGGACAACTCTGTGAATGTCCTTGAGTGACCCAGCCAGAGCCCAGACTTGAATCCAATTGAACATCTCTGGAGAGATCTGAAAATGGCTGTGCACCGACGTTCCCATCCAACCTGATGGAGCTTGAGAGGTGCTACAAAGAGGAATGGGCAAAACTGCCCAAAGATAGGTGTGCCAAGCTTGTGGCATCATATTCAAAAAGACTTGAGGCTGTACTTGCTGCCAAAGGTGCATCAACAAAGTATTGAGCAAAGGCTGTGAATACTTATGTACAGTACATGTGATTTCTTAGTTTTTTATTTTTAACGAATTTGCAAAAATCTCAGAAAAACTTTTCACGTCATTATGAGGTATTGCGTGTAGAAGTTTGAGGGGAAAAAATGAATTTAATCCATTTTGGAATAAGGCTGTAACATAACAAAGTGTGGAAAAAGTGAAGCACTGTAAATACTTTCTGGATGTGCTGTACTACTCAGCTCAGTTGGCCAACATTTCTATTAAAAACAATTTTGTAAAATTGATCTAATGCAATATCCAAATTATTTGAGAAACCGAACTTTGAGTTTTCATTAGCTGTATGCCATAATCATCACAATAAAAGAAAGGAATGCTTGAAATAGATCACTCTCTGTGTAATGAATCATTATGAGTTTCATCCATCCATCTTCTTCTGCTTAATCCTTTTTGGGTCGCGGGGGGGCTGGAGCCTATCCCAGCATCTTTTTGGGCGAGAGGCAGGGTACACCCTGGACAGATCGCCAGTCCATCACAGGGCCAACACAGAGAGACAGACAACCATTCACTCTCACAGTCATACCTAAGGACAATTTTAGAATCCAGAGTTTGATGCCAATTAACCTAACTTGCATGTTTTTGGCATGTGGGAGGAAACCGGAGAAATCCCTGAGTAAACCCACGCAGACATGGGGAGAACATGCAAACTCGACACAGATCACTGTTGGTTGGGGGCTGGGATCGAACCCAGGATCCCCAGGCTAAGGGTGAGTTACTGTCCTGCCGCTGTGCTAACCATTCCGCCACCGTGCTGCCCCATTATGAGTTTCATATTTTGAATTGAATTTCTGAAATAAATCAACTTTTTGATAACATTCTAATTTGTTGAGATGCACCTATAGGTGTTAAATCAGTATACATTCTTGACTGCTGTTTGGTCAGTAACATGGGCCTCACTGTCTTGCCACACAAAGAAATTCATGTAATGCTGTCTCCTGAATGAATAAAATGAGAATGGAAAGCTAGAAATGCAGTTTTAAGCAAAATAAATCAGTGACGCAAGTGCTTTTTTTTTTAACCTAAATAATTTATTCCACTACCATGACCCGCACATCCATGCTGCTTCCTCCAAAGCACAGCTTGCTTCTGCAGGAGAATTTCTACTCAGAGCCAAGGCTGAGCAGCATCAGAGCTAATGTCAGTCCCAACGACCTGGCAGCATCCCTTCACAATGATGCTGCTGTCTCCACATTGAGCCTTCGTATGCTTATTTAAATAGTTTATTGGCAAAGCTGAATAACTGGAGGTTCTCACTGCTGAAGCTGCTGTTAGCCTACCATGATATGTAATTAAAATAAGAGAAGATCTTTTTGGGCTATGGGATATGCTTTGCTATCAATGATTGTATTGTATTCACTGTATCTGTAAAATTGATTTAAAAAATAATAATAATTTAAAAACTAATGTTTTTTGTACAAATGCCAGCAATGAGGTCATTTCAGTATGGGGGGTGGGGCTGAAATGTTCATAGTGGTCAAATTTGATCAAATATGGTTTATTTTTCAACCGCAGGGATCCAAGAACTACAGCATCGATGGAAGAAGTGTGTGGACCGAAGGGGAGACTATGTTGAAAAATAAACCACATTTGGTCAAATTTGAGCACTATGAACTTTTCACCCTATGAGCTTTTTAGCCCCCCTAATATAACTTAGCAATTAGCGTTAGCAGTAAGTTTGTGGTTGGTCATTACTTGTGAGTGGCCTTACTGTGTGTCAGGGGCAGTTCTAGGATCAGAGCTTTAGGGGTGCTGAGCACCCAATGAGCTCCACCACACACCCACCCTTCTCTCTCTCTCGTCCGCATGTGTGAGCGTTTGTGGGAGCAGGTGTGTGGAGTGGCGGTGAGTGAGTACTCTAAACTTTGTTTTTCTATCTTTTCTCTATCTTGTGTGTTGAGGTGTGTGTGTTTATTATATAGTGGTTTGAGTGTGTGTGTGTGCTGGGGTGTGAGTTTTGGAGTGAGTGTGTTGGGGAACGGTAGCTTCTGCTGCCCGTTTTTTCCCGGCTGGCATCATGCTGGTGTTTGACGGTGGTGTGGAGTTCTAGCGCTTGACCCAGAGGCATGGCGTGAGAATACTCCCGACAGCTTCCTGTTCTGTGGAGAAGGCCGGCCTCGCTGTAGGACAGGTGGCTGGGCATGATAGTATAAATTCAGCATCAAGGATGAACAGCGCAATTGTCATTTTTCTGGATTCAACTGAAAAAGCTGATCAGGTGGTGGAACAGGGAGTTGTCATAAATGATACTTTTTACTCCTGTTTTACCACTGGTGACCCCTTCTAGGAGGATCACCATCTCTAATGCTCCTCCTTTCATTAAAAATGATCAGCTGATAAGAGAGTTGTCCCGTTTTGGCCAAGTTGTTTCCCCCATCAGAATGGTCTCTCTGGGTAGTAAATCAGCCCTGCTGAAGCATGTTGTGTGTCACAGGAGGCAGTGTTTCATGGTGTTAAAAGACAGCTCTGCAGAACTGAGCGTGTCTTTTAACTTCAGGATTGACGGCTTTAGCTATTTAGTTTTTGCAACATCTGAAACTTTGAAGTGTTTTGCGTGTGATGCAGAAGGCCATCTTATTAGATCCTGTCCTGAAGAAGTGAACATGAATAACACTGGGAGTAAGAAAGGTGACGCTGGTGTTTCTGGTGGTCCAGAGGGTAGTGCTACATGTGATGCAGCGGATACCGCTGCGACATCCGCCGCTGCGACGTCCACTTCTGCTGGGGTGGTGGGGGAGGCCGCGGCGGGCATGGTGGTTGCTCCTCCAAACAGTGATGGTGGGGAGTTTCTGTCTGGCGGCAGCTCTGATCATTGTGACGAGCCTGTTAGAGTAAAAAGGGGAAGGGCAAAATGAGTGCAGTTAAAGAAAAAAAGGTGAATGAACAGATTTTGCAGGCAGAGGAGGAGCAGACCGGGGCTGTGACGGACACACCGAGTGAACACTGCATGACAAACGCTGCATCTGATGAAGACATGCAGGAATATAATTTTGTTGAGGAGGATCCTTTTAAAGCTGCACAAAAAAGAAAAAAAGTGCTGAAAACTTGCAGAGCTCTGCTGAATCTAGCAGGGTGGGGGGTTTGGAAGTGCTGGATGAGAGTGCTTCTGATGACCGTGAAGCTGAGTCTGAGCTGATGCAGACGCAGGAGGAGCAAAGCTCTTACTCTTTTACAAAGATCAGGAAGTTTCTTCAAATGACTAAGGGGAGTAGGGCTGTGAAAGTCAAAAATTACTTTCCAGATCTGGACTTATTTGTTGCATCAGCTCGCAAGTTTATGAAACTGAATGATGGGAATGAGACTTTCACCGATCAGGAAATATATCGTTTAAAGAAACTTGTTCTTAAACTGAAATCACAAATCACTAACAGTCATGTTGACTCTTAGGTTGTCTTTTTCTTTTTCTGCTACGTGTGTGTGTGTGTGTGTTTTTTTTACTGTACCTTATTTTTATCCTTTTTAATGCCTCACCTTAGAATTGGCACTCTTAACATTAACGGGGCCAGGGATGACTTAAAAAGGGCCTCTTTATACAAGCTTTTTAATTTAAAGAAGCTTGATGTGCTGATGCTCCAGGAGACTCACAGCACTGCAGACATTGAGAGCCAGTAGAGAAAAGAGGGGGATATCTGCATTTTTTTTTAGCCACAAGTCTAATAACAGTTGGGGGGGGGGGGTTGCTGTACTTTTCTCTAGGGGTTGTGTGCCTGTCTCTTATGAGATAGAAGAGGTGGTGAGAGGCCATTTACTCTTATTAAAGGTACAGTTTGAAAACGTGAACTTGGTTTTTATAAATGTGTATGTGCCAACACAGAGAGCAGAGAGGATCAGGTTCTTTGATGTGTTATTGGATACGGTAGATCCTGTAGTTCTAATAGTTTTTTATTTCTGGGGGATGATTTTAATTATACATTAAACCACAGGCTAGACAGGAACCATCAGGAGCCTCACCCTGCTTCTGCCAATAGGCTGAGGGAACTGGTTGAGGCACACAAAATGGCCGATGTGTAGAGATCACATCATGGGGACCAGAGGCAGTACACTTGGAGCCATGTTAAAGATAACCTTTTATCTATGGCTAGGTTAAACCGTTTTTATGGTTTTAAATATCAAATGAGTCTTTTTAAAAATAGTTGTATCTGTCCTGTTGGTTTCACTGATCACTGCCTGCTGTTTTGTTCTGTTTTTATTGAAAATGTAAAGTGTAAGAGTGCTTTTTGGGATTTTAATAATACACTTACTTTTAAATGATGTGTCTTTTAAAGTAGTTTTTCATGGTGTATGGAAATCACACAGAGAACAAAAAAACTCTTAAATCTCTCCAAATGTGGTGGGATTTTGGTAAGGCACAAATAAAACAACTCTGTCAACAGTACACTTGAAATGTCACTCGTAGCTTGACCAAATCCTTGAAAGTTCTGGAGACTGAGGTGGTAGAGCTAGAGGAGTTGCTCAGTTCTACAGGAAAACAAGAGCATTTAGAGGTTCTTAAATCAAAAAGGTCAGCCTTGGCTAGCTTGCTAGGGGTCACCGCACAAAGTGCTCTGGTCCGCTCGAGCTACATGGATGTAGCTCTGATGGACTCACCCTCCCAGTGCTTTTTTGGACTGGAGTGGAAAAATGGCCAGCGAAAGATTATTCACTCCTTGTTGGACGATGATGGGAGAACAATCTCCACAGCAGCAGAGATCAGGAAATATGCTGCTAGTTTCTACAGTGAACTGTATAAAGCAGAGTGGAGGGAAGACACGTCACTGGGCCAGAGTTTCCTTGGTGGTCTTCCAGTGCTCTCAGAGGACCTTCTTGCCGGCTTGGATGCTCCACTGTCTCTGTCTGAGCTGCATGCAGCGCTAATGAGCCTCCAGAATGGAAAGTCACCAGGCATAGATGGTGTTTCTGTGGACTTTTATAAGGAATTCTGGCCCCTGCTTGGTCCAGACCTGCTGGAGGTTCTCCAAGATAGTTTGAAAAGGGGGACCCTACCCACAACCTGCAGGAGGGCCATCATCACGCTGTTGCCCAAAAAAGGAGACCTACAGAGCCTAAAGAACTGGAGGCCAGTCTCTCTGCTCTGCACAGACTACAAAATTCTTTCAAAAGAAAGAAAATCTTTGGCCCAAAGACTGAAAAAAGTGATGAGCGAGCTCATTCATGTAGACCAGACTTACTGTGTGCCTGGCAGGCTGGTTAGTGACAACGTCTCTTTAATTTGGGATGTTTTGGAGGTCTCTGGTTCATGGGCTGTGGAAACTGGTTTGATTTCAATAGATCAGGAAAAGGCTTTTGACCGGGTTGAACACCAGTATTTATTGAAAGCTTTAGCTGCTTTTGGGTTCAGCCCAGGCTTCATAGCCAGGATACGGATCTTGTACAGTGACATTGAGAGTGTACTGAAGATAAATGGGGGCCTGTCTGCCCCCCTTTGAAAGTCCAGAGGGGGGTTTGACAGGGCTGCCCTCTCTCAGGGATGCTGTACTCCCTCGCCATAGAGCCTTTGCTTTACCATTTGAGAAGAGACCTATCAGGAGTCACGTTTCCTGGCTGTGAAACCACAGCCATAGGCTGTCGGCCTATGCAGACGATGTAGTCATTCTGCTGAACAAGTGGAATGACACTGACCTTTTGGTTATGAGTGTTAATCCTTTTGGCCAATTTTCTTCTGCAAAAATAAACTGGGGAAAAGGCGAGGCTCTGAAGGCGGGGGAAAAACTAGAAAATCAGCTTACGCTGCCTGGTGGGCTGAATTGGAAGAAAGGAGGAACTTGATGTTTTTATTGGAAATCAACAGTTTGAGCAAAAAAATTGGGACAGGGTCATAGAGAAAATCAAGGGGAGACTAAATAAGTGGAGGTGGCTAATGCCAAAAATATCTTTTAGAGGAAGAGTGCTCATTTTAAATAATCTTGTTTCCTCATCCCTGTGGCACCGCCTCATGTGCATGGACCCCCCTGCTGGTTTGCTGTCCAAAATTCAGTCTGTTGTAGTGGACTTTTTTTTTGGGGGGGGGGGGGGTGAACTCCACTGGGTCCCTCAAGCCCTGTTATTTCTTCCCAAAGAGGAAAGGGGGCAAGGAGTGGTCCATTTAGCTAGTAGAGGTGCTGCTTTTAGACTGACTTTCATACAGAGACTGCTGACGGACCCCCAAGACCTGGTGTGGAGACCTGTGGCCTGAGTTATTCTACAGAGAGTCCTTGGGCTTGGGCTAGACCTCCCTGTGTTTTTAATGGATTTTAAGAACTCTAGTGCACTGTCTTTACCCAGTTTTTACTGCAGTCTGTTTTCAGTGTGGACTCTTTTTAAAAAACAAAGAGGGCCATGTGATTCCCTCCACTGATTGTTGAGGGAGTTGCTGATTTTTGGTGGTCGTCTTGGTGTCCTGCCGGGAGTTGGAAGGACCTTCTTTGATAGGCTGTGTTCCAGGAATGTTCTCACTTTGAAGCAAGTGGTGGAACCGGCTGGTCCTGGCCTCAACAATGCCTCAGCTTTAGCAGCACATCTCGGTTTTAGATCAAATCATTTCATTGGTGGTCTTCTTTCACACTGGAAACAGGAGCTTCATGGACTTGAGCGCTCCCTACTCATGGATTTTAGCAAAGGCACACTGCAGCCAGAAAACACGGACCATTTTCCCTCCCTCATATTTCATATGGACTTTGACGTTTCTCCTAGCTCCTTATTGGCATTCTCTGCTCCCACTGGTGTGGACTTTGGAGGAGCCAGTGGTAAGGCACTCTACAGACTTGTGGTAATGGCACTCACCAAGGACAGATTGAACACCTGTGTGGATACTCCATGGAGAGCCTACTTTAGACTGGAAAAAAGGCATCAGCCTGCCTGGAGGGCTCTTTATAAACCCCCTCTTCCTAAGAAGCATGGAGATTTACAGTGGAGGGTCCTGCATGGCATTATAGCTGTCAGTGCTTTTGTCTCTGTGATTAACAACAGTGTCAGTGATCAGTGTGTTTTCTGTTCTTCTAAAGAGACAGTTTTTCATTGTTTTACTGAATGTCAGCGTCTAAATGGTCTCTTTGAACTACTCACAGAACTTTTTCACAGCTTTAAGGAAGTTTTCTCCAAGCAGGATTTCATTTGAGGTTTTATGTACAATCATCGTTTTAAACAGAAGTGTCAACTACTGAACTTTGTTTTAGGGCAGGCGGAGTTGGCTGTCTATGTAAGCTGGAGAAGAAAACTTGAGAATGTTGAGAATGATGTTGATGTCAAAATTTTATTTGTGAGGCTACTTAAAGCCAGAATAAGGCTGGATTTTGAGTTTTTTTTTATGGGGAATGAAGATGTGGAAGGTTTTAGGACCCTCTGGTCCCTTGAGGATGTCCTTTGTTTAGTCCGTGATGGGCAGCTTTTGTTTGGGCATTTTTGGGGGGAGTAATTCTTCTTTGTAAAGTGGTATGGTAATTGTACTGAATGATGGAAAAAATGTGTTTATTAAAGACCTTTTAACAATCAAAAATCTCTCACTCACTCACTCACTCACTCACTCACTCACTCACTCACTCACTCACTCACTCACTCACTCACTCACGTTATTTTGTTAGAGTTATCATCTTTCATACATCTCGTCCCTGGCATCTAGTTTGTGAACATGGTACATGATGATACATAAAAACAGTGACAGCTTGGATTTAATATTTTGCTTATTGTTGATGTTCGTCCGTCGTTCTCAACGACGACCAAGGACATCACAGGGAAGAGGACTGGGTGCGGTGTGTTCAGCTGTGGCTGATCAGTCCGATGCGGGTGCGGAAGGCCCTGCTGCAGGTCGGGCACAGATGGTCTGTGGGGCAGATGCAGGGGTGGCTCTTGACTTGCAAAGCTCATGTTTTCTCTGGACCTTGGCAATCCTGTTCAGCTCAAAGGAGACAGCCCTTTTGCTGGTACAGCTACGCCAGTCTGGTCGGTCTAGTGCTAGGGTCTCCCAGGTGTCAGGACTGATGTCAAAGCTCTTCACGGAGGCCTTAAGAATGTCTTTGTAGCATTTCTTCTGACCACCTTGTGAGCGCTTGCCCTCTGCTAGTTCACTGAAGAACAGTCTCTTTGGTAGGCGTGAGTCAGGCATACAAACAAGGTGGCCAGCGCACCTAATCTGGGCTCTCTTGAGCAGGGTGTGGATGCTAGGCAGCTTAGCTCGAGAGAGGACCTCTGTGTCAGGGATTTTGTTCTGCCGGGTGATCTTCAGGAGCTTTTTGAGGCAGTTCAGGTGGAAGCGGTATAGCTTTCAGACATGGCACTCATACACTGTCCAGGTCTCGCAGGCGTACAGCAGGGAAGGCAGGACAACTGCCTTGTAAACCTTCAGTTTTGCGGTCAGCCTGATGCCTCTCCTTTCCCACACTGTTGCACGTAGCCATCCGAATGCTGAGCTTGCCTTGGCAATGCGTGAATCGACCTCATCGTCAATGTGTACAGACCTGGAGAGTGTGCTGCTGAGGTACGTGAACTTGTCAACAGCCATGAGAGTCTCCCCACTGACAGTGATGGCTGGTTCCACGTAAGTCTTCTGCGGTGTGGGTTGGTGCAGGATCTTGGTTTTCTTTGTTCTGATTGTGAGCCCAAAGTTGTCGCAAGCAGTGGAGAAGCAGTTCATGATCTGCTGCATCTGGGCCTCTGCAGCGGCGTTGAGTGCACAGTCGTCTGCGAACAGGAAGCCTGAATCCCCTTCCACCTTTGTTTTGGCTTGGAGCCTCCACAGGTTGAAGAGCCTGCCGTCCATCCTGTACCTAATCCTGATGGTGCTTTCTTCATCGTCGCAGAAGGCATCAGACAGCATGGCTGTGAATATCATGCTGAAAAGTGTGGGCATGAGTACACAGCCCTGCTTGATTCCGTTGGTGACTGGGAAAGCTTTGGAGGAATCTCCATCGTCCAGCACTCGAGCAAGCATGCTGTCGTGGAACTGGCACACCATGCTGATGAACCTGTCTGGGAAGCCGAACTTCGTCATGATCTTCCACAGCCTCTCATGACCATCGGTATCAAAAGCCTTGGTTAGATCTACAAATGTTGTATAGAGGTCCCTGTTTTGCTCTTGACACTTCTCCTGAAGTTGGCATGTGGCGAAGATCATGTCAGCAGTTCCATGAAGCCACAAAGGCTCTCCAGCAGGTGACCACCTTCCATGTGCTGAAAGAGGCAGTTGAGGACTCTTGCAAGAATCTTGCCGGCAATGGTGAGGAGAGAGATCCCACGGTGGTTGTTGCAGGACTGCCTGTTTCCTTTTCTCTTGTAAAGATGGACAATGGAGGCATCCTTGAGGTCCTGGGGGATAACTTCCTGCTGCCACATGCTGTGAAAGAGCTTGGTGAGTTTCTGTATTAGAACTGGTCCTCCTGCTTTGTAGATTTCAGCTAGGATGGAGTCAGAGCCTGGTGCTTTGCCATTCGAAAGGAGTTTGATCGTTTTTTGGACATCTGATTCTATTGGAGGTTCTGCCAGAGATGTGTTCACCTCTACTTGGGGCATGTGAGTCATGGCTTCTGCACTGATGGGCGAAGTTCTGTTCAGGACGCTGCTGAAATGTTCTCCCCATCTTTTCAGGATTGTGTTCTTGTCGGTGAGGAGTGGTGATGTTCCAGAAGACTAAGGCCTGTAGATGGTCTTAAGGGCATCATAGAAGCGTTTGGAGTTGTTGCTCTCAGCGTACTGCTGTATTTCATCTGCCTTTTTACTGAGCCAGAAGTCCTGTATCTCTCTGAGCTTTGCCTGCACCTTTCCTTTGAATGAGTCAAAGGTTGCCTTCTTAGAGGCAGATCTGTTGTCTTGCTGGTACACTCTGTGGGTTTCACACTTCTCGTCAAGCAGTTTTTGGATGTCCTCATTGTTTTCATAAGATAAGATAAGATAAGATAAGCCTTTATTAGTCCCACAATGGGGAAATTCCAGGATTTCAACAGCACAGGGGTAGCAACACTCAGAGCAACAATCAGAAGGCAAGAGAAAAAAACAAGAGCAGCAAGTATACATATGTACATATAAATATATATATATATATATATATATATATATATATATATATATATATATATATATATATATATATATATATATGGACACACAGTGTGGAGCATTGTAGCTAGATGGGATAGATATATAAATATATAAACACAGTGCGGCGCATTGTAGCTGGATGGAATAAATATATGAGTATATAAACACACAGTGCGGAGCATTGTAGCTAGATGGAATAAATATGTAGATATATAAACACACAGTACGGAGCATTGTAGCTAGATGGAATAAATATGTAAATATATAAACACACACAGTGCGGAGCATTGTAGCTAGATGGAATAATATGTAGATATATAAACACACAGTGCGGAGCATTGTAGCTAGATGGAATAGATATATGAATATATAAACACACAGTGCGGAGCATCGAACCAGTCTTGGTGTTTGTGTGTGTTCTGGTTGAGATGAGTGAATGAGGTGTCGTACACCATGCCTCTGAAAGCTGCCGTCTTCTTCTGCTCCGTATGCCCCGAGGTCAAGCTGACTAAGCTTGCTGTCCAGGTCCTCACTGAGGTTCTGTCACACAGAGTGCTTTTCCAGCTTGCTAACATTGAGTCGCTTGTTTGCCTTTTTCCTCTGTGGATGCCGTTTGGGCTGGATGTGCATGTTGAGCTTTGAGAGAATAAGTCTGTGATCCATCCAGCAGTCTGCGCCATGCATCACCTTCGTCACTCTAACGTCCTGCTTGTCTCTCCTTCTCACAATGATGTAATCGACCAGATGCCAATGCTTGCTGCGTGGATGCATCCAGGAGGTCTTATTGCAATTTGGCAAACGGTAGATGATATTTGTGATCAAAAGGTCATGAGAGGCGCATGTCTTCAACAGGAGAAGACCGTTGCTGTTGCACTTTCCAACTCCATTTCTCCCAAGGACTCCCTCCCATGTCTGGTAGTCTGTACCAACTCTGGCCTTAAAGTCTCCAAGAACAATGAGTTTGTCCTTCAGTACACCTTCAATGAGAGTCTCTGAGTCCTCGTAAAACTTGTCTTTGATCTCATCTGGGTTCGTCATGGTGCAGGCATATGCACTGATAAAAGTGGCATGGCATTTTCCTTGGAGGGGGAGCTGCAGGGTCATGAAGCGGTCATTGGTTCCTTTGGGGAGGCTGGTAAACTTGCTGGTCAGACTGGATCTGATCGCAAAACCCACTGCTGCTTCACGGCATTCTTCATTGCCTTGGCCACTCCAGAAAAAGGTGTAGCTGGCTTTGACTTCTGTCAGCTGACCTTCGTCTGCAAACCTGGTCTCTCTCATAGCTGTGATGTGGATGTTGTACCTGCTGAGTTCTCTTGCAACAAGTGCTGTCCGTCTCTCAGGTCTGTCCGCTTTGGAGCTGTCCATGAGCGTTCACACATTCCAAGTGCCGATGGTGAGTGACGTCACCTTAGTTGATTTCTTCTAAGAATTTCAACACTAGGGTGGGATTGCGGTGTAGCAAAGCAGGCTATGTTTAGGGCACCATTTCTAGCCCTTTCCTCAAGCCATGGAGGTGAGCAGAGCGAATCCTAAAGAGGGCTGCTCAGACACCCAGGGGGCTGCCAAACTCCACTGCTGCTTTGGTCCAATAGAGAGCGACCCTATGCCCTGGGCCGCCTGTGTGTGGGATTGTGGCTACAGCTTCCAGTGTATCCGCACCTGCTGCTTCGTCACTTGCCCATCACCACAGGATGGGGGGGGAGAGAAGGAGATTGTGGGGGGGTGATGTCTTGACTTGCGCGTGAATTTGATTTAAGTGAGGGAGAGTTGCACAGGGTCGTCAGCCTCACTCTCTCGTCCCAGCCTATCTGGATCCAGTGGCAAGATATAGTCAAGATGGCTGGAGCTAGGTTAGAATGCTGTGGATGGCCAGCAGTGTCCTACATGTCTCACTGTGCCCTAGTTGCGCTCCACAATGCTTTGCTGGGTCTGCCTTCCTGCCCGCTGAGCCAATCTGGTGGTTTCATCCATGCAGTCCGCCGGGTCCAGTCTACGCATGCGTAGGTAGACAAGTCCTACCTCACCGACAGTTTCAAACCCGACGGCTACCCTCACCTTGTTTCGCCCGCCAGTCGAAGTGGTTTACCGGGGTGTGGCCGCTGTTGCATGCAAATAGCTACTTGGAGCCACAGGTGAGAGTTGAGTGCCAAGTGGGAACCAAAGCGGACTGACCACCCGGAGGTGTGACTGTTGCCCCGTCAAGGTACTATCCCTGCCTGACACTCCATACACCCCATTTTGCTTATACCAAAATGACAACAGCTTCTTTCTCTTAAATTCAAGCAGCGCACAGTGGTTGATTGACAATGCTGAGGCGGCATGAAAACATAAGCAGCGATGCTGTGATTTTTAAGTAGAGTTTATTGAATCACACCGCCATCACAGGATCCCCGCTCCGTGCCAAGTGTGAGCAGACCGGAGCGGGATCCTCCGGCTCTCTGAGAAGAGGAGACACACAGTGTGTGTGTCCAGCAGCAGTTGAAGAGTGAGTGAGAGTGAGCATGGGTTACAGTGCAGTATATATATACCCAACTACAACAATACATAAAAGAGCATTCCCCCAGCAGTTGGTATGATCAAAGAGATAACAGAACAGGCATGAGACATTTGCATTTGAGACATATTGATCTCGGTCCCTAGGTCACAGTAAGGACAGGACGCATGAACACAATGCATGAAAGGCAACATTAACATCACAGAAGTGAGCCAGAAGAAGCGGGGCTGCCTGTAGACATTAATACACATTTTTCACTGTTCTGTTAATTGCTCTAGCCGAGCGCTGTGTCTGCCCAGTCTGTTTGTGGGGGTTTACACCAAACCGCCACACGCTCCCCCCCAGAGGGCACGGCAGGGGGCCGGGACCTCGATAATCCATCTATGGGAGCGAGCTGTGGGAGAAGCTCGCTGCAGGCGGAGGGGGAGGGAGGAGGGGGATAGTACGTGCCAACCGGGACGGTGAAATCGTCCGAGCCGCGCAAAAATTGCTTGCTGCTCTGCAGCGTCGAGGGGCTGTCCCGTTGCGCGTGCGGAGGTCCGCAAGAAGAAAAATTAGTCTCTGACTCCTCTCGTGGCCATGAAGAAAAGCAGGAGCGGCTGTAAGAAAAAAATAAAAGCAGAGGGACTGGCGTGTTGACTTTAGATGCAGGCGCAACCCTAAAGCCTCGGGAACCGCAGACAGCTGAATTCCCCTTGTGTGCCGTGGCTAAGACCATAAAATCCAGTGAGCAAGCTGTGTGCCTCAGGTGTACAAGCAAGCCTGAAGGGCCAGTGTGCAGCAGAAGGAAAGCGGTCAGTGGAGCCGTTATTGTCCCGTGCGTGGTGTGCCATCCTCGTAACTCCCCGGTGCGTGCGCCGGGGCTCGTGCGCCGGGGCTCGTGCGCCGGGGCTCGTGCATGGGTGGGCCAGCTGGAGAGGCGAGTCAGGGTGCAGAATCTTGGTGGAGATCAGCGCAGACGGCGCCGTTAAACATATATGATGGGCTGTGGCTGCAGATTAGTCATGGTGCGTTGGAGCGTTGAGGGGAGATAGACGATCTTTGTTCCTCAGGCTCGGGTAGATGAGTAGGATCACTGAGAGGGAGGAGGAGCGGTGAGAGGGAGAAAACGTTCTGTGTCCCTCGGCCGGTCCAGCGTGGACGTCCCGATCTCAGGCGAGGGTTGCGCCATGACGTTTTCTGCAGTTTTCCCAGTCATGAGTGGTGCCGGGAGAGTAGCTCGCCTGTGTTGGCTCTGCGTCGAGGTCTCCCTGAAGCAGAAGGGAGGGCGGATTGTTTGCGTCAGGCTGCTGTGTTCGCTGGCAGCGTGTTTTTTTCAGCGTCGAGTCGCCAGCGTGGTCGTCCAGACCAGAAGGTTGCGTCGCACAAAGCGTGTGCGTCTGCGGGGTCACCAGTGAGGCGGCATGAAAAAATAAGCTGCGATGCTGTGGTTTTTAAGTAGAGTTTATTGAATCACACCGCCTTCACAGGATCCCCGCTCCGTGCCAAGTGTGAGCAGACCGGAGCGGGATCCTCCGGCTCTCTGAGAAGAGGAGACACACAGTGTGTGTGTCCAGCAGCAGTTGAAGAGTGAGTGAGAGTGAGCATGGGTTACAGTGTAGTATATATATACCCAACTACAACAATACATAAAAGAGCATTCCCCCAGCAGTTGGTATGATCAAAGAGATAACAGAACAGGCATGAGACATTTGCATTTGAGACATATTGATCTCGGTCCCTAGGTCACAGTAAGGACAGGACGCATGAACACAATGCATGAAAGGCAACATTAACATCACAGAAGTGAGCCAGAAGAAGCGGGGCTGCCTGTAGACATTAATACACATTTTTCACTGTTCTGTTAATTGCTCTAGCCGAGCGCTGTGTCTGCCCAGTCTGTTTGTTGGGGTATTAGTGAAAGCGCTTTGAGTGGTCTTTGTGACTAGAAAAGCGCTATATAAGTGCAGGTTAGTTAGTTAGTTAGTTAGTTTACACCAAACCGCCACAGTGCAACCATTAAAGAAAAACGGCTGCTACTAGCTATCTTAGCCAGGGTTGGACTGGGACAAAAAAAATCAGCCCTGACATTTTTGGTCTTATTTGTTAAGTAGCAACATTCAACCATCACATTTAATGGCCTAAAATGGACAAAATTATCCCACTTTTGCCCTTAACAAGTGAATCCCTATGGTTTTAAAGAAAGAAAGAAAGAAAAAGAAAGAAAGTTACTTTATCTATTTTGCATAAATATTTTGTCATAATTTTAAAGTCTCAAAGTTTTCCAAAGGTGCAAAATTTTGAGAAAAAGCTACACAATTATGGGGTGGGGTGGGGAACATCACAAAAGCTTCAAATTTACTAGAATAACATAACACATTTATAGGGACAACTGCCCATTTATTTAAACTATGTACTAAATTCATGAGAAAAAAATGCAAAATTACAAGAAAAACAAATTTGAATTTAAAAAAAGAAAAGCTACAAATTAATGGCAAATTTATGAGGAAAAAATTCACATATGTACAATTACAGTCATTAAGAATGTAAACACAAGAAGTTATTTAAAAGATTTAATAAATTCATTAAGAAAAAGAAAATTAATAAACTGTTGAGACAAGTCAGAAAATCACAAGATGGAGCTCATTTGCAACAATTAAAAAAAAAAAATGAAGGAAAAAAATCAGTGAAAGATGATCGAAAATTGAGGCAAAAGTACAAAGACGGAAGAAAAAAAGATGCCAGTTTATGATGCAAAAGTCACAAATTCAAGAAAAAAATGTCAATCCATGAGCAAAAATTTTTCATGAAGTTTCAAATTTCATGAAGTTTCTTAAAAAGACTATAATTTAAATAGAATAAAAATAATCCTAAGAAAAAGTAGGCAATTTATGAAACTCTCCGATTTCAAACAAAAAAAAATTCCACATTTTCAATTAAATAAAAATCTCTAATTTAGGTGGTAGAGTAGCCTGAAACTGTACGCAAGTAAACATAGGTTATCTTTATATATTGTCACTCAAATATACATGAGTATCGTTACCCCAAAATAGTTAAGAAGTTACTGAGATTTGACTTTGGTCTGGACAGTTTAAGGTTTTTCTCCTGAATTTATGGTAGTTTTATTTTAAATTTACTACTTTTTCCTTGTAAATTTGAAAGATCTTTTTTTTCCCACTTAAATCAACTTTTTCCTCCTAATTTGTTTAGTGCTAATGTAGTGCTTTTTTGTTCATTTGAGACTTTACTCTCATAAATTTGTGAAGTTTTTCCTCATAAATTAAAAATCAAAAATAAAATGAGTAAAGATGCAGTATTTTCTGTTATATTATAGGCTATTTATAACCTATAAATAGCCTATTTTCTAACCCCCACCCCATGAAAACCTCATGTATCCTGAAACCTAAATGTTTACAGGTATGCGTCATACTCTTACCGAATAAATTCAAACAGACCAAAAAACTATTCATAACGTTGCAGAATATTCTAGCTGAGGCTGGCATCATACATCATATTGAGTGTGTTACCTGTCGAAAAGCTGCAGCAGCCTCCCGCTGATGGGATAGGGAGGGACTTCTCTGTGTGTGCCACCAGGGCTGCAGCGCGTGCAGGTACAGGGGAGAGAACGCGTGTGAGAGGAGGGATCAAAGCTGCAATGGCCATCTGGCATACCGGGCATTTGTCCGTGGGCTGATGCCCAATATGGGCTGGTGCGTAGTCATCAATATAATTATGTAACCACGCTTTTAAGGACCGCACACCGGTTGTTGAAATACTGACAGCAGCCCATTCGTTTATTTTCATTACTGACACAGGACTGTCCAATCAAATCTCATAATGCACCCCTAACAGCCCCCCTTCCTTCCCAGTGCACACCAGCCTCTTTCAGAGCTGAGTTTACTGTGGAAGAAATTGTGTGGCAGCAGAAGTGTCAGATGAAAAAGGACAAATAAAAGCACGGTGGCGCAGTGGTTAGCACTGTGGCAGCACAGTTTTACCCTCGGCCAGGGGAGTGCGGGGATCGTGGGTTCGATCCCAGCCCCCGACCAACAGTGATCTGTGTGGAGTTTGCATGCTCTCCCCGTGTTGCGTGAGTTTACTCCGGGATTTCTCCGGTTTCCTCCCACACGCCAAAAACATGCAGGTTAGGGATACGGGGCGCTTGCGCACGCAACGACCGGCAGCTGGTGGCTTGTCACCAGACTGCAAAACAAATCTACCTACGGGTACAAATAAGTAACAAAAAAAAAAAAAATACAAGTTGAGTTGAAAAGATGAGGGTGAAAAATGAGGAGTTTGTTTGCAAAAACCAATAAATGCCTCTTCCAAGAAAATTTCCTTCTTTGCATCAAACAACTGTTAACGTTACCTACTTATAGAAGTTCAATTTTTTTTCTCAAAATCCAATATGTCCTATGTTATAGACGCTACAAATTCATGTTTTGTTTTTTTTTTCAAAAGCCGATAAACGCAGGGAGCATTTTTTTTTGTTTGTTTTTTTTTTTTTTTACAAAAACAGATAACGCCACACGGCAAATCAGCGCTTGGTATCTGGGTCACGTGACTCATCCTGGCTGCCTTCCCGGTCTGCTCGCTCTGACTGATTTCCCTAGCTGTATTTGGAACGTTCACTCACTCCCTCCCTCCTTACTCGCTATATAGTGAATTAAATATAGTGGACTATACACTAAACTCAATATAACAATAAAACTAACCACTTTCGGACACTACTGGGCTTGTTTTCACAGCACGATTAATGATGCCATCACGTGAGACAGTAAAACATAACAGACTAACAGTGGTAAAAAAAAAAATGAATACCTGCATGTAATTTGCAGTAAATATGTATTAAATCAAATCGTTTTTGCTGAATTATTAAATATAAATACCTTAAGGTAGTTTATGTTGTGATGTGAAGCTCTTCTCTCACTGCTCTGTTGGCGGTGCATTTACTATATAGGTACAGCCATGGACAAAATTGTTGGTACCCCTGTGTTATTGAAAGAAAAACCCACAATGGTCACAGAAATAACTTGAATCTGACAAAAGTGGTAATAAATGAAAATTCTATGAAAATTAACCAATGAAAATCAGACAATGCTTTTGAATTGTGGTTCAACAGAATTACTTTAAAAAACAAACTCATGAAACAGGCCTGGACAAAAATGATGGTACCCCTAGAAAAGATTGAAAATAATGTGACCATAGGGACAAGTTCAACAAAGATGTGTAATCTAATTAACATCACAGGTGTCTACAAACTTGTAAAAAGTCAGTCGGCCTATTTAAAGGGTGACAAGTAGTCACTGTTGTTGACATGGTGTGTACCACACTAAACATGGACCAGAGGAAGCAAAGGAGAGAGTTGTCTCAGGAGATTAGAAAGAAAATTATAGACAAGCATGTTAAAGGTAAAGGCCATAAGACCATCTCCAAGCAGCTTGATGTTCCTGTTCCTACAGTTGCACATATTATTCAGAAATTTAAGATCCACGGGACTGTAGCCAACCTCCCTGGATGTGGCCACAGGAGGAGACCGATAATGTGAATGGTAACAAAAGAGCCCAGAAAAAACCTCTAAACACATTCATGGTGAACTCCAAGGTCAAGGTACAACAGTGTCAGATCGCACCATCCGTCGTCGTTTGAGCCAAAGTGGACTTCATGGGAGACGACCAAGGAGGACACCACTGTTGAAAACAAATCATAAAAAAGCCAGAATGGAATTTGCCAAACTGCATGTTGACAAGCCACAAAGCTTCTGGGAGAATGTCCTATGGACAGACGAGACAAAACTGGAACTTTTTGGCAAGGCACATCAGCTCTATGTTCACAGATGCAAAAATGAAGCATACCAAGAAAAGAACACTCTCCCTACTGTGAAACATGGAGGAGGTTCTGTTATGTTCTGGGGCTGCTTTGCTGCATCTGGCACAGGGTGTCTTGAATCTGTGCAGGGTACAATGAAATCTCAAGACTATCAAGGTATTCTAGAGAGATATGTGCTGCCCAGTGTCAGACAGCTTGGTCTCAGTGGCAGGTCATGGGTCTTGCAACAGGATAATGACCCAAAACACACAGCTAAAAACACCCAAAAATGGCTAAGAGCGAAACATTGGACTATTCTAAAGTGGCCTTCTATGAGCCCTGATCTAAATCCTATTGAACATCTGTGGAAGGAGCTGAAACATGCTGTCTGGAGAAGGCACCCTTTTTTTTTTTAATTTATTACCACTTTTGTCAGATTCAAGTTATTTCTGTGACCATTGTGGGTTTTTCTTTCATTAACAGAGGGGTACCAACAATTTTGTCCACAGCTGTGGGTAAGTAGTGAGCATTTCAAACCCAGCACCTGCTTGCTGTGAATGATTTCCCTGCCAGTTTTTTTTTTTTTACAATTTTGTGGCATTTTATGTCAAATATGGATAATTTTGATGAAGCAGATGAACCAGTGATGTGTTCACCACACTGAAAAAAAAGTCTGTTGGATTTACATGAAAATAATATGGACATTGGTTGCACATATTAAAGTTATGTTTACTCAAAATTATATATTTATGCTCTACACACTAAGTTATTGTATGTTAAACCAACATGACTTTTTTATATTAACACTTTTCTTATTTATTAAGTACAGCCGTGGACAAAATTGTTGGTATCCCTCTGTTAATGAAAGAAAAACCCACAATGGTCACAGAAATAACTTGAATCTGACACAAGTTGTAATAAATAAAAATTCTATGAAAATTAACCAATGAAAATCAGACAATGCTTTTGAATTGTGGTTCAACAGAATTTAAAAAAAAAACAAACTCATGAAACAGGCCTGGACAAAAATGATGGTACCCTTAACTTAATATTTTGTTGCACAACCTTTTGAGGCAATCACTGCAATCAAATGATTTCTGTAACTGTCAATGAGACTTCTGCACCTCTCAGCAGGTATTTTGGCCCACTCCTCATGAGTAAACTGCTCCAGTTGTCTCATGCTTGAAGGGTGCCTTCTCCAGACGGCATGTTTCAGCTCCTTCCACAGATGTTCAATAGGATTTAGATCAGGGCTCATAGAAGGCCACTTTAGAATAGTCCAATGTTTCGCTCTTAGCCATTCTTGGGTGTTTTTAGCTGTGTGTTTTGGGTCATTATCCTGTTGCAAGACCCATGACCTGCGACTGAGACCAAGCTGTCTGACACTGGGTAGCACATTTCTCTCTAGAATACCTTGATAGTCTTGAGATTTCATTGTACCCTGCACAGATTCAAGACACCCTGTGCCAGATGCAGCAAAGCAGCCCCAGAACATAACAGAACTTCCTCCATGTTTCACAGTAGGGACAGTGTTCTTTTCTTGGTATGCTTCATTTTTGCGTCTGTGAACATAGAGCTGATGTGCCTTGCCAAAAAGTTCCAGTTTTGTCTCGTCTGTCCATAGGACATTCTCCCAGAAGCTTTGTGGCTTGTCAACATGCAGTTTGGTAAATTCCAGTCTGGCTTTTTTATGATTTGTTTTCAACAGTGGTATCCTCCTTGGTCGTCTCCCATGAAGTCCACTTTGACTCAAACAACGACAGATGGTGCGATCTGACACTGATGCACCTTGACCTTGGAGTTCACCATGAATGTGTTTAGAGGTTGTTCTGGGCTCTTTTGTTACCATTCGTATTATCTGTCTCTTCCATTTTTCATCAAATTTCCTCCTGCGGCCACGTCCAGGGAGGTTGGCTACAGTCCCGTGGATCTTAAATTTCTGAATAATATGTGCAACTGTAGGAACAGGAACATCAAGCTGCTTGGAGATGGTCTTATGGCCTTTACCTTTAACATGCTTGTCTATAATTTTCTTTCTAATCTCCTGAGACAACTCTCTCCTTTGCTTCCTCTGGTCCATGTTTAATGTGGTACACACCATGTCAACAAACAGCACAGTGACTACTTGTCACCCTTTAAATAGGCCGACTGACTGATTACAAGTTTGTAGGCACCTGTGATGTTAATTAGAGGACACATCTTGGTTGAACATGTTGCTATGGTCACATTATTTTCAATCTTTTCTAGGGGTACCATCATTTTTGTCCTGGCCTGTTTCATGAGTTTGTTTTTTAAAATAATTCTGTTGAACCACAATTCAAAAGCACTGTCTGATTTTCATTGGTTAATTTTCATAGAATTTTTATTTATTACCACTTTTGTCAGATTCAAGTTATTTCTGTGACCACTGTGGGTTTTTCTTTCATTAACAGAGTACCGACAATTTTGTCCACGTGTGTATGCTCAATTGTTATATGTTAAAGAAACAGGGTATTTTAATGTTAAGTTAGTGCTTTTTTTAATGTTAAAGAAATGATTTTTATGTCAATTTATTGCTTTTCTTAAATGTTAATTATATTAAATTATCAGGTGCACCAACATAACTTTAAGTCAACCTAACTTCTACATGTAAACCAGACACTATTGACTTTCTTTTGTAGGCTGATTTGCAGTTTCAGAAATGTATGTGTACATCCCTGATCCAGACTAACATTTACCAATTTTTTTTTTAAAAAGCATACATGTCAATAAAAGAAACAAACACATCTTCACTTAATCACAAAACCTGTATTTGATGTACCAATACTGTACAACCATTGAACTGCATTTTGTGATTAGAACATCAGCCAAAAATCTCTCAGTCTGCATAAATATACACATGAAAACATTTGAGAAAAGCACCTTCTAAAATAGTAAGCAATAAGTGTCAATCTCAAAGATTTTAGTGCTGGTGGATTTGGTGACACCTACAGCAGTTACTCAGCAACTTAACCTCTTGCACTCCGGTGTATCGCGGGCGGGCACGTCTCTGCGTCCTAGAGCACACGAGGGCACACGAGTGCACGAGGGCGCTGCGTCCTAGGAGGCACTGAAAAAAAAAGCTGCATTTCTGTTCTTCCACTACAGACACAGCCGCGAACAGAAAGCCAAAGGAGTGTTTTGATTGGTTTAGATGTGATTGACCTCTCATTCGACTAATAAGAGCCTTGAATTGGGTTTGTGAAACCTTGAAGAACCAATGACTGAAAACCTAGCAAGAAGGACCCGCCTACCACCGGCTGCGAATGCAGCGAGCCAATTGAAGCACAGAAGTTCGAAAGCTGTTTTGTGTAAGGCTGGGTGAAGAGAGACTGACTGCTGCAGCAGATGAAAAAAGGACCCGCAGGAAGAACCGCCACAGACCCAGCAGCACGGAGACCACCCACAAGTGCGACCTGTGTGACAGGGACTGCCATTCGCGCATCGGCCTGTTCAGCCACAGGCGGTGCTGTCCCAGCAGAGCAGACGTTTAGGATTCTCTTCCATGGTCATCATAGACCGTCCACATGCTGTTGTGGACAGGTAAGTGTTATAAGCTAAATTATTCTTTATCCCTGAAAACTGTAATAAAAAATGACTTTTGACCGATTGGTAAATTACAACTGTGCGGCGCACGAAGTCCGAAGTCCGTGCGCCGCGGTACACAGTTCGTGCGCCACGTCCGGACCGTGAACACCCCCCCCCCCGCTACTCTTCTGTAGCGAGGGGGGGGGGGCCGCAGGGACTGCGGGGACTGTGCGCCACGGTCGCCACATCGCCACATGACTGTTCCGTCATGTAGCAATGGCCGATGTCCGTCCTCTGTAGCAGGTGGGTGGGAGGGGGAGTTGTTATCTTCTACATTACAAATATTTTAGAATAATTTTTAGTGCACTGTAGGTTATTTTTTCTTGTAAAAAAAAGCCACACATTTTTTACGTGGCATGCTTCTTTGTGTGTGGGGGCTTGTTTGTTCATTCATTCATGAATGAATGAATAAACAACCCCCCCACACACAGCCCTGAGTGTCACCTTTCATTAGAGCCATTCATTAGAGTCATTCATATGTTACTCAGTGGCCGGAGAATTTAGAGAGATTATGACTGTTTTGCCAAAAAATTCAAAGTGTTTTCTTTTAAATGAGACCAACCCCATGAAGATGCTGCAAAGGGTTGAAGAACAGCTTTTGATTTACTTTGAGTACGTTATTTTTTGGTGTTTTTAGAGAAATTGACCAGAGTGCAAGGGGTTAAATGTAATTTTTCTAAATCAATTACAGCAACTAAAGAAGACAGTAGATTGAGAGGCAGGAAGTTTTGCATTGTATGTTCAAATATGCCAGCTGTAATCTTAATACATATTTTTTAGGGGACATCACCATATACACTAGTCTTCTTTCATAATGCAAATATATAAATACTTTCATGAGTGGGCCATAAGCTCAATCATTCAATTTTTTTAAAAAACTAAAACGCTTTGAGATTATCACTTCAAGACAACACGTTATCAAGCTAGTGCAAAATAAAGCTCCATAACTGCTGGAACCTTTTTTTTTTTCTCCGGTTTCCTCCCACATGCCAAAAACATGCAAGTTAGGTTAATTGGCATAAAAACTGGGAATTCTAAATTGTCCTTAGGTATGACTGTGAGAGTGAATGGTTGTCTGTCTCTCTGTGTTGGCCCTGCAATGGACTGGCGATCTGTCCAGGGTGTACCCTGCCTCTCGCCCAAAGATGCTGGGATAGGCTCCAGCCCCCCCGCGACCCGAAAAGGATTAAGCGGAAGAAGATGAATGAATGAATGAATGAATGAATGAACTGCTGGAACCTTCTGCAACACTCCCTGTCCTTAAAACATCTGCTTTTATGACCCCATCCCCCCCAAAATGACAGCAAGTACAAATAGTACTTATGTACCTCCCATCATAACTGGAGAGCAAATGTCTCTTCGTTAAACCTCTTACAATAAGTAGGAGGTAGAATTGGTCAAACGTTATCCTGCAAAGCAATTGAACTGGACTGAATACAATCAACAACAGATGTAATGTGAAAACGTGTTTAGTTATTAAGAACTGCAGTGTTGAATATATGTAAATACATTTTAAAAAGTAAATAAATGCCCTACAGTGTGTGCAAGTGTGCTGAAAAAAGTATAATGGATTGCTTCCAACCATAAAGTATTCACAATAAAGAAAATCAAACCCTACAAGGGAGGAGAATCTGTTCAAGTTCCATAAAAAAGTGCATAAAAACTTGCACGTGGATGCAAGTGCAATGTATACAAAATCAAAAATCAACTGGCTACCCTCTAGTCAATGATTCACTCCACAATATGTCCGTTCACTGATAAAGTCTATTTTTAAGGACTTAGGCTTTCTTGGACAGCTCGGTGGAGCAGTGGTTAGCACTGTGGCAGCACAGAAGAAGGTAACGGGATCGATTCCACCCCTGACCATCGGTGATCCTTCTGTGTGGAGTTTGCATGTTCTCCCCATGCTCCGGTTTCCTCCCACAGGCCAAAAACATGCAGGTTAGGTTAATTGGCATCAACTGGGGATAAATTGTCTTTAGGTATGAATGTGAGAGTGAATGGTTGTCGGTCTCTCTGTGTTGGCCCTGCGATGGACTGGCGATCTGTCCAGGGTGGACCCTGTCTCTTGCCCAAAGATGCTGGGATAGGCTCCAGCCCCCCCACAACCCAAAAAGGATTAGGCTGCGTGTCCACCAAACATGTTTTTTTTAGCTCTGGGTGGCTATTTTCCATTCATTCTCTATGTAGTCCAGCGTTCACAGCGCTGAGCGCCCACGGCACTGAAATGCTCTTGGCGGTGGCCGTTTTGTTGTCGCGGTGCTCAGAGTTGAAAAAAGTTCAACTTTTCAGAGACTGCAGCTGAGCTCGTCAATGTCAGACCTTAAGCAGCCAATCAGAACTGCTGCGTGGGCGGGACATAGGACACCAGTACTAGTCCGTACTCAGACTCCTGCTTTCCGTGTCATCATATTTTATATCCAGAGCTGCTAGAAAACGTTTCCTGTCCATTGTTATTTAGAGACTGCTATTAAAAAATCTGTAGAAAGTCTGACAATAGGAAAAGTGGGAGTGATGAGCTGAGAGTGACAAGCTGTCGTTGGGATACAGGGCACAGACTTTTTTACCCCCAGAGCGCAGAGCACAAACGCTGAAAATAAATGTTCAGGGCAGTCTGGCGACAAAAAAAAACCGCATTTGGTGGACACGCAGCCTTAAGTGGTAGAAGATGGATGGATGAGCTTTCCTGGTGGCAGTGTTGCCTTCCAGTTCGATGATCACCTTCTGAAGCACTTATAAAGTGTACTTGAGTTCAAGAGGGTAGTTTATGTTCAAAGTGTACGTTAGGCCAAACAACATAGCAGGAGCTAATGCAACATTATCCAACTCCTACAACACGATCTGGCCCTCGAAAACGATCCCGATGTCGTATGGTTCATCTCTAGCATCTCTTAGTTTGAGTACATATATCCCCCCAGTGGTCTCCTCCGTGGAACTTTTGATGAACCCTTCATCCGGCGCCTGAAGAACACACATTGACAAAATGAAACAAAGTGGGATCACACAAACACTAAAATCTCCAAACAACTAAGCATGTGACTTCTAAAAACAACTGGTTGCACCAGAGCTTATTTAAGCATGTCATAGTAAAGGGGGTGATTTCTTATGTGATTATATTCTGTTTTATGTCTGTAATTAAGCTGGATCAATTTGTAGAAATTTCTTTTCACTTTGACATTATGCAGTATTTTTATGTTGATCAGTGACAAAAAAAAGTTTGAAAATAATGAGCCCATGTTTTAAAACATGAAAACTAGGCAATAATTTTGATCAACTTGGCTTTTCACTCTAAAATTAGTTATTCACACATGGACCCATTTTTAAATCACCATTTTGATATTAAGGATCACCATCATATTGATGTCTGATGAGTTGGCTGACTGCAATCTAACTAAAACAAGTTTTAGAGCTTATACAAAATATGAAAGATAAAATCTGGATAGACTAAACATGTCATGATTTGCCCCTCAGGGCAGAGAGACAGACCCAGAAGCTGGACTGCAGTTTGTGGCATTTATTAACAAAACACAAAATTCCAAAGTGCATCAATGCAAAAATCCAAACAGATAACAAGTAAACTTACACATGAAGTATAAGAACAAACTCACCAGAATGGGGAAGGGGTTCTGCTGGCGAGGAAGAAGTATCGTTAAGACTGCAGCAGTGAGAAGGCAAAACAACAGTCTTTAAAGGGCAGAGAAAATAATTGATGGCAGGTGCAGATTCACATGAGCGGGCAGGTGACCTAATTACTAGACACAGAGCACACAGACGGGATAATGACAAGGTGGGAGTGCCTGGAACAGGTGCAGAGCTCATGCCACGAGGAAACAAAATATAAACACTGAGGGCAAAATAAAACAGGAATCTAAAAATACTGACAGAATCATTATCGTAGTAATAAGGACATGAAAACATAATAAAACAACTGACAGCAAGGAACACATCTAAAATCAACACACAGGAAAATAATACAACACCGGAAAAATACAGAGAATTCTTAGATATAAATTAAGAGCCTGAGCCCGGTGACGCACCGTGTTCAGCCTCGTGACAGAGTACCCTCCTCCTTAAGGGGTGGATTCCAGACACCCCATGGCATAATTCTGGACCCAGGGGACAAAACACAGACTCGAGTGACGTACAATTATCCTTTTATTGCTAACCATGTTTGTGTATGAGTGCATGTATGTACAGTGGATGTTGTGTGCAGTGCAAGACTTGTGCAGGGGAAGAGCACGACGCCATTCAGCCTGGCAACCCTATAACGACAAAACAGAGACGTTAGCTCAGTCCTCGGGCAAAGGGCGTGATAATAACGACAGCTTACTTTGCAGATGGTGGTGGTGAGCTCAGGTTGGCCTTGAGGGCTGCAGCCAGGGAGACAGCGTCTGGCTCTGTGCGGGAAAGTGAGCGTGAAGCCCTGTAGCAGTGGCGGAAGCAGAACCACCGTCGGGGAGAGAGGAATCTGCCGCCAGGGAGATCCACCTGTGCACAGGGGAAGATAAACTGACAAAGGTGAGTCAATTTTTAGCTTACGTGAAGCGAGGAGGTGGTCTGGGATTCAAACGAAGAGCCAGGACGTGGCTGTTGACGCAAGACGTGTCTTAGGGAGTTTGACAGACGGCTCCGTGCTGAGTCACAGGCAGGTCTGGCTTTTAAAGCCCGCTGGAGATTGGCAGCAGGTGTGCGTGCAGCTGAAGTTAACGATGGCCCTGAGGGAGCCATAACAGTACTCCCCCCTCTAGAGATGCCTCCTGGCACCTGACCCAGCCTACCCGGGTGCGTCCGGTGGAAGTCCCTGATGAGTTGCTTATCGAGCACGAATGACAGATGTACCCAGGACCTCCACTCGGGGCCATACCCCTCCCAGTTCACCAAGTACTGCAGGCCGCGACCCCGGCAGCGAACGTCCAGGATGGTATTGACTCTCGAAGCCGGGTTGCCATCTATAACCACTGGTGGAGGTGGAATCTTGGGAGGAGGGCAGAGGGGGCTGGAGCAGATGGGCTTCACCTGCGAGACATGAAATGTCGGACAGATGTGGAGGGAGGGGGGGAGAGCTAGGTGTACAGCCACAGGGTTAACAATGCGAGTAATGGGGAAGGGCCTAATGAAGCGGTGGGCCAACTTCCGTTTTTTCAGCCTTCAAGTTAATATTCTGTGTTGAAAGCCATACCTGTTGACCCACCTCGTACTGGGGCGCTGGTCTCCTGCGGCGGTTAGCCGTCTTGGTGTTACATTCTGAAGTGCGAAGGAGAGCTCTGCGGGTGGCAATCCAGAGCCGGCGGCAGTGCCTCACATGAGCGTGGACAGAAGGCACCGCCACTTCCTTCTCCTCCTCTGAGAACAGTGGGGGGTCGTACCCTAAGGAGGCCCTGAAGGGGGACATGCCGATCGCTGAGGAAACCGTCGAGTTATGGGCATACTCGATCCAGGGGAGGTGGCTACTCCATGATGATGGACTGGAGGCGATGACATAGCGCAGAGTGGCCTCCAGCTCCTGATTGGCCCGCTCGCACTGCCCGTTGCTCTGTGGGTGGTATCCGGACGACAGGCTCACAGTTGACCCCAGTGCGTTGCAGAACGCCCTCCAGACCTGGGACACGAATTGGGGCCCACGATCAGAGACGACATCGGTGGGGATCCCGTGGAGGCGTATGACATGCTGCACTAGCTGATCCGCTGTCTCCCATGCCGTAGGCAGCCCCCGGATAGGGATGAAATGGGCAGCCTTAGAAAACCGGTCCACGATGGTGAGGACCGTGGTGAAGTCGTTGGACAGTGGGAGGCCGGTCACAAAATCCAGGGCAATATGGGACCAGGGATGGCTGGGAACTGGCAGCGGGTGAAGGAGCCTGGCCGGCGGAGAAGAGGACGACTTCCCGGTGGCGCACTGAGCGCAGGCACGGACGTAGGTGGTGACATCCTTCTGCAGCCCAGCCACCAAAATGATCTCTGGAGAAGCTCCACCGTGCGGGACACCCCTGGATGGCATGAAAATTTCGAGGCATGAGCCCGCTGAATCACCTCATCCCGAGTCGATGTGGGGATGAACAGCCACTCCGTGGGTCCACCTCCAGGATCGGGCTCAGCCTCCTGCGCCTTCACGACCTTCTCCCTGATGTCCCATGAGAGGGCACAGAAGACACAGGATGCTGGAAGGATGGTCTGTTCATGGTCCTCAGTCACCTCTGCTGCGAACTGCCTGGAGAGGGCATCAGGCTTGGCGTTCTTAGCCCCGGGGCGATAGGTGATTGTGAAATTAAAACACCCAAAAAACAGGGACCAACGGGCCTGCCGGGAGTTCAGCCGCTTGGCAGTCCTCAGGTATTCCAGGTTCTTGTGGTCAGTCCATACCACGAAGGGTTGGGCAGCCCCCTCCAACCAGTGGCGCCATTCCTCCAGGGCAAGTTTCACCGCTAAGAGCTCCCTGTCACCGATCTTGTAGTCTCTCTCAGCCGGGGATAGGCAGTGTGAGAAGAAAGTGCAGGGGCGGACCACCCCATCCACTGGAGAGCACTGGGAGAGCACCGCCCCCACTCCGGAATCTGACGCGTCCACCTCGACCAAGCACTGGAGGGACGAGTCCACCTGCGTGAGAACGTGGGACGATGAGAATTCCCTCTTGAGGGTGCCGAACGCTGCTGCAGCCTCCACCGTCCAGCAGAAGGCCACCTTGGGGGACGTGAGACAGGTCAGGGGGCGAGCAATCATGCTGTACTTGGCACAAAGCGGCGATAAAAATTGGCGAACCCCAGGAACTGCTGGAGTTGCTTCCTTGATGGTGGGTGGGTGGGCAGGCATTCCACCACCGCCTTGACCTTCACTGGGTCAGGGAGAACCTGGTTATGGGAAATGACGAAACCGAGAAATGAAGTCTTGTCGGTGTGGAACTCACATTTCTTGGCTTTAACAAACAGCTTTTTCTCCAGGAGTCATTGGAGGACCCGTCTCACGTGTACCCAATGCTCCTCTAGTGACCGAGAGAAGATGAGGATGTCATCCAAATATACGAAGACGAAGGCACCCAGGAAGTCCCAGAGAATGTCGTTTATGAGGCATTGGAAGATGGCCAGCACGTTGGTCAACCCAAATGGCATCACAAGATATTCGAAGTGGCCGCTTGGGGTCCGGAATCCCGTCTTCCATTCGTTTCCCTCCTTGATCCGCAAGGCCCCCTGGAGGGAGTCGAAAGCCGTGTCCATGAGAGGCAGGATGTATTTGTCCTTCACTGTGATGTCGTTAAGCCCCCTGAAGTCGATACATGGCCGCAGGGAGCAATCCTTCTTGCCTACGAAGAAGAACCCCGCCCCCACTGCTGAAGAAGACGGACGAATAATGCCCGAGCTGAGCGACTCCTTAATATAGACATCCACTGCCTTCCACTCCGGAGCTGAAAGATTGTAGAGACGGCTCGACGGCAGCGGGGCACCAGCCCGAAGATTGATGGTACAGTCATAGGGGCGGTGGGGGGGGGGGGTGACAGCGCCTGCGACTTACTAAATACCGCCCCCAGGTCATGATATTCAGGTGGCACCTTGGACAAATCTGGAGGAGGAGGGGCGTGGGGGGCTAAGGACACCAACGGGGCACATGCTGCGGACTGCAGACACGCGCTGAAGCAAAACAAGCGCCATGATGTTACAGTATACTCCCAGTCCGCCACTCAAATGATGGATTATGGAGTCAGATCCAGGGGTAGCCCAGGATGACAGGGGACATTGAAAAGGGCAGCACCAACAGGTGTAGGTCCTCCCGATGGTTCCCTGAGACAATCACTGATACTGGGGCGGTCTGTTGAGAGACTGTCGCCAGGGGGGTCTTAGACAGGGCAATGAGCTTAAGGGGTGACTGGAGAGTATGGCAGGGAAGCCCTAACCGGGTTGCCAGGTTCCCCGATATGAAACTCTGCTCCGCCCCCGAGTCAATCAGTGCATGTGTGGCATATTCTGTGTGTTTGTAGATGAACCTAATGAGCATGAGGCACTTGGTGAGGGGATTAGGCTGAGATGCGTCCGTGAGTCCCCCTACTGTGACGCACGGACCCCCTCTTTTGGCCGAACGGGGCAACTCTCCACCTCATGCTCACTACTACCACAGTACATGCATAGCCCTAACTCCCTATGGCGCTGCTTCTCGGCTACGGAAATTTTGGAGCGCCCGACTACCATATCCTCCTGCCCGTCTAGAGCTTCAGGTGGAGGCAGGGCCAATTGAGATGACTGGGAGGAGCGGAAAAACTGCGCGCCCGAGCGCCTGGAAGCTCTTCGCTCGGCTGCCCGCTCCCTCAGCCTACTATCCAAATTAATGGTTAGGGAGATCAGCTCAGTGAGTCTCTCTGGTTTGTCTAGCCTAGCTAGCTCATCCCGCAGCCTAGGACTTAAGCTCCGGATGAAAATACTACAGAGCGAGGCATCCTCTCACCCGACCTCAGCGGCCACCACCCGGAAATCTACAGCGTAGTCCACCACAGACTTACCCCCCCTGTCGGAGATTCAGCAACCGGGTGGTGAGCACGCTATCCCGGTCGGAATGGTCAAATGCCTCATGAAAATTGGCAATGAACCGCTGGTCAGTAAGACTAGCATAGCTAGGTTTAGCCATAATGGCGTAAGCCCAAGCTAACACTCTACCCTCTAACAAATTAGCCACATAGCCTATCTTACTATCTTCAGTGGGAAAATCCCCCGGCACTCGCTGGAAAACTGTCTCACACTGTAAGATAAACCCACGGGCCTCACCAAGCTTTTTTTTTTGTTTTTGTTTTTTTTTGTTACTTATTTGTACCCGTGGTAGATTTGGTTTGCAGTCTGGTGACAAGCCACAGGCTGCTGGTTGCTGCGTGCGCGAGCGCCCTAAACCTACATGTTTTTGGTATGCGGGAGGAAACCGGAGAAATCCCGGAGTAAACCCACGCAACACGGGGAGAACATGCAAACTCCACACAGCTCACTGTTGGTCGGGGGCTGGGATCAAACCCACGATCTCATGATCCCCGCGATCCCCCAGCCGAGGGTAAAACTGTGCTGCCACAGTGCTAAACCACTGCGCCCCCGAGCTTGCCGCTTAAGCGAGCGGGTGTGGGCACTGGTGTGAGCCGAGCCGAGGGGACCTGACTACCCTGGCTAGGAGGGGAGCTAGTGGGAGCCAATGGACTCCCGGAGGCCAGAGAGAACGTCCGCTGTCCATCCAGATGATCCAACCGGCTGTTAATTTGAGTTAGCTGGCTAAGGATAACGCTTTGTTGGTAAGCTAGCTGCTCCACTCGAGCCTCTAGGTTGTTAAACCGGTGTGCTAGCACACTGTCCGCTGGGTCGCTCTGACAGAACCGTACTGACATAATTCTGGACCCAGGGGAAAAAACACAGACTCAAGTGACGTACAATTATCCTTTTATTGTTAGCCGTGTTTGTGTATGAGTGCGTGTTTGTACAGTGGATGTTGTGTGCAGTGCAGGACTTGTGCAGGGGAAGAGCAGGACCCTGTTCAGCCTGGCAACTCTATAATGATAAAACAGAGACGTTAGCTCAGTCCTCGGGCAAAGGGCGTAATAATAACGACAGCTTACTTTGCAGATGGTGGTGGTGAGCTCAGGTTGGCCTTGAGGGCTGCAGCCAGGGAGACAGCGTCTGGCTCTGTGCGGGAAAGTGAGCGTGAAGCCCTGTAGCAGTGGCGGAAGCAGAATCGCCGCCGGGGAGAGAGGAATCCGCCACCAGGGAGATCCACCTGTGCGCAGGGGAAGGTGAACTGACAAAGGTGAGTCAATTGTTAGCTTACGTGAAGCGAGGAGGTGGTCTGGGATTCAGACAATGAGCCAGGACGTGGCTGTTGACGCAAGACGTGTCCTAGGGAGTTTGACAGACGGCTCCGTGCTGAGTCACAGGCAGGTCTGGCTTTTAAAGCCTGCTGGAGATTGGCAGCAGGTGTGTGTGCAGCTGAAGTTAACAATGGCCCGGAGGGAGCCATGACACCCCAAGGTAACACCAAAAGAGAAAAAGCCCCCTCCCCCCGGAAAAAGGAAAAGGTATAACAATAAACCACTCCGGGTGGGAGGTGGGGGGAACAGGCTAGGAGGGAACAAAAACACAAACCCCACTCAGGACCCGCACCCACACAAAAACAGTCCCCTAGGCCCCCTAGGCCAAAGAACTAAACAGTTCGGGTGGCCGGCCAAAGTCCCAGGTCTGACAGACGGCGAGGTGGTACGAGTCAGGTGGCCTTCCGGAGAATATGGGCCACTCAATCCAATGGCACAGTCCGTCAGGCAGTCGACCAGAGTTTTTCAGCCACCTAAACAGAAGGGGTGGCCCAGGAGGCAGCTCCGCCATGGGGAGGTCTAATGAAGGGAAGGACAACAGAGGAAGGGGAACCACGATGGCGCCTGGCAGAGGAGGGGGAACCATGACAGCGTCAGGCAGAGGAGAGGGGACCATGACGGTGCCTGGCATAGGAGGGGGAACCACAACAGCGTCTGGCAGAGGAGGGGGAACCACGACGCATTTGGCAAAGGAGGGGGAACCACAACAGCATCTGGCAGAGGAGGGGGAACCATGACGGTGACCGGCAGAAGAGAGGGGACCACGACAGCATCTGGCAGAGGAGGGGAAACCACGACGGTGTCCAGCAGAGGAGATGGGACCACGACGGCATCTGGCACAGGAGGGGGAACCATGATGGTGTCAGGCAGAGGAGAGGGGACCACAACTGTGTCTGGCAAATGAGAGGGGACCATGATGGCGTCAGACTGGCCAGCAGCACCCTCGGTGGTCCAGGACTGGGACACTGTTGCACCCTTGGTGGCTCCGGACTGGAGTGAGGTCGCACCCACAGTGGCTCTGGACTGGAGCGAGATTGCACCCACGGTGGTCCCAGACTGGAACATGGTTGCACCCACGGAGGCTCCAGACTGGACCAAAGCTGCACCCGCAGAGGGTCCGGACTGAAGCGAAGCAGCACCCGCGGTGGCTCCAGGATGGAGCAAAGCTGCACCCATGGTGGACCCAGACTGGGCCAGAGCTGCACCCACAGAGGACCCAGACTGGGCCAAAGCTGCACCCTTGGTGGGCCTGGACTGGGCCAAAGCTGCACCCATGGTGGCCCCCGGGCTGGAATGTAGTGTCCACAGCAGGCCCACACTGGAGCGCAGTACCCAAGTAAGTTTCAGACTGGGGCGCATCACCAATGACAGTCCCCAACTGGGACACAGCACCCACGGAGACCTGGACAAAGGAGGAGCTGCACCCACGGAGGTCCTGGGCTGGGACAGAGCGCCTGTGACAACCTCAGCAGAAGGAGCTGGACCCATGATGGTCTCGGGTGGTGAGCCTGGACCCACGGAGACATCTAGCAAAGCTGGAACATCCTCGGTGACCCTGGGGGAGAGCTCAGACAGGACAGGCAGAGAAACAAGGTCAGGGTCACCGGCAGCAGTGGAGCTTGGTGAGGTGAGCTCAGGTGCAGCTGATGGCTGCACCCGGCTCCCCCCACCAATAGCCAGACAAGATCTCTCCAAAATAGACACAAGAAAAACAGAGAGCACTTGCCAGAGCTCAAGCTCCACCACTGTCCAGGACTCCGTCGATCCAGGCAATGGTTCCTCGGGCCCGGTCCTCTAGAGATCCAGTTCTGACTCTGCTGTAGTGGCTTCTGCAGCAGGCATGGTGGTAGGTGCAGTCCTGGGACCCTCCAGCGAGGTGACCCATGCAGGTGGCTCATCCGGCGTGGATTCTGGAGGTTGGCTTCCTGCTGGCACTGGCTCCTGTGTAGCTGAAGTCAGGGGATGCTCTATTGCCGGCGCAGGCTTCAGGTCAGAGGCAGTGTTCTGTCCGGACCATGGTTGTAGGGCTGGAACCTGGTCCTCCAGAGCCGCAGGCTCCTCCATCGCCTGGCGGCTCAACCGTGGGACCGGTGGGCACTTGGAGAAAATAGAAGGAGACACGAAGAGAGCAGGAAAGGTGATGTGGACTGCAGCAGGTGGTGAGGACTCAGGGGACTGCATAGACTGAGCCTCACTACCGGGAATCAGGCAAGGCGCATCATCATAAATCGTGGGAGAATGAAAAGACACTTGCCTGTGTTCCTGGGGTGTGATGTTTTCTGCTGCAGATGGCATAGAATCCACCCTCTCCGTGGCTGCAGCTGTTGTGGGCCGCTCAGAGGAACATAGAGGAGCTGCCCCTGCAGACATGGTGACAGGAGGAGCCGAGAAGGAGGTGATCAGTAATTCAGCAGTGGGAGGAAGGCGGAGTTGACTGATGGAACAGCCGGAGAAGAAAAATCAGAAAAAGGAACTGCTGTGGGAGTTTTCTGCCTCGGTGAAAGAGGGGCTGCTGACAAAGAGGTGGAGGCGTTCCTCCGGCGGTCTGGATGGCAGCGTTGAGATGCTGGCGACGTGGGAGCTGGCAAACCGGGAGAGAAGGACGTCTGCCGTGGACAGCGTCTCTGCGATGGCTTCGGTCCTGCTGGAGGCAGCCCCATCGTCAACCAGGGAAAAGACTGCAGAAGCGAGGAGACCATGGACAGCAGTTCCGCGAATTGGGGATATTTCCACAAGCCAGGGTGTGCCTCCACAATCACCACCGCTCCATTTATGCTCTCCCAGGTCTTCTTTGGTCCCCGGGCAGTGAGAGCTTCATCCACAAAACTGTGGATGAATTCAGCAGCCCACTCCTCCTCCAGGCTCAGGGACCTTGCTGCCGATGTCCCTTTAATTGGCGGAGGCCAGCATGCCAGGGACATGATGAGCTCCAGATGAGTGAAACAAAAAAAGGCAAAAATACACTAACTGCAGCATCTGGGTCTTTTACCGGCCACAGTCTTCTGTCATAATTTGCCCCTCGGGGCAGAGAGACAGACCCAGATGCTGGACTGCAGTTTGTGGCATTTATTAACAAAACACAAAGTTCCAAAGTGCATCAACGCAAAAATCCAAACAGATAACAAGGTAAACTTACACATGGAGTATAAGAACGAACTCACCAGAACGGGGAAGGGGTTCTGGTGGCGAGGAGGAAGTATTATTTAGACTGCGGCAGTGAGAAGGCAAAACAACTGTCTTTAAATAGCAGAGAACATAATTGATGGCAGGTGCGGATTCACATGAGCAGGCAGATGACCTAATTACTAGACACAGAGCACACTGATGAGGTAATGACAAGATGGGAGTGCCAGGAACAGATGCGGAGCTCATGCCATGAGGAAAAAAAATATAAACACTGAGGGCAAAATAAAACAGGAATCTAAAAATACTGTCAGAATCATTATCATAGTAATAAGGACATGAAAACATAATAAAACAACTGACAGCAAGGAACACATCTAAGATCAACACAGGAAAATAATACAACACCGGAAAAATACAGAGAATACTTAGATATTAAATTAAAAGCCTGAGCCCGGTGACACACTGTGCTTACAGCGCTGGTCAGGATGCAAAAGGAGTATCGTGAGTGTAGTATCATGTGTTTCACAGAGACATGGTTACACTCACAGATCCCGGATGTAAACGTAGCAATACCTGGCTTCAAGACTATATGGGGGGGTGGGGGTGGGCAGAGACGTTATAAGCAGCAGGAAAAAGAGGGGATGAGGATTGGCACTTCTTGTCAATGAAAGGTGGTGTAACCCTGGACACATTTATGTGAAGGAAAAGTGCTGCACCCCGGACACTGAACTGCTGGCTGTGAGTATGCAACCTTATTATATGCCATGAGAAATGAAGTGTGCCTTAATTATAATCGTCTGTGTCCCTCAGTCAGCTGACGCAGCGGTGGCCTGTGACGTCATCAGCTCCACTGCGGCCACATTACTGGAGAAGCACCCAGACACATTTATGGCAATCACGGGTGATTTTAATCATGTCTCACTGGGAAAAACATTATCAAACTTTCATCAGTTTGTTGACTGTCCCACCAGAGAAAACAAAACACTGGAGTATGCCAATGTCAGAGATGCATATAGTGCAACAGCTCTACCCCCCATTAGCAAATTGGATCACTGCATGGTCATGCTAACACCGAAGTACGTTCCTCTTGTGCAAAGGCAGCCTGCTTATACACGGACTGTGAGGAGGTGGGCACAGGAGGCTGCTGATGCACTACAGGACTGCTTCGCGACGACAGACTGGGGCATACTCTGTGAACCACATGGGGTGGACATAGACAATATAACCGACTGCATCACAGAATACATTAGATTCTGTGAAGACATGACCATGCCAGCTCAGACTGTACACTGCTTCTCCAACAACAGACCATGGGTCACCAGTGACCTGAAAGCACTTCTTGACAAAAAGAAGAGGGTTTTTAGGTCCAGAGACAAGGAGAAGCTGAGGGGAGTGCAGCATGAGCTGAGAGAGATGCTGAGGGAGTGCAAAGACAATTATAGGAGGTGACTACAGACCAGTGTAGCATCAACGTCTCCTCAGGCCAATCCAGGAGATCACTTTTCTTCATTTTACAGAAATTTCACTTTGCTTCATTTTAAAGCAACTCTCACTCAAGGTCTGGTCAAGAATGCTGTGTCTTCAACAGGACCCCAGTGTAAACAATTTCACTTTTGTAGAGAGACTTGATAAGGATTTGCTTTTAAAGGCTTAAGTGAACCATAAACTCTTGAAGTCAAGATCCCAAAATGGACAGTTCATGCTGATAGTATCTGCTCTACAGGAACTGATGCTCTTAAAAAGTCATAAACTTCATAAGCGGGCAGATATATGGCCTTCTTCCTTCTTTTAGACAGTTTTCAGAACCCTCTAGCCCCCCCCCCCCGCCGCTCACATTCCAGAGACCTAAAAATTGTCTACAGCTCAACAGTACCTCCTAGTGGACATCTACGGAATATGTTTTATTGTGTAATCTGACTGTTAATTCTGACTAAACATTAAGCTTTTCTTCCAGCTATCATCTCCCCGGGATTCTAAGGACACTGTGAAAATCATCACCCTTTTGATCACCAGCCATGGTTTGCAGTACTTTAATCCTTGATTTAAATGTGAGTGCATGTATTCGGAATGTGCATTAGGAATGTTTATTTTCATGAGTGTTATTCAAATGAATGTTAATAGTAATGGTATAAATGCATGATCACTGAATATTAGCCGAGTCACTTAATTTAGTTAGATTTTACATTGAACACATAATTTCATAAGAACTGAATGTGTATCAATCTCTGTACGCTGTCACTCATAATAACCAATCACTAGGCTGCCTTCCACTGGATAACGCCCCTTTTCATTTGATTGGCTGTTCCCAAACAACGAGATGTTCCCTCATTGGAAAAAAAAGCCCATTCAAACTCCTCTTTATGGAAGATGATTGGCCTGTCTTGCAGCCAGCCCTGTTTAATGACCCAGCAGCGTGCTTCAGTTAAATGCGTGAGAGCCGCCCTACATTTAGAAGTTGCGATAAAAAAAAGAGAAAGATCTAGATCGAAAAGGAACAAAAGAAAGTTTTTGTTTTCACTTCTTCAGAGTTCTTTGTACTTCCTTGCAGTTTTCTTTTATTTAAATTGTTTTGTGAATTTTAAGAAGTCTTTTGTGTGTGTGAACCTTGTCAAATCCTGCGTTAACTTTCCTAAGTCGTCTTTTTGCTTGCTTTCTGCTTAACTGAGGAAAAACCATTCTTTTCTTATGAGCTCGCCTTAGTGAAACTCTCAAAATCCCTTTTTCTTCACCTCAGAAGCCATTCTTATCCTAGTTGAATGTTTTTTTCTTGGATTTTTTTCTGATTTTTCATGCAGTTAAAGTGGACTTTTAATTTTCCTATTTTAAAGCGAACTAATAGAGATTTTTTTTTTTTTTTACTTTCTTTTCTGGCTTCATCCACGTCTGACCCCGTAAAGAAACTAGGAGCTCATGGGTGAAACTGACCAAAACGTTCTTCCTTCAGTCTTTGGTTTTGTTCTGCGGGCCGGAGACATATTAAATTCGGACCAGTTGCCGAAGGACTCCACGCCTGCTCCGAGACAGCCTTCACTGCCACCTGTTCACTGTCTGCCCTGTGAGCCCCTGGCCAAGTCTACGCTTCTTACAGCTGTGAACCATCTGAAAGCCAAGCAACAGCCACTTTCCCCCTGGGTTCCTTTACCACCGGCTAGCGCTGACCACTGCTGACCACGGGGACCTACAGCTGTTCGTAAGTGATACTCCCATTTTCCTATCTGCTGGGTTTAAACGTGATGTCCTAAAATTTCAATTACAATTGAACATAACCAGTATTTCATGGTACAATTAGTCCCTCAGCCGTAGGACAAAGCTATAAACTGAAGGAAAATTCTTATTCATTTTTAAGTAACCTCCTTTCATTTTTGTAGATTAATTCAGAAGTTCCTTTTTAGATAATCAGCTTATGAAATTTTTCCCCATAAAATTGCGTTCTGGTTTTGTTAGATATTTCAGCCTTCCATTGTATTATACCTGAAACATAAAATCTGGTTTCCTCTTGGATCCACAAAGGTCTAACTCTAGATTTTATGTTCAGGAATCCACTAACAGTTGATGTGATATTGAACACCTGTTTATCATTTGAATCTGTTTATCCATCATTTGAATGCCATATCATGTAACCTGAATGAGTTTAATTTAATAAAACTGTAAATGAGAGAAGTTGAAGCATTTTCCTTTTGCATATACTGTATGTTTTCTAGAACACGGAAGGAAAAGAACTCACTTAAATTTTGAGACTGATTCATTAAGTAATTGAAGGTACGGAAATTAATTAACTGAAATTAATTAATTAACAAGTTGTTCTTTTAGAACTGGTGCCCCCTTTTTACGAGTGCTTTCCTATTTTATTTAGTGAGTGTAGGGGGGTCTGTTTAACTCGGTCCCCTCGCACACCCACTATTAAATAAAATAGATAATCCCTGCACCTTATTACACTATATTTTATTAAATATCGCTACACCAGGTTAAAAAACAACTGGAGAGACTCTGTCAGCGGAAGGTGGCGGGCCCAGAGGGCATCTCTGCCAGGACCCTGAGGACCTGTGCCAAGCAGCTAGCTCCGGTACTGAAACACCTGTACAACCTGAGCCTGAATCTGGAGAGAGTACTGGTGCTGTGGAAGACATCCTGCCTGGTTCCTGTCCCCAAGAAGTCATCTCCATCGGACCTGAACGACTATCGACCAGTTGCCCTCACATCTCATGTGATGAAGGTCCTGGAGAGACTGGTCTTAGCCCACCTGAGGCCGCGGGTGAAGACGTGGCTGGACCCTCTGCAGTTTGCATATCAGCCCCATTTAGGAGTTGAAGATGCTGTCATCTACCTGCTGCAGTGGGCCCATCTGCACCTGGATGGCGGAGGAGACACTGTGAGGATCACTTTTTTTGATTTCTCCGGTGCCTTTAACACCAACCAGCCACTGCTGCTGGGTGAGAAGCTCCAGGTGATGGGGTTGACAGCTCTGTGAATTCCTGGATTACTGACTACCTGACAGGCAGGCCACAATTTGTCTGGCTGGGCAGTGTCTTGTCTGGCATGGTGGCTAGTGACACGTGAGCTCCACAGGGGGACTGTGCTCTCTCCTTTTCTCTTTACCTTATACACCACTGACTTTCAGTACAACACAGAGTCATGCTACCTACAGAAATTCTCTGACGACTCAGCTGTTGTGGGGTGTATAAGAGGGGGAGAGGAGGGGGAGTACAGGGCACTGGTAGACAGATTTGTGGAGTGGACAGAGCAGAATCACCTGAGGCTGAATATCAGCAAGACCAGAGAGATGGTGATTGACTTCAGGAAGAGGAGGATGCTTTCACAGCCATTGCAGATTAGGGGAGAGGATGTGGAGGTGGTTGAGGACTACAAATATCTGGGTGTCAAGATCAGCAACGGGTTGGACTGGAGATCCAACACCGATGCTGCACACAAGAAGGGGATGAGCAGACTCTACTTCCTGAGGAAGCTGAGATCCTTCAACGTGTGTAGCAGGATGCTGGAGCTTTTCTACCAGACCGTTGTCGCCAGCGCAATCTTCTTTGCTGCTGTCTGTTGGGGTAGCAGTATCAGGGCCAGCAACACCAATAGACTTGACAAGATTATCAAGAGGGCTGGCTCTGTAATTGGTCTCAGACCTGAGACTTTTGAGACAGTGGTGGAGAGGAGAACACTAAATAAACTGCGATCCATCATGGACAAACCTGATCACCCCCTCCACCACAAACTGGAAAGACAGCGGAGCACTTTCTCCAGTAGACTACTTCAGCTTTGCTGTCGAATGGCCAGATACAGGAAATCTTTCCTGCCGCATGCCATTTCACTATACAATAACTCACTATGATGTTGTATTCTGTTCATAACTATGCTACCACACTGCACCTTACAGTCTAACTGGTACCTCGCATTTCACTCTGCTCCTGATAGTCCTTCATTGTGCAGTGAGATGATTAATGTGTTTATACGGGTCATCATATATTAAGTTATGATGTATATAGGTTTTATAGTCATGTTAGTTTTACTTTCCATGGGTAATGCCTTTGTCTGTCATGCATGTGTTTCTGTCGTTTGGTTGTCTACTGTCATGCTGCTGTTACACTGTAATTTCCCAGTTTGGGATCAATAAAGTACATCTGTCTGTCTGTCTGTCTGTCTGTCTGTCTGTCTGTCTGTCTGTCTATCTATCTATCTATCTATCTATCTATTTATCTATCTATCTATCTATCTGCCCTGCAACTGACAAGAACTATGTTCCAATGCATCCCCTCTATGATCTGCTATCCTATCATGATGGTGGTTTGAGTCCATTGATTCTGACAAATTTTAAAGAAAGTCATGTTCTAGTCAAAAACCTAAGTTACCAAGTTGAACTTGGATCATGACTTCGGATGGGCATTGTTAGGATTTCATTAATATTAACTACTCTTATCTGTTGTTTTTCATTACCAAGGAACTGCTTTAAAATTCACATTCAAGAAAAACAAAACAAAACGATAAAGCCAGAACTGGATAACAACTGACTTAGCTTGGGAGGGTGGCTGCTAAGCAGCCAGGTTTACAAGAATTTGCCAAATTAAAGGTACATGGATCAGCGGTTAGGATTCATACAAACAGCTTTGATTTTAGCCTGGTGTTTGTGTGTGTGTGTGTGTGTGTGTGCGTGTGTGTGTGTGTGTGTGTGTGTGTGTGTAAGTAAATTCATAAATCACATACCTCGCCTACTTCAAACAGTGCTGGCCACCTTGCCTGAAGTGTTGTATCATTGGTAGGGATGTATTAGACATTTCTCTTCCACACACTCCTCGTCCTGTGCGTCAGCAAACAAATCATCCGATGATGGAGATGCTATTGTAGTTTTCACAAAACCTGGTAAGAAATCAGTTAAAAGTGTGAGGTGTGTGTCGGTGACTCTTATGAGCTTTAAAGGTTCCATAAACATTGGTTTGAAAACTATAACCAACAAACATGCAACGGACATTTTCATTTCTTTTTACATGTTGTTTATATGAACAAAAAACCCTTTCATTAGCTAAATTTTTGCATGCACATAAGTGATTGCTGAATATAGACAACTCTTTGTGTCTGATTATCTTGTGTGGAATGCACTCTACTGTGATGTATAATTAAAGCATTCCATGTTTTACATGGACATTTACAATACATACATGGAGTTTGTAATGGCTAAGTAGTTCAGTCCTACTTGGAGCAGCTACTGAACACCCTTTACTCTGCCACATACACTGGAGAAAGAGACAAATAAAGGAAGCGCACATCACCCACACACATTCAGCAGAATTAGGGCTATTCTTTAATATCATTTAAATGCATACATTTAGTTGCTAGTTTACTAAACTAATGCAATCTAATCCAACAGCCAATAAATCCTACCATCATGAAAGCTGTATTGTATTTTATTGTTGAAAAAATTCAGAAATGCAGATTCAAATTCACAGCCTTTTAAAAAGGTGTTGTTTGGTGTCATTTAATTATTGTGCTATAATGAGATGTTACTATATAGAATAGTAAGGTTAGACTAAATCTTAAAAACACCTCAAATAGTTTCAACAAAAAAAATTAACATTACAACCTTAAGGCTGTGTGTCCAAACGCATTTTTTCAGCTGTGGGCGACCATTTTCTATTCATTCTCTACGTAGTCCAGTGTCTACAGAACTGAGTGCCCTTGGCACGGAAACGCTCTCGGCAGTGACCGCTTTTTGTGGTGGCGCTCCATGTTGAAAAAATTTAAACTTTTCAGAGAACAGTTGGGCTCGTCAATGTCAGACCTTTCTAAGCAGCCAATCAGAATAAGGAAGGGCGGGACATGGAATGCTGGTACAGTCTGTACTCAGACTCCTGTTTTCCGTGTCATATTTTCCAGCCAAAGCTGCTACCAATGCTAGAATATGTTTCCTGTCCATTGTTATTTAGAGACTGCTATTAAAAAATAAGTAGAAAGTCTGACCACTGAAAAAGCGGAAGTGCTGAGCTGTGAGTGACAAGTTGTTGCTGGGATACAGGGTACAGACTTTTTTTTTCCAGAGCGCAGCGCACAAACGTCGAAAAAAAGACGCTCAGGGCAATCGGGTGACAAAAAAACGTATTTGGTGAAGACGCAGCCTAAAAGAGAACTTACTGCAGTTATTTTAGCTCACAACAATTTTGGAATTAATATCATCATGGTCAAGAATTCATTGATTCTTGTTCAAACATATCAAGTAAACCAACAAAAGCGTTTGAATAAAAGCACTCACCACTACTATAGAGCCTTCGAGACAGAACTCAGGGCAAAGCAGAGGTCAAACGTTGGTCTAGGCCAGGGGTGGGCAATCATGTGCCATGGAGGGCCATTCTACTGCAGGTTTTCTGTTCCACCCAGTCTCTTCAGCAGGTGTTGTCAGTGATTAGCAATCATTGAAGCTGATCAGAGCAAACACCTGCTGAAGAGACTGAGTGGAACAGAAAACCTGCAGTGGAATGGCCCTCACTGCCCACCCCTGGTCTAGGCCCTAGACCAACGATTATCAATCATCACCAACGATGATTGGTGATGATTGGTGACCAACGATGATTATTTCCCCCACAGTCAAGCTTTACAGAAATTAAGCATTTCATTATGTAAACCTAACAGTTAATCAAAGTGTCAGTTCAACCTACAATTTAGTTAAGAATTCACTAAAAACATTTGAGCAGTGTTTCCAATCATAGAGCCTCCACCTTAACATTAAAATACAGAGTTCTTTTATTATCACGTTTTAGTATTCCAACTGGTTGTTAAAGCTTTACAGTCATATCAACATCATACCACTGTCACTACAGTTTCGATGTCTACATGTACAATATGTCAAAAAACATGAAAAAGCATCAGATGAAGGGTAGTTTTTATTCCCCTGGTGACTCTTTTCCTGTGTGTTGCACTCTCTCTTTGAATGACGGTAAACAAAAAACATGCTAAGTTCAATGTAGAAAAGATAGGACTGACAGCAGCAGCTCCACAGCAGACAAACGCATGCCAGGCGCAGTTGTCTGCCACGCACACACACAGGCAGTTTGAAACGAACATTAATATATTGCCCCATTCAGTACATACATGGCCTCTGTTGTGTCTAAAAACACATTGTCTACTTTCTCCGTGAGGTTGATGTTATGTTACGGTAAATTTCACAGAGCATAAAGTTAACATGGTAGAGCAGAGATTAATTGCAGCTGTGGGTTGTGTTATGTCCATAACCGATACTTCAGTAATGAGGCTGAAGATGCAGTACAACGGAACTTTATTGTACAAACTTACTAAACCCGAAGGTGCTCCAGTGGAGGTAGAGGTGCTGGTCAAAAAGAGACCGTGCCTCTTCTGGGTTGGCCTTTTATACTGTGGGTGGCGGTGAAACCGGAAAGGTGTAGTAGTCACCCATAACACCCAGTATAATATTAATCATATTAAATACATTATATTTTCCCCTCCTGTAGAAAAGTCCAAAACACACACACCATTTAGGCCCACCCAAATTTATAGCCCGAATCACACACTAACAGTAAGTATAACAATGGGGTCTATCCATATACACAAATAACTAAAACTAGAGGGGGACAGGTGGACTACTGTCCCACCCCCGCACGGCCAGATGGGTTATTCTGCCGTCTCCATCATCATATAGTCCATGGGACAAAGAAAGCTGCCGTGGTCCTAATAAAACACATAAAATAATCTCAAAATATATGTACAACCAAATCTTTTCAAATCACTCAATAAACCGTTAATACGTACATCCACACCCTGCTGTGCCAGCCCCCCACCCCAACACACTCACCCTATAAGAGTGCGCTTGAAACATATCAACCATGTGGCTTGAGCAATTCACACATATTAACATTACTGCAGAAACCCCCCGATAAAAGCAGTTCCCACTCTTTTTTTTTAAACATGAGCACTTAACCCAGCCACTTTTATGTATCTACCACGTTGACAAAACAACAACGCAGCCCCGGTAGTGTACACATCAACCTTACAAGCATTAACATGTTAATAATCAAACCCAGAACACATCGCCCCCTTGCCACCATACAGTCTCGATGGGAGACCACCCACCGAACACCCGTCCGGCGGGTCCCGACCAGAGCTTCTTCTTCACTTCAGCCCTGGAGATGAACCACGTCGGAGCCCCAACACCTCCTTTTCTTCACCAGCACGCCTCAGCTCATTGGAGTGTCTCCATGAGCCATTGGACATTTGAAGATAACCGTCCTCCTGGATGGCCACCACCTGCAGCCGTTCCTGGTCCTCTTGTCGTTTCTGCTTGCCATGAACCCCTCTTGGCCGAGCCTCCTCCCTGGGTCAAACCACGTCAGTGACCCACAGGGGAGCTCGACTCGGCTTCAAATGTCCACAACGTCTAGACCGGGCTTCCACTCTGGGTCGAACCGCTCCAGCAACCCCCCGAGAAGCCCGACAGCCTCCAGTGTTCCAGCGTGGTATGTCTGTCCACTTTGCCAGCTGGTCTTGCCCCGCTGTCTTTCATTTTGAATGCCAGCGAAGCCATTGCAGCCCCTTGCTTCTCGGTACCTCCCGGCCGAACTCCGGAAGCAGAGGGAGCCGTCCTCACAGCTCCACCTGCTGTCACGGGCATTCCACCGTGCCGCCTAGTTCCCACATTCAGGGTAACTTGGGCCCTGGCACTGGCACCCTCCTGCAATGGCCCTGGGTAGGATTGGTCCTGTCCATCTCCCAGAATACTAGGCCAATCTTCGTCCCATACCGCATCATCCACCACGCTCGGAACCGGTTGGCCCCACAAACCACGGCCTGACCATTCTTCTCCGACACTACTGGTGATTGTGAAGCCCAGTCCATAAAATAGGTCGCAGCCCATCACATTCGACCCCTTGACAGTCACCACGAACTGGATATATGACGCCACAGCCCATTTGTAACTCGCTGTCAACTCCAGCGAACCAACAATGGCTAACCTGTTACCTCTATAGCCACAATACGGCGTCAACAGTTCTCTCACACGGTAATGCGGGAACAAACTCCTCACAGTAGGCCAGTTCAATACGGATGCCGCTGTGCTTGTATCCACCAACAACGGCACTTTCACGCCGTCCAACATCACGTCACAATAAATACGCCCATCTGTGCTCGGGGAGATGGTGTGAATAACCATAGGAGTTGTGGCGGGGGAATCCATTCTATGTTGCCGTTCCCCTCACTCAAACTTTTTGCAGGCCTTGGCGAAATGATGCAGGAGTCCACACTTGCCGCAGCGTTTGCCCCTTGCCGGACACTCTCTCGCCTTGTATCGGTGCTTGGTGGACCCGCAGCCCAAACATCTGGGCGACCCCGGGGCGGACCTAATCTTAATAGAGGTAGCGTAGTCTTCTTTACCTTCTGCGCTGTCATCGTTACCCGGGTCCACAGCCTGCGCCACTGATTGTGTCAGACTGCCTCAGCGTTGTTCTCTCACCAAGGTCCTTCGATAATTTATCTGCTGCTTCATACTGTTGAGCTTTCTCCACAGCTGCATTCAACGTCAGTTCACCAGAGTGCGTGAGGAGTCTGGACCATGCCGCAGAACATAGTGTGTGCTCTGCTAACTGATTGTGGACCATTTCTTACTCCAAAGCTCCAAATTGGCACTCTCCAGCCAGCTGGCGCAGGTCAGGAACATACTGCTGCACCGACTCTCCCGGCCGCTGGCGTCACTGTCGGAACTGGATCCGCCGGACAATGACGTTCTCAGGAGCGAGAAAGTAACGCGCCATTGGCTCAACCACATCCTCAAAATTATCACTCTCTCCCAATGTACTGAGAATACGTTGCCTTTCCATGCCAAGATTATGGACCAGTATCACTGGTGCAAGTAGTTTCTCCAATTTGCCGAGGTTCAATGCCACCAAAGAATTTTTTGAACACCGCCCAGGGAACTGGCAGCTCGCCTTGGAGCTCCAAAAATCGCTGAACACTATAAACTCCTTTTTCCATAGTTTTATCCTCGTCGCCAAATGTTATGTCCATAACCAATACTTCAGTAATGAGGCTGAAGGTGCAATAGAACAGAACTTTATTGTACAAACTCACTAATCCCGAAGTCGCTCCTGTCAAAGCAGAGAGGCTGGTCGAAAAGAGACCGTTTTTCCGAGTCTGCCTTTTATACTCTGGATGGCGGCAGAACCAGACAGGTGTAGCCATCACCCATAACACACAATATAATATTAATCATATTTAATACATTACAGGTTGGTCTACATTTACATTTTTAAAATCTGAAATGAATTATGTTTACCCCAACTTGTCATTTTAAAATTTAGGGTGCTTTCACACCAGCATAGTACCAGTAGGATTCGGTTCATCCCCTTCAGCGGGTTAGCCTTAATTTACCATACCCTCACACTATACATTTGCTGCTAAGCAGAACCACCGCTTTCCTCCGACTACTCCATAACATTGTTCACACTTCACACACTTCTTTCACTCGAACACCACTCTCTCTCCCTTTCTTAAACCAGATTGTTCGCCACAATAAAACTCTAAAAATGCCAACTTTATGCATAGTTAGACAACTTCCTCACAATTTGTTGCTGAAGACAGGCCAATGACATAGAAAGAAGTCCGAAAGCACCCCCACCACCACCACTGCTAGCTTGTTTAATGTTTCATTTTAAGCCAAAATTTCTTAATGCAGATTAGTAAAAAAGGAGTGGACCTATGTTCTATGAATTTTCAGATCCAAACCATGAAACGTTACTGTGCAGACACATTCAAATCAAATCAAACTTTATTGTCATATTGCTGTACATACAACTGTAGTGCAGGCAAGATGAAATTGCGTTTCTCTCGGCATCCATATAAATAGAAGCAGCATGATATAAGACAAACTCACACATATCTTCACCCCCCACCCCCACCCCCACATCCATTCACACATCCCTGAGACATACTTGGGAAAAACTAACCAACAATACAGTGGGGCAAAAAAGTATTTAGTCAGCCACCAATTGTGCAAGTTCTTCCACTTAAAAGATGAAAGAGGTCTCCAATTTTCATCATAGGTATACCTCAACTATGAGAGACAAAATAAGAAAAAAAAAATCCAGAAAATCACATTGAAGGATTTTTAATGAATTAATTGGTAAATTCCTCGGTAAAATAAGTATCTGGTCAATAACAAAAGTTCATCTCAGTACTTTGTTATATACCCTTTGTTGGCAATGACAGAGGTCAAACGTTTTCTGTAAGTCTTCACAAGGTTTTCACACACTGTTGCTGGTATTTTGGCCCATTCCTCCATGCAGATCTCCTCTAGAGCAGTGATGTTTTGGGGCTGTCGCTGGGCAACACGGACTTTCAACTCCCTCCAAAGATTTTCTATGGGGTTGAGATCTGGAGACTGGCTAGGCCACTCCAGGACCTTGAAATGCTTCTTACGAAGCCACTCCTTCGTTGCCCGGGCGGTGTGTTTGGGATCATTGTCATGCTGAAAGACACAGCCACATTTCATCTTCAATGCCCTTGCTGATGGAAGGAGGTTTTCACTCAAAATCTCACGATACATGGCCCCATTCATTCTTTCCTTTACATGGATCAGTCGTCCCGGTCCCTTTGCAGAAAAACAGCCCCAAAGTATAATGTTTTCACCCCCATGCTTCACAGTAGGTATGGTGTTCTTTCTCCTCCAAACACGACAAGTTGAGTTTTTACCAAAAAGTTCTATTTTGGTTTCATCTGACCATATGACATTCTCCCAATCCTCTTCTGGATCATCTAAATGCTCTCTTGCAAACTTCAGACGGGCCTGGACATGTACTGGCTTAAGCAGGGGGACACTTCTGGCACTGCAGGATTTGAGTCCCTGGTGGCGTAGTGTGTTACTGATGTCGTCTTTGTTACTTTGGTCCCAGCTCTCTGCAGGTCATTCACTCGGTCCCCCCATGTGGTTCTGGGATTTTTGCTCACCGTTCTCGTGATAATTTTGACCCCACGGGGTGAGATCTTGCGTGGAGCCCCAGATCGAGGGAGATTATCAGTGGTCTTGTATGTCTTCCATTTTCTAATAATTGCTCCCACAGTTGATTTCTTCACACCAAGCTGCTTACCTATTGCAGATTCAGTCTTCCCAGCCTGGTGCAGGTCTACAATTTTGTTTCTGGTGTCCTTTGACAGCTCTTTGATCTTGGCCATAGTGGAGTTTGGAGTTTGACTGTTTGAGGTTGTGGACAGGTGTCTTTTATACTGATAATGAGTTCAAACAGGTGCCATTAATACAGGTAACGAGTGGAGGACAGAGGAGCCTCTTAAAGAAGAAGTTACAGGTCTGTGAGAGCCAGAAATCTTGCTTGTTTGTAGGTGACCAAATACTTATTTTACTGAGGAATTTACCAATTAATTCATTAAAAATCCTTCAATGTGATTTTCTGGATTTTTTTTTCTCATTTTGTCTCTCATAGTTGAGGTATACCTAGGATGAAAATTGGAGACCTCTCTCATCTTTTAAGTGGGAGAACTTGCACAATTGGTGGCTGACTAAATACTTTTTTGCCCCACTGTAATATACAAATAATATACACTACCGTTCAAAAGTTTGGGGTCACCTCAGACAATTTTGTGTTTTACATGAAAAGTCACACTTTTATTTACCACCATGAGTTGTAAAATGAATAGAAAATATAGTCAAGACATTGACAAGGTTAGAAATAATGATTTGTATTTGAAATAATAATTTTTTCCTTCAAACTTTGCTTTCGTCAAAGAATCCTCCATTTGCAGCAATTACAGCATTACAGACCTAACATGATTGCACAAAGGTTTTCTAATCATTCATTAGCCTTCTGATGCAATGAGCAAACACATTGTACCATTAGAACACTGGAGTGATAGTTGCTGGAAATGGGCCTCTATACACCTATGTAGACAATGCACCAAAAAACAGACATTTGCAGCTAGAATAGTCATTTACCGCATTAGCAATGTATAGAGTGTATTTCTGATTAGTTTAAAGTTATTCTTCATTGAAAAAAGTGCTTTTCTTTCAAAAATAAGGAAATTTCTAAGCGACCCCAAACTTTTGAACGGTAGTGTACATAATGTCCGTAGGTGCAGTAGTGTGTATGAGAGATTCCGGGTCAACTGTTCAGCATCCTGACAGGTTGTGGAAGGAAGCTGTTGATCAGTCTGGTGGTTCTGCCTCTGATGCTCCGGAATCGTTTACCAGATAGCAGAAGTTCAAAGTGTTTATGCAGAGGGTGAGAACGGTCCTTGACAATGTTCAGTGCCCTGCTCCTACAACGGTTCTGAAAAAGTTCTTGGACAGAGGGGAGGGAGACTCCAATTACCCCCTCAGTTCCCTTGACTATCTTCTGCAGGGCTTTTTTGTCTGACATACTGCAGCTGGAGTACCATGTAGCAATGCAGTACGTCAGAACACTCTCCACCACACCTCTGTAGAAGGTCCTGAGGATGCAAATGGGGAGAGAGGCCTGTTTGAGTTTCCTCAAGAAGTGCAGTCTCTGCTGAACCTGCTTCCTGATCCAAAAGGAATTCTTGCTCCAGGTCAGGTCCTGCGAGATCTGCACTCTGAGGAACTTGGTGTTCTCCACTCTCTCCACTAAACGGCCGCCGATGCTGAGGGGGATGTGTTAAGGCTGTGACCGCCGGAAGTCGATAATCATCTCCTTCGTTTTGTCCACGTTGAGCACCAGATTGTTCTCCCTGCACCAGCCCTCCAGGTCTCTCACTTCTTCCCTGTACATTGATTCCTCATCCCTCTGAATAAGTCCCACCACCGTGGTGTCGTCTGCAAACTTAATAATCTGGTTCCCCTCGTGTCTGGATACACAGTCATGTGTTAGAAGTGTAAACAACAGTGGACTGAATACGCAGCCTTGAGGGGATCCGGTGCTCAGCGTGACAGAGACATTGATTGATTGATTGATTGACATTGATTGATTGACATTGATTGATTGTTGTTTCCAACCCGGACAGACTGAGGTCTCTCAGTCAGGAAATCCAGGATCCAGAGACATGTGGCGGTGTTCAGACCAAGAAGGAGTGATTTCTCCATCAGTCTCTGGGGAATAATTGTGTTGAATGCTGAACTGAAATCAATGTACATGAGTCTGGCGTAGGTGTCTTTCTGGTCCAGGTGGGTGATGACAGAGTGTAGGGTGGTGACTATAGCATCCTCCGTGGAGCGGTTTGAATGATATGCAAACTGGAGCAGGTTGTGTGATGCAGGGAGGCAGGCTGTAATGTGTGGTTTGACAAGCCGTTCAAAACACTTCATCACAATTGGTGTCAGTGCAACAGGACGATAGTCATTCAAACAGGACACAACTGGTTTCTTTGCCACTGGTACAATGATAGAGGTCTTGAAGCATCTGGGAACAATGGCCTGACTCAGGGAGATGTTATAAATGTCAGTCAGGACATCCGCCAACTCGCTCGCGTAGTCTAGGAGCACACGTCCCGGGATGTTGTCCGGACCTGCAGCTTTACGTGGGTTGACTCTGGTTAGGGTCCCCCGTGTGTCCGCTGTGTTGATGGTAAAAACTGGTCCGACCAATGGTGGGGGTGGGCCAGCCCTCCCTCTGGTTGTCGGATTAGATGCTTCAAAACATGCAAAGAAGTCGTTGAGCCTGTCTGGAAGCGAAGCGTCATCATCATCGACCCCCTGCCTAGACTTATAGCCCGTCAGTGTCCGAACTCCCTGCCACATCTGCTTGGTGTTCCTAGTGTCACAGAGGTGTCCCTGGATTTTCTCCGCATAGGCGCGCTTTGCCGCCTTAATTCCCTTTGAGAGCGCAGACCTGGCTGAGCGGAGAGCGATCCTGTCCTCCGCTCTGAAGGCTGCATCTCTGGCTGTAAGCAGCGAGCGCACCTCTGCAGTCATCCAGGGCTTATGGTTATCCCGGATAGTGATGGTCTTCACTGTAGTGACATCCTATGTGCACTTCGCGATGTAGCTGGTGACCATTTCAGCATACTCTTCCACATCTGTCTTGTCTTACTGGGAGGCTGCTATTTTGAAAACCTCCCAGTCTGTGTGCAGAAAACAGTCTTTCAGTGCAGAGGTTGCACTCTCTGGCCAAATCCTGATTTGTTTCACTGCTGGCCTGCTGCGCTTCAATAAAGGATTGTAGACAGGCACCAGCATCACGGATATTGTGGTCAGAAAGGCCGAGGTGGGGGCGGGGTATCGCCTTATAAGCATCTGTGTTTGTGCACACTAAGTCCGACATATTCTGTCCTCTGGTCTTAAAGTCTACACATTGTTTAAACTTGGGGAGCACAGTCTTTAAGCTGGTGTGGTTAAAATCCCACGCAACCACCACAAAACTGTCCGGATGTGAAGTTTGGATTTCACTAATCGCATCGTGCAGTTCCCCGAGTGCCTTCTTAGCATTAGCGTTAGCGTTAGCGCTCGGCGCTATGTAAACAGCCACTACAAACACGTTGCTGAATTCCCTCAGCAAATAATATGGCCGACAATTTACAATAAGGAACTCTGCCAACGAAGAGCAGTGTCTAGACACTAAAGTGACATTAACGCACCAGTTCTTGTTAACAAAGATGCATAGCCACCCCCACCCCCCCACGGCTCTTACCGGAGCTTGCCGTTACTCTGTCGGCACGGAACATCGCCATATCTTCCAGTTGAATGGCCTCGTCAGGGATGTTGTCGTGGAGCCAAGTCTCCGTGAACACAAGCACACAGCAGTCCCTCCACTCTCTCCGGGTTTCTCTCAGCAGACGCAGCTCGTCTAGCTTGTTGTCGAGGGAGCGGACGTTAGAGAGAAGAAGCGACGGTACAGCTGGTCTGGAGGGGTTAGCCTTTAGCCTAGCATGGATCCCGGCCCTTTTTCCACGCTTTTGCCTGCGTTCACACCGACTGCACTTCCTCCTCTCTCGGGTAGCTTCCAGCGGGGACTCCGCCAGAATGCCATGCTGGCGTAGAATGTCCAAATCACAACCGAGCGCCGCGATTCTTGCAGCGTGCAGTACCTTGATGTTTAATAAGGTCTCACGGTTGTAAGTTTTACAGAATGTATGTCTGGGATGATCAAAACACTCAAAACTCTCACACTCGCTGATGCCAAGAGGGGCCGCTGCGTCCATGCGCGCCACCGCCATTTTTGTTTTTATAGACATAAACAACATAGGCTACAAGAAAAAAGTTCTAGGACCATCATTCGCATAGCCAGTGAATGATAAAAAAACAAAAAAACCTGTTAGCATTAAGATTGATTCGGTTTTGCTCGGTGTTACCAGCAAATAAAAACCTTAACTTAAAACATTACATGTAAACACTCTACCTCTAATTCTGATTGATATGTGATGGGTTTCACTTACCGTTACTGTTAAAATCCTGATTCTTTGAAAGATCCAAGAATAAGCCGATGAATTCTTCAATTCAAAGATGCAACATTTATTTATTTTTTTATTTATTTATTTATTTTTTTGTTTTTGTATACTTTATTGATCTCCATAGGGGAAATTGAGGGCATCCACCTGGATGGATGAAGGAGCCACGGTACGGCGCTATCCCTTTACCATTCACACACACATTCACACCTAGGTCCACTTTAGAGTCTCCAATTAACCTAACCTGCATGTTTTTGGCCTGTGGAAGGAAACCGGAGAACTCCCGGAGTAAACCCACATAGACACGGGGAGAACATGCAAACTCCACACAGATCACTGTTGGTCAAGGGCTGGGATCAAACCAGGGATCCCATGGCCAAGGGTGAGTTGCTGTGCTGCCACAGTGCTAACCACTGTGCCACCGCACGGCCCAGAGGTCACATGTTAACCAAGCTGCTGATACTGATAGGGCAGATTAGGTGGGGGGTCTGGGTAGGGTCCATATTGTTGTGATGTGAGGTCCTGGGCTGCATAGATAGAGTTTGGTGGGGCATGGGTATTGCTTTTTCTAAAAATACTTCAGTTTGCTCAGTATGTGATTTTGGCACCTCTCTGATAGCGCTTTTAGTAAATGAGACTGCTGGTCAATTATATTGAGATGTGATTTTAGCAATAGTTTTAGGTGCCAGTTATGCAATCCTCAGTTCTCGTGAACACGTGCTGACTACAACTGATTTATGATTACTGTTTATGCACACTTAGAGAATATATGAGCAGTCTGCTGAATCTGGAATGACTTGTTAGCACCAACACAGCTTCCTGACAAAATATGTATGGCTTACGCAGACTAACACTTAAATGTTCATGAATGAGATTCAATATTTGAGACGCTGTCCGAAGGTAAATGGAAAGCAACAATATAATTTATTGTACTTACGTGTGCTCTGTTGATCCTCTTTGACCCATCTTTCGATGTCCCTTTGTATTGCATTCTTTTACTGTTGTTGCGGAGGGAGGAGAGGGTCGCTAGGCGATGGTGTAGAGGGGGAGGGTGGATGCAGCCAATTCCAGAGGGCCTGAAGAGGGTCTCATACTGTCGCTGGGGGAGGGATGATCCACAGCCACCACCATCGTCTCAGATTAATAGAGAAACAGACAAGCCGTTAAACAGTGTGTTTTTGTCCTTTTCCGTTTTATTGCGTTTATTGATTATTTTGCTTTAGTTCTTACTGTTGCAGCATAAGTCTCTTATTCTTACATTTTTTCTTTCCTTCTTCCAGTCGTTTCTCCATATTTTCTCTTGTGTCCTGCAAAAAACCTTAAAAATTCATCAGCTTTCAATTTTTCTCTAAAACCAAATTTCCCTTTCCACTTTCTGTCCACTCTCACTTCCACGATGCTCATCTCCACAACTCCTATTTATTTATTTATTCATTCATTCATTTTTATTTTATTTTATTTATTAATTTATTAATTCCAATTTCCAATTTTCCTCATTTCTTCATTTAAATTACCTCACCTTATATATTGTCCACCTTGGATTTTTCTACACTTTTATTGTATAAGTAGGAATAAATCTCCTTATTCCCCCCTCTGCCCAGTCTAAAGATGAACCTTTTCTCTTCAGCTGAATGGGCATGCCTTTGCCTCACTACATCAAACCCACATAGGTGGGTGAGGGAGGGCTTTATTGTGCCATACACAGATTTAAAGCATTCTTTTCAGCCAGAGAGATAAGGCTCCAAATTTATTAGGAAGATTTAAAGCCCTATTTTTTTTTTTTGATTTTGTGTACTTTATTGATCCCCAGAGGGGTAATTCAGGGCATCCACCTGGATGGATGAAGCAGCCACGGTACGGTGCTATCACACACCATTCACACACACATTCACACCTAGGGCCACTTTAGAGTCTCCAATTAACCTAACTTGCATGTTTTTGGCCTGTGGGAGGAAACCGGAGAAATCCCGGAGTAAACCCATGCATACACCGGGAGAACATGCAAACTCCACACAGATCACTGTTGGTCAGGGGCTGGGATCGTACCCAGGATCCCCCTGCCAAGGGTGAGTTGCTGTGCTGCCACAGCGCTAACCACTGCGCCACTGCACTTCCCATAATTTATGAAAGAATGATGATTTATTTATGAAAGATTTATGAAAGATTAATTTATGAAAGAATGCACTTCCTACATTTGACCACACGATGGAGGCACTGTGCTGCAGCTTGAAGGTGGTTCAAGATGGCATTTACCCGCACATGTGCACTGAATGCCACGTGGCCGCATCTGCCATGTGCAATTGTGAACGCGCAAGATGGCCCCGGAGCCTACTGTCCACAAACCACAACTTGTTTTTCAAAGAAACTGGAGCGCTGCCTCCTTAACTTCAACTTTAAAGATGCAAGAATAATCTTACAACTTTTAATTTAGCACTCCATTTTACTACTGTTACCTCAAAGAATCTCCTCTCCATAACCTGTTTTAAACAATCTCTGATCTCCACCCAGGAGTGGGTGCGAATTACCTCCCTCCTTTGTGGAAAAACATACACCCACCTTTGTTCTATCCACATGACCTGAAGAGTGCCGTTAGTTAAATCATACTATGGGAAAAGATTAACAGATATGTGGTTAGCACTGCGGCAGCACAGTTTACACTTGGCCGGGGGATTGTGGGATCGTGGGTTCGATCCCAGCCCCCGACCAACAGTGATCTGTGTGGAGTTTCCATGTTCTCCCCGTGTATGCATGGGTTTACCCCGGGATTTCTCCGGTTTCCTCCCACATGCCAAAAACATGCAGGTTAGGTTAATTGGAGACTCTAAAGTGGCCCTAGGTGTGAATGTGTGTGTGAATGGTTAAGGGATAGCACCGTATCGTGGCTGCTTCATCCATCCAGGTGGTGGATGACCCTCAATTTACCCACTGGGGATCAATAAAGTATACTAAATCTAAAAAAAAAAAAAAAAAAATTCCCAACCCCATTATTTCTCAAACCACACATTTATCCCCTAAAGACACAGAGTTAACACAGACATCCACATGCACAATATAGACACTACAAACAAACCCTCAAGACACAGAATTAACACAGAGATCAGCATGCACAACGTGGAGAATACAAACAGAGGTTATTGTGTGTTCTTTCCTGCTGCAGATATGCATGTACTCGTTTTCTCATAGCTTAACTTTGATGTAGAGGGTACTTTCATCCAGACCTCGTCAGGTCATCGATACAAGAGGTATCGTATCACAAAGTTCAGTCTTATACTGATTTTAACAAGCTATCTTTATTGCTGTGTCCAGACACTCACTAATGATGTATAAAGAGATTCTTATGCTGTACCGTTAGTCATCACTATTTTTATTCTATGAACAGTCACTCACTAAGGATGTAAAAAAGATTCTCGTGCTGTACTGTAAATTATTACTTTTATACTTATGAACAGACACTCACTAATGATGGTAAAAAAGTTCTTGGGCTGTACTGTAAGTTATTACTTTTTACTTTTATACTTATGAACAGACTCTCACTAATGATGGTAAAAAGGTTCTTGTGCTGTACTGTAAGTTATTACTGTTATACTTATGAACAGACACTCACTAATGACGGTAAAAAGGTTCTTGTGCTTTACTGTAAGTTATTAACAAAATGATTTTTTTTTCAGTACTGGCACCAGGCTAGCACTGGTTCCCTTATTTGAGGATACGAACATGGTTGATTCCGCTGTTCCCTTAGTCTTGTAATTATTTTGGAACAGACTGCATCCAAAATACTTCACCCACGTGGCATCGTTGCTTAATGGCATCAGGTTGGACAGTTAAATCCCCCCCGGCTTCAGGCTAATCCTGGCTATTTTAATATGGAAGATGGGCACGGCCGTTGCCCACTACGTCTTATTAATTCTGGGTACAGACTGCCCCCAGAATCTCACCGACTTGTCCCACTGTAAACAGAGGGCACTTTCACTGAAGCCTAGGCAGGTCCTCCAGTACAAGCGGTACCGTACCTTAAAGCTCAGTGCTATACTGATTTAGACAATCGTGGCTTTGCTCCCTAGCAGCATCGAGTCAAACACTTTAAATGGCTCCGCCCAGCATCAGGTCACTAACCCTGACTATTTTCATTTGAGGAGATGAACCTGGGTGATCATTGATCACTCTGGCTCCTTAAGTCTCGTATTATTTTGATTCAGACTGACTCCACAATGTTTTATCTTTTAATGGACTATACACCCGTGAATTGTACGTCCTGATCACAACCGTCCTACCTCAGACTGATAATAGGACACTGTGCACTTTCCTTTGGAACTATTTGACTATTTGTTTAGACTTTACATGTGACTCCCAACTTAAATTATAAAATTTGGAGATCGGATATACCCCTTAATCAGACAACTCTAAATTTAGTATGCCCAAATTGCAGAAATTTGCATATAAAAGGTTTTCTGCCTACCTATTTGTTCAGGCGCCATGGTCGTCCGAAAAAAAGGGTCCTTCCGATCTGTTCCCGCCTCATCTCAGAATAGTTCAATCTGGGTCACCAGCACCAAATTGTTAAAATCCCGATTCTTTGATTGAAAGATCCAAGAATAAGCCGGAGAATTCTTCAATTCAAAGATGCAACATTTATTTGGAGGTCACATGTAAAGCAAGCAGCGCTGGATGCAGTGTGACGCAACCCCCTCGGGAGCGTCACCAGACTGACCTCGACTTCCAGGTGCAACTTACATTCATCTTCTCGGGTTGGTTAGACCAACCCTGTACAATAGGATAGGCTTGTACGCAACCATCTGATTGGCCAGTTTAATTCTGACATGAACAGGCCATTCGCTATTCACGTTACCTATCTCCTAAAATGTACTATCAAAAGTGTGTGTGAGAGTGTTCGTTTGGGTGTGTAACTAATGTAATAGACCTGACTAAAAGAAGTGAGAGAGAGAAGAAAGAGGGCTCTAAAGCTCTGCCTAATTCCTGTTTATCAGAGTTTAACACAACATATTTGTTCATAAGAATGCAAACAGAATATGTATAGAATATGTGTAGAGCATAATGGGAGAATACCTATAGAATTATTATTTTGGCACTCTAACTTTTCATAACCCTTTCAGTTACTTTATAGAGAGCAGTCCAAATTCAGAATGAATCTTCTGAAGCAAGGGTAAAAATGGCTGAGATGGAAAATTCCAGCAACAGTTTTTTTTTTTATATCCTTCAGCCCGCCTGCAGGGGGCGGCATTTCCTGTTTCCGGCTGATGAAACATAATTACCTTCTCAACATGACTGAGAAATGCAAGTTTTAAATCCCTCAAGATTTAAATATTTTTATAAGATTTAATCATGTTTCGAAGACAAACTTAAATCAATTTGATTTGATTTTGATTTTGTATACTTTATTGATCCCCAGAGGGGAAATTGAGGGCATCCACCTGGATGGATGAAGCAGCCACGGTACGGTGCTATCCCTTTACCATTCACACACACATTCACACCTAGGGCCACTTTAGAGTCTCCAATTAACCTAACCTGCATGTTTTTGGCCTGTGGGAGGAAACCGGAGAACTCCCGGAGTAAACCCACATAGACACGGGGAGAACATGCAAACTCCACACAGATCACTGTTGGTCAGGGGCTGGGATCGAACCAGGGATCCCATGGCCAAGGGTGAGTTGCTGTGCTGCCGCAGTGCTAAGCACTGCGCCACCGCACCACCCAATTATGCGATATATCCACCTTAATCAGAATCAGAATCAGAATCAGATTTATTGCCATTGTTCATGTAGTACACAAACTAGGAATTTGTCTCGGTGCAATGCTGCAACATTAAACATGATAAAATAAAAGAAATAAAAAAACTATACATGCAATAAAGTGTAGAATAAGAATGAGTAATACTAGTCAAGGTAGTTTTTAAATATATTAGCGAGCAGCAGATATTGTGGAGTACCACATAGTGCAGTCGGTAATGCAAAAAGAAAACAGTGATGATTGACATGAGTCTGGTTGAGCTGCTGTACATAGTGCACGAGAGTCAATAAGTCACTTAGTGTTCAGCAGTCTGATGGCAGAGGGGAAGAAGCTGTTCATGTGACGGGAGGTTTTAGTCTGAATGGACCGATGTCTTCTACCTGAGGGAAGGGGGGCAAACAGTATGTGACCAGGGTGTGAAGGATCGGCTATGATCCGGCCTGCACACCTCCGGGTCGTGGAGATGTACAGGTCCTGGAGAGGTGGGAGCTTGCAGCCGATCACCTTCTCAGCAGCGCGCACGACGTGCTGCAGCCTTAGTCTGTCCCTGGCAGTGGCTCCTGCGTACCACACGGTTATGGAGGTGGTGAGGATGGACTTGATGATGGCCATGTAGAACTGCACTAACATCTTGGTGGGTAGCTTGAGCTTCCTCAGCTGCCGCAGGAAGAACATCCTCTGCTGGGCCTTTTTGATGAGGGAGCTGATGGTCGGCTCCCACTTGAGGTCCCGGGTGATGGTGGTGCCTAGGAAGCGGAAGGAATCTGCAGTGGTGATGGGAGAGCCTGTGAGGGTGAGGGGGGGCAGAGGGGTTGTGACTTTCCTGAAGTCCACAATCATCTCCACTGTCTTCAGAGCGTTCAGCTGCAGGTTGTTGTGGCTGCACCAGGACGCCAGCTGGGCCACCTCTCTCCTGTAGACGGACTCGTCGCCGTTGGAGATGAGCCCGATGAAGGTGGTGTCGTCCGCAAACTTGATCAGCTTGACAGACAGGTGGCTGGAGGTGCAGGAGTTGGTATAAAGGGAGAAGAGTAGGGGGGAAAGTACACAGCCCTGGGGTGATCCGGTGCTGATGCTAACAGAGTCTGAGACAGTCTTTCCCAGCCGCACATGCTGCCTCCGGTCCGTCAGGAAGTCGGTGATCCACCTGCAGAGGGAGTCAGGCACGTTGAGCAGGGACAGCTTGTCCCGGAGCAGAGCGGGGTGGATGGTGTTGAATGCAGAGCTGAAGTCCACAAACAGGATCCTGGCGTAGGTTCCCGGGGAGTCCAGGTGCTGCAGGATGGAGTGGAGGGCCAGGTTGACTGCGTTGTCCACAGACCTGTTGGCTCAGTAGGCAAACTGCAGCGGGTCCAGGAGGGGAGTGGCGATGGACTTGAGGTGGGGCAGGACCAGGCGCTCAAAGGACTTCATGACTACAGAGGTGAGCGCTACAGGTCTGTAGTTGTTAAGTCCAGTGATCCGTGGCTTCTTGGGGACAGGGATGATGGTGGAGGATTTGAGGCAGGTCGGCACGTGGCATAGCTTAAGGGAGGTGTTAAAAATGTCTGTGAAGACAGGAGTCAGCTCTTTCGCACAGTGTCTCAGGGTGGAGGGAGACACGCCGTCCGAACCGGGGGCCTTGCGCGGGTTCAGTCTGGAGAACTGTCTGTGCACGTCCTGCTCACTGATGACAAGGGCAGGGGGGGAGGAGGGGGGGGCACCTTTGAAGAAGTAGGGACCGTGGAGGCAGTGGAGCTGGGGGGAGGGGGGGAGTTGGACACAGCTGACGAGGTGTCAAAACGGGCATAGTGTTGGGACAGTCTTTGACAAAGAGCTTTGTCATCCTGACCTTTAGAAGCCTGAGGCCGATAGTTGGTGATTTGCCTCAGTCCTCTCCACACAGAAGCCGAGTCGTTAGCAGTGAACTGCTGCTGGAGTCTCTCAGAATACACAGATTTAGCTCTCCTCAGCTCTCTGTTAAACCGATATTTAACCTCCCTGTAGCAGTCCCTGTCTCCACTTTTCAGCGCCACTTCCTTCTCCTTCCTGATCTGTCTGAGCTTAGCAGTGAACCAGGGCTTATCATTAGAGTACCTCACCCTGGTGCGCGATGGAAGAATGCTCTCCTCACAAAAGTGGATATATGAGTTCACAGTGTCCGTGTACTCATCCAGATCATGCGTGGCTCCTTTAAACATGCCCCAGTCAGTTATTTCCATGCACGTGTTCAGCTTCTCCCCAGCTTCACTGGTCCATTTCTTCGTAGTGCTCACAACAGGTTTAGTGAGCTTCAGTCTCTGTCTGTATGTGGGAATGAGGTGGACTATCACGTGATCAGATAGTCCGAGCGCAGCGCGGGGAACAGCGCGATACGCGTCCTTCACTGTAGTGTAACAGTGATCCAGTGTGTTCTTTCCTCTGGTTGGGCATTTAATAAACTGTTTGTATCGGGGGAGATCGTGGCTTAGGTTGCTCTGGTTAAAGTCGCCAACCACAATAACCAGAGAGTCTGGAAAAGTCCGCTCCGTATGTTGAATGTGATCTGTGAGCACGCGCTGAGCCTTGCGTGCGTCCGCGTCGGGCGGGACGTAAACAGCGGCCAGGATGAATGAAGCAAACTCTCGCTGGGAATAAAATGGCTTGCAGTTAATGAAAAGATATTCCAGGGCGGGAGAACAGTGTTGGGAGAGCACCGTTACATCAGAGCACCAGCTGCTGTTAATGTAAAAGCAGACTCCTCCTCCTGAGGACTTACCGGAGAGCTCTGTGTCACGATCAGCACGAAACAGCTGAAATCCCTCAAGGAGGAGCACGCTGTCCGGTGTATTTTCCCTGAGCCAGGTCTCAGTAAAACAGAGAGCAGACGAGGAAGAGAGGTCCTTAAATCGCATCAGGAGTCTCAGTTCATCTACCTTGTTAGAGAGAGAATTGGCATTGGAGAGAAATATGCCAGGCAAAGCTGTGCGCGTGCCTCTCCTGCGAAGCCGCACTAGAGCGCCCGCTCGCCTTGCTCTCTTTCGCCGTCTCACTTTTTGAGCTAAACAGTGAACTAGATCGGCGGCAGGAGCTAAAAAAACTGGGAGTAGGTCCGTGGGAGTGAAAGTCCTGATATTTAGTAGCTCTTCACGGGTGTAAGAGCAGGCAGACACACAATTGACAAACAAAAACATACAAAGAAGGGCGCAGCGAAACACCATGGCGGCCGCTGTGGGTGCCATCTTGGATCGAAAATCCTAGGCCCCATGATGCCTTGTGTGAATTATGACAGCAACTTTCGGTATTAGTTCAGAACACATGGTTGTCACTAAAACGGTGCACTTTTCCTTGTTAAAAAAACAATGACTTTGGCATCAGAAATGCGGGAACACAGCCTCTTGCAGCTCAAAACAGTAATATAATCATGCCACTAACCACGACTATTGAGAGATGCGAAGATGACCTTAAAAAGTGGCCTCATACACAGTAGCTCTATTATTTAGCGCTGCGGCTAAGATGCTAATGCTGTAAATAAATGACCCGTGCTGGCGAAATGAGTCACTTTGAGGACATTTTCAAAACTGATGTAACATTATTTCCATATTCTGTATTGAAAGACCTTCAAAATGATATTTAATTTGTAGGAAGTGCACAAAAAATGACCCAGAAAAACACAATTTGTTTATATTTTAGCTAGGTTGAAAACTCATGTTCGATCAGTCGGGAGTTAACGTCTTCGGCAAAAACATAGGTATTTTGAAAAAGTACGATTTCTAAGCTTTCCAGTGATTCTACGCACTCATGGGGTTTTCCCAGGACTTGACGGTGTCACAACTCACCTTCGCTGGTCATCTACCTCAGCTGCGCGCACCCCTGCGCCTCATCAGCCACCGGCTATTTAGCCCGCTCTGCCCAGAGCTTCGGCCTGGAGCCATCTGTTCGCCAATGCTCTCAAACCCCAGCGCAGGATCGTCTTTTCCCGACCTGCGTCTCTCATCATCCAGCAAGTAAGTGTTTTTTCTGTGTTTTTTCCCCACCTGTTCTACAGTCTCTCCCCTGTGCACAGGTGGATTCCCCAGGCGGCGGATTCCTCCCATCCTCGTCTCATCCTCGTCCTCTTCTCCCTCTCGTCACTGAGCGCGCAGCTGGGTGCTGTCCTCCAGGCAGGAGCTCCACTTGCCAACGCCAGCCACCGCGTCACCTGCAAGTAAGAAACACCTAAACATTAACCTTGCTTTGTGAAGGCCTGCTCTCACCCCTGTCTTTGCTCTGCCCTTAGGGTTGCCTGGTTGCACGGCGTACCATTCTGCCCCCGGCGCATCCTGTTCACCAGCAGTCCACTTACATTCCGCACGCACACATCCATACACGCACAGTTGTTGAATAAAGCTTTCAAATCTTGCTCGAGCCTGTGTGCGTGTTCCCTGGGCCTGACATTATGTTAGTACGGCTCCAGCAGGGCGGCCCAGCGGACAGCAGGCTCGCACGACGACTTTCCACCCTCGAGGCTCGAGTGGATTTGATTGCGCATCAACAACAAGTCATCCTGAATCAATTAACTAACATCACTCACTGTTTAGATTGCCTGGACCCCCAGCAGGCGTTTCCTCCGGCTCAGCCTTGCAGGCCAGCTCCCGCCACTCCCCTAGCTAGCCAGGCTAGCTCAGGGCCGCCAACCCGGCTCACACCCATCCCCACACCCTCGTGCTTCAGTGGAAAGCTCGGCGAAGCGTGCAGGTTCATCCTGCAGTGTGAGTCGGTATTCCAGCACGTCCCCGGGGACTTTCCCTCTGACCACAGCCGGATTGGGTACATAGCCACTCTCCTGGAGGGGCGAGGGTTAGCCTGGGCTTACGCCATTATGGCGAAGCCCAGCTATGCGAACCTGTCCTATACCCAATTCGTGCAGGATTTCTATGAGGTTTTTGATCACTCGGATCACGACAGCATGCTTACCGATCGGCTACTGGATCTTCGCCAGGGTGGTCAATCGGCAGCTGATTAAGCTGTCAACTTCCGGGTGGCAGCGGAGGAGGTTGGCTGGGGCGAGACTGCCCTCTGCAGCATCTTCTTCCGTAGCCTAAATTCTAGTCTGCGGGATGAGCTGGCTTGCCGGGATCAGCCGGAACGGTTGTCTGAATTAATCTCTCTGACAATTAGTTTGGAGTCCAACAGCCGCTCGTGCGGAGCTCCTGCCCGCGTCTCTCAGCCTCGCCCCCTGGCGTTACCCACTCCGGAGTCCGCCGACGAATCTGAGGCGATGCTGATCGGGCGGACTAAGCTCCCTCTAACGGAGAAACAGTGCCGCAGGGAGCTCGGTCTCTGCATGTATTGCGGGGATGACCAGCACTCCATGGAGCTTTGCCCAGTCAAGCCAAAAGGGGGAGTCTGCGAGTCACTATAGGGGGCTTCGCGGACGTAACCCGGCCAAATCCCCTCTCCAAATGCCAACTGCCCATTAGGTTCTGTCACAACTCCATTGGGCTTGTCACTCACGCACTGGTGGACTTGGGGGCAGAACAGAACTTTATTTCCAAGAGCCTGGCAACCCGCTTGGGCATCCCATGTCAAGCATTGCCAGCCCCCCTCAATCTCGTCACTCTCTCCCGCACGCCTTTGGAAAGGGTTACCCATCGCACTAAGTCGGTGCCTGTCATCATCTCTGGCAACCATAGGGAGGATTTGAGCCTATTCGTCCTACCCACCTAGTCTTCCCCTGTCATCTTGAGCTACCCATGGCTGCACCTCCACAACCCTGTGGTTGATTGGCAGTCCGGCAGCATCCTCTCTTGGAGCTCGTTCTGTATGGGCACCTGCCTCCAGTCTGCTGCCTGTGCCCCATCTGCTCCTCTTCCTGCCCCCGACTCGCCTCCGCCGGACCTCTCCCTGGTGCCCCTGGAGTTTCACGATCTGGGGCTCATCTTCAGCAAGTCCAAGGCGCTATCTCTTCTCCCCCACCGCCCGTATGACTGCGCCATAAACCTCTGCCTGGGGGCGCCCTTACCATCTGGCCGCCTCTACAGCCTGTCTGCCCCGGAGCGGGAGGCCATGGACACATACATCAGAGAGTCACTCAGCGCTGGCATCATCCGCCCCTCCTCGTCCCCACTCGGAGCTGTTTTTTTCTTCGTGTCTAAGAAGGATGGGTCTCTGCGGCCATGTATCGACTTCCGGGCTCTTAATGACATCACGGTGAAGGACAGATACACCCTTCCCCTCATGGACTCTGCCTTCAACTCCCTCCAGGGGGCCACCTGGTTCACTAAGCTGGACCTCCGCAGCGCGTACCACCTTGTTCGGATCCGGGAGGGCGATGAGTGGAAGACGGCGTTCTGGATGCCTAGCGGCCATTTCGAATACTTGGTCATGCCGTTTAGGCTCACCAACGCCCCTGCCGTCTTCCAACGGCTCATCAATGATGTCCTGCGGGACTTCCTGGGGGTCTTCGTGTTCGTGTACCTGGACGACATCCTGATCTTCTCCAGGTCTCAGGAGGAGCATCAGGCCCATGTGAGGCAGGTTCTGCAGCGGCTTCTTGAGAACAGACTGTATGTTAAGGCGGAGAAGTGTGAATTTTTCACCAAGAACACCTCTTTCCTGGGTTTCATCATTTCCCATAATCAACTTCTCCCCAACCCCGCCAAGGTCAAAGCGGTGGTCGAGTGGCCCACCCCCTCTTCCAGGAAGCAGGTGCAGCAATTCCTTGGATTCGCTAATTTCTACTGCCGCTTTGTGCCTAAGTACAGTGCTATCACCTCTTCTCTGACCCGCCTCACTTCCCCCAAGGTGCCGTTCCAGTGGACCGAGGAGGCAGCATCAGCCTTCGAAACTTTGACGACGGAGTTCTCTTCCTCCCGAGTCCTGACCCAGGTTGACCTGTCGCTGTAGTGCCTGGTCGAGGTGAACGCTTCTGACACGGGGGTGCGGGAAGTTCTCTCCCAGCGTTGTCCGGTGGATGGGGTGGTGCGCCCCTGCGCCTTCTTCTCCCAGAATTACGATGTCGGTGACAGGGAACTCCTGGCAGTGAAGCTTGTGCTGCAGGAGTGGCGTCATTGGCTGGAGGGGGCAGTTCAGCCTTTTGTTGTCTGGACGGACCACAAGAACTTGGAGTACCAGAAGTCGGCCAAGCATCTGAATGCCCGCCAGGCGCGCTGGTCTCTGTTCTTCGGTCGCTTCAGGTTCACGATCGCCTACCGCCCAGGCTCCAAGAATGGCAAACCTGACGCGCTGTCCAGACAGTTTGCTCCTGAGACCCTGGAGGAGCGAGACCACACCATCTTGCCTACCTCGTGCATCGTGGTGGCTGTTTCCTGGTCCATCAGGGACAAGATCCGGAAGGCGCAGGAGACTGAACCTGATCCTGGCGGCGGTCCGGTGGGAAGACTCTTCGTGCCATCGTCGGTCCGGGGTGACATCATCCACTGGGTTCATACGTCTAAACTCAGCGGTCACCCTGGTGTCTCCCGCCTGGTGGACCTCCTCCAATGCTCCTTCTGGTGGCCCGGACTTCGGAAGGACGCTGCCAACTACGTCCATGCTTGCCCCCAGTGCACAACGAATAAGACCTCGAACTCACCTCCAGCAGGGCTGCGCCATCCCCTACCAGTCCCTGGCAGACCCTGGTCCCATGTAGCTCTGGACTTTGTCACTGGTCTCCCCGCTTCCATCTCGTATGACACCGTCCTGACCATTGTGGACCGATTCTCCAAGGCCGCCCACTTTGTGCCCCTCCACGGTCTTCCTACGGCACGGGAGACAGCCGATCTTCTAGTCCAGCATGTGGTCAGGCTACACGGGATCCCGACCGACGTCGTCTCTGACCGGGGGCCCCAGTTCGTGTCCAAGGTCTGGAGGTGCTTCTGCAATGCCCTGGGGGCCACGGTGAGTGTCTCCTCCGGTCACCATCCTCAGTCTAATGGGCAGTGCGAGCGCACCAATCAGGAGCTGGAGGCTGCCCTGCGCTGTGTCGCCTCCCCTAACCCCTCTTCCTGGAGCACAAACCTGGCCTGGGTGGAATACGCCCATAATTCGACGTTATCAACGGCTATCCGGATGTTCCTGTTCTGGGCGCCGTTGGGATATGACCCCCTGTTGTTCCCCGAGCAGGAGGGCGAGGTGGCTGTTCCATCCATCCAGGCACATCTTAGGTGCTGCCGAAGCCTATGGACCAAGATGCGCCAAGCACTTTTATGCACGGTGGCGCGCAACTCCAGTGCAGCCAATCGCCACAGGAGGCCCGCTCCTTGTTACCAGGTGGGCCAGCGGGTCTGGCTATCGGCCTGGGATGTCAATCTAAAGGCGGAGAAGAGGAAGCTGGCGCAACATTTCATCGGTCCCTTCACGATAACCAAGGTAATTAACCCCGTGGCTGTGCGTTTGGCCCTCCCCCCCCTCTGTGTCTGTCCTACATTTCACGTGTCCCAGGTTAAACCCGTGATCTCTGACCCACTCTGCCCCCTTCCTAGGGCGCCTCCCCCTCCCGTGATGATTGACGGCGGCCCGGCGTGGAGAGTCATCTCCATCCTGGACTCCCGACGCCGAGGTTGCGGGCTACAGTATCTGGTGGATTGGGAGGGGTATGGCCCGGAGTGGAGATCCTGGGTGCACCCTTCCTTTGTGCTGAATAAGCATCTCACCACGGAGTTCCACCGGGCGCACCCGGGTAAGCCATCAACGGGACGCGCTGCTCGGGGGTGGGGGGGAGTACTGTCACAACTCGCCTTCGCCAGTCATCTACTTCAGCTGCGCGCACACCTGCACCTCATCAGCCATCAGCTATTTAGCCCGCTCTGCCCAGAGCTTCGGCCTGGAGCCGTCTGTTCGCCAACGCTCTCAAACCCCAGCGCAGGATCGTCTTTTCCCGACCTGTGTCTCTCATCATCCAGCGAGTAAGCTGTGTTTTTTACCTGTTCTACAGTCTCTCCCCTGTGCACAGGTGGATTCCCCAGGCGGCGGATTCCTCCCATCCTCGCCTCATCCCCGTCCTCTTCTCCCTCTCGTCGCCGAACGCGCAGCTGGGCGCTGTCCTCCAGGCAGGAGTTCCACTTGCCAACACCAGCCACTGTGTCACCTGCAAGTAAGCAACACCTAAACATTAACCCTGCTTTGTGAAGGCCTGCTCTCACCCCTGTCTTTGCGCTGCCCTTAGGGTTGCCTGGTTGCACGGCATACCATTCTGCCCCCGGCGCATCCTGTTCACCAGCAGTCCACTTACATTCCACACACACGCATCCATACACACACAGTTATTGAATAAAGCTTTCAAATCTTGCTCGAGCCTGTGTGCGTGCTCCCTGGGCCCGACATTATGTCAGACGGTACCAAACAAAAAAAAGAGTCATGATTTATGACTCGTCATTGCCTGTACTCATAATGACATGGCACGCATTCCGACCAGCATGTTTCCACCGCAACAAAGTCAGCTGCATTTTGTTAAAATATGTTGGACATAATCAAATTTACCTTACAGCAGATGCACGCCACAACACCGTGCTTGGATGCCGTCTGTCACTGTGAAGTGAGAAGCCTCCATTAATCCAGTTTATGGCACAACCACGAACAGCAGCCAGTACCAGAACTACGCAAAAACATTCAAAAAAATACAAAAACTAGAAGAGCTGAAATTAGCTGCCACTTGAGTTCAGAACACGTATGTAGACAATATATTAAAATGAATTTGAAAAACCTTTAAAAACACTATTTTAAATGCTCCTGCTAGTCCACTCTTACTGACTGATTTAACACTGTCAGCTGAAACCAGAAGCTCCGCCCATAATCGCTCCTACAGCAGCACCCCCAGGAATAAGGTGGATATGAATTGCATATTTGTAAATTGAACAGCCCTCCATCTTCCATTTTTTTTCAGTGCAGTAAGGCGCAAACGAGGTCAGAACAGTGAACAATACTCAGAATTCTTTCTTACTATTATCTTCTATTTTCAGAATTCTTGCTACTTTGCTGCTTTATGTCTCTGCACATTAACATTAACCACAACAATTTGCACAAATGCCATATCTGCTGCCGTCTGTCTGTCTGTCACTGCAATACTGATCACGTGCAGCCCTATCTGTTACTATCTGCACCTACACTACCACATTGAACTGCAACTACAAGGCGCCAGAGAGACACACTCTGCTTCTACAACCGCTGCTGTGGAGAGAACGCACGCAGATGTGTGCCACCATGCCAGTTCAAGCGTCCGGGAAATACCAAGGCCAGCAGTCAGTAGCAGCTGCGACCACCGGTGAAGAAAACAAGCTGCTCTACGTGACGGACTCATGCTCGGGGAGACGGTTCCTCGTAGACACCGGCTCCCCAAAGAGCCTCATCCTGCCGTCCTACGCCGACCGGCTAGCAGGAGCTAACGGCCCCGAGCTGATAGCCGCAGACGGCTCGGACATTAGGACTTCTGGTGAGAGGACACTGACTGTATCCCTACACGGCCGTATGTACGAGTGGACATTCGTCATAGCGGCATGCAGTTTCCTGATCTTGGAAGCTGATTTTCTGTGTGCACACGGGTTGCTAGTCGATGTTGCTAACAGACACCTGGTTAATGCAATGTCTTTTGATTCTCTCCCCTGTACAGCTCGAGGGGCCGGGCCAGTAACACTAGCCAACATCACAGCTCCAGGCGGTAAGTTCCACACAGTGCTCACTCAGTTCCCAGCACTCACGGTCCCGACGTTTTCGGCGGCCATCACTAAACACGGGGTGGAACACTTTATCACCACCACTGGGCCACCCATTTTTGCACGACCTTGGTGCCTGGACACAGCAAAACTGGCCATAGCGCGCAAGGAGTTTGCCAACTTGGAAAGGTTGGGCATCATCAGGCGCTCAAACAGCCCATGGGGACCCCCACTACACATGGTCTCTAAGGCCGAGGGATCGTGGCGACCGTGCGGAGATTTCCGCAGATTGAATAACGCCACAGCGCATGACCGCTACCCGATTCCCCATATCCAGGATTTTTCCGTTCACCTCGCCGGGGCATGCATTTTTTCTAAAATAGACCTGGTCCGCGGTTACCACCAGGTCCCGGTGCGTGCGGAGGACATACCCGAAACAGCGGTAATAACTCCGTTGGGCTTGTTTGAGTTTTGACGCATGCCCTTCGGATTAAAAGGCGCGGCACAGACATTCCAACGCATGATGGATGCGGTGTTGCGCGATCTGCCGTTTGTGTTTGTCTACCCGGATGATATCCTGGTAGCCAGCACGTCCGAGGACTTACACGTAACCCACCTCAGGACGGTTTTCCGGAGGTTGGAAGAACACGGGTTAATAATCAACCAGGCGAAATGCCAGTTCAGCGTGATGGGGATTGACTTTTTGGGGAACCGCATCTCACCGGAGGGCACGATACCCTTGCCGGACAAGGTGCGCGCCGTGGTGAATTTTCCCCGGCCTCAGACGGTCAGGGCGCTGCAAGAGTTTTGGGGGATGGCTAACTTTTATAACCAGCTCCTCCCCCGCGCAGCTCAGCTCATGCAGTCATTGTACGCCGCGCTGAAGAAACGGAAGCCGGCGGACAGAGTCGAATGGAGTCCGGAGCGGGAGCAGGCATTCTCTGAGGTTAAAACAGCCCTGGCAAACACTGCACTGTTGGCACACCCAGACCCTGCAGCCCGGATAGCACTCACTACCGACGCCTCGGACGTGGCCATATGGGCCGTCATGGAGCAACGTGTCGCCGGTTCTTGGCAGCTGCTCGCTTTTTTCAGCACGGCTTTGCGCGATAGTAAGCGTAAATACAGCGCCTTCGACAGAGAGTTGCTGGCTCTCCATCTGGCCATACGCCACTTCCAGTTCTGGCTGGAAGGGCGCAGCTTCACTGCGTTCGTGGACCACAAGCCACTATCGTACGCGATGGCCAAGGTTTCGGAACCATGGTCGGGCCGGCAGCAGAGACAGCTGGCTGCGATCTCGGAGTTTACGACCAATATTCAGCATGTGTCCAGTAAACTGAATGTGGTGGCAGACTGCCTCTCGCGCACAGTAGTGGCCCCAGTCTGCGTAGGGATAGATTATACAGCCATGGCCGCAGAGCAGATTGGCGATGCGGACGTGTGCGCGCTCCAGTCTGGACCAACAGGGTTAAGGCTGGAGAGCAGAGTACTCACGGTGTACACTGTTGGTGGTGCAGTTAGCACTGTTGCCTTACAGCTAGAAGGTTCCTGGTTCGAATCCTCAGGCTGGCAGGGGTTGGAACCTTTCTGTGTGGAGTTTGCATGTTCTCCCTGTGCTGCGTGAGTTTACTCGGGGGGCTCCGGTTTCCTCCCACAATCCAAAGACATGCATGTTAGGTTAACTGGCTATTCTAAATTGTCCCTAGATATCTGTTTCCTATAGGCCCTTAGAATAGAAGGTTAGTACTAGTGAAAGCGCTTTGAGTGGTCTTTGAGACTAGAAAAGCGCTATATAAGTGCAGGTTAGTTAGTTAGTTAGTTAGTTAGTTAGTACTGCAAGACGGCAGCCCCCCCCAATCTGGGATGTCTCCACGGGACACCCGCGCCCGGTGGTCCCAGTTGCTTGGCGCCGCTGAGTGTTTGAGTCAGTTCACGCTCTGGCGCACCCAGGAGTGTGCGCGTCAGTCAAAATGATGGGAGCAAAGTTCGTATGGCCAGGCCTGCGCAAACAAGTGAAAGAGTGGGCTGCAGCCTGCGTAGCGTGCCAACGAGCCAAAGTACACAGACACATGAAGGCCCCTTTGGAGCCGTTTCGTATACCGGCTAAGAGGTTCGACCATGTTCACGTGGACCTCGTGGGCCCCCTCCCGCCATTGCAGGGGTTCACACACCTTCTGACAGTGGTGGACCACACCACACGCTGGCCAGAAGCAGTCCCGCTACCAGCAATCACGTCCGCAGACGTGGTGCGCGCCTTTTTGACAACATGGGTGGCACGTTTTGGCATCCCGTCGGACATCACGTCTGATAGGGGCCCTCAGTTTGTTTCCGACCTCTGGTCTGCGATGGCCCGTAGCCTGGGTGTAGCAATTCATCGCACAACCGCGTACAACCCACAGGCCAGTGGGTTATGCGAGCATTTCCATAGGTCACTGAAAGCAGCGCTCAGGGCTTCGCTTACGGATGCAAATTGGGTAGACCGGTTGCCGTGGGTTCTGTTAGGGTTGCGTTCTGCACCAAAAGAGGATTTGGAGGCTTCCCCGGCGGAGTTTGTTTTTCCTCAGCCTCTGCGGCTCCCTGGGGAATTTGTACCAAATAATCCCGCACTGGACAACTGTCTGTCTCAGCGTTTGCAGCATAGCGCAGATACAGGCATGCTACCGGGCCTGGCCCACCACTGTTTTCCACACGCTTTTGTGCCAAAAACTTTGAAGAACGTGGCGTTCGTGTTTGTCAGGCACGATGCCCACCATCCCCCATTGTGCCCACCCTATGATGGCCTGTTCAGAGAGCTGGAACCAGGGGACAAACATTTTTTGTTAGATTTTTGGGGGTCGTCGGGAGAAAATATGTATAGACAGACTTAAGTCCACCTTTGTGGTGGCGGATGAGCAAGTGATGTTGGCTTGGGCCCCTCGGTGTGGAAGACCCCCACTGAGAACTCCCCAGGTAGAAGATTCAGCAGAGCAGCCACACGGGCAAGTAGAATGTCCCCCCCCCGCCATTGCCCACCCGCACACAGACACACCCCCAAGAGCCCCCAACCGGCACAGCAGCGCCGCGGAGTCGAAGGTCCTTCATTACAGCAGATATGGGAGGAGACTGAAGCCAAAAGGACGTGAGGGTTGAAACTCAGTCTGAGACTCTGTGGGGGGGGGGGTAGGGAACCCCCGCTGGGATAATCATCTCAGCCTGGAAGCAGAGGGGAGGGGAATATCCCCTCTGCTGGTAGAGCATGGGGGATTAAATGGAGGACAGTACGTATTGTAATGTGTAAATGTGCAGATCTGGTTCCTTTATTTGCACTCTCCACAGCATAATTTTTTTCTTCTGTATTTGTACTTTTGCCTCAACAATTTTACCTACTCTTTTCATTGATTTTTTTCTTTAATTTTTCTTTAATTATTGCAAACAAGCTACATTTCTGTGATTATCTGACCTTTGTCTCAACAATTTATTCATATACTTTTTCTTAACCCTAGAACTCTAACGTCAGGTGGGTGATTTTCACCCACACAACTGGAGTCATATGATTTTCATTGTGATGCTGCAGTCTGAGATGCATGTGTAACACCACTATAACACCTCTTTGTAGCACTTTAGGTGTGTAATACTACTTTAGGTGCAGTCTTGTACCCTTTTGTAGTACTGGGTATGGCAGTGTAGTTACCTTTAACCTTACTACATGGATAGAGGGGACAATTGGGCCAGGTCAGATAGACCCTAGGTTCGTAGGAGCCTGGAGGGCGTAACAACAGATGACACAACACAGTTATATGGGAACTTGCAACTATGTGTATTTTTACAGGTATGTACACTTAAACAAAAACACAGCGCTTATGAATACAATAATAGAAGAGAAAAAATAAAAATAAAGTACTCCAAAATATATCTACAATATGTACAGTTCTCTAGTGTCCGTTCTAGGTGACTAGTTGAGTCACCTTTACCAGGCGGTAGGTTCGGGCAATCGGCTCACCATCCAGATCTGGAGAATCCACGCTATCTTGCAATCCAGGTTAAGCAAAAAAAACCCTGACCTACAAAATAGGTCAGAACACAGAAAAATAAGCTATGCTCTAAGCTTATCACATGGGTTTCAAATATTCTAAATTATACAACAATAATATTTTAAACATCTTTGAACCATAGATGTAATATTCACTCTTAAGTGACAATCAGTGGCAAGTGAAATGAAACCGTTGCTAACCATTACAGCTTTGAAAACAACCTCCTCCTATGTAAAACCTAGCCAGAATTAGCATAGGAGGTTTAGCATATTAAACTAGCAATTAGCATTCCACACACACACTGAATGGCACTCACCATGCTAAGCAACACGTGCTCCAATGGGTTCCCGCGCTCACGTGAGTTCACAGCCTTTGGGTTCAAATCTTAAAATTTACAAAAGAGGTATTAGAATTTGGCAATACCGCAATGTCTCATTTCTCATGTTGGTTTAGGCTTACCAATCTCAAAGTTTTATCCAAGCAAAGGCTGCTACTAGCACGTTAGCTCATCGTCTCAGTGAGGGATCGCGTTCTCTCGGTCGTGTCTCGGCAGTGTCTGAAAGCGTTCTGCATATTACACCAAGACCGAGCGAGAAAGTGTGTGACCCCATTGGCTGGCGTGACCTCATTGGCTGACACTGCCAAACAAATGACACAGCCATTGGTTACTCAGTATACCAAATATGAACACTGGGAACTCTAGCAGAGCTTTCCAGAAAATGTTCCTAACTATTTATGAACACATTTTATGAACTTATATTTATCTATATATTTATCCTCAAAATATTTATTCTCATTGTGAAATGAGTGTCCCCTTCTTCTTAAAGCGGTTATAATTCTATTCACGTTTTTAACACTGGGTTACACATGGGTTCTTGGGTAGCTTCAGTCTGCTCACTGACGTCATCAAAACGTCATCAGGGCGTCATCAGGGCGTGTTTCCCTGCTCCCATCCTTGGTTTATTCAACAGACACGTATTCGAGTCATTTTCACACGACGTTAGCGATTGAAGGAAAAATATTTTTTGGGTGGATTTTACCCGACATTAGTGTTTGTGTATAAAATCAGAAGATAACATCATTCAGGCCTTCCATATTTTTTTGCCCCATATCACACACAGCTGTCCTGTCACAGTCCTGTCACAGGCTTGGTGACTTTGGCATGCCAACAAGTAAGTAGCTAAGGTTCGCTTACATTGGCAATCGTTAGTGTTAGGGTAGAAAATAGTAAAACCATCTAAGTCTACTCTTAAAAGATCGTCTATGTGTGTAGATGGCTTACCCAGGTTCGTTTTCAAGGAAGAGATTAGTTTACTTGGAACACATATTTATTGAAGCAAGTTGAATATAGTAGGTTACAGCGCTGGGTCAAATGTTCTCTCCCTGACAACAACAGGCAATGTCAGGTCGTGAAGTCTGACTGACTATGCTGGCCCTTACCCAGAATATTTATACAGAAAATGAACAAAAGTGAAAGCATACATTATCAAATGACAGTACGGGAGGGTCTGTTCCTGGCGCCGAGTGTATCCACTGAAGGCCATTCCTCCTCCCAGGTCAAAGTAGCTGATCCTTGGTATTCCTTATCACAACCGGTTCCTCATCTCCTCCCATAGATCACACTGGACATTGTTATTCTCTGTGCTGAGACAGAGGTCCACTCTTTTTGCAGGTAATGAGCCACACACTTGGCAATATATATTCCATTATGATATATTGGTTATATTACCTAGACATAAGCAGAGTACAAATATTTTGAGTCACAGAAATAACTGTTATATGGTTATATTGATCACTTTATCCCATCAATTTCCCCCTTTTGGTCTCATCAATAATGAGACCAATAACTCAAACACTTTAGGCACTCAAAGGTACGTCACAGTCCTCCTCCTCCTCATCTTTATCTGATTCCATTCCAATTTCAATTGATCCATCAGGTTTTAATAATGGCATTTGATATGGAGGGGGTTGCTTGCCTTCCACAGCCGTAGTGATGACCCTGAGGCAAAGAGATTGAATACAAGGGACACAACAACACCCACAAAATGCAAAGATAGCAATAACACTTACAATGGATATAATTATAGAAACGATCACACTTTTCCATTTTCCAAACACTTTCTCAATCCATCCATCCATCCATCCATCCAGGGGATTATTTATGCCAGAGGCCATTCACCATACAATCACACAGTTATGCAATTACACAGTTCACTAATTACTAAATATGTGATGATTATGATACTTATTAGCAAGCAAATGATATAACCTTTAAGCAATAAATGACTACAAAACACTCTTATTATATAAAAAGTCACTGGTTACTGTCCTTTAAGTCCCTTCTGATGTTATCCAATGTTCTTCCTGGTTCCTCAGCGGGTGTGCACATGCTCCAGTGATACCATGTGTCCCCTTTACCTTTTAACCTCACTGCGTGTGAAGTTCTTTCCACCACTTGAAATGGTCCTGTCCACCTTGGTTCTGACCACTTCCTCTTGATGCACTTCAGGAGAACCCACTCTTTTGTGATTGGTTCCGTGGGTTTCAAATCACCTCCTGGCTTCTCCTTTTCCTGTACCTGTTGTGAGAAAGCTGACACAAGAGCCCTTAGTTGGTCATAGAATGGTTTATAGCCCATCTTGGGCTCTTCCTCCTCACACAACTGCAATCGTGCTCCCGGTCCCGGGAACTGACGACCTGTTAAAAGTTCATAGGGGGTAAAACCTATTATGCTGTTAACAGAACTTCTAACCGTCAATTGGGCAATAGGCAAAGCATCCAACCAGTTCATTCCTGTGTGGCTACAGATCTTAGCAAGCTTCACCTTAATGTTTTGGTTCATCCTCTCAACCTTACCCTGAAATTGAGGGTGATAAACTGTTCCAAATGAATGTTTTAGACCTAACATCTTTTCTACTTTTTGTAGGTCTTGATTTTTGAAATGTATTCCATTATCTGATCTAATTCTCTTAGGAAACCCATAAGTAGGGATGTATTGATTTATCAAAAATTTGATCACTGTTTTACTGTCTTCTTTCTTTGCAGGATAAGCTTCAGGCCATCCTGTAAATGTGTCCATTGCCACTAGGAGATATCTGTATCCCCTGATTCTTTCCACCATGTCAGTGTAATCTATGATTATCTCCTGACCTAGCAAGGTAGGCAATGGAAAATGACCTTGATGAATTTTGACCGTCTGTTTTGGATTGTGAGAAACACAAATGGCACAACTTTTTACAAAATTTTGTATCATATCTGGGAGGAAGGGATGCCACCAGTGACTCAAATGTCTGTTCATTTGCTTAGCTCCTACATGTGCTAACCCATGAGCTTCATGTAACACATTTTCTCTGATTCCTGGTGGTAGCACTGGTCTACTATCCTGTGCTCTCCACAACCCTTCTTTTTCTGTGGCGCCTCTCTGCTTCCACACTGTTTTTTCTTCAGGAGACGCTTTTCTCTGTTCATCTATTAACATATTTACATCAATCTGTGGCAAAATGTCCTGAACCTCCTTTCCTGTCTGTGTTAACATTAACAATGGCTGATATCCTGCTGCCTTTTTTGCTGCTTTGTCTGCCTCATGATTACCTCTGGCCACATTAGTTTCTGTCTTGATGTCATGGCCTTTGCACTTAACCACTGCTACTTCTTTTGGTAACATTATCACTTCTGCCAATTTTTTCCATTTCTGTTTCATGCTTTATAGGAGTCTGAGAGGCTGCCAAAAATCCTTGTCTAACCCACTGTGCTAATTCTGTGTGAATTGAGCCAACAACATAAGCTTAATCTGTGTAAATAGTGACCTTTTTTCCTGCTGACCACTCCAATGCTTTGATCATAGCTGTCAATTTGGCCAACTGAGCTGATTGCCTGTCCTGCAATGTCCCACTTAGTACTTCCTCAAATCCATCTGCTTTTTGTCTCACAACTGCATATCCTGCCTTCAATCCTTCTGTGGGGTGACGAAAACAACATCCATCTGTAAACAAAACTTCATCTGGGTCAGTCAGTGGTGTCACAGATAAATCTATTCTCACTTTCACATCTTTTCTGACCCTTTTCTCACATTCATGCGGTTCCCCATCCAACATCTGGTCTGCCACGTTTATTCCTTCATGTGTGAATGTGATGTGTGGTGCTGATAGGATTTTCTCCATTCTTGTCTGTCTGATTGAGGTCATACTGAATGCTGCAGAATTTACATATGACATCACGCTATGTGTGGTCAGGACAGTCAATGGATGTCCCATAACCACATGAGCTGTTTTTTGCAAAATTTTTGATACTCCTGCAGCATGGCGTGTGCATGCTGGTTGCCTTTTTTCCATTGGGTCTAATATTATGCTGACATAGAGGAGTATCTTTCTCTCTCCCCCTTTTTTCTGAAACAGAACACCATTTACTGTGTGTTCTGCTTCAGAAACATCCGAGTAGAAACGCCTGTTGTAATCAGGTATTGCCAAATCAGCTGCATGTGAAAGTTCATTTTTCAAAGCAATGAATGCTTCCTCAGCTTCCTGTGTCCACAGTAGCTGTGCAGCAAGATTTCTCATGCCTTGTTCATTAACCAGTGCACGCAATGGTTTTGTCCTTTCGCTGTATTGTGGTATGTAATGTCTACTGAACCCTGTTAGACCCCCAAATGATAACATTTGTTTTACAGTGCATGGTTTGGGGTGATGAAGGATGGAATCTCTGTGTGACGCAGAAAGGCCAGAACCTGTGGGTGTGATAACACGGCCCAAAAAGGACACATAGCACCTTGCACACTGTAGCTTTTGCCTTGACACTTTAAATCCACATTCAAACAATCTCAACAACACGCTCTTTGTAGCTTCCAGACAACTGTCAGGATTTGGTGCTGCTATCAAAATATCATCGACGTACTGTATCAGAATTACGCCTGGTGGAAGAGGACAACCTTGTAGTTGTTCCTTCAAAACCTGATTGAAAATACCTGGTGACAAAATGAACCCCTGTGGTAGCTGGGTGTAGCACAACTGTGTGCCCTTGTAGGTGAATGAGAAGAAATCCCTGCACTCCTCTGCTAAGGGAAGACAGAAAAATGCATTAGCCAAGTCAATACATGTAAACCATGAATGTTGTGATGTGAGAGCAGATAAAGCAGTGTATGGGTTTGGCACGGGGACTGTGGGGGTGGAAATCCGTGAATTCACATGCCTCAAATCATGGGCCATTCGGTATTTACCGGTGTTGTGCTTTTCAACTGGGAGAATAGGGGTGTTCCAGGCAGAGTGAGAATTTTCTAATACCCCTGCCTGAAGCAGCCCTTCAATGGTGTCAGTGATGCCCTCCTCTGCTGCAGGCTTGTGAGCATACTGACGTTGCCAAACAGGTTCACCTGCTAGGACCTGAAAAGAGATGGGAGAAATATTAACACATTTACCAACATCTGTGGGTCCTTGTGACCATAAATTTGGTGGCAGTGAATCCAACATGTCTGCTGCTGATTCATGATCACTGCGCTCTCTGCCATGCTCTCTCTCAATCTGTCGGTGTTCACACAAAAGCTCATCAGTTGTATTAATTTGGATGTGATAGGCCTGATATTTTGCAGAATATTCAACTTTTGGAATCTGTGTCATCTGCCAATCAGTGGCTTCAGCCAATGTTTTAACCATAGGTCCTAACTCTTTTGCTTGATAATTAGCATGTATGAGCAAGGTGATGTGTGGAGCTGATTCCTCTGACATTTCATACCACTGTAATTGCTCTGCACTTAATACAGCATCCCCAGCGACATCCTCCTGTCCGACATACAAAAACCGAGATTTGATGGTCCAAGTTTGACCATCCAGTTGGGAGAAAAATCTATCATGATAAACATCATCCAAATTTCTGTCATAATACAGAGTGACATGTAGGGGATCAATGGGAGGTGTGTAGGGTGCAAGAAGAGCAATCCACAACTTCCAGGCCATGAACACTGGCAACACGCCAGTCTGTGAGGGCGAGTCAGGCGATAACAGGCCCCAGTAAATGTCAGCCCAGGTATTTGGCACTTGTGGTGTCACATCAGGTTTCAGCAGCATTTGTCCATGCACAGACAGTCCTTGCACTGAACAGTTCACAGCAACACCATTAGGGAATGACAAGATGACTCCATCAGCCGAGCATAGCACCGATGCCCCCAGTTTAATCAGCAGGTCTCTCCCCATCAAGTTTGTGGGAGAGTTTTTTGAGCAGGCATAACGTTGTTTCACAGTTTGACCAGCAACACAAGTATCCAAAAGCTTTGTCACAGGCAGTCTTTCCGGAACCCCAGAGAAACCAATAACCTCCACAGCTTTAGCCAATAACAGTGTAGGCTCAATGTCACAGTTCAAAGTGGAATAGGTTGCCCCCGTATCAACCAGAAAAGGCAGGTCACAGTCCATAACCTTTAGTGTGACCATGGGATCTGCCATTCCCACGTCACTTTTTCTCTGTGGGCCCCGTCATTGTTCCTCATATTGTGTGAGGTACACTTCCCCTGCAGTTGAAGTGTATGCTGGATATTGGCCAGCAGGTGGAGCTGCCGCTGCATAGGGTGCTTGATGTCCTGCACTTGCTGGTGCCACTGGTGGTGGGTAAGGATTAGTCGGGCAATCCTTCCTCCAATGACCATTTTGACCACAGCCATGACATGCATTCAGGCCCATGATCTTTCGACCCTGAAAGCTTCTCACACCCCGCCTTCCACGAGACACCCCCCGATAATAATTGAAACCACGTGGTACACCCTGACAATATGGTGTTTGGGGTGTCCAACCAGTGGGTGCCGGGTACACTGGGGCAGGTAAAGCTGCCGTTCCCGGTGTGGGCGTTGGCCCAGAGGGTATTTCCGGAGCCTGCTGTACCAGCTGCTTAGCTGGTTTGTTTATTTTTTTAACCTCAGCTATTTCTTGTTTTGCCTTTTGTAACTGTAATTTTAACAGCTGCAGTTCTTGATTACCTCTATCAACCTTTTCTTTTTCTGCTTTTTCCTGCTCTTTACGCATATGATGTGTGAAGTGCCTTTCCCGCAATTCCACAGTGCTACTGGGAATGTCAGGGTTACTGTCAATTGCCTCTCTCACTGCCTGAGGCACTCCTTTTAACACTGCCTGCCTGAATACGTCCCTTTGAAAATCAGATGTATTAGGATGAGAGCCAGCAGCCACTGTCCACTCCATTTTACATCTACTGATAAATGCCATAGGAGACTCATTTTCCTTAATTGAAAAAGTTAAAGCTCTTAAAGCTCCTGGTGGAATTGAAAATTTTTGTCTCATTGCTGTGCCTAAGGCTGATGCTACAGGGGTGAAAGGTGCTGAATCTGAAATTGCTTGGGTTCCTGCCAATTGTTAAATTTGAGAGACCTCCACAACACTTAATTGTCGCCCAAGCAAAGCTCTGAAATCTCCCATTGCCACGGTAACTCGTTGAGTTAACTGATCAAATTTTGTCATCCACTGACATCCACCCTCACAAAGCGGGGGCATTTTTTCTGAAATGCCATTTATGTCTGCCCATGAGAATGGCTGATATGTTCTGCCTCTGCTTTTCATCACCAGTGGTGCCTGTGTGTGAATGCGGTGCTCTGTGGCCTGTTGTGTGTTTCTATGTGCAGCTGAATTAAGACGACGGCCTGTATAAGGGTCACATTCATCACCATCCCAAACCCTGCTGCACAAATCTCTATTTCTGAAACTGTAGGGCCTGCCTCGCATGTGCTTCTCCTGATCTCCTAATTCTCTCCTGTCCTCATATGTCCTGTCCTCATCTGTCATTCTGACCTCTCCTATCAGAATCAGAATCAGAATCAGAATCAGATTTATTGCCATTGTTCATGTAGTACACAAACTAGGAATTTGTCTCGGTGCAATGCTGCAACATTAAACATGATAAAATAAAAGAAATAAACTATACATGCAATAAAGTGTAGAATAAGAGTGAGTAATACTAGTCAGCAGTTTAAATATATTAGCGAGCAGCAGATAATGTGGAGAACCATATAGTGCAGTCGGTAATGCAGGAAGAAAACAGTGATGATTGACATGAGTCTGGTTGAGCTGCTGTACATAGTGCACGAGAGTCAATAAGTCACTTAGTGTTCAGCAGTCTGATGGCAGAGGGGAAGAAGCTGTTCATGTGACGGGAGGTTTTAGTCTGGATGGACCGAAGTCTTCTACCTGAGGGGAGAGGGGCAAACAGTACGTGACCAGGGTGTGAGGGATCGGCTATGATCCGGCCAGCACGCCTCCGGGTCCTGGAGATGTACAGATCCTGGAGAGATGGGAGCTTGATGATCTATTTTCCTGCAGTGGTCTGCCTTCATGTTTTTGTGCATTATTTATTTTTGTAAGAGCTGCAGTCATAGCATCTGAACTTTCTCTCCACTGCCTACTCTTAAAATCATCTTGACCATAAGGGGTAGATGAAGCAAAAACTGTAGGGGAAAGGAGATGTATTTCCTCACTGTCTGCGTTTTCACTCCACTGACCACAGTCATCTTTGGGACTCCTGTAGCTTATCTCTTGATAGACTGTACCTTCATCATCTGCTGTACTCACACTTGACTTCACACTACCTTTCGCACTTCCTGTATGCCATGAACTATTTTGCAGAACCTGTGTCCGACCCTGCAAATCATTTACACCAGCTTCAACATTCTGCAAACGTTCTCCCACAGTCTTCTCCAACCTTAATCTTTCCAGCTCTTCCTGCAGCTTTTCCATCTCATGTCTGTCTGCCTGCATTTCCTGTGTCTGACTCTCCAACAAACCTTTCAGCTTTTCACATTTTTCCTGTGATGTCACTTTCTCAGTTTCTACTAATCCTTCTTTTAGCTTGACCAAAGGCATCTGAATAATGCAATATGGCGGTGGGGGCAATTCCCCCTTTAACTCTCCCAAATTAGGGTAGAGGGACAGCACCTCTCCCTGTTGTTTATCCAGCTGCTTATCAACCATTAAATCTTTATTGTTTTCCACCTCACTCTCACGCCCCACTGGGCCAACCGCTGCTGAATCATGCATCAAACCGCTGTTTGCCTCCATTTTCATCATGTGCTGATTCTGCTCCTTATCAGACACCTGTGCCTTGGTCAATTTCACACCATCTATTGCAGCAGAAGATGTAACCAAATTATGAATCAGCCTGTGCTCACGTTCACAGTCCTCAATCTTGTGTTTATGTTTCCTTTTCACCAAAAGTCCTGTCACAGCCATATCTTTCATGACTTGTATGCCATCCAACCTTTTTTGTTCCAACTCCATCAACAATAGAGTTAAACTGTCCTCCTTTTTTGAATTTAGAATGCCTTCTTCCACCAATTTCTGATACAATTTACCACATTCTATTTTAACCTCACTTCTGTCTTTGGGTGATATACCACTGAGCATTTGAGTCCCTGTTGAATCCCACTGTTTTTTCATATTTTCTTTACATAAATCAACATTGTTAACATTATCTTTTAGATGAAGCAACTCCCAGCTGCCTACTCAACGGGAGTCACTCAGCCCCGCCTTTTGCATTCTTCAACTTCGCTGAACAGCAATTCACACTTCTGTTTTTTTCTGCAGAACAAGCCTGCTGCTCCCCCTCCCCTTCCTGAGGAAAGAGAGCACTGCTGTTCGCCTTTCTGTTTTCTCTTTTTTTTTTACAGAGCAAGCTTGTTGCTTGCCTCTCCCCTTTCTGAGGAGAGAGAGAGAGAGAGCTGCTGTTCACTCTCCCCTTGCTGATGAGAGAGAGAACCGCTGCTTGCCCCTCTGTTGCCTCTTTTTTTTTTTTTAAACAGAGTGTTACCTTCACACTCACAGCTTTACAAATATAAAACAAATAGCAATTGCAGCAGTGGTTAAATAATATTCTGGATACACTAAGTCCAAGGAATTTCACCCCGTTTATGATTAACATCTTAATCAAAGGCCTTTTAACCTGTGCCAGACTGTTCGAGGGGCGCCGCTCCCCCGGGGCGTTACCCCAGATTTTCGCCTTCCTGTCAGACTGCGAAGGATTTTCTCCTTGGCGCTGACGTTTACAGAGTACTAATCCGAGGGTGTCAATATGGGGCCCAGGTTTTATAGCCTTCGTCAAGGCTAAAGGAGTCCAACCCAGTTCCTGTCCTCACAAGTCACGGACCAATTCGCTCAGTCCGTGAACCTGTAGTCAGGCCGGATGACCATGAATAAATACGCAGTGATATCATCCGAGCTGGGGGGCCTTTCACCTCCCCGGTCTTGGCCGTTAATGTCCCAAGCGATCACAATCTAATCAATCAATGTAAAAATCAATGTCAGATCGTGATTGGTTGGTCAAAATCAGGTCCAGCACCCGAGCCGGGGGCCTTTCACCACTCTCGTTTGTACGGTCTTTTTAAGCAAGCAAGCATTCACCAAAAACATTTACTATATTCAACTGCTTTAAACTAGGACACACACCAAACCGCTTGACAACACAGACTTTGGTTATAGCCAATAGCAGAACTTTGATATAACAGGCGTCTGCTTACCTCTTTTTCAGGCCGGCCTAGTGTTGTCAGTCGGTGATGCAGGTTCGTTGTCCAGGCAACCAAAGATCCAAATCAGATGAAAATCTCCCCCTTTCACCGGACGAAGCCCCCAAATTGTTAGGGTATAAAATAGTATAACCATCTAAGTCTACTCTTAAAAGATCGTCTATGTGTGTAGATGGTTTACCCAGGTTCGTTTTCAAGGAAGAGATTAGTTTACTTGGAACACATATTTATTGAAGCAAGTTGAATATAGTAGGTTACAGCGCTGGGTCAAATGTTCTCTCCCTGACAACAACAGGCAATGTCAGGTCATGAAGTCTGACTGACTATGCTGGCCCTGACCCAGAATATTTATACAGAAAATGAACAAAAGTGAAAGCATGCATTATCAAATGACAGTCCAGGTGCATGGTCCATGGGAGGGTCCATTCCTGGTGCCGAGTGTATCCACAGAAGGCCATTCCTCCTCCCAGGTCAAAGTAGCTGATCCTTGGTATTCCTTATCACAACCGGTTCCTCATCTCCTCCCATAGATCACACTGGACATTGTCATTCTCTGTGCTGAGACAGAGGTCCACTCTTTTTGCAGGTAATGAGCCACACACTTGGCAATATATATTCTATTATGATATATTGGTTATATTACCTAGACATATTACCTGTCACGCCGCGCCATTCATCAGCGGCGCCACCTGCTCACGCACCTGCTACTCGTCAGCGGCGAAGGATAAAAGCCGCCTCGCCCTGAGCGTCGGCCTGAAGCCGTAGACTTCGTTTCCTTTGCATGGACTTCTACCACTTTCTCTTCAGCATCCTCTTTACCGGTAAGAAGTTCACTTACCTCATCTCTCCAGTCTGCTCCCCTGTGCACAGGTGGATTCCTCGGCGGCGGACAATCCCGTCCCTCGTCTCTCCTCGCTGCTGCACCGAGCCCTGCAGGTGGCTGTCTCCCGGGCTTCCATCCTTGAAGCGCCAGTCATCTGCCCAAACAAGTAAGCTTCTCTCCCTCGCCTATTCTCCTCCCGTGTTGGTGTGTACTCATCACCCTGTGTCTGATTTCTCCCATAGGGTTGCCGGCTGAACGGTCTCCTGCCTCTGGGTCCGAAGCAGACGCCCCCACCAACACATTAACATTCTGCAGACACGCACCCAAACATCCCTGTTGTTAATAAACAGTTTGAACTACTCTGAGCCTGTGTGTGTGCGTCTCCTGAGCCGAACGTTATGTCAGTACGGCTTCAGCAGAGCGGCTCGGCGGACGGCGGGCTCGCACACCGGTTTACCATCCTCGAGGCTCGGGTGGATCAGATTGTTTATCAGCAACAGGTGGTTCTTAACCAATTATTAGAACTGACTAACCGATTGAACCGCTTGGACCCCCAACAGCCGTTCCTCCCGACTCGCCAGGGTGGCGCGGCTCCTGCTGTTCCAGCGGCCGTCCAGCCGGCTCCAGTGGCACCGGTTCGGCTCACGCCGATTCCGACCCCCGCCCGCTTTAGCGGTAAGCTCGGCGGAGCGCGGGGGTTTATTATGCAGTGTGAGTCCGTGTTCCACCGTGTGCCCGGAGATTTTCCCTCGGATCACAGCCGAATTGGTTACATAGGGAATCTTCTGGAGGGGCGTGCGTTAACTTGGACCTACGCCGTAATGGCGAGGCCCAGTTATGCCACCCTCACCTATGACCAATTCGTGAGGCGCTTTCTGGAGGTCTTTGACCACTCACAAACCGAAACGGTCCAGGTCGATCGGCTTCTCGCTCTCCAGCAGGGAAGCCGGTCGGCAGCGGACTACGCGGTCGACTTCCGGGTAGCGGCGGAGGAATTGGGCTGGGAGGAACGCTCCCTCTGTGGCCTGTTCCTCCGCAGCCTCAATAGTGATCTGAGGGATGAACTGGCTGGTCGGGATATCCCTGGGACGCTAGCGGAGCTGACGTCCTTAGCGATAAGTTTGGATAACAGGCTGCGCGAGCGCTCCTCGGGGCGGAGGTCTTCTTCTTCTCGCCCTCGTGGAGCCTCGCCGCACCTGTTCCAAGCTCGCCCCCTGGCGGCGCCGCCAGCATCGCGCCCCGAGGAGTCGGAGCCGATGGTGACGGGCTGGACTAAACTTTCCCCTGTGGAGAAACAACGCCGCCGTGAGTTGGGCCTCTGCATGTATTGCGGAGGCGACCAACACACCGTGGAGTGTTGCCCACGGAAAGCCAGTCGGTGGGGTCCGCGAGTCACTGTTGGAAGCCTCGCGGATGTCAATCGGTTAGGATCACTGACTCAATTGAAGCTGCCCATCCGTTTCTGCCATAACCCTACTGGGCACCTCACCCACGCACTGGTGGATTCGGGCGCAGAAGGCAGCTTCATTTCACAAAGCCTGGCAACCCGATTGGGCATCCGCTGCCAGGCACTCAATACTCCCATCTCCCTAATCCACCTCTCCCGTGCCACCCTCGGGAGAGTGACACATCAAACTGTTCCCCTACCGGTCATCATCTCGGGAAACCACCGGGAGGAAATGACCTTTTACGTCCTTCCCAACTCTGTGTCGCCCGTCATCCTGGGGTATCCCTGGCTCCGCCTTCACAATCCGGTCCTGGATTGGAAATCAGCTGGGATCTCGGCATGGAGTACGTTCTGTATGGGCACCTGCCTTCAGTCCGCTGCCTGCTCTCCGTCCGCTCCTCCCCCTGCGACGGACGCTGCACCCCCGGACCTGTCTCTGGTGCCCCCAGAATTTCACGACCTGGGTATGGTGTTCAGCAAAGCGAAAGCTATGTCTCTTCCCCCTCATCGGCCCTATGACTGCGCCATCAACCTCCGCCAGGGGGCTCCCTTACCTTCTGGTCGCCTTTATAGCCTGTCTGCGCCGGAGAAGGAGACGATGAACGCCTACCTGAAGGAATCTTTAAGTGCTGGGATTATCCGCCCATCATCGTCACCCGTGGGGGCAGGGTTCTTCTTCGTGGGGAAAAAGGATGGGTCCCTCCGCCCTTGTATCGACTACCGGGCCCTCAATAATATCACGGAGAAGGACCGTTACACCCTGCCTCTCATGGACACTGCTTTCCACTCCCTCCAGGGGGCGACCTGGTTCACCAAGCTGGACCTACGCAGCGCTTACCACCTCGTCCGGATCCGGGAGGGAGATGAGTGGAAAACGGCCTTCCGTACCCCGAACGGCCACTTTGAATATCTGGTGATGCCGTTCGGGTTGACCAACGCTCCTGCAGTCTTCCAGCGCCTCATAAATGACGTCCTCCGGGACTTCATTGGCCTTTTTGTGTTCGTCTACCTGGACGATATTCTCATCTTCTCAAAGTCCAGGGATGAGCACCAGGTCCACGTGAGGCGGGTCCTCCAAAGGCTGCTGGAGAACCGTCTGTACGTTAAGGCAGAAAAGTGTGAATTTTACGCCAGGAGCACGTCCTTCCTGGGGTTCATCATCGCCCACGATAGGGTGCTCCCCGACCCAGAGAAGGTAAAGGCGGTGGTGGAATGGCCCACACCTGCATCCCGGAAACAGGTGCAGCAATTTGTTGGCTTCGCCAATTTCTACCGCCGCTTTGTCCCCAACTTCAGTGCCATCGTGGGACCACTGACCCGCCTCACGTCCCCGAAGGTCCCGTTCCGGTGGACCGAAGAGGTCGCTGCCGCCTTTGAGGCGCTGAAGGCGGAATTCTCCTCCTCCCGGGTCCTTCGCCAGGTCGACCCCGCGCTGCAGTGCATTGTAGAGGTAGACGCCTCGGACACGGGAGTGGGAGCAGTGCTGTCCCAGCGGTCACCGGACGATGGCGCCAAGCGACCGTGCGCCTTCTTCTCCCGGCGCTTGTCCCCGGCGGAGAGAAACTACGATGTGGGGGACAGAGAGCTCTTGGCCATCAAGCTCGCCCTGCAGGAGTGGCGCCACTGGTTGGAGGGGGCAAGCCTGCCGTTTGTGGTCCTCACGGACCACAAGAACTTGGAATACTTACGATCTGCCAAGCGCCTGAACGCCCGCCAGGCGCGCTGGTCCCTGTTCTTCGCCAGGTTCCAATTTTCCATCACGTTCAGGCCTGGCTCTAAGAACGTCCTGCCTGACGCCCTCTCCAGGCAGTTCGCCCCCGTGGAGTCGGAGGAGGCGCCCCACTCCATCCTGCCCAGGTCGTGCGTCGTGGGAGCCATCTCGTGGGACATTGAGAGCAAGATCCGGAAGGCACAGCAGGTGGAACCTGACCCTGGCGGCGGACCGGAGGGGAGGCTGTTCGTGCCATCCGCGGTCCGAGGAGAGGTCATCCACTGGCTCCACACCTCCAAGCTCACCTGTCACCCTGGCACCTCCCGGATGATAGATCTCCTCCAACGGTCCTTTTGGTGGCCAGGCCTGCGGAGGGATGCAGCCCGCTACGCCCGGGCTTGCCCAATCTGTGCCACCTGCAAATCGGGAAATGCCCCTCCAGCGGGTCTGCTCCAGCCCCTGCCCGTCCCTGGCAGGCCCTGGTCGCACATCGCTCTGGATTTCGTCACCGGACTCCCCATCTCCAACTCCTATGACACCATCCTGACCATCGTGGACCGCTTCTCCAAGGCCGTGCACTTCATCCCCCTGCGAGGCCTCCCTACTGCCCTGGAGACGGCGGACCTCCTCGTCCAACACGTGGTCAGGCTGCATGGGATTCCGGTGGACGTGGTCTCGGACCGGGGCCCCCAGTTTTCATCTGAGGTTTGGAGGTCATTCTGCAACGCCATCGGAGCCAAGGTGAGCCTCTCCTCCGGCCATCACCCCCAATCCAACGGGCAGTGTGAGAGGACCAACCAGGAGCTGGAGGCTGCGCTCCGCTGTGTGTCCAGATCCAAACCCGCGTCCTGGAGCAACCATCTTGCCTGGGTTGAATATGCCCACAACACCGCTCGCTCTTCTGCTACAGGGATGTCCCCCTTCAAAGCGTCCCTGGGTTACGACCCCCCGCTGTTTCCGGAGCAGGAGAGTGAGGTAACTGTCCCGTCAGTTAGGGCCCATCTCAGGCAGTTCCGCTCCACCTGGGCTGCCGCGCGCCATGCGCTATTACGCACAGCGGAGCGCAACAGGACTGTGGCGGACCGGCGTAGGAGACCTGCCCCGGCGTACAGAGTTGGGCAGCTTGTTTACATTTCCACCCAGGACGTCACTCTAAAAGGCGAGAGGAGAAAGCTGGCACAGCGCTTCATGGGTCCCTACCCCATCACCCGGATCATCAACCCGGTGGCTGTGCGCGTGGCTATTCCCCCCTCCCTCCGCATTCATCCTACTTTCCACGTGTCGAAGGTGAAACTGGCGGTTTCTGACCCCCTTTGCCCTCCTCCTGCAGCGCAACCCGCGCCCCGGATGATTGGTGGCCATCCGGCCTGGTCCGCTTCCTCCATCCTGGACTCCCGGCGCCGGGGTCGTGGGTTGCAATACTTGGTGGACTGGGAGGGCTATGGGCCCGAGCATCGACAGTGGGTGCCCCCGTCGTTTGTGTTGGACCCATCGCTCATCGCGGACTTCCACCGAGCGCACCCGGATAAGCCATCGCCAGGAGGCGCTGCTAGAGGGGGGAGTACTGTCACGCCGCGCCATTCATCAGCGGCGCCACCTGCTCACGCACCTGCTACTCGTCAGCGGCGAAGGATAAAAGCCGCCTCGCCCTGAGCGTCGGCCTGAAGCCGTAGACTTCGTTTCCTTTGCATGGACTTCTACCACTTTCTCTTCAGCATCCTCTTTACCGGTAAGAAGTTCACTTACCTCATCTCTCCAGTCTGCTCCCCTGTGCACAGGTGGATTCCTCGGCGGCGGACAATCCCGTCCCTCGTCTCTCCTCGCTGCTGCACCGAGCCCTGCAGGTGGCTGTCTCCCGGGCTTCCATCCTTGAAGCGCCAGTCATCTGCCCAAACAAGTAAGCTTCTCTCCCTCGCCTATTCTCCTCCCGTGTTGGTGTGTACTCATCACCCTGTGTCTGATTTCTCCCATAGGGTTGCCGGCTGAACGGTCTCCTGCCTCTGGGTCCGAAGCAGACGCCCCCACCAACACATTAACATTCTGCAGACACGCACCCAAACATCCCTGTTGTTAATAAACAGTTTGAACTACTCTGAGCCTGTGTGTGTGCGTCTCCTGAGCCGAACGTTATGTCATTACCTAGACATATATTACCTAGACATACTACCTAGGTTCCAAGGTTGTCATAGCCAGGAGCGGCACTGGGGTTAAGCTCCCAGTGCTCATAAAATGCTCCTTATGGCATGCGTCTCGAAAAGCCTCTGACAACTAAGTCCAACTCCTAGCCTGCCCGTGTGGTTTAGTCTCTAAGCCCGGCGGAACTGCTTTTACTAATAGGAGAAGGGGCGAGGGCGGATCTCTGGTGCCTTAAAACCAGATGCTTCGGGTAGATGGTGGCTCATCAACCTGGGAAGGTAGCCCATCTAGGGGAAGGTAAACCCTGATTTCAAACCTCCGCTGCCTTGCGGCACACCTGGTCATGGGAAAGGCTTTGGGAGTCAACCCTGACGAAAAATCCGGAGTCGGAGCCCCTAAGGCAGTTCTCTGTTGTGCTCAACATCGTTCTGGCAGCTCCTGCAACGGCACTGGTGCCAAACTGTAGCAGCCCTGCTGTTCCTTTGGATCCATCAGTGACGTGGAGAGGGGGGACATGCTGCATGGGCAACATCTTGTCCTCCATATCTTCCTGCCCAGGCTTGAATCCTACCAACGCCCAACGCTGGAAGGTAGAACACCGGATCACTGGAGAGGACACTCCAGCTTCGCCTTTGGCGTAGACAAAACACGGGGAATGACAGTTACCGGTTATAAGCCACCGCTCAGTTGGTGTAGAGCGCAGTGCCAGGGGTTGTTCCCGACGGTGGGAGGGATCATCGGATCTCACTGGACAGCTACCGCCCGCCTCAAGCTGGGCAGCCTCCAGCCAATAAGGTGTTGTCCTGCCACAGCTTGCTTTCCTCATTGGGTGCATGGGGATGAGGAGAAGTCCGAACAGCAGGCTGAGAACCTTCGCACCAGGCAAGACAAAAAAACAAAAGAGACCAATTCTAAAACTGGGTACTTGGAACATCCGCAATATGATGACAGGACTCGCTGCTAACCTCAAGGACATCAACAGCACCAGGAAGACTGCCATCATCAATAATGAGCTGAAGAGACTGGGAGTGGATATCGCCACTCTCCAGGAAACACAGTTGGCTGACGCAGGCACACTGAGAGAGAAGGACTACATGTTCTACTGGCAGGGAAAGGGCAGTGACGAACACAGGGAACACGGAGTGGGCTTCGCAGTGAAGAACACCTTGCTGAAGATGGTGGAACCGGGCAGCAATGGCTCTGCATGACTCCTCACCCTCCGCCTCAACACCACTCAAGGCCCAGTCACCCTCATCAGTGTGTATGCCCCAACACTGACAGCCACACCAGAGGCAAAAGACGAGTTCTACGAGAATCTCGCAACAACTGTCAGGATCATCCCCAACTCTGAACAACTCATTCTCCTTGGAGACTTCAATGCCAGAGTGGGTGCTGAACACGACTCCTGGCTCTCCTGTCTTGGACCATTTGGCGTGGGCAGAATGAACGACAACGGACAGCGGCTGCTCGAGTTCTGCACATATCATGATCTGTGCATCACAAACTCATTCTTCAAGACCAAGCCCCAACACAAGATTTCCTGGCGACATCCGCGCTCAAAGCACTGGCACCAGCTGGACTTGATCCTGACCAGGCGCACCTCACTGAAGAACTTGCTAATCACCCGTTCGTTCCAGAGTGCAGATTGTGACACAGACCATTCATTGGTGTGTTGCAAGGTCAAGCTGCAGCTGAAGAAATTCCATCGTACTAGACAGCCTGGAAAGGCACGGATTGACACCAGCAAGATGGCCCAACCAGAACCTGTTGAGCAGTTTGCCTCCACCTTTGAGAAGGAACTTGGTGTACCACAAGAAGGAGAATCTGCAAAGCAGAAGTGGGAAGAGCTGCGAAACACCATCCACCGCACAGCCTTGGCTACCTTTGGGAGGAAGACCTCAAAGTCACAGGACTGGTTTGATGCCAAGTTGACCGAGATGACCCCCGTCATTGAAGCCAAGCGCTCAGCACTTGCTGAGTACAAGAAGTACCCAAACGAGAAGAATCTCCAGATTCTCAGGGCTGCGAGAAGCAAAGTTCAGCAGACTGCTCGGTGCTGTGCCAACGAGTACTGGACTCAGCTCAGCCAAGACATTCAAACCGCTGCCATAACAGGGAACATCCGTGGTATGTACAATGGCATCAAGAAAGCACTTGGTCCAGCTCAGAGCAAGACGGCCCCCCTCAAATCCTCCACTGGGGAGATGATCACAGAAAAGAACAAGCAGATGGAGAGATGGGTGGAACACTACTCCGACCTCTACTCCAGACAGAACACCGTGACACCGTCAGCCCTTGATGCCATCGACTGCCTGCCATCCATGGATGAACTTGATGCCGAGCCAACCATCGACGAACTCAGCAAGGCCATAGCTTGGCCTCTGGCAAGGCACCCGGCAACGACGGCATAACCCCCAACCTGATCAAGCACTGCAAGACCGCCCTACTGCTACCATTGCATGACGTCCTCTGCCAGTGTTGGAAGGAAGGTGCCGTACCACAGGACATGAGGGACGCCAAGATCATCACCCTCTACAAAAACAAAGGGGAGAGAAGCGACTGCATCAACTACAGGGGTATCTCCCTCCTCAGCGTTGTTGGCAAAGTCTACGCACGAGTTGTTCTCGTTCGTCTACAGAAGCTTGCCAAACGTGTCTACCCCGAGTCTCAGTGTGGCTTCCGCGCTGAGCGATCGACGGTAGACATGATATTCTCCATCCGCCAACTCCAGGAGAAATGCAGAGAACAGAACATGCCCCTGTACGTCGCCTTCATTGACCTCACCAAAGCGTTCGATCTGGTCAGCAGAGAGGGCCTTTTCAAGATCCTGCCAAAGATAGGATGCCCACCAAAGTTGCAAAGCCTCATCGAATCGTTTCACACCAACATGCAGGGGATAGTGCAGCACGATGACAACGTCTCAGAGCCATTCAACATATGCAGCGGAATGAAACAGGGCTGTGTACTTGCGCCAACCCTCTTTGGGATTTTCTTTGCTATGCTCCTGAGGCATGTCTTCAGCACAGCAACAGAGGGAATCTACCTGCACACAAGATCTGACGGCAGGCTTTTCAACCTCGCCTGCCTGAAAGCCAGAACCAAAGTACGCGAGGCTCTAATCAGAGACATGCTGTTCGCAGACGACGCTGCAGTTGCAGCACACACACAGCAGGAGCTTCAGACCCTGATGGACTGCTTCTCCCAGGCATGCAAGGACTTCGGGCTTACCATCAGCCTGAAGAAGACTAATGTCTTGGCGCAAGGCACGGAAGCACCACCAACCATCACCATCGACGACTACGAGCTGGAGGTCGTGGATCAGTTCACGTACCTGGGGTCCACGATCAGCAACAACCTCTCCCTTGATACAGAGATCGACAAGAGGATTGGAAAATCAGCCTTCACACTCGCTCGCCTCACCACATGAGTGTGGGAGAATCCCAAACTCTCTGTCAAGACGAAGATGGCAGTGTACAACGCCTGCGTCATCAGCACACTGCTCTATGGGAGTAAGACGTGGACAACATACGCCCGGCAGGAAAAGAGACTGAACTCCTTCCACTTGCGCTGCATTCGCCACATCTTGGACATATCCTGGCAGGACAAAGTGCCCAACACAGAAGTTCTGTCCCGCGCCGGCCTTCCCTCCATGTTCACTCTACTCAGGCAGCACAGGCTCCGCTGGCTAGGCCACGTTCACCGTATGGAGGATGGCAGAATCCCCAAAGACGTCCTCTATGGAGAACTGGCGACTGGCAGGAGAGACAATTGGCCGCCCACAGCTACGCTTTAGAGATGTCTGCAAGAGAGACATGAAGGCCCTGGAGATCAACACAGAGCGCTGGGAGGACCTTGTAACGGACCGCTCCAAATGGAGATGCACCCTGACCAGGCAGCTCAAGGCGGGTGAAGAGAGACTGACTGCTGCAGCAGATGAAAAAAGGACCCGCAGGAAGAACCGCCACAGACCCAGCAGCACGGAGACCACCCACAAGTGCGACCTGTGTGACAGGGACTGCCATTCGTGCATCAGCCTGTTCAGCCACAGGTGGTGCTGTTCCAGCAGAGTAGACATTTAGGATTCTCTTCCATGGTCATCATAGACCGATGGAGGCCGACGACGTCTATTACCTAGACATAAGCAGAGTACAAATAAGTTATTTAGCTAGCTACAGGTGAAGTTGTAGCAGCCATAGAAAAAAGAAATGTCCAGAAAACTAGTGAAAAAACTATCCCAGAAGGAAATAGAAGAGCTTCTGTTCAGGAAAAGCAGTGATGAAGATTTTTTTTTTAGATTTAGATTTAGTATACTTTATTGATCCCCAGAGGGGAAATTGAGGGTCATCCACCACCTGGATGGATGAAGCAGCCACGATACGGCGCTATCCCTTAACCATTCACACACACATTCACACCTAGGGCCACTTTAGAGTCTCCAATTAACCTAACCTGCATGTTTTTGGCATGTGCTGAAGATTTGGAAGCAGAAGTGATGTACGACAGTTACAATGATGAAGACTACATACCAGAACTGAGTGATGATGATGATGATGATGATGATGATGATGATGATGATGGTGATGATGATAGTGATGGCATTGGGCCTAGCACTTCAAGTCATCAGAGAAAAAAAATACAACGTCATGAATCCAGTAGGCCTACCACCAGTCAAATGGCCGCCCCAGGACCTGTTGCATCTCTGTCTACTGCCCATCCTACTTCCCTGCCACACATCCCCCTGGTAATTTCAAATGAAATTCATATGTTCAAAAATAATTCATAGTCAGCTGTTCATTTCCCCCCCCCCCCTCAAAAATGCATTTTTTGGGTTAACCCCTTGAACTCCGGGATTCTGCGGGCGGTCATGTCTCTGCGTCATAGTGCGTCTCAGTGCGCACTGTAAAAAAAAAAGCTGCATTTCCGTTCTTCCAGTACAGACACAGCCGCGAACAGAAAGCCAAAGGAGTGTTTTATTGGTTTAGATTTGATTGACCTCTCATTCAACTAATAAGAGCCTTGAATTGGGTTTCTGAAACCTTGAAGAACCAATGACTGAAAACCTAGCAAGAAGGACCTGCCTACCAACGACCGCGAATACAACGAGCCAATTGAAGCCGAGAAGTTCGACGATTGCAAAGCGTGCGTCGCCGTGCGTAAAATCTTTTTTGTCTAAGTCGCTGAGTGACACACATTGAGACCTGTGTGTAACGGTAGCGTTAGCCACTCTTAGCCGTTAGCCAGTCTTTTTTTATTACTACTGTTCTTATTTGTTTTGAAAAATGGTTCACAAAAACTGCAATCATGGAAGCGGAGATGGTTTGACCGGGTCGGGTGACCAGAACCACGAGTCCGTAACAACCGGACCAGCTTCATGTTCGTCTGACAATGAGGAACAGATGTTCGCCAACGACACTGCTGTTGTGGACAGTTAAGTGTTATAAGCTAAATTATTCTTTATCAATGAAAATAGTAATAAAAATGACTTTTGACCAATCGGTAATTACAACGGTCCATCATGGCCACATGACGGACCGTTGTCGGACCGTTTTTTGTGCGCCGAGCTCCTCTGTAGCGGGGTGGTGGTGGGGGTGGTCATTATCCTCTACATTGCAGATATTTTTGTATAATTTTTATTGCACTGTAGGTTATTTTTTCTTGTAAAAAAGGCCACACATTTTTTACATGGCATGTTTCTTTGTGTGTAGGGGGCTTGTTTGTTCATTCATTCATTCATAAATGAACAAACACCCCCCCACACACACACACAGCCCTGAGTGTCACCTTTCATTAGAGCCCAAGATCAAGCTTGATGCTTGATGAAGCAAGATGAATGCTATGTTGAAGCATTCAAAAGTTATAGTCGTTTTTCCAAACTGTGCCATTTGGCACAATTTGGCACAGTTCAAAAAACGCCTGGGAACAACCTGAGAAAAAAGCTGTGTAATATATTCATTTTTTGTGGTATTGTTACAAAATTTTGACCTCAGCTTGATAACACTTGGTTCTACATTTCTGTTGCATTTTCCAGCCAGTATCTGACAGGTGTGTGTTATTTGCAAGCATTTGTATCTAAAAAAACACCCAGGCGAACTTTATTTTCTTCAAATTCAGTATGTTTAGATGACTGTTACTCAGTGGCAGGAGCACTTAGAGAGATTATGACTGCTTTGCCAAAAAATTCAAAGTGGTTTCTTTTAAATGAGACCAACCCCATGAAGATGTTGCAAAGGGTTGAACAACAGCTTTTGATTTACTTTGGGTATGTTATTTTGAGGCGTTTTTAGGGAAATTGACCAGAGTTCAAGGGGTTAATCTCTTCCACAGTTGTCAATGATGCAGGGAGACTGCGCCTTCACCAGACAAGGCTCACATGTTCCAGGAATGGATTAACTGAAGACCAAGTTCCCAGCTCCATTATTTATTTATTTATTTATTTTTAGAAATTTATGGTTAACCTCTTGCACTCCAGGATACCGCGGGCAGTCATGTCTCTGCGTCCTAGTGCGTCTCAGTGCGCACTGAAAAAAAAAAGCTGCATTTCCGTTCTTCCAGTACAGACGCAGCCGCAAACAGAAAGCCAAAGGAGTGTTTTGATTGGTTTAGATTTGATTGACCTCTCATTCGACTAATAAGAGCCTTGAATTGGGTTTCTGAAACCTTGAAGAACCAATGACTGAAAACCTAGCAAGAAGGACCTGCCTACCAATGACTGCGAATACAACGAGCCAATTGAAGCAGAGAAGTTCGACGATTGAAAGCGTGCGTCCCGTGCGTAAAATCTGTTTTGTGTAAGCTGCTGTGTGTAACGGTAGCGTTCGCCAGTCTTTTTTATTACTCCTGTTCTTATTTGTTTTGAAAAATCGTTCACCAAAACCGCAATCATGGAAGCGCAAAACTGCAATCGTGGAATCATGGTTTGACCGGGTCGTGTGACCAGAACCACGAGTCGTAACAAGAGGACCAGCGTCATGTTCGTCTGGCAATGAGGAACAGATGTTCGCCAACGACACTGCTGTTGTGGACAGGTAAGTGTTATAAGCTAAATTATTCTTTATCACTGAAAATAGTAATAAAAATGACTTTTGACTGATCGGTAATTACAACGATGCGTCATCGCTACATGACGGACCGTTGACGGACCGTTTTTTTTGTGCGCCGAGCTCCTCTGTAGCGGGGGTGGGGGGGAGTTGTTATCCTCTACATTGCAGATATTTTAATATAATTTTTAGTGCACTGTAGGTTATTTTTTCTTGTAAAAAAAAAAAGGCCATACATTTTTTACGTGGCATGCTTCTTTGTGTGTGGGGGGCTTGTTTGTTCATTCATTCATGAATGAATGAATAAACAACACACACACACACACACACACACACACACACACACACACACACACACAGAGCCCTGAGTGTCACCTTTCATTAGAGCCCAAGATCAAGCTTCTATGTTGAATCATTCAAAAGTTACAGACGTTTTTCCAAACTGCGCCATTTGGCACAATTTGGCACAGTTCAAAAATGCCTGGGAACAACCTGAGAAAAAAGCTGTGTAATATATTCATTTTTTGTGGTATTGTTACAAAATTTTGACCTCAGCTTGATAACACTTGGTTCTACATTTCTGTTACATTTTCCAGCCAGTATCTGACAGCTGTGTGTTATTTGCAAGCATTTGTATCTAAAAAAACACCCAGGCAAACTTTATTTTCTTCAAGTTCAGTATGTTTAGATGACTGTTACTCAGTGGCAGGAGCACTTAGAGAGATTATGACTGTTTTGCCAAAAAATTCAAAGTGTTTTCTTTTAAATGAGACCAACCCCATGAAGATGCTGCAAAGGGTTGAAGAACAGCTTTTGATTTACTTTGGGTACATTATTTTTAGGCGTTTTTAGGGAAATTGACCAGAGTGCAAGTGGTTAACGATACCCTAATTCTTCACTAATTTTTGAACCTTTTTCTAGGGTTCCCCCATGATACCTTTTTTGGTTTGTGAGACATTGTATTATGGGAAATAAAAGAAGAGTGCTTCAGTTTGCCATGTATTGTTGTACTTTAATGTATTTTGATGAGAAATATTTTTTATTGGTTATATTACATCGGGTAAAATATACCTGCCATTAGTGATAGCGTTACTAACTTTAACATTAGTGTTCTAGGGTCTCTTAATGAGTTTAATAAATCTTTTAAATCACTTCCTGTGTTTACATTCTCAATGACCGTAATTGTACATATGTGATTTTTTTCCTCATAATTTTGCAACCATTGCCAAGAATTTGTAACTTTTACAACTTTCACCCTTTATACTGCAGACTTCTCACACAACATAACACACTGCCATCTACAGAAGTTTTCTGACAACTCTGTGATCGTCGGCCTCATCTCCAACGGAGATGAAGCTGAGTACAGAGGACTTATCCAGGACTTCGTGGACTGGTGCCATCGGAACTGCCTCCAGATCAACACGAGGAAAACTAAGGAGCTGGTGGTGAACTGCCGCAGGCAAGGACAACCCCTCACAGCACCAGTAAACATCCATGGAACAGACATTGAGATGGTGACATCCTACAAATACCTGGGTGTTCATCTGAACAATAAACTAGACTGGTCACACAATACCGATGCACTCTACAAGAAGGGACAGTGCAGGCTGTTCCTACTGAGGAGGCTCAGGTCTTTTGGTGTACAAGGGGTGCTCCTGAAGACATTCTATGACACGATGGCTATGACTCTTACACCCACTCAGTCCTGGACCATATCAACACCACTATTGACAGTGTCACCATGGAAAGACAGATCACCACGTACCCAAATCAGAAGCCGTGGATGAACAGAGAAGTGCGGCTTCTGCTAAAGGCACGTAACAATGCCTTCAGATCTGGTGACACACAGGCCTACAGTTCATCCAGGGCAGATCTGAAGAGGGGCATCAAGAAGGCCAAGCACAGCTACAAGCTGAAGGTGGAGGAACATTTTGTTTACTCTGACCCCCGACGCATGTGGCAGGGCATTCAAGCTATCTCTGATTATAAGGCCAGCAACTTCACACCTACAGCCATGACTGTGTCCTTTCTCAATGAACTAAATGACTTCTATGCTCGTTTTGACAAGGACAATAACGAAAAGAATATCAATTTCCCACCCTTTGACGACCTCCACTACCTCACACTCACCCACACCGACGTCCGTAATGCACTGAGTCATATCAATGTACGTAAGGCTGCTGGCCCTGACGGCATTCCTGGGTGTGTGCTGAGGGCATGCGCTGAGCAGCTGGCAGGCGTCTTCACAGACATCTGCAACCTGTCCCTGGCCCAGGTGGTGGTACCAGCGTGCTTCAAGACCACTTCTGTAGTACCAGTGCCGAAACATTCAACACCATCGTGCCTAAATGACTATCGCCCTGTGGCACTGACGCCCATAGTCATGAAGTGCTTTGAGCGACTGGTCTTGGCGCAGCTCAAAAAATGTCTGCCCCCTACACTGGACCCTCACCAATTTGCCTACTGGAGTAATAGGAGTACAGAGGATGCGGTTTCTACAGCGCTGCACTGTGTACTCTCACATCTGGATGACAAGAACACCTACGCAAGAATGCTGTTTGTTGACTTCAGCTCAGCATTCAATACAGTCATCCCCTCCAAGTTGATCACTAAACTTGGGGACCTGGGAATCAGTACCTCCACCTGCAACTGGATCATGGATTTTCTGACCAACAGACCCCAGCATGTTAGGTCAGGCCCCAACCGCTCTTCCACCATCACACTCAACACTGGTGTACCACAGGGCTGTGTGCTCAGCCCATTCCTCTACTCCCTCTTCACACATGACTGCAGGCCTATGTATGGATCCAATTCCATCATAAAGTTCGCAGATGACACCACGGTGATCGGACTCATCAGAGACAACGATGAGTCAGACTACAGGGCAGAGGTTGAGCACTTGGCTACTTGGTGCACTGACAATAACCTGCTCCTTAACACCAGTAAAACCAAGGAGCTCATAGTGGACTACAGGAAGGAGAGGGGAGAGACACATGACCCCATCCATATCAACGGCATGGCTGTTGAACGTGTCTCCAGCTTCAAATTCCTGGGGACCCACATCTCGGCGGACCTGTCCTGGTCAGTTAACACCACCAGCCTGATCAAGAAGGCCCATCAGCGCCTCTTCTTCTTGAGGACACTGAAGAAGAACCATCTGTCAGCTGACATCCTGGGCAACTTCTACCGCTGCGTGATAGAGAGCACCCTGACCAACTGTGTCACAGTCTGGTATAGGAGCTGCTCTGTCGCTGACCGTAAGGCGCTGCAGCGGGTGGTGAAAACCGCCCAACACATCACAGGGACTCCACTTCCAGCTATAGAGGACGTCTACAGGAAAATATGTCTGCGCCGGGCATGCAGCATTCTTAGGGACTCCACCCATCCTGCTCATGGACTGTTCCAGCTTCTCCCCTCCAGAAGGTGTTTCAGAAGCCTTCGGACTAGAACCAGCAGGTTTAGGAACAGCTTCTTTCCAACAGCTGTCACGCTATTGAACTTAGTTCCCCGCTGAACCTCCACTTCTCTCCCCTTTAACCCCCCCACCCGTGCTTCCTCAAACTGTATACACATATATATAATTGTACTCCAACTTTCTACACTGACTTATCCGTATATATTTGCTTAAATTGTACATACTGTCAGTTACTGTATATACTGCACTGCTGTCCTTTGCACTTCTGATTGGATGCTAAACTGTATTTCGTTACCTTGTATTCATACATGTGTAATGACGATAAAGTTGAATCTAATCTAATCTAATCAGCCATCACTTTTGGAGTGGTCTGCTGGGGCAGTGGCATTACAGCAGCCGATAGGAAGAGACTGAACAAACTGATCAAGAAAGCTAGCTCTGTCCTGGGGCAACGCCTTGACCAAGTGGAGGAGATAGGAGAGAGAAGGATGGTGGCTAAACTGTCATCTCTGCTGGAGTCCGAGTCCCACCCTATGCAGGACATATCGAATGCACTGAGGAGCTCATTTAGCAGCAGACTACATCATCCTAGGTGCGCAACCGAGAGGTTTCGCAGGTCCTTCCTACCTACGGCTGTCAGATTTTATAACCTAAGCAGGGCTGCTTGCAGAGATAGCAAAAAACGTGACGACCTAATAGTATTGAAAGCAAAAGACGCAACAGACTTACACAAATGGTCCCCTCCAGTATACAACTAGGACAATATCAGCCGCTACAGAGGGTGACAATATGTATGGGTACATATTCATACTATGTAGGATAACTAAGTAGACGGTTATGCTGTTTATTGCATCTAGCTACAATGCTCCGCACTGTGTATATATTTATATATTTATGTGTACATATGTATATTCACTGCTCTTATTTTCTTATCTTCTAAATTATTGCTCTGAGTGTTGCTATCCCTGTGCTGTTGCAATCCTGGAATTTCCCCATTGTGGGACTAATAAAGGCTTATCTTATCTTATCTTATTTTAAATTCAGGTTTGTTTTTCTTGTAATTTTGAATTTTTTTCTCATAAATTTAATACATATTTCAAATTGCACATTACACATTTCCCTTCACTTCCGCTCTTCAAGGAGAGTAGACGCTTCTCTCTTTTCTCTCTGCTCTAGCTCCCCACTTCCCTAACTAACTGGATCCCAGCTTGCTGTCGTCTGTCTGCGTCTACTGCTGATTATCGAAAGAAATTATGGAATTGATAAGCTGGGCTTTGAACGCAATTGACACTATTTTTTCAACAAGGAATAGTGCTCCGGGGGAAGCTGTTTGCCCCGCAGGGACGGCTCCAGCGGGCTATTTACGGGTGACAAGTGTTTGGAGGATCTTGTGCCTGAGTAATCTCTCTATCGAAGATATTGAAGATTTGTATATCTTCGTAATAATGGTGACTGGGATCGTTCTGATTGGAACTGGGATTGTCCTGGTGTACCGCAAATTGCTGAAGATGGATACAACCTATCAAAATGCTGGCCACGCGAGGTGCATCCATCAAATTGAAAAAATGGAGAAGACTTTGATAGCGACAAATGGAGAAACTGTCTCGGAAGGTGGATTACATCATGGTTACGCTTAAGTCTATCCACGACGGACTCAAAGCCCCGCAATGAAGGATTAAGCACTGAATCTGCAGAAGAAAATAAAGTTCTTTCTCTGTGATCAGTTCTATTTTGGCTCAATTTCCCTTACAAAAATCCTCCTGATAATCCCCAGTCTTTGTTTTTCAAAACACTGAGCACACAGCCTCCGGACAGTAGCTGCTTGGAACAATTGCCAAGGACAATTGCTGCAGCCAGACAAACATCTTCTGCCAAAGTGTCCTTGTGCTCTTATTGATTGATACAACACTGCTTCAACACTACATCCACACTGACCCAGAAACTGACAACAAGATAACATTCACTGCTCTCCTTGTGTCCTGTGAACTCTGGTCTTGAATGTGCATCGTGGGCTTTTTTTGTCTTTGTAATCATAATATTGATTACTTATGGTCAATATTCTGAATTCAATGATTTTTTTGCTCCTTCCCATTGTATGATTTCTTATCTGTACCATCCTGTTGGCAGGCGCGTTCCAGATGCAGCCGTGTCACTGGAAATGCAGGTTCATTTTCTGTGTCAAGTCAAATTCTCTCGTATGTTATCAGTGATCTGTTAATGTACTTGGCAATAAATCTTTTTCTGATTCTGATTCTGATTCTGAAATCAATGGACATTTGCCCCTATAAATTTGTTATGTTATTCTAGTAAATTTGAAGCTTTTATTGTATATATGTTTGTGATTTTTTTTCCTTGTAATTTTGTGGCTTTTCTCAAAGTTTTGCATCTTTGGAAAATTTTAAGACTAAAATTATGACAAAATATTTATGCAAAAGAGATAATTGTCAGGGTCTGAGTTTGGTTGGCGGACCAGGCTCACCCTTTAAGTTGTTTTTGTGCTTATTATCATCCTGAGTTGTCGTCATTATGGTTATTCCCGTCATCTTTTGTTTCCTCATTGTGACAGCGCCTTATTTTCCCCGTGATTAGTTCTGTGTGTAGTGTTAATTATTCACAGCTGCACCTGATCAGGTTAATCATCCCCTGCCCTTATTTATTCTGTGCTGCAATCTACTGTTTAGATAACCATGAAGATGTCTGGTTAGTAGACTGCTTTTTTCATTATTACGCTCACATGTCGTTTTTGCTGTTCACAGTCTAGGTTATTTCCCACGTTTATCCTGCCATGCAGTTTTCTGGTATTTCCGCCAGCCTCGTGCTGCATTCTTTGTTGTTTTTGGCAATAAATTATGTTTACTTTCTGCTACACGATTGGGTCCTCTCCTTCACCCAGGAGGGGCACACATGACAACAATAAAGTAATTTCTTTCTTTCTTTCTTTCTTTCTTTCTTTCTTTCTTTCTTTCTTTCTTCAAAACCATTGGGATTCTCTTGTCAAGGGCAAAAGTGGGATAATTCTGACCTCTGATAGACTATTAAGTGTGATTGTTGAATGTTGCTACTTAACAAACTGTTAACTGTAAACATGAAGCCATGAACAAAGCTTCTAATATTAGAAGATTTACAGTAGGCTGGTAATTACTCAAGTAACAGGAATCAGAGTGGGAGTGCCCTTACTTTGGTCCCTCAAAATGTCTCTGCACATCCCTGCTATTGTTGTAAGGGGAGAAGCTTTATGTTATGAAATTATTCCCAGTTATGCATCTTTTAAACAGGAATGTGATCATGTGACTAATTATTCTAGTCCCCTGTTTTGGATGTAACCTACTACTCAGGTTTACCCTTGCTTTGGGGAATGGCACAAGACTTGCACATGTTTAACTGGATCGTCTGTGCTGCTGTTGTTTGACTGATCATGGTGGGCTGTCTGGACCAAAAATGCAAGGGCCGTTTTTTTTGTCCCAGTCCAGCCCTGGGAGGGACCATACTATTTGTGTGGCAGAGGGTTCCATTTTCATTTTTAAAAAGTTAAAACGACAAACTACTGAATATGTTTTGGATGTTATTTCAGCTTTTCAAAGATGAACTAAAATTTTGTGATCACAACTTTTCTCACTCCAGTTTTTAGGGGTGCTGAGCTTAAATTTAAGGGTGCTACAGACCCCTAAAAAAGGCCTCACACCGCCCATGCTGTGTGTCACCCAGAAAAAAACTTTGCCCAGTCAGATAATGAACTCATGAATGAACAGACAGGAAAACCTTTGAAAATGAGGGGCACATGAGGCCTTTTTAGTGAATTGTAAAACAACAGTGGAATGATTTTTGGCCTTAAAAACTGTGTCACTGAAGATGTGAAAACTTAAAAGTAGTCCATGCAGATGGTATGAAATAGGGCAGTTAACCTCCTAGGACCTGGGACCTCCACATATGTGGAGGTTAATCCACATATGTGGACCGCCAGGTCCTAGGAGGTTAAAGCTGTCTGCCTTGCAGCTCTGTGTCAATTTTTTTTCTTCCTCAAAGGCACATAATAAACACCGAATTATAATTTGTTCCTTTCAAATTCTATGTGTATTCTATAAAGCAATTAAACTCAGCAAAGAGCTGCCAAAGTATAATACAGAAAAAGAAACAAAACATTTACCTGCCAGATGGTGTGTTATCTCATAAGCAGTAACAGAAGAAAGCAAACATTTAGTGAGTAATGCATTTTATTGAGGTTCATTGTTCAACATAAACTAATGACATAAATGAATCGGTGAATTCAAAAGGGGCCCAAGTCCCCTTTGAAAAAATGTGGACTTGGGCCCTTTTTGAATTCACCGATTCAAATGTATTATTAGAGGTGCCTGGATTTCCTTATAAGTTTAAGATCGATGCTACTATGAGACAGCACAGTACATTTTATACATTATATAGAATAAAACAGAGTGAAGGATAAAGATGATAGAAAAATTCCATATTATACACATTATTATTGTTATTAATAATGTATTATTATCCTTGAGAAGTATCATGCCTTTCATATGCCATGTTTAATGTTTATATGTGCATTCCATGTAGGATAAGTTCATATATTCCTTTATACTATTCTTTTATATTGTAAGTCTGATATATTCTGTAGGCAGTTATTTCAGAGGATGTGTGCAAGCACTGAGACTCAGGGTCAGTATAAGCGTCTACACTGATAATCTCTTTGACATGCCCTGCTTACTTCTAGCTAGTGTAGATTAGATTGACACCCTGGCTCCGGGATGTCTGTGATATTTCTCTATTTGCTTATCACCCAGGATAAGTATTCATGTCATACTGACTTGCTAGGATATCAGAACTGTGATAGGAATTTGAACTGTCTCTCTCCTTTCTGTCTACTCATAAATACCAAATGTAAAGAGTTTACCTTCAGAGATTCTATGTGTGTGCGGAAGGCCATGCTTTGTAATCTCTCCCTCAAAAATGGCCATTTGAGGTTAAATTTGAACTGTAACTTTTATTTTTTTATTTTTTTTATAATAAATGTACCTAAATCCGATATCAAGCCTGATCTTTGACTTTGAATAATTTATGCTCAAAATTATTCTAACAGGTGATGTAAAAGTCTTCACTAGCTCAGTACTAATCTCCCACATGGTGGCTAGTAAATCAGCAGTCGTGATTTTAGGGACATCAGGAGTGTTTAGATAAAGAACCCAGCCATAGGGGGTGCACAAGCCATTGCACTCCTAGCGCCAGTCCCAAGCCCGGGTGAATGGGAAGGGTTGTGTCAGGAGGGGCATCCAACATAAATCCTTTGCCAAATCAAACATGCGGATCATAATGACTAAGACTTTCATACTGGATCAGGCGAAGCCTGGGTTAACAACAACCACCGCCAGTGCTGTTAAAGCTGGAGTCATGCTGCACCTCTGCTGTCCGCATGTGTGTAACTTGAAACTTTGTGTGACAAAATTTACGTCATCATCTCCACTCCACTAGTGCCCACAGTGCTCGACCACAGAAGACCACGTGCAGCCCAAATTTTGTGACCACACCGCCTGCCCGAGACCTGAACGCACTGAAAAGCACATGTGCACGACTGAACATCCCATTCACGAGGTGGCGATATTGGGACAGCATATCACGACAAAGTAGATGAAGAAGACAACGAGGAAGCGGAAGATGAGAATAAACATACATGAATCATACATGAATATGTCAGCAGCAGCAGCAGCATCTTCATGGAAAAGGAGTGAAAACCGAGAAGTCAAGCAGCAGAAAGCAAGCAGCATTTCTTCGCAGGTGAAAATCCAGGTGCATCAGCGCATTGGCGCTACCTATCGGGCGGGAGTGAAACTACAAATGATGGTTGTGCGCATGTGTCAACCGCTTGGCCTGGGTAGATGAAAAAAGTGAGCATGAACAGCGCCACGTGCGTGCCGGGCTCATCCAAAGCACACAAGGACCAAAACGGACTAGGGGAAATGCAGTATGAATAAGGCTTAACCGACAGTGTGCCGGTGGAAATTGGGCTACTGTTGGTCAGTCAAAGAGGAGGAGGAGAGAGGGAAGGCATGTTAGGAGGGAGAGAGAGAAAAGGAAAGGTAGAAGTGTGCAGGAGCGAGTAGGGACGTTAAATGTAGGAACTGACCGGTAAAGGCAGAGAGTTGGCTGATATGATGGTGAGAAGGAAGGTAGATATACTGTGTTCAAGAAACCAGATGGAAGGGAAGCAAGGCTAGGAGCATTGGAGGTGGATTTAAACTGTTCTACCATGGTGTAGGTAGGAAGAGAAACGGAGTAGGAGTAATCTTGAAGGAAGAGTATGTAAAGAGTGTTCAGGAGGTAAACAGGGAGTCAGACAGAATCAAGAGTTTGAAGCTAGAAGTCAAAGGTGTGATGTTGAATGTTGTCAGTGCATATGCCCCACAAGTTGGATGTCAGGAAGAAGAGAAAGAGAAATTCTGGAGTAAGTTGGATGAAGTGGTAGAGAGTGTTCCTAGGAGAAACAGTAGTGATTGGAGTGGACTTTAATAGGCATGTGGGTGAAGGGATTTGAGGTGATGAGGTCCTGGGTAGGAATGGTCTTAAGGAGAGAAACGTGGAAGGTCAGATGGTTGTGGATTTTCCTAAGAGGATGGAAATGGCTGTGGTGAACATATACTTACTTTAAGAAGAGAGAGGAACATAGGGTGACTTACAAGAGTGGAGGAAGGTGCACACAAGTGGACTACATCTTATGCAGAAGGAGAAATCTGAAAGAGATAGGAGACTTCAAGGTGGTGGTAGGGGAGAATGTAGCTAGACAGCATCAGATGGTAGTCTGTAGGATGACTTTAAGTTACAGAAGGATGAAGGTTGCACAAAGTTCAGGAAGGAGTTGATTCAGGCTCTGGGTGGTAGGGAAGAATTACCAGATGGCTGGGAAAGTAAAGCAAAGGTATTGAAGGAAACAGGTAGAAAGGCATGTGGTGTATCCAGTGGACAGAGGAAGGAAGACAAGGAGACTTGGTGGAGGAATGAGGAGGTACAGGAAAGTATTCAAAGGAAGAGGTTAGCAAAGAAAAAGTGGGATAGTCAGGAAGATGAAGAAAATAGACAGGAGTATTTGGAATCTAAGCGCATGGTAAAGAGAGAGGTGGCAAAGGCAAAGGAAAAGACATATAGTGAGTTGTATGAGAGGCTAAACACTAAGGAAGGAGAAAAGGAGTTGTATCGATTGGCTAGACAGAGAGATTGAGCTGGAAAGGATGTGCAGCAGGTTAGGTTGATTAAGGACAGAAATGGTAATGTACTAACAAATGAGAGTGTGCTGAGAAGGTGGAAGGAGTACTTTGAAGAGCTGATGAATAAAAACAATGAGAGAGCGAGGAGGACAGATGAAGGAAAGATGGTGAGCAAGGACGTTCTGAGGATTAGCAAGGCAGAAGTGAGGGCAGCTTTGAAGAGGATGAAGAATGGAAAGGTGGTTGGTCCAAATGATATACCTGTGGAATAGGGGTGGGTGATATGGCCTAAAAATGATACCACAATATTTTTGTGAATTTTCACGATAGTGATATTCTCCACAGTATCACGGAATACAATTTTTTTCACTGGACAAACTATGTATCCCAGCTGGTCTGGGAATGCCTTGGTATCCTCTCTGAAGTGCTGGAGCAGGTGGCTTGGGAGAGGGAAGTCTGGGCTTCTTTGTTTGAACTGCTGCCTCCGTGACCTATATCTCTGGAAAAGCGGTAGAAGATGGATGGATGGGATGGAGTTTCACAGGCCAGCGTTAATTATGTTCAACATATTCAGTAAAAACATAACAAAAACTCTTATTTCTCAAGTTTATAAAGAGCAGTTTAGAATGTGTTTCAGACTTTTTTTTTTAAAATTCTGTATCAAATATTACCGGAAAATATTATAAACCACCACTTCTTTAGTGCACTGGGGGGTTAATTTAATTCCCTTCCACAGCCTATGGGACACCATGTAGTGTCTAGGGTTGGCGCCTATCTCTGTTTCTGACCCTAAGGACATGCAGCTACTGTAAGTTGTGAAAGCTACAGTTGGCAGTCAGTCCTCTGGTAGCTCTGTGTGTTAACACAATGCACTGAGGGGTGGACTGGGACAGAAATTCAGACCTGGAATTCGACTTCCTCCTAGGCCACCCTGTTTTTGAAAACCACAACAGTTTTAGCAGGCCAACATTTTAAAATAACAGGTATCAAACTAGTTATAAAAGTATTTATAACCTTCAGCTGGCAGGAAAATTATAAATTTGGATTGTAATAGTCAGCTGATCTATTGATTATTAAAACACTGATTGACTAATCTTAATTTAAATTTGGTGCTGCTTCTGATTTCTTCACCTTTTCAGAATAAAAACACAAGGCAAGAGGCTTTCGGTAAAAAGTTACAATTTTGCATGAAAAAGGTCACAAATTTGTCACCAAAAACATTCAATATTTAAAAAAACGTACACTACCGTTCAAAAGTTTGGGGTCACCCACACAATTATTTTGTGTTTTCCATGAAAAGTCACACTTATTTACCACCATGAGTTGTAAAATGAATAGAAAATATAGTCAAGACATTGACAAGGTTAGAAATAATGATTTGTATTTGAAATAATAATTTTTTCCTTCAAACTTTGCTTTCGTCAAAGAATCCTCCATTTTCAGCAATTACAGCACTGCAGACCTAACATGATTGCACAAGGGTTTTCTATTCATCCATTAGCCTTCTGGCGCAATGAGCAAACACATTGTACCATTAGAACACTGGAGTGATAGTTGCTGGAAATGGGCCTCTATACACCTATGTAGATATTGCACCAAAAACCAGGCATTTGCAGCTAGAATAGTCATTTACCACATTAGCAATGTATAGAGTGTATTTCTGATTAGTTTAAAGTTATCTTCATTGAAAAAAAGTGCTTTTCTTTCAAAAATAAGGGAATTTCTAAGTGACCCCAAACTTTTGAACGGTAGTGTACCTTTGTGAAAAGACGTTTAAAAAAAATGAGAAAAGAAAACAAAATTAGGAGAGAACAATAACAAGCAGATGAGAGTAAAGTAGGTACTACAGACTACATATAGTCTGTAGTTTAGGAAATTCTGCAGATTTTTCTTAAAACATCTGAATAGTCCTGAAAACATTGCCTTATGAATGCAAGAGCAATTTAGTGTTCAGGTTCAGGTTTCTTTATTTGTACCCATAGGTAGATTTGTTTTGCAGTCTGGTGACATCCATATTTACAAGCCACTAATTACATTCAACATAGACACAAACACAGGCACATATGAAGCTGACTATAAACATGATAAAATACTCAAGGCTCCATCAATCAGGGTATAAAAAGACAAAGAGATGAGGAAAAAACCAGAGGTAAGAGAGAAGGGTCAATGCAAGAGCAATTTAGTGTTGGTTAATGCAGCCTGTTTATTACATTTAAAAAGGTAAACCCCAAACTATAAGCAACTACAGCAGGATAATATAACCACAGACATCATTCACCACATTACTTCTGTCTTTAGCTCATTTCTATTCTCTGGGGCATGAGGGAGGTTTGGTCTTTTCAACATATTGGGTGGCAGTGGCTCAGGAGGTAAAGCAGATTGTCCAACAGCCAGATGGTTGGTGGTTTGAATCCCACTCTCCCTGGATATCCTGCCATTGTGTCCCTGGGCAAGAGACTTTACCCACCTTGCCTCCAGTGTCCATAACACTGGGTATAAATGTTTGGTAGTGGCCAGAGAGGCTGTTGGTGTGGATTGGCAGCCACATTTCTGTCAGCCTGCTCCAGGGCAACTGTGGCTACAGTAAGATAAGATAAGATAAGCCTTTATTAGTCCCACAATGGAGAAATTCCAGGATTGCAACAGCACAGGGATAGCAACACTCAGAGCAACAATCAGAAGGCAAGAAAAAAACAAGAACAGCTAGTATACATACTGTATGTACATATTACTATAAATATATATATTGTGGTGATGTGAAAATGACGAGGCAGAGTTCTCTCTCAAAGTCAGTTTTATTCACAGCACCATCATCTCAAAGCAGAGAAAGAGAATGACACAGTAAACTCTTGTCCTTAAATATCAGGAACTTCACACTTCACAGATTACATGTCACACAGACCACCTTGCATTATAAAGACAGTCACAATGCATTTCTCTCCATGATATCACTTCCACTGTCTCCAATGCATCCCTTCCTTAATCCTTTAATTGAACCCCCCACAGTCTCAAGCCTTGCATACCAAGGCTAAGATCCCTGCAGCTTCCTGCCTTTGTTCTGACCTAAAATGTGAGTCACAAAACAGGTTCCACAGGTCCCATGTGTGTGTCCACCACACAAAGCCCCCCCAGCATTTTAGACAAACAGAACAACAAGAGAATAACCACATGCATGCCGTGATAGCATCAATACACATCAGTCCACATGCTGTATAGGCTTCAGCCTCCTGCCGTATCTGCTGTAGTTGGGGTTCAACGTCTCTGCGGCGCTGTCACGCTGGGGGTTTTCCGTCTGGGGGCGAAAACCCTTTGTCCGTCTCTGCGGGTGTTCTGGGGAAACATTACTGTGGGAAACATTACTGTGTGAAGCCCCCCGTAGTGGTCTACCTCACCGCGGGGCCTTTGCCAACAGCACTTGCTCACCTGCCACCACAAAAGCGGGTTTAAGTCTGTTTATGCCAATTTTCTCTTTCCTACCACCCAAATCTAGCAAAAACTGCTTGTCCCCTGTTTCTAGCACTCTGAATGGCCCGTCATAAGGTGGTCGCAGCGGGGTTCTGTGCGCATCGTGTCTAACAAAAACAAACTCTGTGTTCTTCAAAGTTTTAGGCACAAAAATGCGCGGAAAACTGTGGTGCACGGGGCCGGGCAGCGTGCTTGATTCTATGTTACTCCGCAACAGCTGAGACGGGGAGGCGTTTGGCGCAGGGTTATCTGAGAGAAACTTCCCAGGCAGCTGGAGTGGCTGCGCAAACACGAGCTCCACTGGGGAGGCTTCTAAGTCCTCTTTAGGCGCAGAACGCAACCCCAATAACACCCATGGTAACTTGTCAACCCAATTTGTATCCGTCAGTGACGCTCTGAGAGCCGCTTTCAATGACCTATGAAAACGTTCGCATAACCCGTTAGCCTGCGGATTGTACGCGGTTGTGCGGTGAATTGTGACACCCAGGCTGCGGGCCATTGTCGACCAAAGCTCGGACACAAATTGAGGGCCTCTATCGGACGTAATGTCTGACGGAATGCCGAAGCGCGCCACCCAAGCTGTTAAAAACGCGCGCGCCACCTCCTCGGCTGTGGTTGATGCCAGCGGGACCACTTCAGGCCAGCGCGTGGTGCGGTCCACCATTGTCAGAAGGTGTGTGCACCCCTGTGACGGTGGGAGGGGACCCATGAGGTCCACATGAACGTGATCGAACCTCTTGGCCGGAATGTGAAACGGTTCCAAAGGAGCCCTCGTGTGCCTGTGTACTTTGGCTCGTTGACACACCGTGCAGGCTGCTGCCCACTCTTTGACTTGTTTGCGGAGGCTCGGCCACACAAATTTCTCTCCCACCATTTTGACCGACGCGCACACTCCAGGGTGCGCCAAAGAATGAACCGAGTCAAAGACGCGGCGGCGCCACGCGGCCGGTGCTACTGGACGCGGCCGTCCAGTGGAGACATCGCAGATTAGGGGAGGCATACCGTCTTGCAGCACCCTGCTCTCCAGCCTTAACCCTGTTGGTCCAGACTGGAGCGCGCGCACGTCCGCGTCATTAGCCTGCTCCACGGCCATGGCTGCATAATCTACCCCTATGCTGACTGGGGCCGCCACAGCGCACGAGAGGCAATCTGCCACTACATTGAGTTTGCCCGCCACGTGCTGAATATCAGTGGTAAACTCTGATATCGCGGCCAGCTGTCTCTGCTGCTGGCCTGACCACAGTTCAGAGACCTTGGCCATCACGAATGTTAGCGGTTTGTGGTCAACAAACGCGGTGAAAGCGCGTCCTTCCAGCCAGAACTGAAAGTGGCGGATAGCCAAATGGAGAGCGAGCAGCTCCCTGTCGAACGCGTTGTATTTACGTTCGCTATCGCGCAAGGTCCTGCAGAAAAATGCGAGGGGCTGCCAAACCCCGGCTACATGTTACTCCACGACCGCCCCTATGTCCACCTCTGATGCGTCAGTGGTGAGCACTATGCGGGCCGTTGGGTCTGGGTGTGCCAACAACGCAGCCTTTGCCAAGGCTGCTTTCACCTCCGAGAACGCTTGGTCCCGCTCCGGGGGCCACTCGATCTTATCCGCGGGTTTCTTTTTTTTGAGCGCGGCATACAACGGCTGCATGAGTTGCGCCGCGCAGGGGAGAAAACGGTTATAAAAATTCACCATTCCCAAAAACTCCTGCTACGCCCTGACCGTCTGCGGCCAGGGAAAATCTGCCACCACGCACATCTTGTCAGGCAGCGGAACTGCTCCTTTGGGGGAGATGCGGTGTCCCAAAAAATCGATCTGCGCCACCCCGAACTGACACTTCGCTGGGTTGATTATTAACCCGTGATCTCCCAACCTTCGGAAAACTGTGGCCAGGTGTTTTTCGTGTTCGTCTTCGGACACGCTGGATACTAAAATATCGTCCAGGTAGACGAACACGAAAGGGAGATCGCGAAGCACCGCGTCCATTATGCGTTGGAACGTCTGAGCAGCCCCTTTAAGTCCGAATGGCATGCGTAAAAACTCGAATAGGCCAAACGGAGTTATTGCCGCTGTTTTGGGTATGTCTTCAGCACGCACTGGGACTTGGTGGTAACCGCGGACCAAGTCTATTTTAGAAAAATGTGCGCCCCTGCCAAATGAACGGAAAAATCTTGGATATGTGGGATTGGGTAGCGGTCGTGCGCTGTAGCGTTGTTTAACCTGCGGAAATCCCCACAAGGGCGCCATGATCCGTCAGCTTTCGGGACCATGTGTAGGGGGGAAGCCCACGGACTGTTTGAACGTCGGATAAGATAAGCCTTTATTAGTCCCACAACGGGGAAATTCCAGGATTGCAACAGCACAGGGATAGCAACACTCAGAGCAACAATCAGAAGGCAAGAAAAAAAAAAAACAAAAAAAAAAACAAGCAAGCAAGAGCAGCTAATATACATATGTACATATTACTATAAAATATATATATATATACACACACACAGACACACAGTGCAGAGCATTGTAGCCCAACCTCTAATAATGCCCAACCTCTCCAGGTTGGTGAACTCCTCGTGCACTATGGCCAGTTTAACTGCGTCCAAGCGCCGAGCTTTTGCAAAAACAGGCGGTCCGGTAGTGGTAATAAAATGCTCCACCCTGTGCTTAGCGACTGTTGCCGAAAATGTGGGGACCGTGAGTGCTGGGAACTGAGTGAGCAGTGTGTGGAACTTACCACCTGCTGCTGTGATGCTGGCTTGTGCTGTTGGCGGGGCCACTCGCGCTGTACAGGGGATAGAATCAAAAGAAAGTGCATTAACCAGGCGCCTGTTAGCGAGATCAACCAACAAACCATGTGAGCACAAAAAAGCAGCCCCCAACATATTGAAATTTACTGTTGCTACAACAAAAGTCCACTCAAATGTACGGCCGTGTAGAGACAGGAGCAGAGTCTTCTCACCAAAGGTCTTAATCTCCAAGCTGTTCGCTGCCGTCACCTGGGGACCTCCGGAACCAGCCAGTCTGTCCGTGTAGGAAGGTGTGATGAAACTCAACTGGGAGCCTGTGTCGACGAGGAAATGCCTCCCCGAGCATGCGTCCTACAAGTAGAGCAGCTTGTTCTCTTCCCCGAGGGCCAGAGCTGCTACCGACCCCCGGTCTTGGCGTTTCCCAAACGCCCGAACTGGCACGGCGGTACACACTTGCGTGCCCTCTCTGCGAAGCGGCGATGGTAGAAACAAAGGACGTCTGGTCCACGTTCCCTGGCCCCTGCCGCAGCCGTCGTTGGTGAGTCTGGCACCGCTGCCTCTGGCCCCCCGTCGTCTCCGATCGTCGCGCCGAGTTCCGCTGCAGCGGCCGTGGCTGCGCGCCGCTTGGTGGCGTTGACAATCCACTGCGCCTCTTGGCCCAGTGCGCTGTAGTCCCGTAGGGCCAACAGTGGCGAAGTGGCCAGGGTCGCTCTCGCTGCTGACGGTAGAGTTCTGAGGAAGAGGTGGGTGAAAATGAAGTGATCGTCGTCAGAGTCTTTCAACCTCAACAACTTCTCCATCAGGCTCGCGGGCATGTCATTTTCCCCCTCCGTCAGCGCCAGGAGCCTCTCTGCTTGCTCCTCCGCCGAGGGGGTGAATTGCTGGATGAGTGCAGCCTTCAACGTGCCGTATTTGTCGCTATCCGGCGGCTGGTCGATTAGGCTCTCCACATGCTGGGCCGTGTTGTTGTCCAGCTTTGCGAGTACGTGGTAGAATTTCGTGGCATCTACCGATATCCCCCGGAGGTTGAACTGCGCCTCAACTGCGTTGAACCAGGAGCGCGGATTGTTCTGCCAGAAGTCCGGTAGCTGGACTGTAGCGGCATTCGCTTGGCTGGGGGCTCCTGACGCGGCTGGCCCGGGGAAATTTTCTTCTTGCATTATACGTCTCGGGTCACCAGTGTGGTGATGTGAAAATGACGAGGCAGAATTCTCTCTCAAAGTCAGTTTTATTCACAGTACCATCATCTCAAAGCAGAGAAAGAGAATGACACAGTAAACTTTCGTCCTTAAATATCAAGAACTTCACACTTCACCGATCACATGTCACACAGACCACCTTGCATTATAAAGACAGTCACAGTGCATTTCTGTCCATGATATCACTTCCACTGTCTCCAATGCATCCCTTCCTTAATCCTTTAATTGAACCCCCCACAGTCTCAAGCCTTGCATACCAAGGCTAAGATCCCTGCAGCTTCCTGCCTTTGTTCTGACCTAAAATGTGAGTCACAAAACAGGTTCCACAGGTCCCATGTGTGTGTCCACCACAATATATATATATAGACACACAGTGCGGAGCATTGTGGTTGGTGAATGTGCAGCAGAAAGTCTAAGCTCTCTCTCCCTCCGCGGGTGCGGCGGGCCAGCTGGATGTCTTTGGGCATGATGGGGGTGACCCTCTTGGCGTGGATGGCGCACAGGTTGGTGTCCACGAAGAGACCCACCAGGTAGGCCTCGCTGGCCTCCTGCAGAGCCATGACAGCGGAGCTCTGGAAGCGCAGGTCGGTCTTGACGTCCTGAACGATCTCCCTCACCAGGCGCTGGAAGGGCAGCCTACGGATGAGCAGCTCCGTGGATTTCTGGTAGTGACGGATCTCTCTCAGAGCCACGGTACCGGGCCTGTAACGGTGAGGCTTCTTCACTCCGCTGGTGGCCGGAGTGCTTTTTTTGAGCAGCCTTGGTGGCTAGCTGCTTCCTGGGGGGCTTTTTCCTCCAGTAGATTTACGGGCGGTCTGCTTGGTTCCTGCCATCGCTCTTTATTATTCTGTCTTATATTTCTTGCACGCCGCCTAAACTCCAGCCTGGCACCCACGTCGTTTTCGCCACAGTTCCTCGGCATGTCGAGCTTCTCCGTTAGCACCGGGTGGCGGTTGGATAGCTAGCTCTTCCCTGCTGTATCGTCGCCCGCTGCAAACAGTGGCTCCATCCGCTGACTCGGGAGACACTTGGGGCGATCTGTGTGTCCGTGATATACAGTGGGGCAAAAAAGTATTTAGTCAGCCACCAATTGTGCAAGTTCTCCCACTTAATAGATGAGAGAGGTCTCCAATTTTCATCATAGGTATACCTCAACTGTGAGAGACAAAATGAGAAAAAAAAAATCCAGGAAAATTACATTGAAGGATTTTTAATGAATTAATTGGTAAATTCCTCAGTAAAATAAGTATTTGGTCACCTACAAACAAGCAAGATTTCTGGCTCTCACAGACCTGTAACTTCTTCTTTAAGAGGCTCCTCTGTCCTCCACTCGTTACCTGTATTAATCGCACCTGTTTGAACTCGTTATCAGTATAAAAGACATCTATCCACAACCTCAAACAGTCAGACTCCAAACTCCACTATGGCCAAGACCAAAGAGCTGTCAAAGGACACCAGAAACAAAATTGTAGACCTGCACCAGGCTGGGAAGACTGAATCTGCAATAGGTAAGCAGCTTGGTGTGAAGGAATCAACTGTGGGAGCAATTATTAGAAAATGGAAGACATACAAGACCACTGATAATCTCCCTCGATCTGGGGCTCCACGCAAGATCTCACCCTGTGGGGTCAAAATTATAACGAGAACGGTGAACAAAAATCCCAGAACCACATGGGGGGACCTAGTGAATGACCTGCAGACAGCTGGGACCAAAGTAACAAAGGCTACATCAGAAACACACTACGCCGCCAGGGACTCAAATCCTGCAGTGCCAGACGTGTCCCCCTGCTTAAGCCAGTACATATCCAGGCCCGTCTGAAGTTTGCTAGAGAGCATTTGGATGATCCAGAAGAGGATTGGGAGAATGTCATATGGTCAGATGAAACCAAAATAGAACTTTTTGGTAAAAACTCAACTTGTTGTGTTTGGAGGAGAAAGAACACCATACCTACTGTGAAGCATGGGGGTGGAAACATCATACTTTGGGGCTGTTTTTCTGCAAAGGGACCAGGACGACTGATCCGTGTAAAGGAAAGAATGAATGGGGCCACGTATCGTGAAATTTTGGGTGAAAACCTCCTTCCACCAGCAAGGACATTGAAGATGAAACGTGGCTGGGTCTTTCAGCATGACAATGATCCCAAACACACTGCCCGGGCAACGAAGGAGTGGCTTCGTAAGAAGTATTTCAAGGTCCTGGAGTGGCCTAGCCAGTCTCCAGATCTCAACCCCATAGAAAATCTTTGGAGGGAGTTGAAAGTCTGTGTTGCCCAGCGCCAGCCACAAAACATCACTGCTCTAGAGGAGATCTGCATGGAGGAATGGGCCAAAATACCAGCAACAGTGTGTGAAAATCTTGAAATTGACATTGAAGATGAAACGTGGCTGGGTCTTTCAGCATGACAATGATCCCAAACACACTGCCCGGGCAACGAAGGAGTGGCTTCGTAAGAAGTATTTCAAGGTCCTGGAGTGGCCTAGCCAGTCTCCAGATCTCAACCCCATAGAAAATCTTTGGAGGGAGTCGAAAGTCTGTGTTGCCCAGCGCCAGCCACAAAACATCACTGCTCTAGAGGAGATCTGCATGGAGGAATGGGCCAAAATACCAGCAACAGTGTGTGAAAATCTTGTGAAAACTTACAGAAAACATTTGACCTCTGTCATTGCCAACAAAGGGTATATAACAAAGTATTGAGATGAACTTTTGTTATTGACCAAATACTTATTTTACTGAGGAATTTACCAATTAATTCATTAAAAATCCTTCAATGTGATTTTCTGGATTTTTTTTTCCTCATTTTGTCTCTCATAGTTGAGGTATACCTATGATGAAAATTGGAGACCTCGCTCATCTTTTAAGTGGAAGAACTTGCACAATTGGTGGCTGACTAAATACTTTTTTACCCCACTGTATATATATAGAGTGAAAGGTGTAGAAAGAAGAAGGAAGATAAGAAAAAGGCAGTTGCAAAAAGCAGCCATCTTGTGTGGCGCCGCCAGTCCGGCGGAACCGGAACCGGAAAAAAAATAGCTTGCCACTACCATTGTCTGTCTGGAGTGATGAATAATGTCTCTATTTGTAAAGCATCCTTAAATGTCTATGATAAAGCGCTATATAAATCTGATGCTATATTGTATTACTCTAGTCTGTTATTTCAAAGGGTCAGGAAGAGTCTAAATAAAACAGGGAGGTAGTGGGCTTATTTAAAACTATTATTATTTAATCATTTTTTTCGTATTGAATATACTGTTTGCTGGCCTACCTGTCTGCCGTTTCCCAAGACACTTCCACAGGTAAATGACCTCTGCATCAGACCTCCCGTCTCTCTCTTTTTCTCTCAGTTTACCTGTGTTCGAAATCTCCGATGAACATCCAACTCCTAGGTTGTTAACGGATTTTTTTTCTTTCAGTTGGTTGACTAAATCACGGTGGAGCAGCCACAATGGAACAAAAATAAACCAATGGACACTTCGGACGTCAGCAACACCGCTTCAGGGAGAAGTAAATGTAACAAAGTAGAACTTTTCCCCGAAGCGTTGTTGTTGACATGAATAAAAAAAAATGTGGGCAGATTATTTGCTTTGCTGCACCGTTTTTTAAAAAGATGGCAGCATTAAAAGTAAATTACTTCCTCACAACTAGACGTAGATGTTCCAAGTGTGGAGCACTGCTTCCCATGCCATATTTATTTTGCTGTTTCTATGGTAACACGTAACTTCCGTTGGCAGCGTAAAGGACCCCAAATATCGCGATATTCATTTTTACACCGGTATCAAAATTTATACCAATGTTTTCGTGAACAATACGATATGGCACACCCCTACTGTGGAGGTATGGAGATGTGTAGGAGAGATGGCAGTGGCCTTTTTAACCAGATTGTTTAACACAATCTTGGAGAGTGAGAGCATGCCTGAGGAGTGGAGAAGTAGTGTTCTGGTACCAATTTTCAAGAACAAAAGTGATGCTCAGAGCTGTAATAACTATAGAGACATAAAGTTGATTAGCCACACTACACCGTGTTCCAAATTATTATGCAAACGGGATTTTGCTGCCATAAACATTCAATTTTTTTGTTTTTCAATTAAACTCATGGATGGTATTGTGTCTCAGGGCTCTTTGGATCACTGATATCGATCTCAGACACCTGTCATAATTAGTTTGCCAGGTGAGCCCAATTAAAGGAAATCTACTTAAGAAGGATGTTCCACATTATTAAGCATGTCACAGGTTTCAAGTAGTATGGGAAAGAAAAAGGATCTCTCTGCTGCCAAAAACCATCAAATAGTGCAATGCCTTGGGCAAGGTATGAAAAAATTAGATATTTCACAAAATCCTCTAACTGTCCCAGTCACCGTATGGTGACATAACCCCTAGTGGTCAAGAGTGGTGAAGATTTTTTGTCAATAAAATAGTTCAGATTTCCAAGGCTATAACTTGAAAGTTGCAAGAGATAATGGCTTACTGTCAATTAGAAAGATGTAGAATATGATCCAAAGTTTCAGATAGGAATAAATTTATGCATCTAATTTGCAAAATGTCATGGCAGCTATATAAATTAAATAACTCAGTCAAAAGTGGACTTTGAACATATTTATACAAAGAATGGTTTGGTTTTTTGACACCATTTTATCTACAGGGGCATTTTGTTATTTTATCTTCAAAGTATATGAACCACAATATCAGTACAATGTAAAGAAACAAAGAAATTCATCATACTGTTGGCAGAGGGGGGCTCACTGGCTAGCGTGGTTGCTGCATTTTCGTTGATTGTGGTCGTTATTTTGCATTCTGTCGGTCATTTACGCTCTCTACTACATCTACAAAGTCTTATGATTATCCCACGTAAATTTCGCTTGTATCCCACGGCTATTTTCCGTGTACGAAGCTGTTTGTGACGGTCCACGACGGTGCATGGTGGCCATATTTGCTTTCTGGGCTCAGAGAAGCAAAACAGGAAAAGGAAATAAGGATTTCTTCTTCTTGGGTGTATTACATGTCATCCATGAGTCCTCCAATGCGTGCCTGCCACCTTCTGAACTGACAGATCAGTCCAAATCGCCAGTACAGCTGGGGATGTCAGAGTGAGTTGACAGGCACAGTTGCTGCCCTGTGCCACTGGGGGCACATGTCCTGTACATGAAATGTGGACAGTTAAAAGGTTAAGCGTGATCATCGTACTGTGAAGAAATTTTATGGCTGATTGAGATCACAGACAGGTTCATGCAGATAAAGGCGTAATGAGGAAGGTTTCTGCCAGACAAATTCATTGGATTAAGAGAGCAGCTGCTAAAATGCAATTACAAAGCAGCAAACAGGTATTTGAAGCTGCTGGTGCCTCTAGAGTCCCACAAACCTTAAGGTGTAGGATCCTGCAGAGGCTTGCAGTTGTGCATAAACCTACTATTCGGCCACCCCTAACCAATGCATACAAGCAGAAACGGTTGCAGTGGGCCCAGAAATACATGAAGACTAATTTTCAAACAGTCTTGTTTACTGATGAGTGCCATGTAACCCTGGGTGGTCAAGATGAATGGAATAGTGGATGGTTGGTGGATGGCAACCATTAAGGCTGCAACGTCAGCATGGAGGTGGCACAATCAAGTTTTGGGGCAGCTATCCTCCCCAAGAGACAGCAAGAATGCTCCAATACAGAAAATAAGAGGACAAAATAGAGCACTTGCCTGATCTCAAGCTCTACTGCCATCCAGGACTCCGACGATCCAAGCTCAACGATCAGGAGGTCCATTCCCGGTTCCCACTCGACTGTGGTGGCCTCCGCAGCCGGCATGATGGACTCCACAGTCTGAGAACGCCCTGACGCTGAAATACACGCCGATGGCCCACTCGGCGTGGTGGCAGGGGATCTATTGCCTGCTGGAACTGACTGCTGTTCCATGGAGACCCGGGGATGCTTTATCGTCGGTGCAGGCTCCAAATGACAGTCAGCCCTCCTCCTCTGCCCATGATGTGACTGCGGGGCTGGAACCAGGCTTTCCAGGGCTGCAGGCTCCTCCTCCATCCTGCGGTCTACTCCTGGCACCAGGGGGTGTTCGGAGAGAAGTGGAGAAAACAGAGGTAGCAGGTACAATTTCAATGGCTGCAGCAGGGGGTGGGAGCTCAGTGGACTGTGAACCCTGAGCTCCACCCCCAGGAATCAGACAAGGGAGTTCATCAAACTGAGATTTAGAATGAAAAAACACTTGCCTGCTTTCCCAGGGAACGATGGTGACTGCTGCAGCGGGCTTGATTCTTCCCTCTCCCATAGGGATGGTGATGGATGGCCCCTCGGGAAGACAAGGAGGAGCTGCCCCCACAGGATTGGTGACAGGCAGAGCCAGACAAGGAACCACAGGGCTCACAGAAGCTGAGGAGAATGCCGAGGAGGAGGGAGGAGCAGCCAAGGCAGTCCGGGGGAGGCGAGCTGACGGAACAGCGGGAAAAGATAACCTGGAGGCTGAGACTGCTGTCTTCACCTTCCGTTGTGGCGCAGGAAAAACAGCTGGCTGGGAGGCAGAGTTTCTTAGGCAGCCCGGGACAGGATCCGGAAGGGAATCTCGCGGAGGATCAGCCCGGTCAGTAGGCTTCCTCCCCATTGGAACTACTGTGTTCCGGGGAGGAGATGGATCACGGGCAGGGTGGCAACGTCTTCTGGCTGGAGGCGAGGCTAAATTCAGGTCAGGGAACCGCTGCTGCTGCGCTGAAACTGAGGCCAGCAGCTCGGCGTACTCAGGATAATTAATTAGTCCAGGATTAGCCTCCACCAGTCTCACAGCCACCACAACATTCTTTAGGATCCTACTGGGATGGACGGAAGAGCGTGCTTCAGCCACACGGCCCCTGATGAGTTTAGCTGCCCACTGCTCATCTTCGCTGGGGACCCTGGCTGCCCTCTTCCTCTGCTGTGTTGGAAGACGGCTTTTTGGTGAAGCAGAATCAGGGACTGTACGCGTAGCAGGAACCCAATCCCGGGGCGAGAAGCGGGAGTGCCTCGCCATCTGCATCGTCTTCGGGCTCCAGCTGGAACTCTTCACCAGCCCACGATGCTTCTGCTGAAGGGCCACCAGTTCAACCATCCTCTCCCTGCCTTCAGCGTGCTTGGTAAGGCAAGGATGACGTTTTGCAGTAGCCTCCGCGAGGTCCAGGTACCAGAGTGCGTTTTGGGGAGTTGCATATGAGCGTGCGTTGACGAGGAGGCCATCGATCTCCATGAGAGCCTGGACGAGCTCAAAACCCAGGCTCATAAGATACCCGATCCTAGATGACACCATACCTCCGAACAAAACTGGCACCTGGAAAAAGGAAAATCAAGCCCAAAAAACAAACTCACTGCAGCTGGCACCTCGCTTGGCTGTGACCTGCTGTCATGTTTGTCCTCTTCAGGGCATAAATGAGGCTAAAATGCTGACAGAAAGTTTGCTTATTTATTTACAGAAAACACAAAATAAAAAGCCACATGTGGCAAAACACATATACTAAACGCTGAACACAAATAAAATCACAAACACCATACGAGAGGGTAGCGATGGCGAAACCTGACGCTATAGAATAACCACTTACACATGAAGTAGCGGGGATGAAACCTCACGCTGAAATGGGACTGTGTGGAGAGAGGAGTTACCCCTTAACGCCTGAATTTATTTCCAATTATGAAAAAAAAATTTCCACTTGTGCTTTTGCTTTCAAGTAGATGCTAAATTAAATTGAGAAAGTTAATTTGACTATAGCACATAAAATAGATATAATTTTAGGTATGATGCAAATTAGCAACAACAGGCATCTATGGTAAAAAAAAATAGTAAAAAAGCACCTGTTCCCATCTCAAGCATGAAGAGTCTTTTATTTATGCAACAAAGTTATTTTCAGTATTTTCAACTCTCATGACTGCCAAACTATAACCCTAACCCTAACCCTAACCCTAACCCTAGCAATCAGGAAATGGATGGTGCTCCGTCTCTGACCGTTCCTACGAGAAACTAATGCTTGCAAAAGGTTCCTAGGTATGTGTTGGAAGTGCTCCAACCGGAAGTGGAGGAATACAGACGGTATTTTGGTTGCATTTGGAGCGGAAGCGGTTTGATGCAAATTCGCAACAACAGGCGTCAAGGGGATAACCAGGCAGAGCGGTCCAGAACAAAGCAGGCTTTATTAATTTCTCTCTCTCACATCATCCAGAATCACAAGCATCAGAAAAAGTCATAGGTCGCAGGCACCTCTTCTTTTATAGCCTACGACCCACTCAGTCACCTGTGGTGCTGCAGTAACATGAAAGACATTGCAATTCCCATTCTCTTTGTCACTGTTAGCATCAACACACCAACCCCCGCATCAACACACAAACCCCCCTTGACCATTCCGTCTGAGTGAAAACATACTGAGTGGATCCCCTCCGCCCCCAGAAACTCAGACTGAGCTTTAACCCTCATGTCCTTTGGGCTTCAGCCTATGCCTGTAGTGGCTGTAACGGGGGGGAGGCTGTGGCGCCGAGGCGCCGCTCTGCCGGTGGGGGGCTCCTGGGGGTGCGTCCGTCTGTGGGGGGACATTGGGAGGGGGGTAAACATTTTTAGTGTATCATTGTCACTGATCTGACGAGTCATGTACCTGAGGAGTTCTCAGTGTGGGTCGTCTGCGCTGAGGAGCCTGGGCCAACACCACCTGCTTGTCTGCTAAAACGAAAGTGGGCTTAAACCTGTCTATACAGACTGTTTCCCTGCATCCCACCAAGTCTAACACAAAATGTTTCTCCCCGGGTTCAAGGACTCTCAACAGGCCATCGTAGGGTGGGCGCAAGGGGGTCCAGTGGGCATCGTGCCTGACAAATACAAACGCCGCGTCCTTCAAGGCCTTTGGCACAAAAGTGTGTGGAAAACAGTGGTGGACTGGACCGGGTACCATCCTTGTCACTGCTCTCTGCGGTGAAAGCCGGGATGGATCGGTGTTTGGCACGGGGCTGTCCGGCAAAAATTTCCCTGGGAGCCGCAGCGGCTGGGAAAAAAACAGCTCTGCTGGGGAGGCCGCCAAATCCTCCTTCGGTGCTGAATGCAACCCTAATAGAACCCACGGCAACCAGTCCACCCAATTTGCATCCGTAAGCGAAGCCCTGAGCGCTGCTTTAAGCGACCTATGGAAACGCTCGCATAACCCATTGGCCTTGGGGGTTGTACGCGGTTGTGCGATGAATTGTGACGCCCAGGCTCTGGGCCATGGTGGACCAGAGGTCGGAAACAAACTGCGGGCCCCGATCAGACGTGTTATCCGAAGGAGTGCCGAAACGTGCCACCCGTGTTGTCAAAAAAGCATGTGCAACTTCTGTGGACGCAGTGGAAGCTAGTGGGACTGCTTTGGGCCAGCGCGTGGTGCAGTCCACCACTGTCAGGAGGTACGTGAACCCCTGTGATGGTGGGAGGGGGCCCGCAAGGTCCACGTGAACATGGTCGAACTGCTTAGCCGGGATATGGAACGGTTCCAAGGGGGCCTTTGTGTGCCTGTGCACTTTGGCTCGTTGGCACGCTACGCAGGCTGCAGCCCACTGTTTCACCTGTTTGCACAGGCTCAGCCAGGAGAACTTTGCTCCCACCATTTTGACTGACGCACGCACTCCTGGGTGCGCCAGGGAGTGAACCGACTCAAAGATGTGGCAGCATCAAGCACATGGGACCACCGGGCCTGGGAGGCCAGTGGAGATATCACAGATTGGGGGGGGGGGGGCGTCTTGCAGTACTCTGCTCTCCAGCCTTAACTCTGTTGGTCCAGACTGGAGCGTGCAAACATCCGCATCGCCGATCTGCTCAGCAGCCATGGCTGTGTAATCTATCCCCACGTAGACTGGGGCCACTAATGTGCGCAAGAGACAGTCTACCACCACGTTGAGTTTACTGGCCACATGCTGAATGTCGGTCGTAAACTCCGAGATCGCGGCCAGCTGTCTCGCGGCCAGCTGTCTCAGCTATCCTGCACATCGCAGGTTCTTGGCGGCTGCCAAGAACCTGCAATGTGCTGCTCCACAACGGCCCCTATGGCCACAACCGACGTGTCGGTAGTGAGCACTATCCGACCTGCTGGGTCTGGGTGCGCCAGCAGTGCGGCGTTCGCCAGAGCTGTTTTAACCTCAGAAAATACCTGCTCTTGCTTAGGACTCCAGTTGACTCTGTCCACCGGTTTCCATTTCTTAAGCGCAACGTACAAAGGCTGCATGAGCTGGGCTGCGCGGGGGAGGAAACAGTTGTAAAAGTTAACCATCCCCAAAAATTCCTGCAACGACCTGACTGTCTGAGGCTGGGGAAAATCTGCCACTGCGCGCATTTTGTCCGGTAAGGGTGTCGCGCCCTCCGGTAAGATGCGGTGGCCCAAAAAATTGATTCCCATCACCCCGAACTGGCACTTCTCCGGGTTGATTAATAATCCGTGCTCCTCCAACCTCTGGAAAACTGCCCTGAGGTGGGCCGTGTGTTCGTCCTCTGATGCGCTGGCCACCAGGATGTCATCCAGGTAGACAAACACAAATGGCAGATCACGCAACACCACATCCATCATGCATTGGAATGTCTGCGCCGCGCCTTTTAACCCGAAAAGCATGCGCAAAAACTCAAAAAGACCAAACGGGTTATTACTGCCATCTTAGGTATGTCCTCAGCATGCACCGGGACCTGGTGGTAACCGCAGACCAGGTCTATCTTGGAAAAAATGTGTGCCCCGGTGAGGTGGATGGAAAAATCCTGAATTTGGGGGATCGGGTAGTGGTCGTGCGCTGTGGCGTTGTTCAATCTGTGGAAATCTCTGCATGGTCGCCATGATCCCTCGGCTTTAGGAACCATATGTAGCAGGGATGCCCATTGACTATTTGAGCGTCTGATGATGCCCAACTTTTCCAAGTTGGCAAACCCCTCGCGCGCTATGGCCAGTTTAGTTTGCGTCCAGGCGCCGAGGTCTTGCGAAAACGGGCAGCCCCGTGGTGGTAATTAAGAGCTCCACCCCGTGTTTAGTGACGGTCACTGAAAAAGTCGGGACCGTGAGTGCTGGGAACTGGGTGAGTAGTGTGTGGAACTTACCCCCTGGAGCTGTGACGTTGGCTAGCGTTGTAGGCCCGGCTCTTCTAGCTGTACAGGGGAGAGAATCAAAAGACATTGCGTTAATCAGGCGTCTGTTAGCCACATCGACAAGTAGACCGTGTGCACACAAAAAATCAGCGCCCAAAATGGGGAAGCTGCATGCCGCTATGATGAATGTCCATTGGTATGTATGGCCGTGCAAGGATATAGTCAGTGTCTTCTCTCCAAAAGTTTTAATGTCTGAGCCGCTTGCGGCTGTCAGCTCGGGGCCGCTAGTTCCCCCCAGCCGGTCTGCGTAGGACGGTAGGATGAGACTCTTTTGGGAGCCAGAGTCCATGAGGAACCGTCTCCCCAAGCGTGAGTCTGTCACATAGAGCAGCTTGCTCGCTTCACCGGCGGTCGCAGCTGTTACCGACTGCCGGCCCTGGTGTTTCCCGAGCGCTTGAATTGGCACGGTGGCACGCATCGGCGCGCGTCCTCTCCAAAATGGCAGTGGTAGAAGCAGAGTGTGTCTCTCTGATGCTTCTTGGCCTCCACTGCAGCCAACGTCATTGGTTCCTCACCCCCGCTAGCCATCTCGCTGGGTTCTGACGCCGCTGCATTCACTGCGAGGGCTCTGGTGGTGAGGATAATCCGATCTGCCTCTTGCGCTAGCTCCCAGTAGTTGCGCACGGGCAGCAGCGGCGAATTGGCAAGGAGTGCCCTGGCCGCCGTCGGGAGGTTCCAGAGGAAAAGGTGGGCAAAGAGGAAATGCCCATCATCTGTGCCCATCAGCGCCAACATCTCCTCCATTAACTTGACTGCCAACCCATCTCCCAACTCGGAGCACGTCAGGAGCCTTTCCGCTCTCTCGCAGTCTGAGAGCGTATAGCGCCAGGTCAGCGCGGTTTTGAGAGCCTCGTATTTGTCGTGGGCTGGGGGCTGTTGGAGCAGGCTCACCACCTGCTGAGTTGTGCGTGCGTCCAGTGCTGCAACCACGTAGTAGTATCTGGTGTCATCTGCCATTATTCCCCGGAGCGCGAACTGGGCCTCGGTGTGAAGGAACCAGAACTTCGGGTTGTGTAGCCAAAAGTCTGGGAGTTTGACCGAAACGGCGCATGCGTTGCTGGTACCTCCAGTCCGGGTTTTCCCGGGGTGTTTGCCTCGAGTTCCATTGTGCATCAAGGGTCACCGGTGTTGAGAGAGGAATAACCAGGCAGAGCGGTCCAGAATAAAGCAAGCTTTATTAATTTCTCTCTCTCACATCATCCAGAATCACAAGCATCAGAAAAAGTCACAGGTTGCAGGCACCTCTCCTTTTATGGCCTACGACCCGCTCAGTCACCTGTGGTGCTGCAGTAACATGAAAGACTTTGCAATTCGCATTCTCTTTGTCACTGTTTGCATCAACACTCCAACTCCCGCATCAACACACAAACCCCCCATGACCATTCCTTCTGAGAGAAAACATACTGAGTGGATCCCCCACAACTGGAGCCGGATGTAGGGACTCCAGCCTAAGGTTGACGTAGGTCACAGCGAGGAGTGAGCCTCAACTGCTCCCTTAAATACTAATGACATGGGCAACAAACCAAACAGGAGAGGAGAAAAACGTAATCACCAAAATCATAAACAGATGTGACAGTGCCGGTTCGGCTTGACAGCCGGAAGTCCGTCCGCGGCGCTGTCACAGTAAAAGCCCCAGGAAAACCAATAATAACGGGGCAGGAAATATAAAGAAAAAAGCGGGAATACTGCGTGCCTCGAGCGCGGTTTAGCTCAGCGCTCAGATCACCACAAAAACAATCTTTCTATTAAAGCCAGGTAAGGCAAGGCCATCAATGCTTGTGCGTATTTCATGGAGGAGAGGTTCTAGGCAGAGTGCATAGAGCATACCAGACAAGGCACAGCCCTGCCGGATGCCTCTATGCATTCTGAAAGGAGCACACAAACTGCCATTGATTTTCAGTATACTCTCAACACCGGCATATAACACCTGGATCTTGGCTATGAAACCAGCGCTGAACCCACACCTTTCCATCACCTTCCAGAGAAAGTCATGATCAATGCGGTCAAAAGCCTTTTCCTTATCTAGAGAAATCAGACCAGTGTTTATACCCAACGAGCTGGAGACTTCCAAAACATCTCGAATTAGGTAGACATTGTCTACCATGGACCTGCCCGGTACACAGTATGTCTGGTCCCGATGGATGACCTGCTCCATAGCTTCTCTCAGCCTCTTAGCCAAAGCCTTGGACAAAATATTGTAATCTGTGCAGAGGAGGGACACAGGCCACCAGTTTTTTATGTCCTGTAGATCTCCTTTTTTTGGCAGTAGGGTGACCACAGCCCTGCGGCAGGACGTCGGCAGAGAACCTGAACACAAACTTTCGTTAAAAACCTCTAAAATGTCAGGTGCTAAAATGTCCCAGAAAGCTTTAAAAAACTCCGCAGTGAGGCCATCAATTCCCGGAGCCTTCTTCCCCTTCATGCTCTGAAGGGCAGCAGACAATATGGGTAACTGAAGAGGCCAGTCTAACTGTGAGTTGGTCTCCTCAGAGACCTGAGGTAGTCCACTGCAGAACCCCTCCATCAGGCCATTGTCCTCCCTGTAGTCACTGGTGTACAGAGAGGAATAGAACTCAACGGCGTGCTTTCTGATTTGTTCAGGATCGATCAGTTCCTGCCCTGTGTTGGAGACCAGGGAGTGGATTACCTTTTTTTGTCCTTTTTTTGGTCCATGCTTCTCCAGACTGAAGAGGAAGCTAGAGGGAGCATCCATCTCAGTGATGTTTTGAATTCGGGACCAGACTAGGGTGCCTTGTATTCTAGTGTCCAACAGCTGGGCTAAGGTCCCTTTTTTTTATTTGAGGACTTCAGTACATCCTCGATTTTCTGTGGACTCATGAGAGGTCTCTAACTCCAAAATATCTATCTCCAGGTCTCTGATAGATCTACAGATCTATAGATCTCCTCGATCTCAGTGCAGCTTTCGATACCATCAATCATTCCATCCTGCTCCGTTGTCTGCTTTCTATTGGCATCACTGACTCCGCCCTCTCTTGGTTCACCTCCCACCTGTCTGACAGATTCCAGTACATCTCCATCAACAATCACAAATCACACACCACGCCCGTATCACACGGTGTCCCTCAAGGCTCTGTGCTCGGTCCAACCCTTTTCACTCTCTACATGCTTCCGCTTGGTCACATCATTCGTCAACATGGTCTTCACTTTCACTGCTACGCCGACGACACCCAGCTGTACATCTCCTCTAAATCAGTGATTCTCAACTGGTGGGTCGCGACCCAAAAGTCGCAAAAGGGCTGCACAGTGGCGCAGTGGTTTAGCACTGTGGCAGCACAGTTTTACCCTTGGCCGGGGGATCGCGGGGATCATGAGGTCGTGGGTTCGATCCCAGCCCCCGACCAACAGTGAGCTGTGTGGAGTTTGCATGTTCTCCCCGTGTTGCGTGGGTTTACTCCGGGATTTCTCCGGTTTCCTCCCGCATACCAAAAACATGTAGGTTTAGGGCGCTCGCGCACACAGCGACCAGCAGCCGGTGGCTTGTCACCAGACTGCAAACCAAGTTTACCTACGGGTACAAATAAGTAACAAAAAAAACAAAAACAAAAAAAAAAGTGGGTCGCGGACCTGTTTTCAGTGGGTCGCGGGCCTTTGCCTGGCCAAATAAAATATCAAGAAATAAATCAACATAGTGTCATTCACACTCCTTAACAGTAGATGGCAGTAGGTGGCGGGCGACACCATATTTCGCACCATAGAAGAAGACTCGCAACGTTTGTTTGTATATGCTAATTGAGCATGGTGAAACGGACTGGATACGCAATCCCTTTGGAATCGACATGGAAAGTGTTACGTTGCCAAGCAATGAAGAGAGTCAGCTGGTGGAGCTATCATGTGACCGCACGCTGAAAAAGAGGTTCACGGAGGTAAGCCTCTCGCAGTTCTGGTGCAGCACTGTGATGAGCGAGTATCCTTCTCTTGCCATTCGAGCAGTAAAAACCCTCCTACCTTTCAGCACTACCTATCTCTGTGAGTGTGGCTTCTCAGCTCTGGTTCAGCTGAAGACAAAACAGAGAAACAGACTGGACATTGAGCATGACCTCAGAGTCGCTTTGTCTAATATAACTCCAGACATTGAGACTCTTGTCAAGAGCAAAAAACATCCCCAGTTCTCCCATTAATTCCTCCAGACTCAGGTCTATGATATCACTGTTACAGGTTTTAGTGAGTGCTCCTTCATTTTCTTCAAAGCACATAACCTTATCAGTAGGTAAATACTGAAAAAACAATCAGAAGAAAAGTCAATTTTGAGACTTGAATTCTTTTGAATTGCACTTTTTGTTTAATTTTTAATTTAAAATGCAGCTAATTCAGCATTAAAGGGAATTGTTCCCTCTGTTGTATTGCCACTTACTGGTCATTTTGGTTAATCATTAAATTTGTTTTGTGTTTGCATACTGTGATATTCTGTTCTTCTACCTCAGGTTCAAAATGCACAATCTTTACATTCAGTAAATTTGGGAATTTGAAAATCTTTGATTTGGGTCACGGCTTGTCATTGAGGGGTGATGGTGGGTCCCAAAGCCAGACCAGTTGAGAACCACTGCTCTAAATCCATCACCCCCGCCATTCTCTCCACCATCACCAATTGCCTCACAGACATAAAAACTTGGATGACTAACAACTTTCTCAAGCTAAACAGCAATAAAACAGAAATCATTTTTGGGCGAAAATCTCTTTTCCCCTCTTCCCAGAACTTTTCATTCCAAATTGATGGTCACTCAGTCACCCCCTCCCTCCCGGCCAGAAACCTCGGCATTATCATGGACCCCACCCTCTCCTTCAAATCTCACATCAACCATATCACCAAAACATCATTTTTTCATCTTCTTAATATTGCACGCCTCCATCCCACCCTCTCCCCCTCTGCTGCTGAAATACTCATCCACACCTTCATCACCTCCAGACTTGATTACTGTAACAGCATTCTGTATGGACTTCCTTCCACCATCCTCCAAAAACTACAGTATGTCCAAAACTCAGCCGCCCACCTACTTACTCACTCCTGCTCCAGAGACCACATCACTCCTCTCCTCCGTCAACTCCACTGGCTCCCATTCAACAGCGCATCAACTTCAAGATCCTCCTCATCACCTATAAAGCTCTTCATAACCTCGCCCCCTCATACCTAACTGACCTTCTGTCTCGTCATTCCCCCACTCGCCTCCTCCGCTCTGCTGACACTCACCTTCTCACCCCCATCACCAAGACAAAACTCCGCACCCTGGGTGATAGATCATTCGCCATCACCACACCAACCCTCTGGAATTCCTTGCCCCTTCACATCCGGTCCGCCAACACACTTGCTTCCTTCAAAAGTCAGCTCAAAACCCACCTCTTCAAATCTACCTACGAAAACTGACTGCCTCTTCTACCTATGTGTACCTACCTTGTCTGTTTACCCGTTCTCTGTATGTTTGTCCCTATGCTGCTTTGTAAAGCGTCTTTGAGTATTTAGAAAAGCGCTATATAAGACTGATGTATTGTTATTTATTATTATTATTGTTATTACAGGTGTCGTGTGACATTGACTGTATACTGCTGACACAATAGTTTAATTTCTGTCTTACCACGGCCCCACCATTGCCTAAGACACGTAAAATCTTTTTTCTTTTGTCTAAAAGCAGTCCAGAAAAATCTTAAAGCCTCTTTGAAACCTTTATCAAATGTTAAAACTGAGTTATAATGCCAATATGACTTCCGGTTGTTGCATGTAAGGTGAGGACGCACAGGTAAAGGCTCCCAGTTCGTTTCTTGCTTAAAACTCAGTTTAGAGCTAACGTTTTGGGCTGTTGCTTTGTCACTACCGCTGGAGAATAAACCCGCTCGTGCGAAAAAAAAGAAATTGCCAGTCTCATAACTTAATATTATAGTGGCTGGTGAAGCAATCAGTCCCCTCACACTCCGGGAGAACAAAGGGATTTCTCCCACGTGTTTTTTGTCTTTTGTTTTTTACGATCACAATAAATGAACATCGGCCGGGATCATGGGTCCCAAGAAAGCTCAGCAGACTGAGGAGGTGGACGACAACAAAAGATCGCTGGACTTCTTGGCTGAAGAGATTTCTGCTGTTAAGCTGCAGCAAAACATTCTGGACCTGGTTGAGGAGGTGAAAGCGCTGCGGATCCAGAACGCCGAGAAGGACAAGAGGCTGGCGTATCTGGAGAGCAGAGTGTCGGAACTGGAGCAGAACACCCGGGTAAACGACGTGATCATCACGGGGCTCCACATTAAACCCCGATCGTATGCACGAGCGGTGGCCGCTGACAGCGGAGGGAGGCTTGACGCGCTGGAAGATGAATCCACGGAGCAACAAGTGGCGGCCTTCATGCAGTCCAAAGGAATCCAGCTGGACTGTAACACCATTGAGGCCTGCCACCCTCTGCCCAGGTAAAACGGTGACAAACCGGCTGTGATCATGAGGTTTGTCAACAGAAAACACAAGACTGCGCTGCTTAAACAAGGTAGGAAACTGAAAGGAATGAACATTTACATAAACGAGCACCTTACAAAAGAAAACACAGAAATAGCCCGAAAAGCAAGATACCTGAGAAAGCAGAAAAAGATTCAAAACACCTGGACATCAAACTGTAAAATATACATCAAATTAAACGGATCACCTGAAGAAGCCAAGGTCATTAACATCCTTAATATTATGGAACTGGACAAATATCAATGAATATTATGAACTGGAGTCACATCAACAAGAGACAATTGTAGGACACTGAAGGACTATACTCATCTGCTACAAGACATTTAACAACATGAAACAAAAGATCAACAAACAGGAACAACAGGAACTGAAAGTTTTTGAATATACAGATCACAACCCACAGGACGTAGAATATAACATAGACCCTGATAATAATTTATTTAGCTCCATCAATAATAACTGTACTTACTACACGGATGAACAATTTAACATAATGGTCACATCTGATTTCAATATTTCTTTGATCCACTTCAACAGCAGAAGTCTCTATGCCAACTTTAATAACATTAAAGATTATTTACATCAGTTTAAAGAGCCATTCAATATTGTGGCAATATCAGAGACGTAGCTCAGTGAAGAGAAAGGAGTGGATTTTACCATGGATGGCTATGAATTAAATTATATAAATAGAAAAGTGAAAAAAGGAGGAGGAGTTGCAATTTATGTTGACAAGAGCTTGAAATACAAGGTTGTTGAAAATCTGTCAGTAACTGTGGATGATTTATTTGAATGTATTACAATAGAAATCTGTCTGGACAATGTGAAGAATATAGTAGTGAGCTGTGTATATAGAACACCTTGATCAAACATTGACTTATTTAAGGACTGGATGGAAAAAATGTATGCAAAACTAACTCATAAAGTTATGTTCATCTGTGGGAATTTCAATATAGATCTGATGAATTCAAAACAACATAGTTTGAAAGAAGAATTTATCAACACAATGTACAGTATGGGCTTACATCCAACAATTACCGGACCTAGCAGAATCACGTCACACAGTGCCACACTAATAGATAACATATTCACAAACATTATGGAAAATAATATCATGAGTGGGCTTTTATTGAATGATATCAGTGACCACCTGCCGATTTTTGTTGTCTATCAATGTGATTATAGGAAGAAAAAGTATATCAAAAATGTTAAATATAAAAGAATAAGAACCGAAGAATCTATGTGTTTACTGACAAAGGAATTATTAATACAAGATTGGAAGATCGTTTATGATGAAAATGATATAAATAAAGCGTATGATAAATTTTTACAAGTATTTCAATCATTGTACAATATAAACTGTGCTATAAAACAATACAGTGACAGACAACAACAAAAAAATATTCCTTGGGTCACCAAGGGGTTAATAAATGCATGTAAAAAGAAGAATACATTATATAAACAATTCATTAAGTGCAGAATGGTGGAGGCTCAGACCAAATATAAAAGATATAAAAATAAGCTTACTAATATAATGAGGACTTGTAAGAAAGAATATTACGACAGGATATTAGAGGATAATAAAAATAACTTAAGAGGAATATGGCAAGTACTCATTGGGATTATTAGTAATTGACCTAAGAATGCTAATTATCCAGAATATTTTATTGAAAATGGCAATTTGATAAATAATATGGAGGATGTGGTCAGTGGTTTCAATAAATTTTTTGTAAACAATGGTCCTGAAGTAGCGAAATCAATAGTGACAGCAGAAACAAACAACAGTGGTTCTGTAAATGAAATAGAAGATAGAAATCCAAACACAATCTTTTTGGGTGCAGTTACTGAAAAGGAAATTATCGAGACTGTGAGTAAATTTAAGAACAAAAAATCAACGGACTGGAATGAAATTGACATGACAATAGTGAAAAAAGTAATTGAAGGAATTGTTAAGCCACTCACCCACATCTGTAACCTGTCATTTCAAACTGGTAAATTTACAAACAAAATTAAAATAGCAAAAGTAATACCTCTATACAAAACAGGAGACAGTCATTGTTTCACAAACTACAGGCCAGTCTCTTTACTCTCACAATTCTCCAAAGTACTTGAAAAAATCTTCACTAAGAGACTGGATGATTTCATTGAAAAACACAACCTCTTTACAGACAGCCAGTATGGTTTTAGAGCAGATAAATCTACATCTTTGGCACTGATCGAAGTTACAGAAGAAATTACTAGTTGTAAAGATAAAAAAAAAAAGTTTGCTGTAGGAGTATTTATAGATTTAAAGAAAGCTTTTGACACCATTGACCACAGAATACTACTAAGGAAACTGGAAAGGTATGGGATAAGAGGGGTCGGACTGAGTTGGGTGGAAAGTTATTTAAGTAACAGACAACAATTTGTACAAATTGGTGAGCACAAATCACCCTTCATGGTCATCACTTGTGGTGTGCCCCAGGGGTCAGTTTTGGGACCCAAACTCTTTATTTTGTATATAAATGACATATGCCAAGTATCAAAAATTCTGAAATTTATTTTGTTTGCGGATGACACAAATATCCTTTGCACTGGTGAGAATTTGCAGCAGGTTTTAGAGGTGGTCACAACTGAAATGATGAAGTTAATGCAGTGGTTCAACAAAAATAAATTATCTCTAAATCTAAAAAAAACAAAGATTATGTTGTTTGGAAATTATAAAATAAATCATGAAATAATGGTAATGATAGATGATACCAGAATAGAAACAGTACAGGAAAATAAGTTTCTGGGGGTGACGCTAGACAATAAAATCTGCTGGAAACCTCACATCAGTCACATTCGGGCCAAGTTAGCAAAATGTATAGGCATACTGGGGAAGACAAGACACATCTTGGACTATAAATCATTGGTCTTACTGTACAATTCACTGTTTCAACCTTATCTTAACTACTGTGTAGAAGTCTGGGGAAACACCTACAAGACCAACCTACAGTCAATATGCACATTACAAAAAAGAGCTATAAGGATAATAAATAATGTAGGATATAGAGACCATACCAATTCGTTGTTTTTAAAGTCACATGTCATAAAGTTCATCGATTTAGTTAAATTTAAGACAGCACAAGTAATGTACAGGGCAATTAATAATCAACTCCCAACTAATATACAAAAAATATTTAAAAAAAGAGACAATGGTCATAATTTGAGAGGAGACTTAAACTTTACAAAACCCAAGATACGAACAACCAAGAAAAGTATGTGCATATCTGTCTGTGGGGTGGATTTGTGGAACAGTCTGGAGCTGGAACTGAAACTATGTACAAACAGAAATCAATTCAAAAAGAGGTATAAACATTATTTGCTGAAAGGATATATGTTAGAAGGGTAGTATTTATATGTACGATTCACTATGCTCACTCTGGGACACTATGGGACACTATGGAATGGTGGGTGGGACAACACTGTGTATATCTGTGTTGTTTGAGGCTGGTTTTGATGTATGGACATCAATGTATGTTAGGATGGATGGGTGCTAATGTTGATATGTACAAAATACAGTTAATTGTTTACTTGGGGTCTTAAATGTGGTAATTTGTATATAATTCACATGGGTGTATTTATAGAAAAGAGGAGATGGAATTAATAAGTGTTCACTTCTTCCTTCTCCCTTTTGAACACTGTATACTGTTACTTTATTGCATTTGTCATTTGTTTTGTTTTTGTTATACTTTTTTGTTTGAAATAAAGTATCTATCTATCTATCTATCTATCTATCTATCTATCTATCTATCTATCTATCTATCTATCTATCTATCTATCTATATGCACTCCTGGGGTCAAAATTCTTTATAAAAATCTGACACACAACAAGAGCATGATCAGTAAAACCAACTGGTAAAATTTTTCAGGACTTCAAAACATTACAGTGGTGCTTAAAATAATACAATCGATCCAGTCGGGCTAAAGACATCCTATCCTCTTTGAGGTGAGACCATGTGTACTGTCGGCAGTCAGTGAGCATCCTTCTCCACACATCCACCAAGCCATGAGAATAGACCAGCTGTCTCAGAGCCTGTTGGGAACCTGGATGCGGTTCTGTGTGGTTTCGATCTAAAAACTCATTTTCAATACAATTAAAATCCCCACCCAATAATAAAATCATTTATGAAGCCAGATGGCATCCATTCAAATAGACTCGGTGCACGTGTTCTAAGGGACAATCTGTTTTATTCCATTCAGCATTTTTTAGTACAGTGACTGAAAGCTGGTATGCTGGTGGTAACTCTCCCCGAAGTACCTGGGTCTGCCAACCAGCCCTTTTTTGCTTCCACTTCTCATATTAATCCTATTAATCCAAAAAATTCTCACTGTTTAGATCAGTCTTCAATTCATAACCCCATAGAGATTGTGTCTGTCTCCCATTACTCAAAACATTTTAACCCAAGACAAATACAACATAACTTGATAAATACGCATCTCTGCAGCTCCTCTTCATCTGCCACCTGTCAACTTAGCCCCTGCCTTCCCCATCAGAGAATCATTGTCTGCTCCCTCCAAAGTTAAAAATATAGTGTATAAGCATCCCAAAATGATTAAACAAACAGTTGGTAAAACTCAAATTAAACATCACGTCTCTAAATTTAATGATTTGGCATCTCTTCCTCCTCATAATTTGAAAATTAAATGTGGTTTGTTAAATATTAGGTCTCTAACTTCCAAGTCTCTGCTAGTCCATGATCTGTTAATTGATCATCAGATTGATTTAATATCCCTTACAGAGACTTGATTAGGGCAAGAGGATTATGTTGGTTTAATTGAATCAACTCCCTTTGGTTATTTAACCTATCAAAATCCCAGAAGTTCTGGTCATGGAGGAGGAGGAAGAGTGGCAATATACCATTCTAAACTACTAACTAATGTAAAGCAAAAAGCATGTTTTGATTCCTTTGAGGGTCTGGTCCTCAGTATTGGGCATGTAAGCAATCTTCGGTTAAACTCAGTTTTCCTTGCCATAGTTTATCGTCCTCCCTCAGCCTACTTAGAGTTTTTATCTGAATTTGCCGAATTCTTAGCTGATTTAGTGCTGAAATCAGATAGAATAGTTATAGTAGGGGATTTTAATATACATGTAGATGTAGATAGTGACTGTCTTAATAAGGCATATAATTCAATATTAGACTCAATGGGGTTTTCTCAGAAAGTAGAAAATTCTACCCATTATCTCCACCACACATTGGACCTTGTTCTGACATTGTTATGTTTGCCCCTTGCAGGGCATAAATGAGGCACCAATCGCCAGTAGTGAGTTTGCTTATTTATTAAATAATAAGGAACAAAGGAATGTGCCACGGGGGGCAAAATACAAACAACTACAATACGCCCTCGAGGGGGAACAACGTGAAGCATACAAGTGCCAAAAAACCATGAAAGGTAACTTACAAATTGCAAGAGAGTCCACAGTCCTAAAGTAGGAAGTAGACTGGAATCAGGGGTAGGGGATTCCAGCCTGAGTAGGGCGAGGTCACAGCGAGGAATGACCCTTGCTGGCAACCTTAAATAGTACAAAGCAAATAACAAACCGGTGTGGAGAGAAAGTAATTACAGAAGCACAATCAGCTGTGACAGGCCAGGCACAGACTGACAGGCGGAAGTCCTGCCACGGCGCTGTCAAAATAAAAGCACAATCATAAAGACAGATAAACATGACTAAATGCATACACAGAAGAAGGATATTAAACAGGGGACCCGAGCACAGTACAGAACCTCACTCGGGATCATGACAGACATATGACATAGAAATAGAAAATCTGGTAGTGTCTCCTCATAATCCTGTACTGTCAGACCACTGTCTGTTAACTTTTGATTTCACTATTCCTGACTATTTGATTCCTAAAGAAAAAATATTACTACAGCAGATGTCTTTCAGATGATGTTGTTACCAAATTTATTCAGATTGTCTCCTCTATGCCATGTGTCAACACAACGGAAATAAGCTATGGAGAGCTTGCTCCTTCTGTAATTGATAGCATGGTAGATAGTGTTACAGCTTCTCTGCATCAGACTCTAGACTTGATGGCCTCTTTAAAAAAGAAAAAGTCCAATCAGAGATTTCTAACCCCTTGGTTTAACACAGAAACTCATAGCTTAAAACAGAAGACTCGTCAATTAGAAAGAAAATGGTGTTCCACTAATTTAGATGAAAACTATTCAGCTTGGAGAAATCATCTTTTAATTTATAAAAAATCTCTTAGAAAAGCTAGAACAAGTTATTACTCTGCATTAATAGAAGAGAACAAGAATAATCCCAAGTTTCTTTTCAGCACTGTAGCCAGGCTGACAAAGAGTCAGGACTCTGTCAATCCTTGCATTCCCTTAGAGCTTACTAGTCAGGACTTTATGAACTTTTTCAATCATATCTAGTGAAGGTCACTAATAACCTCCTTATCGCATCAGATAATGGAATTGTTTCTGTACTTGTCCTTTTAGACCTAAGTACAGCCTTTGATACTATCGACCATAATATTCTACTTGACAGATTAGAACACTATGTTGGACTTAATGGAACTTCGCTGCAGTGGTTTAGATCTTATTTGTCTGATAGGCTCCAGTTTGTTCATGTCAATAATGAGTTTTCTTCCAACTCAAAGCTCAGTCATGGAGTCCCACAGGGATCTGTGCTAGGCCCTTCTCTTTTTAGTTTATATATGCTTCCGTTAGGCAACATCATTAGAAAGCACTGTATACATTTTCATTGTTACGCAGATGACACACAACTATACCTGTCAATGAAGCCAGGTGATAGTCTTCAATTGATCCAAAATGCTGCTGCAAGAGTTTTAACAGGTACTAGAAACAGAGATCATATCTCTCCAATTTTGGCCTCCCTTCATTGGTTTCCCATAGAGTTCAGAATTAAGTTTAAAATCCTTCTTCTCACTTACAAAGCTCTTAACAATCAGGCCCCTTTATATTTAAAATATCTGATACTACCCTATCATCCTAATAGAACATTACACTCCCAAAATGCTGGATTACTTGTAATACCTAGAATCTCCAAAAGTACAATGGGAGGCAGAGCCTTCAGTTATCAAGCTCCTTTCCTGTGGAACCAGTTACCAATCTGGATTCGGGAGTCAGACTTGATCTCTGTTTTTAAGAATAGGGTAAAAACCTTCCTTTTCGATATAGCTTGCAATTAGGAGGGATCATGTGTCTCTAAACCCTCCCTTAGTTATGCTGCTAATAGATTTAGACAGCCGGGGGACCTCGAATAATGGTCTTCTCCCCTTTAATGTTTGCTCTCTACATGTCTGTTCTTCTCATCTTCTCCATCCCCTCACCCCCCAGCCAATTGCAGCAGATGACTGCCCCTCCCTGAGCCTGGTTCTGCTAGAGGTTTCTTCCTGTTAAAAGGGAGTTTTTCCTCTCCACCATCGCCAAACACTTGCTCACAGGGGATCGCCTGATTGTTGGGGTCTTTCTGCAATTGTGGGGGTTTCCCCTACATTTGAAAGTGCTATGAGATGACTGTTGTTGTGAAATGGCGCTATATAAATAAAGTTAAGATGAATTGAATTGAATTGAATTGAATTGAACTGAACCATTCACAGCATTCTGTCTGACCATTAGCCGACCAGCTTTACCACCTGCAGACACAGGTGGAGCTCTGCTTCTACGGCGCTTAAGGGAACCGTGTCCAGATTCATACCCCTCCATATCCTCCACATCAGCTGCAGCACCATCCTCACACAGACCTGATGGTTCACCTGCCCCACACCATCCACTTGTTCCTCCACCAGTCATACACAAGTCACTAGCCACCTCAGCTTCTGCACATCTCTCCACTTATTTTAGTTCCCTCACCCACATCTCTTATTTCATCATTTAAAGCACCACCTTTGCCCAGCTCACCCGTGACCCCACCTGCCTCAACTTTCACTCAGATCACCTGTTTTCCCACCCACAACACCCTCCACCACCTCACACACCTTACTCTCCACCTCACCTGCTTTATCCACACCCTTTTCCCTCTCATCACTCACCACAGTGCCGTTATTGTCTGGACTCTGTCTCTCCTCCAGCAGCTCCTCAGCTGTAATGCTGGCATCCTCAGCCTGCACAGAGACGCCGTGCTGCTTGGTGGCGGCCGGCCCTGGCTCCCCCATGTGGGCCAATCGGCAGCGGCAGCCACTCACTGCTCAGCGCAAGCACCCCCCCCCCCCCACCTCCCCCTGTGTGTGCTGGGAACGACGGCCAGGAGCCGTTGTCAGAGGACGTGACCGGTGAGGGTGACGTCGAGAGCCCCAAAGGTGAACAGCAACAGCCGTTTGTGGAGGCTACGCAGTGGGCGAGCGAGGCCAGGCAGGCTGATGGTCCCGGGGAGGAGCAGCGACAGCCGCTTGTGGAAGTTATGCAGCAGGCGAGCGAGGCCAGGCAGGCTGATGGCCCCAGAGGTGAGCAACAGCCGAATACGGAAACTACACGACGAGACACGTGGAGCGAGGGAGTCGAGAGCTGCGTCGGGGTGTCTGGACCGGAGAACAATGCCGGTGAGGACAACGCTATGAGCCCTGAAAGTGAATGACAAGAGCTGAACAAGGTGACAGCGCAGCAGAGCACCGACACCAAGAGCGCTGAATGCAGCAGTGAGGAGCCCAGGTCGGTGAGCGGGCCCGACGAGGGTGATGGTGCGTGTCCTGGAGGTGAACAGGAGCCGATTACGGAGGCTACACAACATGACACATGGAACGAGGGAGTCAAAAGCTGCGTCGAGGTACCCAGACCGGAGAATGATGCCGGTGAGGATGATGCTGTGAACCACAAAGGTGAGTGGTGACGGCCGGACATGGTGGCAGTATGTGGCACCGAGGATCGGGCTTCGGTGGTCCCTGGAGCACAATCACAGGGGGTTGAAGTGTTCAAGACCAAGAGAGAAGAGAGCAGAGCGGAACAATTTGGTGCGGTTCAGGACACGAGCTGGTCTGGCGAGATGGGTGTAAATGGTGACTGGTGTGACAATAACCCAGCGAGGGTTGACCCCGGTGCCGATAGCCGCAGTACCCTTGGTGTGAGTGTCGGAGGGCACTGCGGCGTCCCCGTGCAGAGGGCTGCCGAAACTAGAGGACATGTAAGAGGAGCAGAAAAAATTGGCGCGGTCCTACATAGCGCCAAACGCCGTCGTCAGGGTAAGAGTGTGGACCGGATTGGCGGGACAGCATGACGTAGGAAGGAGGTCCTGAGATGACGTGGCGGGCACGGGAGACCGGGTCGGGTTTCCCTGCGGGTCGACGGCAGGGTTCGGCCCAGAAAAGAAAAACCAGTTTGGAAGGCTGGAGAAAGTTTTGCCAGAGAGGGATGTTTCGACCCTGGGGGGCGGCGGCGGCTGGATTTAAGAATGCCGTGGGGATGCCCAGGCCCTCCATGGCTGTATAGAAGATGGTGGCTACCCGGAGACATTGGGGTTACCTAAAATTTTATTTTCATAAGGTGGCTGTGTGTGTATATGTGAATGTTATGTGTGCTTACTACTGGTATGGTACCCTGATCTAAATTCAAAAAAAAAAAAAAAAGAAAGGAAAAAGGAAAAGTCGGACGACGTTATATTGTGAAAGGTGGGGTGTTGTGAGACACCTGGGAGTTATATTTTGTTTTAAGGGGCCTAGCTTGTGAATGTGGGATCTTGTGGGCTCTGTGGCAGTAATTCAATGGATATATTGCCGAATTTTGTTTTATTAATATGCTAGGTTTATGCCCAAGTTTGGGGTGGTAGGGTGTGTTTATCCTGTTTGAGATGTTTGTTTATGCAATTTTACATACCCAACGTTGAAAGTATGGTGATGTACCCGTTGAGGGGGTGAGTGTTATGGGGGGCACCAGTAGTGAGTGTGTGTTTTGTGATTTTATGTGGTGTACATGTATCAATGTTAAAGGGATTGTTTTGAGTTAGAAACACGGCTTTATTTTATTTTGTTTTGTTAAATTGTTGTTTTTTTAGCGGCGCAATATCCCGCTCAGCCGTGGAGGGGGTGCTGGCAGACTACCCGGCCCCCAGCCTTGGTTGTGTGAATGAATAGGAGTTTATTTATTTTTGTACATCTGTTCTTCCCTCTTAGTGTGTGAGTCAGGTGACAAATTTGTTACAACTCACTCTGGGCCGTCATCTGCCGCAGCTGTGCGCACACCTGGGAGTAATCAGCCCCGGGCTATATAGCACGTGCTGCCTAGAGCTTCGGCATGGAGCTGTCTGCAATGCTGCGCTCTTCATCCTGCGCACGCCCTGATTCCTCTCAGCCCTGCGCTTCTTCGTTGGATTCTCCATTGGCACGTAAGCTCAACATTTCCGACCTTACCTCTTCTCCCAGGCTCTCCCCTGTGCACAGGTGGATCCCTCAGGCGGCGGTTCTCTTCCTTGCGGCGGCGGAACTGTCCCTTTCACCACGCCGCGCATCACAACGCTTCACCAGGTGCGCTCAGCAGACGCTGTCTCCCTGGCAGGAGGCCCAAAGCCCAAGCCGATGCCTGTCATAATGGTCTGTGCGCCGATGTCATCCGCACTCAGGCCATATCCCTCCTCAGCCCAGCTCTTATTATGACAGCATCTCAGCGGGCTTCCAGCTGTCAAACTCTACGGGACGGCTGGAGGCCAGTTACCTCTCATCAGCTGATGCGCTGTCAACCACTATAAAAGGGAGCAGCCCTGGTTACTCAGCGCTGCAACCTCACTTATGATCCACGCTCGTCTCTCGGTGTGGATTAGGCTGGAGTCCCTACGTCCGGCTCCAGTCCTCCTCTCATCCCTCATCATCATTTGTAAGTGTACCTTTTGTATTGTTTGTGTTTTGCCCCACGAGGCTCTTTTCCTTTTGTTCCTTTCCATATCATTAATAAACTATGCAAACTCACCGGTCAGCCCTTGGCTCTTATTTATGGCTTGTCAGAGCCATACGTAACAGTAGGTCGCAGCCAGTGAGTTGCCGGCTGCCGTGAGTTTGCTTTAATTGGACTGTTGTTCCTACCTGTCTGGGTTCTGTGCTGAAGCATGCCGTCGCGGAGGTCCCACACTCAGAGTCAGGGCGATGTTCTCGCAGACGCCCTTGAGTGCGTGGACGAAATCCTCATCACCGCCTCCCTCCTCAACTTCAACAGTGATGTGCCCCGGTACCTGGACCAAGCTGAGGACATCCTTAATCATCTCCCCCGCTTCGCCGATCACCCTGAGGTAAGCATGAGGAGAGATGACATTGCTGCACAGCGCGAGATACTCCGTGGGCTGGAGGGGAATCCCGGCAGGAAGCCAAAGAGGAGGAGACGTCGCCCCTCGCTTCGGGATCCCGCTCCTGCCTCCGTTCCAGCCCAGGATTTTGCACCATCAGGAGGTCTTTCCCCATCAAGCATGTCGTCACTCGGGATTCCCCCAGAGGAGCTGCAGCTGACAGCAATCAAGGTCTGGGACCGAGTGGCTGCTGCTCGCTCCGCTGTGCATCCATCGGCAATCATGAAGCATGTGGTGGCGGCAGTTAGACTGGTGGAGAGGAATCCAGAGTTGCGTGAGTTCCCTGAGTTTGCCGACTTGCTCGCCTCTTTTTCTGCACAGGAACAGCGATTCCCGGATCTCACCTTCGCCTCGCCCCCTGCAAGAAACCGTCGTCACACCGGCTGTCAACCTCAGCTTGAATCCCGTCCGGATCCAGTTCCGGGTCACCGCAAGGGCTCAACCCCCCACACAGCTGCCACTCCTGCGCCTCGTCAGAGAGGAATCTCTGCAGTCTCATCTCCCGGGCCATCTTCTCCTGCTGTCCCGTCAGCGCCCTGTGCCCGGCTCATCTCGGCTGTTGCCCGCTCCTCCTCGTCGCCTATCCCGGCTGCTGTGTGTCTCGGGAGTCCCGTTTTGGCGAGTCCTGTCCCGGAACCTTCTCGAGCAGCTCCCTGTCGTCCTCCCAGGGGGCCCTCTGTCACCATCCGGTGGGGAAAGAGAGGAGCAACGTCCGCCGCAGCAGGCACCATCCAACCTCCAGGAGACAGGCAAGTCCCAGTTCTTTCATATCCTCATTATTGTGATTTGCCTTGTCAGACTCCTGGGGGTGGAGTTTGGGGTTCGCAGCCCCCCGAGCTCCCACCACCTGCTGTGGCTCTGATTGTTAATCCCGCATCCTCTATGTCTCCCTCCGCTGAGCGGTCCTCGATGCCAGGCCAACGTCGCCGGATGAGGAGGGGGCCTGCGGGTCTGGAGAACCTCGTTCCGGTTCCGCAGCCACGCCGTGGGCGGAGGAGGAGAGCGGACTGCAGCGTGGAACCTGCGCCAATGAGGAAGCGTCCCCGGGTCTCCACGGACGAGTGGTCTGGTTCAGCGGGTCGAGGGTCCCCTGCCACCACGCCATGCGGGCCATAGGCGTGGGCATCGGTGTTGGATGATCTTGAGGCTGCGGATACCATCATGCCAGCTGCGGAGCCCGACGTAGCTGAGTGGGAGCCTGATGACGACCTCCTGCCATCTGAGCCCGGATCTTTGCAGTCCTGGACGGCGTCAGAACCCAAGATCAGGCAAGTGCTCTGTTTTGTCTTTCTCCTTTCCGTCTTAGAGCATTTTAGCCTGTCTCTTGGGGAGACGAGCTCGGTGCAGCCGCCCGCTGCGTCCGAGCTTATCTCGCTGGGTTCTGGCGCTGCCGGTGATTCTGATCCCGGTTCTTCTCTCTCTTCCGAGCCTTCTCCCAGGGTGGCCGGCGAGGAGCTGCTTGCACCTGCTGTGCCAGAGGTTCCAGTTTCGGGGTTGGAAGCCGGTTCTGGTGCGGCGCCGACCCAGTCGGAGCCCGACGCGGGTGCAACCGAGACCCAGTCGGGGTCCGTCACGGGAGCAACCGTGACCCAATCGGGGTCCGACGGGGGTGCAGCACCAGCGGTATTCAAGTTCGGTGAGGGAGCTGCAGATCCCCTGCTACCGGACACTGGACTGGCTCATCTTCTCCCCCATCGTCACCATCGCCCTCATCTTCACCCTCAGCTTCCCCCCAAGACTTCTCCACCAGGTGCCATATGGACCTCTCACTGTCGGCCCGGCTCACCCTCGCTATTCACCTCCACAGGGAAGCCGTTGCCTTTCTCTCCCCTGCGGTCCTGGTGGCTGAGCGATGCGGGTCGGCCGCCAGAAGGACTGCCGTGCCCATTTGGCTCTTTGGTCTGGCCACCTGACCCACGGGACTCTCTATTCGGCGGTCTGGTCCAGCGGCCTGAAGTACTGTTTTTCCTGGCCTGGGATTTGGGTAGGCCGCCTGAATGCTTCCCGTCACCCCTGTTGGCGGTTTGGACGCTGAGTGCAGGGAGACCCCCCGAACTGTATTATTTCTTCTGTTATTCCTGTGCCTTTGGTCCTTTGTGATGTTGTGAGTGTGCAGGTATAATATGATTCCTTCCTTGTATGATTCCTTCTTTTTTTTTTCCCCCTCTCCTGTAGAGGGATGATCTGTATGTGCTGGATTACGCCTTAGGAGCCTTTGTTTTCCTTTTAGGTCTCCTGTGGATGTTTTTCTTTGTTGGGTCCTGTTTGCATTTTGTGGCATTTTATGGAGTATTGTGGGGTTTTTTTCTTTCCCGTACTCTGTAATTGCTTTGTTTGTTCCCTGCCAACGTTGTGGGGTTTTTTTTCTCTCTGTCTGCATATTGTTAGCATTTTATGGAGTATTGTGTTTTTTATTCCCGTACTCTGTAAAATGTTGTGGTTTTTCCTTTCTCCCCTTTTCACGATTCATGCCCTCCTGGCCTGCGCCCCATCCGCCCACCCTAGGTGGGTGGGCGGGTGGGGGCTTGGGTGTTACTAGCCGTTCGGAGCCCGGCCTTGAGGGGGAGGTCCTGTCATAATGGTCTGTGCGCCGATGTCATCCACGCTCAGGCCATATTCCTCCTCAGCCCAGCTCTTATTATGACAGCGTCTCAGCAGGCTTCCAGCTGTCAAGCTCTACGGGACGGCTGGAGGCCAATTACCTCTCATCAGTTGAGGCGCTGTCAACCACTATAAAACGGAGCGGCCCTGGTTACTCAGCGCTGCGACCTCGCTTATGATCCATGCTCGTCTCTCGGTGTGGATTAGGCTGGAGTCCCTACGTCCGGCTCCAGTCCTCCTCTCATCCCTCATAATCATTTGTAAATGTACCTTTTGTATTGTTTGTGTTTTGCCCCACAAGGCTTTTTTCCTTTTGTTCCTTTCCTTATCATTAATAAACTATGCAAACTCACCGGTCAGCCCTTGGCTCTTATTTATGGCTTGCTAGAGCCATACGTAACAACGCCAACTCCAAGACATCTGCAAGTAAGCCCTGTTAATTCTCCATCCATCATAACACGGCTGAAATTAACACCTGTGTTTGGTTCTGTCTCTAGGGTTGCCAGGCTGTACGGCGCTCTGTTTCACCCCCGGCTGCAGCTCATTCACCCACACAACATTCATATACCGCATACACGCACTCACACACCTGCTGGTTATTCAATAAAGATCATTGTATTGAACTTGAGCCTGTGTGTGCGTGTTCCCTGGGTCCAACATTATGTCAGTACAGCTCCGTCAGAGTGACCCAGTGAACAGCGGGCTTGCACACCGCTTTAACATCTTGGAGGCTCGAGCCGACCAAATTACTTACCAGCAGCAGGTTATTCTGAACCAGCTAGGTCAGATTAACAGCCGGTTGGATCGCCTGGAAGGACAGCGGGCGTTCCCTCTGGCTCAGAGCAGCAGGCCAGCTCCCGTTAGCTCTCCATCTAGCCAGGCTAGCCCGGGCGTGCTCACGCGTCTCACGCCAATCCCCACGCCCACGGGCTTCAGTGGGAAGCTCGGGGAGGCGCGGGGTTTCATCCTCCAGTGTGAGACGATGTTTCAGCGCGTTCCCGGGGACTTCCCCTCCGATCACAGCCGTATCAATTACGTGGCTAATCTCTTGGAAGGGCGAGCATTAGCATGGGCTTACGCCATAATGGTGAAACCCAGCTACGCTAATCTCTCCTACACCCAATTCGTCCAAGATTTCCATGAAATATTTGACCACTCGGATAGTGATAGTGTGCTAACCACCCGTTTATTAAATCTTCACCAGGGTAGTCGGTCGGTGGCCGATTACGCTGTCGACTTCCGGGTGGTAGCGGCGGAAGTTGGGTGGGAGGATGCTGCGCTTTGCAGCATCTTCACCTGTAGCCTGAGCCCTAGCCTACGGGATGAGCTGGCCTGCCTAGATAAACCTGAGCGGCTCACTGAGCTCATTTCTCTGGCCATTAGCTTAGATAATAGGATGAGGGAGCAAGCGGCTGAACGGAGGTCCTCCGGCCGTTTGGGTAAACCATTTCGCCGCTCCTCCCAGTCTCCCACCTTGGCTCTGCCCACGCTAGAGTTGCCCGGATGACTCTGAGGCCATGGTGATGGGACGAACTAAAATCTCACAGGCAGAGAGACAGCGCCGCCGGGACCTGGGTCTCTGCATGTATTGCGGGGATGACCAGCATGACATCGAGTCCTGCCCGGTTCGGCCAAAAAGGGGGGGTCCGCGAGTGGCTATAGGGGGCCTCGCGGACTCATCCCGATCTAATCCCCTATCCAAGTGTCTCCTGCCTATTAGGTTTTGTCACAACCGCACTGAGTTCCTCACACACGCACTGGTGGACTCGGGGGCTGAGCAGAGCTTTATTTCTAAAGAACTGGCAACCCGATTGGGGCTCCCCTGCCAAGCTCTGCCAACCCCCGTTAACCTCATCACCCTGTCAAAGGCTCCCTTAGAAAGGGTAACGCACCGGACTGCCCCGGTCTCGGCCATCATTTCTGGGAACCATCGTGAGGCTCTCCGGTTGTTCGTCCTCTCCACCTCGGCTGCCCCTGTCATCCTGGGTTACCCATGGCTGCGCTTGCACAACCCCACTTTTGACTGGCGGACTGGCAGCGTTCTCGCCTGGAGCTCTTTCTGTTTGAGTGCGTGTCTCCAATCGGCAGCTTGTTCTCCTGCGGTTTCCCCCTCCCCCCCTCGCCCTTCCTCTCCCCGACTTGTCTAGGGTGCATTCAGAATTCCACAACCTCGGAGCGGTGTTAAGCAAGGCCCAGGCGCTGTCTCTCCCCCCCCCCCGGCAACCCGTACAATTGTGCCATCAACCTTCGCCCGAGCGCCCCCCTGCCATCGAGCCGCTTGTACAGCTTATCGGCTCCAGAGCACGAGGCTATGGAGGCTAACATCAAGGAGTCGCTCAGCTCGGGCATCATCCGGCCATCGTCATCACCTGTGGGGTCAGGCTTCTTCTTCGTGGGTAAGAAAGACAGTTCTCTTCGCCCTTGCATTGACTTACGGGCTCTGAATGATATTACCGTCAAGGACAAGTACACCTGACCTCTGATGGACTCTGCCTTCGACTCCCTCCAGGGGGCCTCCTGGTTCACGAAATTGGACCTCCGCAGCGCTTACCATCTTGTGCGGATCCGGGAGGGCGAGGAGTGGAAGATGGGATTCCGGACCCCCAGCGGCCACTTTGAGTATCTCGTCATGCCGTTTGGGCTCACCAACGCTCCGGCCGTCTTCCAGCGGCTCATCAATGACGTCCTCCGGGACTTCCTGGGGTCCTTCGTTTTCGTCTACCTGGACAACATCCTGATCTTCTCCAAATCTCGGGAGGAGCATCAGGTTCACGTGAGGCGGGTCCTTCAACGTCTGCTCGAGAACAAACTCTTCGTGAAGGCCGAAAAGTGTGACTTCTATACCGAGAAGACCTCTTTTCTGGGTTTTATCATCTCACACAACCAGGTCATTCCAGATCCAGAGAAGGTGAGGGCGGTGGTGGATTGGCCCTCCCCGTCGTCAAGGAAACAGCTGAAACAATTTCTGGGGTTTGACAACTTCTACCAGCAGTTTGTGCCCAAGTACAGCTCGATCGTCGCCCCCTTGACCTACCTCACCTCCCCTAAGGTGCCGTTCCGGTGGACAGAGGAGGCTGCGTCGGCCTTTGCGGCCCTGAAGGCGGAATTCTCCTCTTCCTGGGTTTTGACGCAGGTGGACCCCGCGCTGCAGTGTTTGGTCGAGGTGGATGCCTCTGATTCGGGGGTGGGGGCAGTACTTTCACAGCGCTCCCCGGTGGACGGGGTGATCTGCCCCTGTGCCTTCTTCTCTTGGCGACTGTCACCCGCTGAGAGGAACTATGACGTCGGTGACAGAGAACTCCTGGCGGTCAAGCTCGCGCTGGAGGAGTGGCGGCACTGGCTGGAGGGGGCCTCGCTACCCTTTGTGGTTTGGACGGACCATAAGAACCTGGAGTACCTGAGGACGGCTAAGCACCTGAATGCTCGCCAGGCGCGTTGGTCCCTGTTCTTCGGGCGCTTCCAGTACACCATCACCTACCACCCGGGGTCAAAGAACACGAAGCCAGATGCCCTGTCCAGGCAGTTTGCCTCGGAGGCCGCTGACAAACAGGAGCACACCATCCTCCCGGCCTCGTGTGTTGTGGGTGCCCTCTCCTGGGCCATCAGGGATAAGGTCCTGAAGGCTCAAGAAACTGAATCGGATCCAGGCGGGGGTCCCACCGAGAGACTGTTTGTACCATCAGCTGTTCAGTGTGATGTGATCCACTGGGCCCATTCATCCAAATTCGCCTGCCATCCAGGGATCTCCCGATTGGTGGAGTTGCTCCAGAGATCGTTCTGGTGGCCAGGGCTTTGGAGGGACGTCATCGGCTACGTTCGTGCCTGCCCCAGTGCGCCACCGGGAAGACGTCTTCTTCTCCACCGGCGGGCCTTCTTCACCCCTTGCCGGTCCCTGGGAGGCCGTGGTCTCATGTGGCTCTGGACTTCGTAACCGGTCTGCCGGTATCCAACACCTTCGACACCGTGCTGACCGTCGTGGACCGCTTCTCTAAGGCCGCCCACTTTATTCCCTTGCGTGGGCTTCCAACAGCACGAGAGACGGCGGACCTTCTGGTACAGCACGTCGTGCGTCTGCATGGGATCCCCGCGGACATTGTCTCTGACCGAGGCCGCAATTCGTGTCCAGTGTGTGGAAGAGTTTCTGCAACGCTTTGGGGGCTACGGTGAGCCTGTCCTCTGGTCATCACCCCCAGAGCAACGGGCAGTGCGAGTGGGCAAATCAGGAACTGGAGGCCGCTCTGCGCTGCGTCATCGCCTCCAGCCCATCATCGTGGAGCAGTCATCTGCCTTGTATAGAGTATGCTCATAACCGTCTCTTCTGCAACCGGTATGCCACCTTTCAGGGCGTTGCTGGGCTACGATCCCCCGCTGTTCCCCGAAGAAGAGGGGGAGGTGGCCGTACCATCAGTTCACGCGCACCTGAGGTGCTGCCGTCGGCTATGGGCTGCTACTCGCTAGGCCCTTTTACGCACAGCAGAGTGCAACACCAGGGCGGCGAACTGGTGCAGGAGACCTGCTCCGCAGTATCAGGTGGGTCAGCAGGTATGGTTATCGATGCAGCATATTAACCTGAAGGCTGAAAAAAGGAAGCTGGCCAAGCGTTTTATTGGGCCCTTCCCTATTGTTAAGGTGGTGAATCCTGTGGCTGTGCGTCTGGCTCTCCCTCCTTCTCTGCGTGTTTGTCCCACGTTCCACGTCTCGCAGGTCAAACCCATGATCTCCAACCCGCTCTGCCCCTCTCCTCGAGCCCCACCTCCACCCGTGTTGATCGACGGTGACCCGGCTTTGACAGTCAACTCCATCCTGGACGTCCACCGCGGGGGTCGCGGCTTGCAGTACTTGGTGAACTGGGAGGGGTATGGCCCCGAGGGGAGGTCCTGGGTGCGCCAGTCGTTTGTGCTGGACAAACGCCTTATTAAGGACTTCCACCAGGCGCACCCAGGTAAGCCAGCCCCAGGAGGCGCTGCTCGGGGGTGGGGGAGTACTGTTACAACTCAATCTGGGCCGTCATCTGCCTCAGCTGTGCGCACACCTGGGAGTAATCAGCCCCGGGCTATATAGCCCATGCTGCCTACAGCTTTGGCACGGAGCTGTCTGCAATGCTACGCTCTTCGTCCTGCACACGCCCTGATTCCTCTCGGCCCTGCGCTTCTTTGTTGGATTCTCCGTTGGCACGTAAGGTCAACATTTCCAACCTTACCTCTTCTCCCAGGCTCTCCCCTGTGCACAAGTGGATCCCTCAGGCGGCGGTTCTCTTCCTCGCGGCGGCGGAACCGTCCCTCTCACCACGCTGCGCATCACAACGCTTCACCGGGTGCGCTTAGCAGACGCTGTCTCCCTGGCAGGAGGCCCAAAGCCCAAGCCGACGCCAACTCCAGGACATCTGCAAGTAAGCCCTGTTAATTCTCCATCCATTGCCAGGCTGTACGGCGCTCTATTTCACTCCCGGCTGCAGCTCGTTCACCCACACAACATTCACATACCGCATACACGCACCCACACACCTGCTGGTTATTCAATAAAGATCATTGTATTGAACTTGAGCCTGTGTGTGCGTGTTCCCTGGGTCCGACATTATGTCAAAATTAAGGTGGGTTGTTTGTGTGCCTGACATTTTTTTTGAAGGTGGGGTAAAATGTTGTGTATGGGATTTGGATGTCTGGGATGCAGTGCCCAGCCACAGGATGACGTCAGGCGGGCACGGACCACTCTGTTTATAGCTGAGCGTTCTCCCTAATAAATGTTCAGTTGAATGTCCCTCAATAAGCTGTCTGTCTCGCGTCATTTCCCAACATAACAGACACCAGTTTTGATGCCGTGCTTCCGCGTCAGCCTGGAGAAGGCCATCGCACCTGAGAAGCCGGCCAGCGCCATAGAGCCTGGCCGACAAAAAAAAAAAACCAAACACAAAAAACTAAACCAGACAAACACCACTAAGTCAACAAACCCAAACTAATATTAACCACCAGTTGTGACAAAAAAAAAGAAAAGATATAAAATATAGCACAAACGCTCAGCTTTTTTTTTCTCTCTCTTCCACTCACACTCCTCTCACGAAGAAGAAGAAGGTTTAGCTAAAGCTCCACATTGATGCACTGGTAAACCACCCATTACGCCATGACATCAACATTTATGCACATCAGCAGTTTCTATCCACTTTCTAGACATGTAAATAACTTCACCCATGCTATATTAGTGGAGCACAAATACTGTGGAGATTATAGATAATTAACCTAATTATTATTGTATTTAATCTCACATATGCATACAATATGCTGACAACCTGTTGCCCCCAGGGATGAAGACGTTTTGGCAAAGATTTGTGGCACTGGAACATTTGAGTTTGACAACAAAAAAATACCCTCACCAAAACCAGAGTGACTGAAACACAATTCAGAGATCCTGAACCCAGGGGTTGGCAACCCGCGGCCGCATGCGACCCTTCAGCCCCATGCTGCAGCTCCCTGCAGTTATATCTCAAAACACATGAAAATTAATGTTCATTTTAATTATTTTATTTTGAAATTACTGTTTATTGCAATTGGATACATTTTTCAATGGAAACACATACTTTTAGGAATGTAAACTATATAATTTTTTAATCATTTATCATGTCAACCATGCGTGACTGTGTCACATCTTGACAGCGGCTGCACAGAGAGCCGCTCAGCTTCTCCCTCCTCGGCCCATGTGGAGAAGCACGAACAGCAGCCGCTTCCTGCCACTCTCGGTAAGACCTGAACAGATCCAGTGAAAGTAAAATCACAGAGGAAAATAGAGAGTTTAATTCTGTGTGAACAGATTAATTTGTGTTCATGTATGGCTGTTGTGGAAGGAATTTCTTCGCGAGAACACAAGGAGAAAAACAGCTGCCTTATTAATGTCTACAGGGCTATAAAATGTCTTAAATGTGATTATCTAAAATCAACTCCTTAATTACTCTTAAAAATGAGAAACAATCCTTGAATTACTGCTCAATAACCTTATAGTAGCCTGCGCTATAAATGCTGGATGCACCAGACATGACCGGGTTGAATTAGTGTAAATGTATTTTCACCGTGAGAGCTCAATACTTCTTAAGTGGTGTAAAAATAAAAGCCCTCTACCGCGATTCAGTTTTCAGAATGGCTGTTTTTGTTATGTGCTTTTATTATGAAACGCCACCAACCGGATATACTTGTCTAAAATCAGTAACCTAAAGCCGACAGTTTTTCCTCAATCTGTAAATAAAAAAGAAAAAAATTGTAAAAGGAGTTCAAATGAGTGAAAAGAGAAGAGAGAAGATTCTGTGACAGTGAGGTAGAGGTTAGCCTTTTATTTTAAAGATGTTTTCAGCTTTATGTCAGTAGGGTAACTGCTAGTTTGTTATCTGTGGGTTACAGACAGTGAATTATATGTGCAGATTGTCAGTTAGTGCTACACATTTTTTGAAAAATTAAATCAATATTTTGCTCAGCGGAAGAAGATATTTTTAAACATTTTCCAGTCTGTTGTAATTATTTCTATTTGGCTTAATTTGCACCAAATGATTTTTAAAGTTATATTATTTGGAAAGTTGTTTAGAATTCTCTTAGCTTTATTCCAAACTAAAGACCAACCAATCCACTAGTTGTCAAACTGAAAGTCTGGAGAGCAAATGAAGGATACAGATAAAGGATACAGATTTATATTATATTATATTAATACATATATTATATTAATACATTTGAATTAGGAGCATTATGAGGAAAAATGAAAAGGATGAAAAGTAGCTTCTTCTAAATAAAACTTTCGTTTAATTTATTAAAATATTAGGAATTAAAGCTGTGTGATCACTGTTGAAAGGAAGAGATGGATGATATTTTTCATATTTAAACAGTTTATGAATGTGCTAATTAAAAAACTATACAAAAATTATGGTCACATATTCAGAAATTTATTTTTCAGCACAAAACAATTTGCAATATATTTCTAAAACTTTATTTCATAAATGAAGCTATATATAACTTGAGTATTCTGCCTTTATAAATTGGAGTAGTTCTCATCACAGCATTTCATGTAAGTGAGCTTGGTTCCCTCTAGTGGTGTAATGGAAGTATTGTTTTTGAACTGATACAGTGTTACAGATATAGTGTTGCACATGCGCAGTAATGATATAACAGGAGAGCAGTCAGAGCTTCACCTGGTGTACGAACGCTGTGAATGCTGTTTAACTATTGTCGTCTTGGACATCATTAGTCCATGAGTATGCTACATGGTTTGACAGTGTTAACAGTTACAATAAGAACCACACGGTTACATTGGCGTATTTTAAGTTACTGTTTAGTTCGTTGCCAACATTGTTATCAAGCTAAGTTAGAGCTAATGCTAACATGTGCTAAGCTAGACACGGTGACCATATCATTAATGGCGTATATATGTCTACTTTGTTGCAGTTTTACACAGATGTAGGAACGGATGTAAACGGATGTAAGATCAGAACGAAACAAGTGTACATCACGTTGAGTTCCTTGTGGCGCAGCATCAATAAATGAGATAAAAGAAAACATCTTGTCATCATTGAGGCCTGCACCACACGTGTTAGCGTGCTGTCTACCAGTCTATAATTGGGAAACTCGATGGGAGGGCAGTAAATTGAGTTTTTTCTACTGTTGTAGTATGAATTCATTAATGCCACATAATATTCAGAGCTACTATGTACAGTATCTCATAAAAGTGAATACACCCCTCACATTTTTGTAAATATTTTATTATATCTTTTCATGGGACAACACTGAAGATCTGACACTTTGATACAATGTAAAGTAGTCAATGTACAGCATGTATAATAGTATAGTTTTCTATCCCCTCAAAATAACTCAACACACAGCCATTAATGTCTAAACCACTGGCAACAAAAGTGAGTACACCCCTAAGTGAAAATGTCCAAATTGTGCCCAAAGTGTCAGTATTCTGTGTGGCCACCATTACTTTCCAGAACTGCCTTAACTCCCTTGGGCATGGAGTTCACTCGAGCTTCACAGGTTGCCACTGGAATCCTCTTCCACACCTCCATGACAACATCACGGAGCTGGTGGATGTTAGAGAGCTTGCGCTCCTCCACCTTCTGTTTGAGGATGCCCCACAGATGCTCAATAGGTCTGGAGACATGCTTGGCCAGTCCATCACCTTTACCCTCAGTTTCTTTAGCAAGGCAGTGGTCGTCTTGGGGGTGTGTTTGGAGTTGTTATCATGCTGGAATACTGCCCTGTGGCCCAGTTTCCAAAGGGAGGAGCTTATGCTCTGCTTCAGTATGTCACAGTATATGTTGGCATTCATGGTTCCCTCAATGAACTGTAGCTCCCCAATGCCGGTAGCACTCATGCAGTCCCAAACCATGACACTCCCACCACCATGCTTGACTGTAGGCAAGACACTTGTCTTTGTATTCCTCACCTGGTTGCCGCCATACACGCTTGACACCATCTGAACCAAATAAGATTAAGTTTGTCTCATCAGACCACAGGACATGGTTCCAGCAATCCATGTCCTTAGTCTGCTTGTCTTCAGCAAAGTGTTAGCGGGCTTTCTTGTGCATCATCTTTAAAACAGGCTTCTTTCTGGGACGACAACCATGCAGACCAATTTGATGCACTGTGCGGTGTATGGACTGAGCACTGACAGGCTAATCCCCCACCCCTTCAACCTCTGCAGCAATGCTGGCAGCATTCATATGTCTATTTTCAAAAGACAACCTCTGGATATGATGCTGAGCACGTGTACTCAACTTCTTTGGTCAACCATGGCAAGGCCTGTTCTGAGTGGAACCTGTCCTGTTAAACCGCTGTATGGTCTTGGCCACAGTGCTGCAGCTCAGTTTCAGGGTGTTGGCTATCTTCTTATAGCCTAGGCCATCTTTATGCAGAGCAACAATTTTTTTTTTTTCAGATCCCTAGAGTTCTTTGCCATGAGGTGCCATGTTGAACTTCCAGTGACCAGTATGAGAGAGTGTGACAGCGACAACACCAAATTTAACACACCTGCTCCCCAGTCACGCCTAAGACCTTGTAACACTATTGAGTCACATGACACTGGGGAGGGAAAATGGCTAAATGGGCACAATTTGGACATTTTCACTTAGGGGTGTACTCACTTTTGTTGCCAGCGGTTTAGACATTAATGGCTGTGTGTTGAAATATTTTGAGGGAACAGCAAATTTACACTGTTATACAAGCTGTACACTGACTACTTTACATTGTATCAAAGTATCATATCTTCAGTGTTTTCCCATGAAAAGATATAATAAACCTCCAATCAAATCTAAAAGAAGAAGAAAATATTTACAAAATGTGAGGGGTGTACTCACTTTTGTGAGATACTGTACAGTATGTACAAAAAACTTTATAAGCAGCATAACCCATTGTTCTATAACCCAAGCAGGAATACCCATGGTTTTACTTTCCATGGGTAATCCCTTTGTCTGTCATGCGTGTGTTTCTGTCGTTTGGTTGTCTACTGTCATGCTGCTGTTCCACTGCAATTTTCCAGTTTGGGATCAATAAAGTACATCTATCTATCTATTTATAATCTTTATTTTAAAGGTCAAATTGTTGTTGCAGCCCTCAGCCACTTCTATTTTATTCAGAGACAGGCAAAATGGCCTTTTGGTTGGCAAAGGTTGTAGACCCCTGTCCTAACCTGTTGTAATGTGAGGTGTGTGATGAATTTCTGTGCTGGTCAGCAATTCTTGGTTTCGCCATTGATGTGGCACATGTGTGGAACACAAACACAATCTCTTTTTACCTGTATTAACAAGGGCTCGGCTATCATAAATTGCCCTTCAGAGGCAGGAATGCGAGACCCACACGCTGAACTGTTAGTGCAGTTTATTAAATCAAAGGATAAACACAAAGTTCCATAAAGTGCTCAAAAAACAGATGCAAATGAGAGGGAGGTTACTTACAAAATACTTGCCAGAGCAAAGCAGGGCTCTGGTGGAGACGTGGATTAGAAAGCCAAAGTCGTGACAAAGTAGAAATGCACACAGAGCACTTAAATAGGGCTCCAAACCCACTACATAATAACTGGCAGGTGTAGGTGCCCGAGCAGGCAGGAGAAGGCAATAATAAATGATCAGGATCAGCGGAGTGAGTGAGGGGGAGGCAAACCACAGACTGACAACTGACAGGGCACGCCCACACGAAGCTTCACACCCCTGAGAGCTGTCAACAGAAAAAAGGACAATACTGGAAATAAAAGGATAACACATCATGCCGTAGTATACTTATGAATAAGTACAGAAAATAAAAATATAACTCTAACACAAACAGAAAAACAACAAGAAGAAGATAAATACATGAACCCAAAAGGCATAAAGTGCAACAGATGAATAAATAAACAGAAAAAGCCATGAGACCGAATCTGGTGGAATTTTCCAACACTCGGCTCATGACATCGGCAAACCATCAGCAGATTGTTTAGAAGGCTGCAGCCAGGCTTTTAATGGAAGTTCGCAAACAGGAACACATCACCCCGATTTTAGCTACTCTTCCCTGGCTACCAGTCAAATTTCATAACAATTTTAAAATTTAACTTTTAACTTTTAGAGCAATAAATGGCCAACCCGCAAAATACATATGTGATCTTCTAACTCCATATTCTTCAGGTCGATTTCTCAGATCTTCAGGCAGAATCTGTTGTTTGGTCCCTAAAACCCATTATAAAACCAGAAGTGACCTGTTGTTCCAGTCTGTTACTCCTCGTTCTCTGCGTCTGACTTCAGTTGACTCTTTTAAAGTGACACTAGGCCAAAAATTGAGGGGTTTTTTTCCATGCTAACATGTCTGTAACATGTTTTGTATGACTTACAAGACAAATCGAGAGTGAAATCATTGGAAGATCTAATTCTCTGTTTTTTGCTGCAAAGTTTCACTTAAGCCCCACCCCCTGCAAAACGGCGAGTTGAGACGGAACATTTATGGTGACGTAACTATTCGTGGTACTGGCACGTGGGTAGTGTTGAGCCAATCAGGACTCTCTGGCCAAACTGAAGTTATCCTCCAGGCTAGTTAGTATTTTTTAACAAACTGGTTTGAAAACCTGACCCAGATTAAGATGGGTTTTCCATTAAACTGCTTATCCTGTCAGGAGCTGAGCCGGCTTGGCTTCTCCCGGCTCGGCCCTGATCTCTCTGTGGGTTAAGGTGCCGCTTTGTATGTATGTCTAGTATGTATTCCTGTGTGCTTCCTTACCCATAGCCACTGCTTTCTGGCCGGCAGCGGTGAGGCAGCCCCTTGGGCTCGTGCTGGCGTGAGCGCTGTCTAACTGTCTGCCGGTCCGACCACGCCCCCCTTTCTATTACCATCAGCTGTTCCCATTCCTGTTTGCCATCTTCTTGCTCCTTGCCCAAGTGTCCCTAATTACATCATCACCAGCAGTGCGTGTATTTAGGTGCCTTTCGCGAGTCACGCACTGCTGGGTCATTAACTGAATGAACTGTCAAAAGATGCACATAGTCGTGTGGGAACTGTGTGCTATGAAGTGTTTGCCACTCCACCTCAGCTCCTCACCTCACCTCCTGCGCCATTGAAGCGATGCCGGCTCTTGGATGCAGTTGTGGTTAATCACTTCTCCTCATGCGTTCCCTGGGCGATGCCAGCCCAGGAATGCCCAATGTAAATGTTTAGTCTTTATGTACGTCTTCACCGTGTTGGGACTGTTTGTGTGGTCTTTAATAAATGTGTGTGGTGTAAACCCTGCACTTAAATCCTCATTATTTCACCCCTCATCGTGCACATCGGAAAAAGTGCACGGGACGGTTCATGACAGAATGACCCAACCATCAAGGAGGATTTAGCGGGTTCACCCACACATCCCTTTCCCTTATTTTTGTGTCATTAAGTGGACTCACCTGTTGGCCTGGCGCCATGGCTGAGTTGTTGGAGAGGGAGCTGCTCTTGCTGTGTTTCCTGGAGGAGATTCTCTCATGGACACTGGAGCCCTGTTTCTCTGAAATGGCTCGTCAGGCTCGGGACACAGCGAGAAGGGTGATGGAGCGAGACATCCTCTGGGATCATCTCGAAGCGATGGAGATTCTCCAGGACATATTTGCCGTGCCATGCGAGGAATTGGACGGGGATCTCCCTGTGCTTGAGCTCCTCGGGGCCACGCCGCTTACTTATCCAGGTAGCATGGAGCTCCTCAGCATGGGTGACTTGCTGCCCAGCGCGGTGCTTCACATCCCGGACTATCTGGTTCCCAAGCCACCCGTGAGGGAGAAGAGGAGGAACTCCCACTGGAAGAATCATCCAGCCTCGCCAACGACAGCCCTGCCTCCCCGTCCCGAGCTGTGGTTCGCTCTGTCCCCAGAGGATCAGGAGGAATGAAGACAGGTTCTCTTGGCGGAGACAGAACTCCTCCTGGAGGTGAAACCGTGGCTTCTTCCGGAGTTGGCCGAGAGGTTTGAGGAATATTCCCCAAGGAGGTTGGAGCTTCAGCTGGACGACAAGTATGACCCGACTACGGAGACGACACCTGAAGCTGCTTGCCTTATTCCTGATGAATTGTCAGCTGCCGATGTTGTTTGTCCCCCTGTTTCTTCCCTTCCTCCTATGCCATCGTGCTTCCTGGGAGGAGAGTTCTGGAAGGAGGAGGGGCCTTTACTGGAGGAACCGGAGAACACGCCGCCTGCTTCCTCTTGGCGCTGCCGTTCCCGGAAGACTCGCCATAAAAGTCTTGCCAATGCCCCTCCTGCTATGCCCACCTCCACGTCATCAGAGCCGGCCCCTCCTCAGCTACCGCATGAAAGGGCCAAAGCAGCCAGTGATGGGGGGAGGGGGTGGATGACGGTCATCTGCCCACAGATAAGTGTTTTATCATTTAATTCTATGTAATGATGATGAATGTTGCCCGTCTCCTGGAGGAGAGGCTCAGCTCAAGCAGTCCGCTGGGCTCTCTCCTCTAGCTGCGGAGGTAAACCCTTCTCCTGTCCTTTTCGTGTCTCCCCCTTCGATTCTCGAGTGCGAGCAGAGTCACCAGACGGTGGAGAAGCTGGGGGTCCTGGAGGATTCCGCTCCGGAGCCAGCACAGAGTTGGTCCCCTGCAGCCATGCCGGAGGAGTCATCGGCATCGGATCTAGTTTCTCCGTCACCGTGGGAAGGGACCAGTATGGCCGTGGACACGGAGGGGGATGACAGACTGTCTTCTGCAGCTGAAAACATCAGAGACCGGGGATGACAGGCAAGTGTTTTTTCATTCCATTCAAATCAATCATGATAAACCTTGTCTGTCTCCTGAGGGAGAGGCCCAGTTACAGTAGTCTGCTGGGTCCTCTCTTGCAGCTGCAGAAATTAATTTATTTCCTATTCTCTCCATGTCTCCTCCCATTCTCCCTGAGTGCCCATTGACCCAAGGCCAGCGCCCTCAGATAGTGGAGGAGCCGGTGGCTTCGGAGGATTCTGCCCCGGAGCCAGCATGGAGAGGCTCCCCTGCACCCACGCTGGAGGAGTCCCCAGCGTTGGAGCCACTGCAGGAGGATCACTGGACAGCGTACACCATCTTGCCAGCTGCGGAGGCGTCCGCAGCAGCAGACTGGGAGCCTGAGCTGGACCTCCTTGAGGCCGGGCCAGAGTGTTCATCGCTAGGATCGCCAGAGTCCTGGACAGCGGTGGAGCTCGAGCTCAGGCAAGTTTTCTCTCTTGTTTTTCTGACAGCAGTTTTAGAGAGATCTTGTCTGGCTGTAGGTGAGGAGAGTCAGGTGCAGTGCACAGTTGCGTCTGAACTTCCCTCGCTGGGCTCCGCCGCTACTGGTGACCCTAGCGACCCTATTTCTTCTCCCACTACTGAGCCACTTTCTAGGGTTGCTGAAGAGGAACAACCATCTCCAGGGATCCTCCTGGAGCCGGTCTCACCGCCTGACGATGTTGCGGGTCCAGCTCCCCTTGAGGTTGTCGTGTGGTCCCCTCTGCAGGCCATGTTACCGTGGGTGCAACGGGCTGGCTTTGGACCCTCGTGGGGGCTGCGCCCCAGGATTAGCCTGACGTAGGTGCTGCGCCCCTGCCCAGACCCATCATGGACACCACACTCCAGTTTGGGGTCCACCGTGGGTGCGGCATCGGCCCCGTCAGGGTCCACCTCGGGTGCTACAGAACCTAAGCCGGAGGTCACCGCAGGTGCTCCAGAACCTCAGCTGGCAGTCACTGCAGGTGCAGTGTTGGCCTGGTCGGGGTCCACTGTGGGTGCAGCCCTGGTCGAGTCGGGTCCCGCTGCGAGTGCTATGAGGCCCCTGATCGAGACCGCCACAGGTGTCACTTCCTCCCGGGTCAAAGTTGTCGGGGCCGTGGCCGGCCAGCCTGAGGACGCCGGGGCCTACACTCCTCCGCCAGACACGGGCTGCACGGTGGCGCAGTGGTTAGCACTGTGGCAGCACAGTTTACCCTTGGCCGGGGGATCGTGGGGATCGTGGGATCGTGGGTTCAATCCCAGCCCCTGACCAACAGTGATCTGTGTGGAGTTTGCATGTTCTCCCCATATTTGTGTGGGTTTACTCCGGGATTTCTCCGGTTTCCTCCCACATGCCAAAAACATGCAGGTTAGGTTAATTGGAGACTCTAAAGTGGCCCTAGGTGTGAATGTGTGTGTGAATGGTTAAGGGATAGTGCCATATCGTGACTGCTTCATCCATTCAGGTGGTGGATGCCCTCAATTTCCCCTCTGGGGATCAATAAAGTATACTAAATCTAAAAAAAAAAAATCACGGACCTCTTTGCTTCTCTTCGGTCTTGGTGGCTTTACGGGGTGGGGGGGGGGGGGGTGCAGATCGCTGGAAGGATTGACTTCCCAGGTCTGGTGGCCCATGTTTTCTGGCAGGCCACCGGATTCTGTCCACCGGACCTTCTGCTAGGCCTGGGACTCTGGGCGGCCTCCTGAGCTCCAATGCCCATGGACTTAGGGGGGCTAATTGTGGCCCCTGGGTGGGGTGTTGTGTTCCCACCTTTCCTGTTCTTCCTACCTCCCACCCGGGTTTGTGTTGTTTGTTCCTGTTGGGGGGGGGGGGGGAGCCTGGGATGTTACTTTGGATGTCTCTGTCAGGAGCCGAGCCAGCTTGTTTTCTCCCGGCTCGGCCCTGATCTCTCTGTGGGTTTAGGTGCTGCTTTGTATGTATGTCTAGTATGTATTCCTGTGTGCTTTCTTACCCATAGCCACTGCTTTCTGGCCGGCAGCGGTGAGGCAGCCCCTTAGGCTCATGCTGGTATGAGCGCTGTTTAACTGTCTGCCGGTCCGACCACGCCCCCCTCTCTATTATCATCAGCTTTTCCCATTCCCGTTTTCCATCTTCTTACTCCTCACCCAGGTGTCCCTAATTACATCACCCCCAACAGCGTGTGTATTTAGATGCTTTTCGCGAGTCACGCACTGCTAGGTCATTAACTGAATGAACTGTCAAAAGCAGCACATAGTCGTGTGGAAACGGTGTGCCACGAAGTGCTCGCCACTCCACCTCAGCCGTGGTTCTCCTGTGCCATTGAAGCGATGCCGGCTCTTGGATGCAATTGTGGTTAATCACTTCTCCTCATGCGTTCCCTTGGCAAGGCCGGCCCAGGAATGCCCAATGTAAGTATTTAGTCTTTTTGTACGTCTTCACCATGTTGGGACTGTTTGTGTGGTCTTTAATAAATGTGTGTGGTGTAAATCCTGTGCTTAAATCCTCATTATTTCACCCCTCACCGTGTGCATCAGAAAAAGCGCGCGGGAGGGTTCATGACATATCCTGGGCCGCCGTGTATACAACTAGACATGTCCTTCAACCCGTAAGTGTTTTTATCACAGGAGTTATGCTGATAATATAGTGCTAGCCACTGTCTGCCTTGTGGTTTGTTTGTGGCTTAGTAATCTGGCATTTGTAGGAGCAGGGGGGGATTTTGACATGAAACTGTAAGACAGTCCTTCTCAAATAGTGGGGGGCGCGATGCGATGCCGGGGGGGGGGCGCGCGTGACCCCGGGGAACAGGCTTTGCTTTTGCCGTGTAAAGTGTAATTGCACATCCACGGCATCAGGTGGTGCAGTGGCGCTCTCATTGTCAAAGTCTGTGCGGGAGTTTAAAACTTTTTAAATTGCTGTCAACAAACCCCTCGAGAGACACCATGGAGAAATATTTAACAGTAACGAAAAGAAAGGCGGAGAGAGACACAGGTAAAGAGACAAATGAAAGTCTCCCAAAAGCTAAGACGAGGAAATATGACGAAGCTTATCTAGCGCTTGGCTTCACTCTGACTACGGTGGGAGACGAGGAAAGACCGGTGTGTTCACTGTGTCTGAAAGTGTTGGCAGCAGACAGCATGAAGCCAAATAAATTAAGACGTCACCTACAGACATTACATCCTCAACACGTTGATAAGCTGCTTGATTTTTTTCAGCGAAAACGTGCGGAGTACGGCCAACAATCATCCCGCTTTGTGAACGCTACATCAGTAAACCAGCGAGCACTTTCAGCATCATTTAAAGTGGCATACCAAATTGTGCAGTGCAAAAAACCCCACACAATTGCAGAGGAGTTGATACTGCCTTTTTCTACCTTTTTCTTCAGACTAAAATGTTAAATATATTGGTGCTCCTGTGTTAATGTTCCAGATCAATTTACATTTAATATTATTTATTGATTGAATTATTTTTCTCAGCATCAAATGGTTCAGTTGGTCAAAAATGTTTCTAGTTTAAATAAGGATTGACATATTTTTTATTTCAGGCACTTTGATGCACTTTAAGTTTTTTTTTCTGTTTTAGACTACAACAGGGTTTCTGTGTGGCAAAATAAAGCTAATATTTGTTGAAAGTTGATTTATATTGCTTTTTTCTTTTGTTAATGTTAAAAAGGATACAATTTTAGGTATACTTATACAATTTTTATAGATAATGATCTTATTTATAGTCACTGCGGCGAGTTGGGGGGGCGCGAAATATTTTCTCTTTCCTTGGGGGGGCTTTGCAAAAAATAATTGAGAAGCACTGCTGTAAGACAATGAAAGTCTTTTTGTAGAAAAATGGGCATAAGATACCATTTTAGACAATGTAGATTGGTTTTAATATAGGATTTAGGTCCACTGGAGTGTCATGAATTGGCCCCTGCGGGGCAGAGAGGGAAGACCCAGATGCTGAACTGCTAGTTGTGATATTTATTGAAAAACACAAAAAAAGTCCAAAATGTGCACAAAACAAAACTTACAAACCGGAACGCCGAGAAGAAAACAGGATACACATGGATGAAAAATGTCTGAACGGGAAAAGGGTTCAGACGCAGACAATTCTTTGAGTCTCCAGCAATACAGGGGAGAAATCCCAATCCTTAAATAGAGCTAGAGACAACTGAACAACAAATAATGACAGGTGTGGATATCATGAGTGGGCAGGGGGAAACAATGATTTTAGACTCGGGTCAGCTGGGAACAATGAGAGGGGAGAAGACGGGGCTGACAGCTGACAGGGACACAATGGAGCAAAAACCCGGAAGTGCCACTGACAGCTGTCACTCCAGAAAGGGAGAGAGAAAGAGAGAAAACACAGCCGTACAATGACAAAGAACTAAATGCCAAAAAATATGGAGCTGGGAAATAAATACAAACTAATACCAAATAAGAGTCGTAAAACTATGATAACATAAACAAGGGGAATAAGAAGGAGAAACGATAAACCATGGATAAAAGACAAGAATCAAGAACCCAAAATATGGTATGGGTTTGTCTGCTAGTCGGGAGGTGCTGGATTGAGGGGGGTAGTGCCTCTCGGCTATGTGGGCTCCCCTGGGTGGGGGAGGGGGCGTCTTTGGGCATGGGGGTCCCCGGGTTGTGTGGCGGTGGTGCTGGTGGGGGAGGACCTGCTGTGGGGGTGCCTGGGGGGCTCATGCTGAGGGGCACGGGCCGGTCTCCGGCCCGGGGGGTGGGATCGCTGGCCTCCTGGCGCCTGGGGACTGGCGTTGGCCCCACTGGGGGGGGGGGGGGGGCTGGTGGGTTTGGGAGGGGGGCGCTGGCTGCACTGGCGACCTGGCCTCCCTCGATCATCCCTCTGGGGGTGGATTCTTGGCTTTCCTGGGGCTTGGTGACCTTGGGCATTTGTGCCGTGTGGGGGCTGGCGGCACTGCCTTGCCTGCTCGAGGTTCCTGGGGGGAGAGCTGCTGTGACCGGCCCCCCTCTTCATACGTTTCCTGACAAACCACTCACATGCACACACTTATTTTGAGCGTGCTCTCATATATCTGCACAGAGATGCACATGCACAAATGTCTCTCCTTTAACAGGTGCGGAAGACTCCTGTTGAGACATCGTCGGTGGAAGAAGCAGCTTGTCTTCTGTTTGTTTTAGTTGTTGGTTCATTTGTCTTTTTGTCTGTTCCCCTCCCTTTTCTTTCCCCCTGCAAACACTTCCTTTCCCTATTCCCCATCCTGTCAGGTCCTCCATGGTTAAAATAATTTAAATAAAGTATTAAAAGTTATTACAGGAGGAGTTTACAACAATATACAGTACATAGTTTGGTACTGTATAAAGATCCTTTTGGCAAAGTAAATCTGTTTTGGCACAATATGGGTAACAGATCTCTATTCTGCTTACTTAGCCGCCTTACAGGACCAGGGGGAATAAAAAAAAAAGAACCCAAAATACACAAATATACAAATATGGAAAAAGGCCATGAGACTGAGCACAGCGGAAACCCCAAGTGCTCAGCCCATGACAGAGCCCCTCTCTCAAGGGGTGGGTACCAGACACCCAGGGTAACATCAGAAAAGAAAAAAGAGCCCCCCCTCCCAAAAAGGAGTATAACACTAAACCACCCTGGGTGGGTGGTTGGGGGAACAGGCTAAGAGGGAACAAACCACAAACCCCGCTCAGAGCCTACACCCACACAGAACCAGGCACCTAGGCCCCCTGGACCAAAGAGCTAGACAGTTCAGGTGGCCGGCTAAAGTCCCAGACCTGGCAGACATCATGATGGTAAGAGTTGGGTGGCTTGCCGGAGAATATGGGCCACCCAGCCCAACTGCACAGTCTGTCAGGTGGCCTGCCAGAGTTCTTTTACCACCTAAACAGAAAAGGTGGTCCAGGGGGTGGCTACTCAACAGGGACAACCGGCAACGAAGAGGAGGGAGGAGTAGCGGAACCCATGATGACATCAGTTGGAGAAAGGGAACCATGACGGCCTTGGGCAGAGGAGAGGGGACCTCAACAGCGTCTGGCAGGGGAGACGGAATCACGATGGCATCTGGCAAAGGAGAGGGAACCACGACGGCGTCTGGCAGAGGAGAGGGGACTATGATGCCATCAGACAGAGGATGGGGAACCACGACGCCTTCAGACAGCTCTGCAGCATCCTCGGTGGCTCTGGGCTGGAGCAAAGCTGTGCCTGCAGTGGACCCAGACTGGACCGGAGCTGCACCCACGATGGACCCGGACTGGGCCAGAACTGCACCCATGGTGGCCCCCAGGCTGGAGCGTAATGGCCATGGCAGACCCAAGCTGCAGCGCAGTACCCACATAGGATTGAGGCTAGGGCGCAGCACCTATGACGGCCCCCAACTGGAACACAACACCCACGGAGACCCAGACTGAGGAGGAGCTGCACCAACGGAGGTCCCGGGTTGGGACGGAGCACACGGGAAGACCTCATCCGGAGGAGGAGCAGCACCCATGGAGGTCCCAGGCTGGGACGGAGCACCTGTGATGACCTCAGCTGACAGGGAAGCAGCACCCTCGGAGGCCCCGGGCTAGAATGAAGCAAAGGCGACAACCTCGGCAGGGGGTGCTGGACCCACGGAGATCTCAGGTGGCGAGGCCGGACCCACTGAGAGCTCTGGCACAGTTGGACAAATCTCGGTGACCCTATAGAAAGGCTCAGACAGCAGAGGTAGAGAAACAGGGTCAGGGTCACCGGCGGCAGTGGAGCCCGGCGAGGTGAGAACAGGTGTAGCCCACGACTGCACTTGGCTCTCCCCACCAAGAGCCATACAAGATCCCTTCAACATAGAAACAACAAAAACAAAGGAGAGCACTTGCCTGAGCTCAAGCTTCACCGCCGTCCAGGACTTCATCGATCCAAGTGGCGATGTCTCGGCCCCAGCTTGTAGAGGATCATGGAGGAGCTGTCCCTGCAGATACAGAGATAGGCGGTGCCGGAGAAGAAATGGCCGGACCCTCAGCAGTGGGAAGGAATGCCAAGGAGGAGAGGGAGGCAGCAGCTGCGGAAAAGGAAGAAGCTGACCGGACAGCCGGAGAGGAAAAATGCAGAGAAGGCACTGCTGCGGGAGTCCTCTCCCTCGCCGAAGGAGGGGCTGCTGACAGGGAGGTGGAGACGTTCTTCCGGCGGTCTGGCGTTGGATGACGACGTCTTGGATCTGACGACCCAGGAGCTGGAGCCGGAGCTGGCAAACAGGGAGGGGAGAAGGACGTCTGCCGTGGAAAGCGCCTCCGTGTCGACTTCGGTCCCGCTGGAGGCGGCCTCATTGTCAGCCTGGGGAACGACCACTGAAGCGAGGAGACCATGGACAACAGCTCCTCAAATTGGGGATACCTCCTCAACCCGGGATGAGCCTCCACGATCACCACCGCTCCATTAACGCTTTCCCAGGTCTTCTTGGCTCTCGGGAGGTGAGAGCTTCATCCACAAAACTCTGGATAAATTTAGCAGCACACTCCTCCTGCAGGTTCGGGGACCCAGTGGCCAGTCTTCCTTTACTTGCTGAAGGCCGGCGTGCTGGGGACACAGTGATGCTCCGGACAAAACAGGTGAGTGGAAACAAAAAAACACAAACTAGCAGCAGCTGGGTCTCAGCTGGCTGGAGTCTACTGTCATGAATTGGCCCTTGCAGGGCAGAGAGGGGAGACTCAGACGCTGAACTGCTAGTTGTGATATTTATTAAAAAACACAAAAAAGTCCAAACTGTGCACAAACACAAAAATCCAAACAGTGCACAAAACAAAATTTACGAACAGGAACGCCGAGAAGAAAATGGGATACACATGGATGAAAAACATTTTAACAGGAAAAGGATTCAGACACAGATGATTCTTTGAGACTCCAGCAATAAAGGGGAGAAACCCTAATCCTTAAATAGAGCTAGAGACAATTGAACGCAAATGATGGCAGATGTGGATACCATGAGCAGGCAGGGGGAAACAATGATTATAGACTCAGGCAAGGGCGTAACTTTGTTTCAAATATTGGGGAAGGGGGGGTGAGATCTCCGCCCATATAGAGAGCCTAAGTTACGCCCCCTCCAGTTCTGCATATTGAACCTTCAAAAAAAACAATTCTCTATTGAAATGAATGGCAAGAGCAACATTATCTTTTGATCCTGATCAAATTTTGCAATGTTACCCATATGATGTTTGTCAGTTTAAAAGATAAATTTCCATATAATTAAAGTTGTCAGCTGTCATATAGTAACAGAGTAATATTTAGTTTTTGTTTAAACGACTAGCAGACAACAACTCCCATCATCCCACATCACTAAACACAGTTACATTTTAGTGATCTAAAAAGCATTGATTTCTCATAGCATTGACCCCTGCACTGACAGATAAGTCACTAGTGTGGTGCACATATGTAGTTTCACAGGCTCACATGTATATTACTGTTCATATGCTCTCATGTATATTCCTATTCGATTGGACTTTCGTCATAGCGGCAGTCAATTTCAACATAATAGGTGCTGATTTTTTGTGCTCACATGGTTTGTTGGTCGATCTTGCTAACAGACGCCTGGTTAATGCACTCTCTTTTTCTTCTATTCCCTGTACAGCGCGAGTGACTCCGCCAACAGCACAAGCCAACGTCACAGCTGCAGGTGGTAAGTTTAACACACTCCTCACTCAGTTTCCAGCACTCACGGTGCCAACATTTTCGGTGACCGTGGCTAAACACGGGGTGGAGCATTTTATTACTACCACCGAACCGCCCGTTTTTGCAAAAGCTTGGCGCTTGGATTCAGCTAAACTGGCCATAGCGCGCGAGGAGTTCGCCAACCTGGAAAAATTGGGCATCATCCGACGTTCAAAAAGCCCTTGGGCTTCACCGCTTCACATGGTACCTAAAACTGATGGCTCATGGCGGCGGTGCGGTGATTTTCGCAGACTGAACAATGCTACAGCACACGACCGCTACCCAATCCCACATATCCAAGATTTTTCAGTTCATTTGGCGGGGACGCGCGTTTTTTCTAAGATATACTTGGTACGCGGTTATCATCAGGTCCCAGTACGCGCTGAGGACATACTCAAAACAGTGGTAGTAACTCCTTTCGGGCTTTTTGAGTTTTTGCGCTTGCCGTTTGGGCTTAAAGGCGCAGCGCAGACTTTCCAACACATGATGGACGCGGTGTTGCGCGATCTCCCTTTCGTGTTCGTCTACTTGGACGGCATTTTAGTAGCCAGTGCGTCCGAAGACGAGCACGAAAACCACCTCACGGCAGTTTTCCGGAGGTTGGCAGAGCACAGGTTAATAATCAACCCAGCGAAGTGTCAGTTCGGGGTGGCGCAGATTGATTTTTTTGGGGCATCGCGTCTCTCCCGAAGGAGCAGTTCCTCTGCCTGACAAGGTGCGCGAGGTGGCAAATTTTTCCCAGCCACAAACGGTCAAAGCGTTACAACAGTTTTTGGGAATGGTGAATTTTTATAACCGTTTCCTCCCCAGCGCAGCGCAGCTCATGCAACCATTGTACGCTGCGCTTAAAAAACAAAAACCCGCAAATAAAATCAAATAGTCTCCCGAGCGGGAGCGCGCATTCTCTGAAGTCAAAACAGCCTTGGCAAACCCTGCGTTGTTAGCACACCCGGTCCCAATGGCCCGCATGGCGCTCACTACTGACGCGTCAGACGTGGCCATAGGGGCGGTTGTGGAACAGTATGTGGCTGGAGCCTGGCAGCTGCTCGCGTTTTTCAGCAGGACTTTGCGCGATAGTGAGTGAAAATACAGCGCATTCGACAGGGAGTTGTTAGCTCTCCATTTGGCTATTCGTCACTTCCAGTTTTGACTGGAGGGACGCCGTTTCACCGCGTTCGTTGACCACAAGCCGCTGACTTTTGCGATGGCCAAGATTTCGGAACCTTGGTTGGGCCGGCAGCAGAGACAGCTAGCCGCAATTTCGGAGTTCACTACCGATATCCAGCATTTAGCAGGTAAACTTAATGTAGTGGCAGACTGCCTCTCGTGTGCCGTGGCTGCTCCAGCCCGCGTAGAGGTAGATTTTGCAGCCGTTGCCGCGGACCGGGGTAGCGACGCAGAAGTGCACGCGGCCCCAGTCCGCATAGGGATAGATTACGCAGCTATGGCCGCGGAGCATGGTGGCGACGCGGACGTGCGCGCGCTCCAGTCTGGACCAACAGGGTTAAGGCTGGAGAACAGGGTGCTGCAAGACGGTACGCCCCCCCTAATCTGCGATGTTTCCACCGGGCGACCCCGTCTGGTGGTTCCGGCCTCGTGGCGCCACCGCGTTTTTGACTCGATCCATTCTCTGGCACACCCGGGGGTGCGCGCTTCGGTCAAAATGGTAGGGGAGAAATTTGTGTGGCCGGGCCTGCGCAAGTAAGTTAGAGAGTGGGCGGCAGCCTGCATGGCCTGTCAGCGGGCCAACGTGCAGAGACACACGAGAGCTCCTTTGGAGCCATTTCATATTCCAGCTAAAAGGTTTGATCATGTCCACGGGGACCTTGTAGACCTCCTACCGTCCTCGCAAGGCTGCACACATCTTCTGACAATGGTTGACCGCACCACGCGCTGGCCGAAAGTGGTTCCCCTGTCGTCAACCACAGCCGAGGAGGTGGCGCGCGCTTTTTTAACTGCATGGGTAGCGCGTTTTGGAGTCCCGTCGGATATTACGTCTGACAGGGGCCCACAATTTGTTTCCGAACTTTGGTCAGCGATGGCCCACAGCCTGGGGGCAATGATCCACCGCACGACCGCGTATCATCCACAGGCTAACGGGTTATGCGAACGTTTTCACAGGTCGCTGAAGGCAGCTCTCAGAGCGTCGCTTACGGATGCAAATTGGGTTGACAAACTACCATGGGTTTTATTGGGGTTGCGTTCTGCACCTAAAGAGGATTTAGACGCCTCCCCAGCGGAGCTAGTTTTCGCTCAGCCACTCCTGCTGCCCGGGGAATTTCTCCCTGACAACCCAGCGCCAGAGTTCTCCTCAGCTCAGCGGTTGCAGAATAGCATGGGCCCGAGTGTCCTACCGGGCCCCGTCCACCACAGTTTTCCGTGTGTTTTTGTGTCTAAAGCCTTAAAAAATGCGGAGTTTGTTTTTGTCAGACATGATGCCCACCGCACAGCTCTGCGTCCGCCTTATGATGGACCATTTAGAGTGCTAGAAACAGGTGATAAGCATTTTTTGCTAGATTTGGGGGGCAGAAAGGAAATGATTGGCATAAACAGACTCAAACCTGCTTTTGTGATGGCTGACGAATCTGTGCAGTTGGCGAGGGCCCCGCGACGAGGTATATCCCCTAGAGAGCATTCCCCAGTACACCCACAGAGATTGACTAACAGTTTTAATCCCCAGACAGCAGCTCCACAGCAGGAGGACGCCGCAGAAGAGGTTAAGCCCGCCTACAGCAGATACGACAGAAGATTGAGGCCAAGACGGCATGTGGACTGATGTGTGGCGATTTTATTATGACATGCAATCTGTGTTAGGTTGTTCCATCTTAGACGTTTTGGGGGGGGGGGGGGGGTTATATGTGGTGCACATATGTAGTTTCACAGGCTCACATGCATATTACTGTTCATATGCTCTCATGTATATTCCTGTGTGCTTATTGTGACTTCACGTCTAGAGAGGAACAAAAGGTCTGGACCTCCTGGGGATAAGAGGAGGATGTGGAAGTTGGCCTTTTGATATGCAAGGAGATGGACATGAATGATTTCCTGACCACCAAGGTTTTGGTGGAAGCGAGAAAGACTGCAGGGGGGATGCATTGTGTTTGGGATTTAAAGACAATGGGATCTTGTGCTTTGATGTCTGGGGTATAAAACGGACAGATGTGGGGGTTATTCCTTCTTCTGCTTTTGAATGTTGGAGAGTGTGTTGTGAATAAAATGGAACCTGAGAAATAACTCAGCCTCATCCTTTCCACACTATCTCCAAACTAGGATTAATCTTAGCCTGACTCTTGCCTAAATCACTATACAGTGATAATAGCAGAAAGGATTTGCCTGACTGCTGCCCTCACCCTGTGTCTCCCTGTGAGGAAATCACATAAACAAAAAGAAAATGTCAGTCACTTATGAGGACAAGTCTAAAATTCATTAGTTTGTCCAACAGAACATTATTACTGTATGACGATCTAGTCAGCAGTCTGTTCTCTAAGGCGCAAAATTAATTTTTTATTGTTACCTGGTCACTTGTGCCTCCTGTGCTGCATCGCTCTCACTGATCCTTTTTGCTGCCTCACTCTTCCTCTGGTCACCTGGGCCACCTTTCTCCTCCCTCTCTCCCCCTTTGTTATTGCTTTCACATTCTTGCTCCTGACATACAGTCATGTGGAAAAATTAAGACACCCTGTATAAGCCTGTGTTTTTTTTTAACATATTTGGACATATGGATATTTAATATCAATGTTAAAATACTGGGAGATTCACGTAATACAACTAAACAATTAAAAATTAATTAAAGACTTTTTCCAAACGTTCTGTAAATTGTAATTCTAAACAAATAGTGACGAATAAAATTGGACACCCCCCATCTTTTTAGACACCCCCACATTCATTCCCACTTACAATGGCTGAAATAAATTTAACAAAGTGTAAATAAAAACAAAAACAAGGTTAGGCATAGATACGTGAACATTTCTTAATAAAAAACTGAATATTTAAAGGAGAAAATAACATGGGGGAAATACTGCATATTTATACAAAAAGTAGACGAATTTACAAGAAAAAAATGTCTCTGATTTACAAGATAAGCTGTAAAACTCTGACAAAAAGTTGCACACATGAAAAAGTGACATTAGAAATGTCACAATGCTACATATAACACTGAAGTTTACTAAGGGAGAATAAAGATTGGAGAGAATATTTGGAGCCCAAAGAGCTGGTAGTGAGGACAGCTCTAACTTTAAATGGGTTTATAATATGCTTTCTTTAGGTGCAGTGCAGCATTCTGCAGAGACCCCTACTTGACAGGAAAAGCAACAGGCTGGATGAGGTGACAAATGCTGCAAAAAATACTGAAAGAAGCATTGCAACTTTTTAGTTATCAATTTATTTTTTTAGTGCTCCCTTTATTGCAAATGGACCCTTAAACACCAACAAATTCAAAAGATACAGTGTTAAGGTGATGAATCATACTAGGAGCTAGATCACTATACAGTGATAATAAGTCATCAATATCTCAGTGTTTGGTCACTGCCTAATTTGTGTAATGCTGTCTTGAGGTTAAATAAAATGGGAACATAAAACTAGAAATGTGACTTTTTTCATGATCAGGTGAGTGTGCGCCCCCCTCCCTTCCTGCGAGAGGTTCTCCGGCTCCGCAGGTAATCAACACACCTGCGTGAGTGGACGCACCTGCTGTCTCTGCCTTGCCAGTGTTTATAAGGACCAATTCGTGAATGCTTCAGCACTGTCTCATTGGGTATACTGCTTTCTAAAGCAAGCAAGTACATCTATATTAATATTCTGAGGAACTGTGTCTAATTCCTCTTCTCCTCCTTTTCCCAGGTTGCTGCCATCTTTGCAGTCCATCTCGGTGACTTGTTGTGTGCTCACCTGCTCCATCACCCTCATCACCACTTCAGCTGCCTACCAAGTTAGACACCTCACCCAGCTCCACTCCTTTCCTACTCCCTGCTGGTTTCATCCTGCTGGCTCGTCTGTTCCTGCTGGGTCTCTTTGTTGGGTTCTCTGCTCAACTCCCATAAGTTGTATTTTGTCATTTTCCCTTCTCAGTCTCCCTCCTCCTACTAACCAGCTCTCGTCTCCTTCTTACAGGCTGAGTCTTCCTCTGGCGAGTGGCATTTTTCCCTAATTCTGCGTTCCCTTTTGAATTAATAAACTGTGGTTTAACGTAGCTTCTCTGTGTCGTGTGTGTCTTTTGTCTGGTGTGGCACCCTGCACGTGAGCTGACCATTCACTCAATATGACAATTTTAAACTCAATAATTAAATTAAATAAATCAGTGACCGCATCTGAATGAAAGTTATCCTCAAATGTAACTGTCATGATTGGCCCATTCACGGGCCAACAAATGACATCAAATGCAAGCAGTGAGTTTGCATATTTACTAGAGGACACACATACACACACACACTACAGAACAGATGAGTAAACTACGATATCCCAGCAGAGCTGGACATACGAGGAGAAAAATAAGGAAACTACAAATTCCCAGCTGAGTTGGACTTACGTTTACAGAAACCACGGAGACAAGAACACCGTCTCGGGATGAGGACAGATGAATAAATGACCCAGTGATTAGCAAATGGAGGAACAAGGCTTAAATAGGCAGTGAGAGTGATTACAGGTCAAAATCAGCTGTGAGTCACATGAGCGGGGCAAGTGCTAGTGCCGACAGCTGACAGGTGGATCACCCATGAACAAAGGTACAACCCGGAAGTCCACACTGACAGCTGTCAACCTGAGAGAGAGACCACACTGGCAGGCTGAGGAGCATAGGAACAAAAGTTACAGGCAAACATACAAATAAAAGGCCAGAACTAAAATAAGGGCAAGTAATAAACTGAAGGATAAACACAGTAATACCAAATAACCAGAAATGCAAAATACAACAAATAAACAAATGTGGGGAAAAAAACAACAACAAGGAGCTGAGCATGGTAGTTCCCTCCTACTAATACATAAACCTACTGCATTTTGTTTTTATTTTTTTGAATTTTTTTGAATTTTTTTTTTTTTTTTTTGTTACTTATTTGTACCCGTAGGTAGACTTGGTTTGCAGTCTGGTGACAAGCCACCGGCTGCTGGTCGCTGCGTGCGCAAGCGCCCTAAACCTACATGTTTTTGGTGTGCGGGAGGAAACCGGAGAAATCCCGGAGTAAACCCGCGCAACACGGGGAGAACATGCAAACTCCACACAGCTCACTGTTGGTCGGGGGCTGGGATCGAACCCACGATCTCATGATCCCCGCGATCCCCCGGCCGAGGGTAAAGCTGTGCTGCCACAGTGCTAAACCACTGCGCCACCGTGCAGCCCAATGGCAGTTGATTGAAGATTTGTCTTCTCCCTAACCCCCTTAGTCACAACTCATTCTACTAGAGATCTACCCAGTGATGCTTCAATTATGCTAGAACAGCTGTAACTTGTTGTTCTTATGTAAACTTTTTTTTTCATAAGCAACTGAAAACCACACTGCATCCTCCTCCTCATCATCATCGGTGGAGTTTATCTCTTCTCTATTATCATTAGAGGTAACCAAATTCAAATGTAATATGACCAGTAATGTACATTCAAGAAAAGCAGATTAAAAAGCAAATTATTTTTTCTATACTGAAAGATCAAAAAGTCCCAGACCATATGTTTAATGTTTGACAGTATATAAAATAGTCGGGCAGAGTGCACTCTCGCTAATCAGTGAACTGAACCAGATAAAGTAAAAGGTCATAAATGTGTTTCATCTTTGCCAAGTGCCTAGAACACTAAGCTCTTACTATGAGATTCGAGAGTAAGAGTGTACCATCACTGCTCCAGTGGGCTGCCATGAGACTGGTGCTGCCAAACCCAGGGCTGGATCTTCGGATCCCCAACTATGATGATCTGGAGAGGATGGACAAGGAGGAGGCTGGAGACAGACCCAAATGGGACAACAAAGCCCAGTACATCTTAACCTGTGTGGGCTTCTGTATTGGGATAGGAAACGTGTGGCGGTTTCCTTACTTGTGTCAAAGTCATGGAGGAGGTAAGCTCAGATGAAACACTAAAGGGTATTCCTCTTTGTCACTGCTATTTTCAATAAATGTTTAGCTCAGAGTAATGTGGTGTGATTGAGATGTGTTGGATGTTTCTGTATCTTTTATAAGTTTGTTTTTTGTTTTTTTTTTTCTTTAGCAACCAATTGCAGCAGTTCAGAATTAGTAACAGGCTTTGGAAAAAAAAAGACAAAAAAATGTTGATAAATACAAGATCTCTTCACTCTTCCGCTTTCAACACAGAACAATTTTGATTGTAATGTACTTTTTAAAACGTCTCTTCTGCTTTTTGGGGTAATTTCCGTGTATTACTGCATCTACTGTTGCTGTCCACCATTAGTACAATTCATCCTTTTTTTTACATTTTTTTCAGTTATTTTGGGACGTTTGCCTTTGTAAGACAGATTCATTTAAGGAAGAGAAGGGAAATAGGGCCAAGAGAAGCGGAGAGACAAGCATGAAGGGCCGCCTCCAGAAATTTTCCACAGGGGTGGCCACATGGGGGCTACTGAAAACGTTGTGGCGGCACATCAAAATCAAAAGCCAAAACTCAAGTCCAGAAATTCTCTAATGCTGTTGTTACAGTGGCGCCCCTAAGTGGTTGTCACTGTATTATCATAGGCTTATATAGACTAGTTGAAAACTACACAGGGTTACATAAATTATTTTTTTGTAAGTTGTCTGTGTTTTTTCAACTGATTTAAGACAATTTGGCACCACTGAGTCTGAAAATGATATCCATTTCTTTCGATCAGGTGCTAAGTAAAAACCTGTACTTACTTAGTACTGTGTATGTACTTACCTTTATATAAAGGTAAGTACATGTAAATTTAATGTTACATCATCATTGTTCAAAATTCAGAGAATTTCAAGACATACTGAATTTCAAGACATAAAAAAGAATTTTGCATCATTTAAAGCGAAAATACCCGTACATGTAAACAAAAACGTATAAAACAACATGTTGCCATAATTCAAAAAGTTGACCCGACTGAGCAAAATCAATGTGATTTTTGGATTCAGCACATCAAAATTGTCCTAAATCAGCTAAAAAAACTTAGACAATAAAATTTGGTGTTGACCAGTGCTATAATCACTCGTAGTACCTTTTACAATTGATATGCATAGACTTAAAAGCAGTACAATTAAAATTTTGAGCGCCACAACAAACCACTCGTCACAGTCATGTACCTGTACATAAAGGTACCAGATGATTTGCTGCTCTTCATATAGACCAGCTACCCTTAAATTGGAGGACTGGCTGAAGACAGTCATTTACAGAAAACAGGCTGCTGCACGTTTTCCTGAACAAATGATAATACAGTTTTAGACAGAGGAGAACATGCAGAAATGACCTTACTTAAGCTGTGACTAGATGCAGTGGGTAAGTATGGCCGTCTTTCCACAGATCACACCAATGTAGCGCTGGTGCTAAACAGGGAAAGAACAACAAAGAGTCAGTCACATTATGCAGTATAAATATTTAACTTGTTAATCCATTTACAATGAAGTCAAACAAATCCTACAGCAACCATTAAAAAAAAACAACAAAAAAAACAACGTGTAAATGATTGCCCCAAATACTTCAGTATGATTCTTGAGATTATATACATACAAGAACACCTCAGTCTACTTTGGGAAGTACTGAGTAGGTGACCATCTAAACATGGCAAGATGCATGAAAGCTCAGCTGTGAATTAAAAATACAGCTATTTCACAAACACAGATTTGAGTTCTTCCTAAGTTAAAACTGAAGCGGTATTTAAGAATGAACTTGTTTTCTTTGCATTATTTGATTCAAAAGCACATTAAAAAGCAACATCAACAACAGCAGTATGATAGTAAGACAAGTTCATTTTAAGATTCTTAAAAATGTATTTTTGAGACTTTTTAAATCGAAAGGTTAATATTAATTGAAATTCCTGTACATTCTATGATTCCATTATTGTCATGATTGGTATTTATTGACAGCTCATGTGCAGGGAGTGACAACACAGAAAGCACACTATGACACAGAGAAGCAAATTTACTTTGAATTTTATTAATGCAAAAGGAACGCTCCGCAAAAGAAAAACACCACTCACCAAGGGAACACTCAGCCTGAGGAGAGAGATAGACGAGAGCAGTAGATTAGGAGGGAGACTCAGATAAGGGAAAATAGGACAACACTCACGTGGGAGTATCAGAGAGCCTGGCAGAAGAACCCAGCACTTACGGCGAACCAAGTGATGATACTGGAAGACAGGAGTGGAGCTGGGTGAAGTGTCTGACCAGGTGATGATGGTTGCTGACGTGACAACGGAGAAGAGGCAGGTGAGCGCACAACTACCCTGGAGACGCACCACGAAGGAGGTAGCAACCTGTGGAGAGGTAAGCAAAAGGTTAGAAGGTTTTTCGAGTTTAGAGTAAAATGTCTTACTGCTGAAGCAGGTAGTATACCCAACAAGCCAGCGCTGAGGTGTTGAAAAGAAGATCTGTTGAAGTGCTGGCGAGTCAGAGTTAACAGGTGTGTCTCATCACACAGGTGAAGATGATTGCCCGCAGAGTAGGTGAAAGTTGAACCGGACGGTCGGGGAAGAGGGTGCTCACCAGATCATAACAGTACACCCCCCCCCCACCAAGCAACGCCTCCTGGTGGTCCACTGGGCTTGGTGGGATGAGCTTTGTGGAAGGCCTGGCCCATTCCCTTGTCGTAGAAGTTGGAACCAGGAATCCACGACCTTTCTTCTGGTCCATAGCCCTTCCAGTGGACGAGATATTGAAGCCCCCGGCCCCAACGGCGAACATCCAGAATCCTCTGGACCATGTAGGTGGTTTAGCCGTCGATGATCCGAGGGGGAGGAGGCGGCTTTGGGGGAAGGCAGAGAAGACTGGTGGAGAGGGGCTTGATCTTAGAGACGTGAAAGGTGGGGTGAATCTGCGTCGCCGGCGGGAGCTTTAAGCGGACCGTGACGTCGTTGATGATTCTTGAAATGGGAAATGGACCAAGAAACCAAGGAGAAAGCTTCCTAGACTCTGTTCTTAATGGCACCTGATCCACTGCCAACCACACCTGCTGTCCGATGGCATACTTTGGAGCTGGAGTCCGTGTGCCGTCAACGTACTGGCGATTAAGTTCAGCTGACTGGGCGAGGGCAGCACGAGTGGCTCTCCATAGCCGGCGACAGCGGCGTGCGTGGGCCCCCACCAATGGAAGTGCCACTTCCCTCTCTGCCATTGGTAACAAAGGGGGGGGGGGTACCCCATGGATGCCTCGAATGGGGTCAACCCAGTGGCTGTTGAGATCACAGTGTTGTGGGAGTACTCCACCCAGGGCAGATGAGTACTCCATAAACTTGGGTTGCAGGCTACCACGCACCTAAGGGTGGCCTCCAATGATTGGTGGGCACGCTCAGCCTGCCTGTTGCTTTGTGGATGGTATCCTGATGTGAGACCAACAGTGGTTCCTAGGAGTGGCAGAAGGCTTTCCAGATGTGGGAGACGAATTGAGGGCCCCGGTCAGACACAATGTCCATAGGGATACCGTGTAAGCGGATGACGTGGTTAGTGAGGAGGTTTGCCATTTCAAAAGCAGAGGGGAGTTTGGGAAAGGGCACCAGGTGGATTGCCTTAGCCAAGCGATCCACACAGGTGAGGATAACGGTGTTACCTTGAGAAGGAGGAAGTCCACTCATCACAGGTGAAGATGATTGCCCGCAGAGTAGGTGAAAGTTGAACCGGATGGGTGGGAGAGAGTGCACTCACCAGATCATAATAATTATTGAGAAATCAATCAATCAATCAGCTTTATTTAGAGTTGAGACCAGCAAGAGTAGAGAGTGTGAAGGTAAAAAAAAAAAAAGGAAAAAGAGAGAGAAACAAAACTTTGCTTCTGTTGAACTGAGGGCATTTTTTTTAAATAAAAAATAAAGTTGCAAGAAAAGTAGATGGACATGTTTTTGGCCACTCATTTTGAGGGTGCAACATTTGTATGGTATGCATTATAACCATTAGGCCACTAGAAAGCCCACCTGTTACATTATTACCTCTGTCAAGGAGGTAATGTAATCGAGGTGGTTTGACTGTTTGTTTGTCTGGCTGTTTGTAAGCAGGATTACACAAAAACTACTTGATTTGATGAAATTTACACCAGAGGTATTCCTTGGGCCAAGGATGAGCCCATTAAATTTTGGTGATGATCTGCAAGTGCATACCTCCACCAAGGACCATGTTTGTACTTGTGCAGCAGGATTACACAAAAACTACTCAATGGATTTGGGTGAAATTTCACCAGAGGTGGTCCTTGGACTAGAGAGGAACCTGTTACATTTTGGTGATGATCCGAGAAAGGATACCTCTACCAAGGCTGTTATCTTCAAACAGTGTGTTAGCAAGAATATTCCAAAACTACTGGATAGATTTGGATGACATTTTTAGCAGAGGTGGTCCTTGGCCTAGAGAGGAACCCAAAACATGTTGGTGATGATCCAACAATGCATACCTCCACAAAGGCTCTTATCTTCTCACAGTGTGTTAGCAAGAATCCTCCAAAACTACTGGACAGGCTTTGATGCAGTTTTCACCAGAACTGGCTCACGGCCTACACACAAACCCATTGTATTTTGAAGGTGATCCATGAGGGATGGAAGGAGCCTTGGTGGAGGTATGTGCTCCCTGAGTACTTTTATAGTTTAACATAAAATAAATTTGTTAGGAAACACAGTTTAACATTTAGATAGCATTACACTGTATTGTATTTTTCGGGACACGGTACATTGCATCTCCCAGAGTACCACTTCATTCAGTTCTGTGCAAATAATTATTCATCTTACAATCACAAAGATGCACAGATTGCCTAAGGACATGTTGACATCAACATCGGAGGTACTGGTGACATTAACTTTCCAATATAGAAACAGTGCACTTTCTTCTTAGCTACTGTCACCGACTGAGTTTACACTACTTTTAAAAAAAACTATTTGTTATTTATACCCCCCCCCCACACACACACACACATATGGGTCTGATGAATTTTTCACAGTCCAGTTTTCACACTCTCCACAGTCACCAGGTCGTCCATTAACCGCATGGTTGGCGGTTCGAATCCCACTCTCCCCGGATAGCCTGCCGTTGTGTCCCTGGGCAAGACACTTCACCCCCAATTGCTCCTGGTGGGTCTGGATGCGCCATGTTGGGTAGCATGCCGCCATCACTGTGTGAATGTGTGTGTGAATGGGTGGATAGCAGGATCTGTAAGGCGCTTTGGTCATCAAGAGATGAGAGTAAAAGTGCTATATAAGTGATTGCCATTTACCATTTTACCATGGTCTCCTCAAAGTTTTGACACAGTCCAAAACACACAAGGATCTCCTAAATGATCTCAAAGATCAAAAATTAGCCCAATCTCTCAGTGATCTTCATACTGTGTAAAGGGGCCCTTACTGAGGTAATATTACTAATTCACAGCAAGATATACCAGTTGGTAACCACTGCAGTGATATAACATAACTTGGAGCTGTAGTGGACTCAGGAATAACATTTAAGAATGAGAAGAGCATGGGATGGGATACATATGAAAGATTAGATCTTAATCCATTTTCCAGTTTACATGATGGATATACAGTATGTGGCTTATAATGAAGGTAGTTTGTCTGGTTTGTTTGGAAAGTTGATAATTGAACCAATTTTACAAGAACCTCATGTGATAAACCTGTACAGTAATGATGCAGACTATTGTAGGGTGTGTTTAGAGAAGTGGTATTACCACAATAAACTTTTAACAAGATGTTTAACACTATCACATTTATATTGTGATTATGGTCACATTGACAAGCTCTTGGAACATGTTTGAGTTTTACAATGACTTTGGGGAATTTGGAAAAATCAGTAAAAGATTGACAGTAAACAACAGGGATGAAATATTCCATTATTCATAACATCTATGACTTTTGCTTATGTAATGTGACTGCTTTTCTGAAACACCAGCATTACTATGCCTTAATATAGATGTTTTAATACAGTTTTTTGCTGTAGTTATACTTGAGGAAAAAAGCACAGCTTTAGCCTATCAACAGCGTGGATCCACAGTGTAGTGCCTCCAGAAAGTATTCACATCACTTTATTTTTTCCACGTTTTGTTATGTTACAGCCTTTTCCCAAAAGGGATTAAATAAATTTTTTTCCTCAGAATTCTACACACAATATCCCAAAATGACAACGTGAAAAAAGTTTTTTTTTGAGATTTTTGCAAATTTGGTAAAAATAAAAACTAAGAAATCACATGTACTTAAGTGTTATGACCAGTCATGAACCATTACGCAGCGCACAGAGGGAGGAATGAAAACCCACAAGCAGAAGCAGTAATCATACTAATGAAGAAAGAGATCACCTATGTGAATGTGCATGGGCTGGACAAAATAGAAAACAGGTGTGCGTGGGCGAGTGTCTGAGCATGTGAATGACAATGAATGGAGGTGTATGGGTGTGTGTGTAATGAGGAACAGCTAGTGCACTGACACGAGGAAGGGGTGTGGCTGAGCTGTCAGGGAGTGGAGGACCTAAAGGGCTCCCTGAAGTGCCTGAAGGAAAATAAACAATGGAAAGGGACAAAATAGCCCAAGTGTCAGAACTGGGGTTTGGGAACCAAACCCAAGTTCATGACAGAGCCCCCCCTCCCGAAGGGGTGGAATCCAGACACCCTAGTGACACCAGAAGAAAAAACACAAAAACACAATAAGGACCCCCCCCCCAAGTGGAAAACAACCACCCAGGGTTGGAGGTGGGGGGAAACAGGTTAGGAGGGAAGCAACAGGTAAATAATACAAAAATAATAGACAAATAAAGTGAGGTGAACCTCCTAACAGCTCCCCCAACCTAGGACACCAACCCCCCTACCCAGGAGTCCAAAGTTCAGGGGGCCGACCCCGAGTGGCCTGCCAGAGTCCCAAGCCCAGCAGGCGGCCCGCTGCACAGCGTCAGGCAGCCTGCCAGGACCGATGGACCACCCAACCCGAAGACCAAGTCTTTCGGGTGGCTGGCCAGTGTTGTTGAGCCACCAGGACCGGAGGGGAACATGAGGGGGTGGCCTACCCACCGGGGAACTTAGAGGTGGGTGACCAGTCCGAGGGATAGGAACCCCCACAGCTGCAGAGGCACTGGAACCACAACGGCATCAAGCAGCAATGAAGGAGCCCTCCTGCCCTCCGAGGCTTCAGGCAGGAGGACCGTGGCACCCATGATGGTCCTGGTCTGGTACATAGCTGCAACCGCAATGGTCCTGGTCTGGGACAATGTTGCACCAGCGGTGGCCACTTCCCGGGACCTCATTGCTTCCACGGTGAGCCCCGACTGGGCCTGCGTTGCAACCACAATGGACCCCAAGCCAATGCTGCACCCTTGGTGGACCCGGACTGGGCCAACATTGCACCCACAGTGGCTCCTGGCTGGAGCTCTGCAACACCCGCGGTGGCTCCCAGCCCGAGTTCTGCAACACCCGTGGTGGCTCCTGGCCGGAGTTCTGCAACACCCGCGGTGGCTCCCGGCCAGAGTTCTGCAACACCTGCGGTGGCTTCCGGCCAGAGCTCTGCAGCACCCGCAGTGGCTCTCGGCTGGAGCTCTGGAGCACCCGTGGTGGCTCCCGGCTGGAGCTCTGCAGCACCCATGGTGGACTCCGGCTAGAGCTCTGCAACCTCTATGGTGAACTCCGGCGGCATAGGCTGCTCTCCGGCGACCCTGGCAAGGCACTCCAAAGCTGGAGGGAGAGAGAAAGAGACCGAGTCAGGGTCGCTGGCAGCGGCAGAGCCCGGTAAGGTGAGCCCAAGGCCTGCGACGAGCTGCCCCGGGCCCTCCTACATCATGAGCCAGGCAGTGTGACCTCAACATAGGCACAGGAGACATTATGGAGCACACTTGCCTGAACTTGGGCTCCACCACCGTCCAGGACTCTGGCAATCTAGAGTGTGCAGGCTCTGGAGGTCCGTCAGGTGCTGTGTCCATGCTGGCCTCCCCCGGGGCAGCTGAACCTACATTGTTGTCATCTGTGGGCACCCCAAGTTGAGGCGGATCCTCTCCGGCGACCCTACAAAGGAGCTCGGGGATGACAGGAAGAGAGAAGTTAGGGTCGCCGGCAGCAGTGGAGCCTGGCAAGACAAGATAGGATGCAGCTGAGGGATGCACCTGACTCTCCTCACCAAGAGCCAGACATGATCGCTCCAATTTACAAGGGAGAGAAACAAATGAGAGCACTTGCCTGGACTTGAGCTCCACCGCTGTCCAGGACTCCACCGATCCTGACGACGACATCTGGGACCCAGTTGGCTGGAGATCCGGTCTGCTGGGGAACTCAGCTGCAGCAGCCCTCACCGCAGGCATGATGGTTGTTGCAGTCTCCATGCCCCATTGCGTGTCGTCCTCCATGCCAGCAGCCCTTCCAGCATGGCGGCCGGGGATTGCCACCCCGCCGACCCTGGGACTGGATCCTCCAGGGCTTCAGGTCCCCCCTCCCTTCCTGGCAACTTGGTTCTGGGATTGGCGAACTCACAGGAGCACACAGAGGGGATTTGGAGTGGTCAGGAGAAAAGTCATATGCCGCTGGAAAGGAGTACTCAGGGGACTACAAACCCCGAGTCTCCTGGACAGGGGACAGGCAAAATTGTTCATCAACAATTGAAATTAACTGAGAAGAAACATGACTGTTCTCCTGGCTCTTGACATTCCCAGCGGCATCCGGGGCATCTCCTCTCCGCTGAGCGTCCACCCCAGGCCGAACTCCTCGGTATGTGACGGAGGAGCCTTCCTCCTCCACTTCGGCGGATGTGAAGGTTAAAGGAGAAGTAGCTGCAGGGGGAATGAATGCCTGTGCCGAGCTCCTCTGCTCTTCCCTCTCACGGCGTTCCTCCTCCATCTGCCGGTCAATTTGTGCTAATAGGACCAGTCTCTCCTCCTCCGTCAGGATGAACTTGGGTTGGGCGGACCCCAGTCTGGACAACAAGGCAGTTTCAGCCGGCAAAACGCATCTCTCTTCCTCCTTCTCGCAACGCTCCTCCTCCATCTGGTGGTCGATCTGGGTTAGCAAAGTCCGTTTCTCCTCCTCCGTCATATCACCAGTGGATGACGTGTACCCAGGCTCGAGGGATGACACAGGAGCGGGAGAGCCGTGGGAGGAGGGTGGTTTCTTCGGCTGCAAGCGCTTCTTCTGACGGGAGGATGGCTCCAACGTTGGGGAGGCCCACTTCGACTCCGCGTCTGGCTGAGAAAAGAGGACGGAGATGATGTCGACCACCCTCGGAATGAGCCAGAGGTCGGGATGACGCCACATGATGTCCCCAGCGGTGAGCCGCGCCAGCCGAATGTCCTCGGGAGACTGCGGCCACTGAGCAGAAAAGAGAGCCTGCTCCAGGAGGTCCTGCGCTCTCAGCTCCTCATCTGTCCAGATCTCCATCGCGTAGCTCGGGGGGGGGGGGGGTGAAAAAGAAAATGCACAACTACTCTGCTGGGATTTCTTTTACAGGCCATATCATTCTGCTATGACCCCTTGTGCACCATTACACAGTGCACAGAGGGAGGAATAAAAACCCACGAGCAGAAGTAGAAGCGTGAACTTTATTGAACAAAAAACAAACTAAGTCCAGCAAGCAGTCACGATAATAAACAGAGCGTTGATATAATTGTAATAGAGGTCACCAGGAAAACAGGGACGCCACCCAGACACTCTACAGCCCGAGGGAGGGGGATGCCTAGTGCCTCAGAACAGCTGTCGGCACAAGGAGAAAGGCAAACATGAACTTACGGGTTGGAGCGATCCAAGGCAGTCCGTGCTGTGCAGTGGATGAGGGTGAGGCAGGAACAGCCGCTAACACCAGATAACCGACAACAGTCAAGAAGCATTAGGGAAGACTTAACTTAGTCAGGCTGAAAGTTGGACGTAGGGGATGAAGGCTTGCATACACAGAGGAAAATGCTACTGTGTATAATGTGCAATGATCGCTTCCTACTCAAACAGAGCTTCAGTAATAACCATACTAATGAGGAAAGAGACCGCCGGTGTGAATGTGCGTGGGCTGGACAAAAGAGAAAACAGGTGTGCGTGGACGAGTGTCTAAGCATGTGAATGACAATGAATGGAGGTGTATGGGTGTGTGTGTATTGAGGAACAGCTGATGCACTGACAGGAGGGGGGGGCGTGGCCGAGCTGTCAAGGTTGCGGAGGACCCAAAGGGCTCCCTGAAGCACCTGAAGGAAAATACAGTAAATAATAGAAAGGGACAAATAGTCCAAGTGTCAGAACTGGGTTAGGGAACCAAACCCAAGTTCATGACACTTAAGTATTCACAGCCTTTGCTCAATACTTTGTTGATGCACCTTTGGCAGCAATTACAACCTCAAGTTTTTTTGAATATGATGCCACAAGCTTGACACACCTATCTTTGGGCAATGTCACCCATTCCTCTTTGCAGCACCTCTCAAGCTCCATCAGGTTTGATGGGAAGTGTTGGTGCACAGCCATTTTCAGATCTCTCCAGAAATGTTCAGTTGGATTCAAGTCTGGGCTCTGGCTGAGCCACTCAAGGACATTCACAGAGTTGTCCTGAAGCCACTCCTTTGATATCTTGGCTGTGTGCTTAGGGTCGTTGTCCTGCTGAAAGATGAACCATCGCCCCATTCAGAGGTCAAGAGTGCTCATGGAACTTCACCCCATTTTGAGGTCATGAGCAGGTTTTCATCCAGAATGTCTCTGTACATTGCTGCATTCATCTTTCCCTCTATCCTGACTAGTCTCCCAGTTCCTGCCACTGAAAAACATCCCCACAGCATGATGCTTCCACCACCATTGGCATGGTTATGAATGGTGCCTGGTTTCCTCCAAACATGACGCCTGGCATTCACGCCAAAGAGTTCAATCTTTGTCTCATCAGATCAGAGAATTTTGTTTCGCATGGTCTGAGAGGTCTGCCTTTTGACAAACTTCAGGCGGGCTGCCATGTGCCTTTTACTAAGGAGTGGCTTCCGTCTGGCCACTCTACCATACAGGCCTGATTGGTGGATTGCTACAGAAATAGTTGTCCTTCTGGAAGGTTCTCCTCTCTCCACAGAGGAACACTGGAGCTCTGACAGAGTGACCATTAGGTTCTTGGTCACCTCCATGACTAAAGCCCTTCTCCCCGATTGCTCAGTTTAAACGGCCAGCTAAAGACTCCTGGTGGTTCCGAACTTCTTCCATTTACGGATGATGGAGGCCACTGTGCTCATTGGGACCTTCAAAGCAGCAGACATTTTACTATACCCTTCCCCAGATTTGTGCCACCAGACAATCCTGTCTCAGAGGTCGACAGACAATTCCTTTGACTTCATGCTTGGTTTATGCTCTGACATGCACTGTCAACTGTGGGACCTTATATAGACAGGTGTGTGCCTTTCCAAATCATGTCCAATCAACTGAATTTACCACAGGTGGACTTCAATTAAGCTGTAGAAACAGCTCAAGGATGATTAGTGGAAACAGGACGCACTTGAGCTCAATTTTTAGGTTCATGGCAAAGAATGGAATCAGAAAGCTTTATTGCCAAGCATGTTTACATAAAAAACATAAACATACGAGGAATTTGACTTGACATTGGGCGTGCTGAATAAGTGCATCTCAATGACGCGGCAGCCATGGAGGCGCCTGTCAGCAGTAGAGGGTAAAGAAGGGAATAAGGGGAAGGGAAGTGACACAATGGGCAGAGAGAAAAAAAGCATTGTTAATCAAAATAAAGCTCATTTTATGGCCAAAATTGTGATTACATAGAAAAAAAACTCTCCAATGCACAATTAGCAGACAATATAGATCACACAATAACAAAGCAGCGAGAGAGATCAGTGTATGTAGTCAGCATATGATCAGTATGATGCAGTGTGGATGTGTCAGTTGCTAGTGAACAGCAGAGGGCACCCCCTGGCAACGGAATCATGTGTTCTATAAGCATGTCCAGAGTCTATCTCTCTTCGTGCATGCAGATGGCAGAGTTCTGACACATGGTAACGCTGTCCTTGAAGAGCTCAGTCTGCTGAAACAACAGCAATTGTTTGTCGATTGTTTGGGTTAAAAGCCAGCCGCCTCTTCTACCTTATCTTCATCGAGGAGGAATGTAAACAGGGCACCAAAAAAACAAGGTCAAAACTGCACAGTGCACTCAGAGCATAGAATTTCCCCTCTCAAGCGATTCTGTGCTTCATAATTTCCATATACAGGCTTAAAAACATTCCCTGGAGAGCACTAGCGACTCGAGATGTATTCCACCAACTGAATCAGTTACCATTCAGTTCACCATGCCGCTATGCGTGCACTCCCCAACTGGTCGAATTTGATGAAGGAGCTTTGCCTGGGTCCGCATTTTGAACAGCTCTCCCACCTTCCTCAATTTCTGATACATCAGGAAACTCCAAAGCCAAAGTAGAAGTCCTGTGATCATAGCCAATAGATATCTTCTGCATCTCCAGTCGAATCATACAGACACATGAGTTCCCAATGTCCATGAGTCTCCCCTTTGGGTTCCCCCTGACCCGATCTTCTTTTAAGTGGTGTCAATCGCATTTAAGCCGCTTTCCAGATCCATAATTTCCGTTTGGATTAAGATTCAGCCAGAAGAAGAGCGACAAAACACAGACAAAAACGCAACATTGCAAGCTGGGATCAGAAGGGAGTAGGATTAGGAGGGAGAGGAGGGAGAAAAGCGTCTGCTCTCTCTGAATGCCAGAAGAAGAAGTCAGAAGATGGGAATACTTATGTACATGTAATTTCTTAGTTTTTTATTTTTGATAAATTTGAAAAAAATCTCAACAAAATTTTTCTTTCACATTATCATTATGGGGTATTGTGTGCAGAATTTTGAGGGGAAAATGAATTTAATCCCTTTTGGAAAAGGCTGTAACATAACAAAATGTGAAAAAAGTGAAGCACTGTGAATACTTTCCGGATGATATATATATATATATATACTGTATATACAGTATATATATACTGTATACTGTATATCTGTGTGTGTGTGTGTGTGTGTGTGTGTGTGTGTGTGTGTGTGTGTGTGTGTGTGTGTGTGTGACCCGTACTAGCAAAATGAGTCACAATGAGGAAATTTTCACAACTGGGGTAACGTTATTTTCATATTCTGTATTGAAACACCTTCAAAATTATATTCAATTTGTAGGAATTGCGCAAAAATGGACCAGCAACAAGCCAATTTTGTTTATATTTTGGTTGGTTTGAAAACTCACGTTTGATTGAGCCTGAGTTATGTCTTCTGCAAAAACATATGTATTTTTAGAAAGTAGGAATTCCAAGCTTTACAGTGATACCAGGCACTGACGGGGTTTTCCCGAGACTTGCCGCCAGCAAAGAAAGAAAGAATCATGATTTATGACTTCACATGTCTGTAGCTCGTAATTACCCAGTGTGCATTCCGACTCATTTTGCCAGCACGGGTCACACACACACATGCACGCTCGTGTGTGTGTGTGTATATATATATATGCACATATATATACTGCTCAAAAAAATTAAAGGAACACTTTTTAATCTGAGTAAGCTGGACTAGCCTGCCACAATTTCTTCACTTTAAGTTTTGGAGTGTTTTCATTTCCATCAAAAGACGTGGCACCTTTTCATTCTGAACACATTATCCAGTCCATATCAATGCAGATATCCAGCTTATTTTTTCCCATTAAAATCTGATGTTTTCAAAGTGTTCCTTTAATTTTTTTGAGCAGTATATATATATATATATATATATATATATATATATATATATATATATATATATATATACAGTATATGATACATAGAAGATATGTGAAGATTTCTCTTCATTACCAGCACAGCACACAAACTCTTTAGGGCACCAGTCCAGAAGGAATGAACAACTTTATTAATAATTCAATATTTGAACCAGTGATGAATCAGTCTCAAAAACCAGAGTTTTTTCTGCCTTTAATCAAGAAGATGGACGTGAAATTAAACAGTAACTCCCAAATGCCTTTTTAACAGTTTAATAAGAAATTTCAGGATAAATGAACACATTCAGATGACTTTAAGACAGTGAATTCTCCTGCCAGTCTAGGGATCAAACACGCAACCCTTCACTCACCAGTCCACATCCCTAACCATTAGGCCACCACTTTGAATTACATTCAAAGATTAGGATTGGATCTGCCTATTAGTGTAAACTTTTGACCAATTGCACTGAGTTCCTTTGTTTGAGCCGGGGTCATAAAATTAACTAAAAAGGGTATGAAGGAAGGGCTGAAACCTGATTGGTCATTTCACAGCTTTTGGAATGTCAGCCTCACACAGGGAGAGAGAGAGAAGGAGAGACCGTATTTGATATCAGAAGTGAAATCATCTCAAAACATATATGCTGCCTATTAAAGCATAATTTCTTTAAAACTTTATTGACTAAGATATTGTACTTTATAAACAAAACAATGTGTCTACATTGTAAATGTAATATTTTTTTTTATAGTGGACATGCAAAATTAATTCTTTGTGAATATAAAGAAACACATATCAAATCATTAATAAAAGCGTTTCAAACCCATTAGAGTCCATTAATGTCCATCCATAGTCTTCAACAGCTGATGTAATCTGTGGAGAATAACGAGTTATTTCATTGTTCATAATTCATAGTTTTAAGCTCCAGAGAGAAAATATTCAGTCCTCAGAGGAAATATTCCTATGTTACCCACTGGAGGGCAATGTTGGACTTTTGAGTCCTAATGAGAGGACTCCTGTAGGTTAGCTGGTTATTATCAGCTTGACAGGTTATAAAAATGCCTAAACATGAGTCCTCTGGGTAAATTGATGTAAGGAGTTAACTCCAAACTTCCTTGCGGGGGGGGGGGGGGGAGGTCAATTTGGCCATGGAAGGTAGCTTTAAAGCTCTGGCTTTCTTGTTTGTTTTGGAAAGGGGGTTTTATGACAAGGGTCTAAATTCCAAGACTTTCTCTTCAAGGAAAGAGGATGAGTTTTAATTCCAAACCAGCTGATGATGCTACATATTTATTTTAACAATTTAAAACAAGTAGTTTCAAGACTGTAATCATTCTGTATTTCAGGTGCCTTTTTGATTCCTTATCTTATCCTGCTGGTACTGGAAGGGATGCCTCTGTTACTGTTGGAGTTTGCCATCGGCCAGCGTCTGAGGAAAGGCAGCGTGGGAGTGTGGAGGGCCATTAACCCTTACCTGACTGGTGTTGGTAAATAACAGATTCTAAAATAATTTATTTAAAGCACAATAAAATATTTCATTGTGGTATGAAGATACAAAACTATCATTAGATGTTGATTATGACCTTCAGGTATCGCTTCCATGCTGGTGTCTTTACTGATTGGACTTTACTACAATACCTTAATAGCCTGGATCATGTGGTATCTGTTCAACTCCTTTCAAGATCCGCTGCCCTGGGCCCAGTGTCCTCTCAATGAGAATAGGACAGGTAATGACTAATACTAATACACAAACACAATGATCATCCAACCTCTCTTCAAATCAACTGACTTCAATCCTTCTTTAGAATATGTAGCTGAGTGTCAAGAAAGTTCGACTGTGGATTATTACTTTTACCGAGTCACACTGAATAGTACAACAACTATAGCTGATTCTGGAGGACTCCATTGGCCAATAGTACTCAGTCTGTTGGCTGCCTGGACTTTCATCTGTATCTGCTACATCCGGGGGATCGGCACTTCTGGAAAGGTTTTTGAACCCGCATCTAAAAACTAACAATTATGTTAATGCTACAGTCACTGTCATTTATTTTTCCTAAATAATTTATTGTCATGACTCCAGGCAGTGTATGTCACAGCCATTCTTCCTTACATTGTGCTCGCCATCTTTCTGATCCGAGGGCTAACGCTTAAAGGAGCCCTCAGTGGAATAAAATTCCTCTTCACGCCTGATGTAAGTGTAAAATTTAATTTAGATTGACAAAATAAATGTCATAATACAAATAAACATCTCATGCATGTCTTGCTCTTGCAGGTGGATGAGCTGATTAAGCCAACAACTTGGCTCGATGCAGGTGCCCAGGTCTTTTATGCCTTCAGCATAGCATGGGGAGGCCTTATCTCCTTCTCAAGCTATAACCCTGTTCAGTAAGACACATTTAGGAGTTTCTGTGCTTTTTCACAACCACTTAAAATGTGGTCATTAGTAATGTAAAATTACTACAGTGCATCCCAAAATCAATGCTATCTGTGTTATGTTGCAATTCGGTATGCAATACAGTATTATAGTCAGTATACACTGTTAGTTCCGAGCAATTTGATTGGACAATAGGGATTCCAGGAGTTACTTTAATCCATGATTATTTCACTTCAACGTTTCACTGGAATTATATCACCCCGTTTCGAAAGTGGTCATGTAACCATTAATTACTAACAGTAATTTACTTTCAACTCTGCAGACTTGAGAACTGCAATACTGTTGGATACCTCAATTTCGACAGTGAGGTGCTGTATGAAAAAAATTATACATCTGTGACCCGGGAATCCCATCCTTTTGAAAAAATCTTTATTGAGTGTACAACATCTGCCCTTGTATAAATATCATTAAGCTATTTCATGTCTGTTTAAAAAAAAATAGGCAGTGCTAGAGTTGGATTTAACAAACCACAATACCTTTGTGGTGATGGACTCTTTGGTTCATCTGAAAATGACAAGAAAAAGTGAGCAAAGTGTGCCGAAGCCAAATTGCTAGCATGTTAACTAGCTACCGGCATCGATGGGAAATGGTCAAGTGGACCCCTGACCATCGACCGCCTTCTGTGATACCAACTCAACATGTGACCAGTATGTTTTACAAACACTGACTTTTGTGCTGGACAATATTTAATTTGTTTACATATGTGTGAAATGACAATAGACATCTTCATGCTGATTGAGATGTTTAGCAACAGTTACTGGATACATTTAGAAGGGACTATTCTTTTTTCAGCTGCACAAAATAACTGGTTAAACAAACAAATCATAATATTTTGTCCAGTACTGCTGCCATTTAATAAATTGCTTGCAAAGTGTTGTATAAAAGCAATATTACACTTGAAGTTGTACGGTATCAATGAATATAGTAACTGCAGGTGTGACACGTCTAATGCCTGACACATATCAATGAATATACTAACTACGAGTGTGAAACCTCTAATGCCCTCCTCTATGCATCAGGTGTTAGACATATCACACCAGCAGTTACTATACTCATTGATACCGTTCTCCCTCTAGTGTAATATTGCTTAAGTATCATATACTATTCTGATTGAGAGCTCTTAGTTAAAAATCATTCTAATGACAGTAGAATTCACTTGGACATGCCAAAGCTACAAATAAGTAGCTCAGTTACAACTGGCAGTCTAACAACCATTGCCTTTTATTTGTTCATTATTACTGAAGAAGACATTTGACAAAATGAGTAAGCTACTAAATTGAAAAAGTAATCTGATTATGTAATTTATTAGCTTTGTCAACTAGTTTTTCTACTCAGAAGTAAATCTTCCTATAATAATAGCAAGCAACAATTTACTGTTAACCACCAAGATATTGGTTACATTAACAAACACAAGTGCAAAGAATATAAATCCCTTTAAAAACAAATCCACAATGTATCTTATTCCCTTTTTTCCACAAAAAACTTGCATTGTCTTACAGTTGCTTGTGAAAATCTTTTCCCTTTTCCTCCTCCTTCAAACACCAGGATCTATTAATATTCTAATTAGGCACACCAACATCCTGCCCATGAAGATGCTGACGCACCATCTCTCCTCAAGGACCACAGCACACAGAAGTCTGCAAACCTGCAAATTTGACTGGGAAATAATAGTGACATCATGCCAATTGACATCATATCCATGACTGACATCATGTTGTGCTGCATTCTGGGCCGTCATAGCCATTTTTGTGGTCACGCTTCTTTGTTTACCTGTAGTCTACCTGGTTTGTGGGGTGAGTGCATACACCCATGAGCAATTTAAAAACTATAAATCGGTAGAAGCTCATGTCTAATTCACCAGTGGATGGGTCAAGACACCTTAAATTTTCTGGGTGAATGACCAGAAAACCATTGTTTGCACGAAGGTAAGCAGTCATTGTTTCTACACAGTTTTCTGCACTAGCATGCGTCTTTACAACTACAGGCATTTCTAAGTCCCAGTGGTGAAATGTTGGATTTATGTTCAAATTTGTCATATGATGTTTCAAAAGTATATACACTTTGCACAACTGGACATGGAATACTTATCAAGTAGGGCTGCAGCTAACGGCTATTTTACAGCTCAGGTAATCGTCCACTCTCATTAAACATTACTCGAGCAATCTGATACTTTTTTTAAAGAAACTTGCATTGATCAACATTTGCGGAACTTTCTTTCCTAAAGAGCAGTAGTTATTGTACCAAACATTCAGTAACACAGATACAGGTTTATTGCATAGAATGTAACTTTAAACATCACGTTACACCATAAAGTTCTGTTCGCTAGCCGTTAGCAGCCGCTAGCGCTAGCCGCTGGTGGATGTGAACGGGGGTGGCTATATGTTTTTGGTTATATAAGCATAATTAGCGTAGCTGACTATATTCTATTCATCTTAATTTAAAATCTCAATCATGTACCTTGTCTTGGATGCGCTGGCTGTGCATGATGTGGGATGCTTTCTGCTGAGACACTGTAACATTCGATGTTGTAGGATATTAGCTCGCCGCTCGGCTTTACCATGTACACACTGCACAATGTTTTCCTTCAATTTGAATTTGAAATGATCCCAGACTTGAGATACCTTTGTTGTTTTTTTTAAATTTTCTTCTTCTTTGCCAGCCCGTCACTATGCCGCTTTGACATGGCGCCGTTAAACAAATCTGCATTTTGGTAGGTAGCATGACCAGAAGAAGGTCGCACCGGAAGAAGGTCATGTAGACCGGAAGTGCTACATTAAACAACACGTCTGTGGTGTTTGGATGGGGGGATGTTATGCAGGTGATGTCGCCACGTAGCGAACTGGCTGTGGCATGATAGGGTGCCACCCCTTTGTATATATGCTGCTCAAAAAAATAAAGGGAACACTAAACAACACAATGTAACTCCAAGTCAATCACACTTCTGTGAAATCAAACTGTCCACTTAGGAAGCAACACTGATTGACTGAGCACTTGTGACAGACGTGACAGAGTCTGGAGATGCCGTGGAGAACGTTCTGCTGCCTGCAACATCCTCCAGCATGACCGGTTTGGCAGTGGGTCAGTAATGGTGTGGGGTGGCATTTCTTTGGGGGGCCGCACAGCCCTCCATGTGCTCGCCAGAGGTAGCCTGACTGCCATTAGGTACCGAGATAAGATCCTCAGACCCTTTGTGAGACCATATGCTGGTGCGGTTGGCCCTGGGTTCCTCCTAATGCAAGACAATGCTAGACCTCATGTGGCTGGAGTGTGTCAGCAGTTCCTGCAAGATGAAGGCATTGATGCTATGGACTTGCCCGCCTGTTCCCCAGACCTGAATCCAATTGAGCACATCTGGGACATCATGTCTCACTCCATCCACCAACACCACGTTGCACCAGAGACTGTCCAGGAGTTGGCGGATGCTTTAGTCCAGGTCTGGGAGGAGATCCCTCAGGAGACCATCCGCCACCTCATCAGGAGCATGCCCAGGTGTTGTAGGGAGGCCATACAGGCACGTGGAGGCCACACACACTACTGAGTCTCATTTTGACTTGTTTTAAGGACATTACATCAAAGTTGGATCAGCCTGTAGTGTGTTTTTCCACTTTAATTTTTTAAATTAAATTAAATTAAATCACCCTTATTGTCATTCAACTGTACAACCAATCATATACAGTAGAATGAGATTGTGTTTTACCTATCTACTGTGTTAATCACACACACCCCGAGTGCAGAATCAGAGGGCCGCTGCCATGCAAGGCGCCGCCACAAATTTCCCTCCTCCATTCCATTATTGATGAGCACCAAGCTGGACGGCAGGAAGTTCCACTTTTTATATGGTCTTTGGCATGACCCGGCCGGGATTTGAACCCCTGCCTCCCGGGTGTGGGGCGGATGCTCTACCAACTGAGCCACCACTCCACCACACTTTTGAGTGTGACTCCAAATCCAGACCTCCATGGGTTAATAAATTTGATTTCCATTGGTAATTTTTGTGTGATTTTGTTGTCAGCACTTTAAACTATGTAAAGAACAAAGTATTTAATAAGAATATTTCATTCATTCAGATCTAGGATGTGTTATTTTAGTGCTCCCTTTATTTTTTTGAGCAGTATAGTTCAGTCTAACGGCAAATAAAGCAGAGTACAGTTCATAACGATTGTCATTTCATTGTTCTCAAACATAACAATGGTGACGAGGATAACGGACATTTCACTGGCACCTCTGAAACCATTCCTCGCCCTGCCAGGTGAGCCACAAGTCCCTTGGCCCCACTGGCATGATTCATTTGAAAACTTTATCAGCATTATTAACCTAACCGATGCTAGTGATGAGAGGCTAAGAGATGTGCTAATTCACAACTTCGGCAGCGAGGGGCAACATGCTTTGCGCTCTCTTACCTCTGGGGACACGTATGAGGACTGTGTTGCTTTGATGGAGAAATATTTTGCTGACACATGTAACGTCATGGACAAAGAATTGCTTTTAGCCAATACCACCATCGTATGGAGGAGACAGCTCAACAGCATGTCACAGACCTCTGTTTCCTGGCTGGTATGTGCGCCTTTGGCCACCTAGAGGAAGAGCTGGTGCGAGACAAGCTAGCGAAGTATATCACGAGCCCGAGGCTGCGGGGGCAGCTGCTGCTGGTGTCAGATGACTTGTGACTAGATGAGGCTGTGGAAATGGTGTCCCAAATCGAAACAGCCATCCAGCAAATATTGCAGCTAACAGCACCTAGCCTGCAGCACCCTTGTCCAAACCTAAGAGCGTGGGCTGTCATCACCATCACCCAGTGCTCCATCCCTGCACCTACCCACTACAACAGAAAGAAGAAAGGTAGGAAGTGGATTGGCACAAAAGAACGTCAGCCCTGCGGTGACTGTGGTTTGTGCACACATCGGGTTTGCACGCCCGCCTGCCCAGGCATGGGGCGGAAATGCCGCCTCTGTAAGAAGCTCAACCATTTTGCTAGAGTTTGCAGCACGGACGTCAAGAAGCCAACGCCCCTCCCACCCGGCCCTACCGCCATTAACTCTATAGACGCTAAGAGCTGGCCGTTCAAGTGGTACACAATGGAGCTGGACAGCATTGGCGTGCCACTGCTACTGGATACAGTGGCCTTGAGGTCCCTTCTGAGTGAGTCCATGGTCAGAAAACTGTTCCCTTGGAAGACTATCGCAGCTAACACAGAGGACCTGTTTGGCTACAGGCATGTCAAGATTGGCATGGCAGGGACAGTCACGTTTTCAGTACATTGCGGCTCTAAATTCATCCCAGCTTTCACATTCCAAGTGACACGCTAAGGGGCTAACCTGCTGGGTATTGACTTGATCAGCGAGCTGGGTTTCTCCATTACCAACCTGATGGGCTCTACTGTACTGACAATCACCTCAACCTGGCAGCAACAGCAGGTGTAGCAAAAGACCCCGATGTGGGTCACAAAGGCCATGAGGTTGCAGCTGTCAGGATGTAGAGGAACCTGCAGATAACCCTGGTGAAGGTCGAGTTTGGAGAAGCTCTTAGAGCCATGAAACATAGTAGCTAGCTTTTCCACCGTGGACATGGGATGTTTGTCGAGGATTACTGCTTTATTTACTATTCTGAGGTCTACACAGGGCCCCAGACCACCCGGGTTTTTTTTCGCCACCACCAGGTTGGAGATCCAGGGGGATGCGTTGACCCGCTCAATGATACTTGCGTTCAGGAGTTTTGGCAGCTTTGCTGTGACATCATCCCACAGAGCAGGGGGCAGCCGGCGAAGGGGCTAAATAACAGGGGACACCGCTGGGTCAATGAGCAGCTGGTGGTTGAAGGCGGTGAGGTAGCCCAGGCCAGTGAAAAGTGCGGGCGAGTAATGCTGCCAAGTTGAGGCGACAGTCAATACAGTGGAACCCTTGTGGTCTGTAATAGAGAAGTCCAGTTCGCCGATCAGGTCAATACTCAGGGGATTGGCACCCTGGCGAGTTACTTGAAGTGTGAATGCAGGCAGGACTCTGGAGCCATAGCATACTGAGAAGGTGACCATTCCCACCGTGCTGATTTTAACGTGTCCATAGCCAAACAGTTCCTCAACGTCTGTCTTAATCACCTTCCAGGGAAACAGCTTCCTAACCGTGGATTCATTTAGCAGGGACCTTGAGGCAGCTGTGTCCAGCAGTAGTGGCAAACTGACGCCATTGAGATCCACTGTACACCACTTGAACATCCTGTTGAGCTGTGGTTGAGCTTACCGCACTGTCGGTACCTCTGTCTTGTGGCTGGGCAGGCAGGTGTGCGTGCGTGGTGGGAAGAAGAGGTGCAGCTATCGCAGGATCGGCATACTGTGGTGCCTCGTCGTCCCGTGATGCTTACTTTGAGGCCGTTGCAAAGGGGTGTGGGGTCGAAGAGCTGAGCAGTCAGGGCGACGGCTTGTGCCAGCGGAGCTGAGTGTGGAGAGCTTGGGTCAGGGGCCCCTAGCTGTGATGATAACTGGGCAACCGATTCTAGCTGGGATGCCATTTCCACTGCCTTGGTTAGGTGCAGGCCATCTGGCACCATCAATAGCTTCTTCCACTGCCTCAGATTTATGGTGTTCTCTGCTAACTGGTCTCACACCATCTCATCTTCCAAGTGGCTGAATTCATACATACTAGACAAAAAACAGAGGTCGGTGACATACTGCTGGGCCAACTCATCTGTTCGCTGTCGGCGCTGGTGAAACTTGAGTCTCCGGGCCATTACACTCTGTGTATCAGAGAAATGTTCCGCCAGCAAAGCCACATAGTCGTCATACGTGTCCACAGGTCTGAGAGTTAGAAAGATACACTGTCCCTTGCTGCCAAGGCTATGAACTAGCATGGCCTTTAGCCTCACCTTGCTAGCCTTGGCTAGGTTGATAGTGGCCATGAAAGTCTCAAAAGATTCATACCAGTGGGACCATGTACAAATAATAAAGCTTAAGAATTTGACAACTAATAAGCTGTCCAGTTGATCTTGGTGTGCTTTGACCTTGTCTCTCCCTTGGCATCTTTTGTGGGACGTTTTTCATTCAAGAACAGTTCGGTAAGTTAGTCTTCTTGACTCTGGGTCAAGGATTGACTTGAGCATGGTAGCCTGAGAAGGCTTAGCTTGTATAGCTTGGGGTTCAGGTGTGTCAGCCGGTGAAGTGTGAGGGGCACTCCCAAGTTCAAGAGTGGTCAGCTCAGAGTCGTGAACATCTGAGCTAATAAGCCAGCTGAGAGGCATGTCTTTGGGCATAACTATGGCTTCAGTCGTTGAATTGTGCACAGTAAGAATGGTAGGTAGGGAGCCAATGCTTAAAAGGGGTGTAGTTCCCAAGGTCAAACCTAGACTAAGATGTCAAGGGGCAGGTTGAAAGGAAACCTGAAAACGGTGGAGTTTTTATTTGATCTGGAAGTGTACTTGAACCGGAAGGTCTTTAGAGTTGGCAGGGACAGTGCAATGTTGGGTGCTTAGCACTTGGCATGCTTTGGGGGTGGTTTGGCCTGGTTTCAGAATTCTTGGATCTGAACTTATGGCACATACATGAGAGTATTGGTCAGACTGAGGGTGCTGGTCAGGGGTGGTGGCTGAGACCAAGGCCGGTGTGCCGCTGTGGTCCCTGTTGTTACTTTCAGCTGGTTTGGTTGACTCAGCAGTGCTGGTTGAATGACACTGGGAGTCTGTGGGGTGAGGATACTTAGCTTGAGCCCATAATTTGAGGTTTTTGTGTGACATTCACCAAACACATTCGGGTCTTTCCAAACCGCAAACCCTGGATGACCAGTGAAGTCCAGGCTCAAGGCCTGGACTTGAAGGTCCACAACTCTGAAGGCCCACAACTCAGCCTTCAGACAGAGGGACAGCTCTCTGTACAGCACTGCCAGATCCAACCTGAGGAGAGGCATAAAACTCGCTAAGAACGCCTGTAGGAGGAAAGTGGAGGGCTTCCTCACAAACAACCTCCGACAGATGTGGAGAGGCATCCAGGCCCTCACCAACTACAGGGGTCAGGGCCCCCCAACATCAGACAGCAGCCTCACTCTGGCAGAGGAGCATAATAGCTTCTTTGCCAAGTTTGAGCGCACCTCCCCCTAAACTCGCCCCTCCCCCTGTCTCCCCCCTCCCCTCTCGCTCTACAGGTCCACAAGGTGAGGAGGCGACTGAGATCAGTGAACTCCCGCAGAGCTGCTGGTCCAGACGACATCCCAGGAGTAGTGGTCAAAGCATGTGCAGACCAGCTGACAGGGATCCTGACCAAGCTGTTTAATTTCTCCCTGACGTATGCTACTGTCCCATCCTGCCTCAAGGCCTCTACCATCATCTCATCCTTAAAAAGTCCACAATTGACAGCTTGAATGACTACAGATGCATAGCACTCATGTCTGTAGTCATGAAGTGTTTTGAGCGACTGGTGTTCCAGCACATCAGGGACTGTCTTCCTCCCTCCTTCGACCACCACCAGTTCGCCTACAGGAAGAACCAGTCTACAGAAGACACCATCGACACTACTCTCCTCAGAGCACTGAGCCACCTGGAGAACCCAAGGAGCTATGTGAGATAGATAGATAGATAGATAGATAGATAGATAGATAGATAGATAGATAGATAGATAGATAGATAGATAGACTTTATTGATCCCAAACTGGGAAATTACAGTGTAACGGCAGCATGACAGTAGACAACCATAAACAACAATGTGAGGATGCTCTCTGTGGACTATAGCTCAGCTTTCAACACCATCATCCTGAACATCCTGATCAATAAACTGTATCTCCTCCAGATCTCCCCCCCCCCCCCCCACCGCAACTGCTCCTGGATAAAAATCTTTCTAACCAACTGCCCATGAACAGTCAGACTTGGCCCCCACCACTCCTCCACACTGTTTTTCAGCACTGGCTCCCCCCAGGGCTGCATGCTAAGCCCTCTACTGTACTCCTTGTGCACCTTTGACTGTATTCCAACCCACCCAACTACCATCATCGTGAAGTATGCAGACAACACCACCTTGGTTGGGCTCATCACCGATGATGATGAGAAGGCATACAGGGCAGAGGTAGAGAATCTGCTGCTGTGGCGCCAAGCAAACAACCTGAAACTGAACATCCAAAAAACCAAAGAACTCATAATGGACTTCAGGAAGAACAGACAGGACCACCCTGTCCTCCTCATAAATGCTGACTGCATGGAAACCGTCCCCACCTTCAGGTTCCTGGGCACCCACATCTCCTCGGACCTCTCCTGGACTGTCAACACCATGGTCCTGGTGAAGAAAGCCCAGCAGTGGCTGTACTTCCTCCGTGTCCCGAGGAAGAACAACCTGGGCCAGAAGCTGCTGCTGGCCTTCTACTGCTGCTCAGTGGAGAGTGTGCTCACCTACTGCCTGGGTGTGTGGTACACTGGCTCCACGGCCAAGAACAGGAAGGCTGTGCAGAGGGTCATAAACACCACCCAAAAAATTATCAGCGGCCCTCTGCCCTCCCTGGAAGGCATCTCCAGATCCTCCTGTCTCAGAAAAATCAAGGCCATCACAGGAGACCCCTCACATCCCACCCACCACCTGTTTGACCTACTTCACTCTGGACGATGGTTCAGATCAGTCAAGTCCCACACCTCCAGACTGAAAAACAGTTTCTCCCCGTGGGCCATCCGCTCTACAAACAGTCAGAGCCCCCCCCCCCCCCAAACACTCACATGCACAGAACTGAGGGCCTTTTTAATTATCACAATAACACACCTGTCTTTGCACTTCGCACTTTCATGTATATTGACTCATCCGTGAAACCACTGGCATACCTATGCATACTTTCCATAATCCTTGGGCCATTTTATTCAGTTGTGTGTTCAGTTGTGTGTTCAATTGTGTGTACATAGTTCCACCCGCGAAGCCACTACCATACCTGTGTATATTTCCATAATCCTGGGCTATTTTTATTTTTATTTTCAGTTGTGGGTTTAATCGTGTGTTCTATAACTGTGTTTTATCTAATCTTTCTCTCTTACTTCATTGCGCAGTAGCCTGGTGGAGCACCCACAATTTCGTTGTACTGTACAACTGTACAGTGACAATAAAGCCTATTCTATTCTCTTCTATTCTATTCTGTTCTGAAATCAATTAAGGGTTCCAGGTGATTGAGTAGGTCCTGGTCGACTAGTAAAGGAATGGAATTTAAGGTGGACACATAGACTGGGTGTGTCAAGATCACTGGTCCAATGGACAGTTTTAGCAGTGACACCACTGACAAGGTGGTGTTAGCAGGAGCATACGGTTGAACTGCCAAGGAGCAAGGCTGAAGCTTTAAGTCCTTATGACTCTGCTTGGCACCTACATGTAGCTGTTCAAAAAGGGTGACATGAGGGTGATGTCAGTGGCTGTGTCGAGCAGGACCTCATGGATCATCAGTCCTCCAGAGTTAGTGGCAGGTGGAGTTTCCGAGCCTTTCCTCTCTCTGTCAGGCTACAGAGGAATTGTGGCCCAGGTGGTGCTGCCTGGATTGGTGCCTGGACTGCTTGGATGGGACTGGATTTCCTCTCACCCTCAGGTGGAGGAGTCATGGCTTTTGAAGAAGAAGAAGAAGAAGAAGAAGAAGAAGAAGAAGAAGAAGAAGAAGAAGAAGACAACTTTGCTATCCTTCAGTCCATACAATAATCATGTACAATCAAACAAAATTATGTTTCTCCTATCTACAATGTTAATCACATCTAGAATCAGAGGGGCCGCTGCCATGCAAGGCACCACCACAAACAAGTTTTCCTTCCCCTATTCTATTATGCTGCGGACCAAGCTAGAAGGTGGGAAGTACCATTTTTATATGGTCTTTGGTATGACCCGGCCAGGGCTTGAACCCCCAACCTCCCGGCTGTGGGGCAGATGCTCTACCACTAGGCCACCACTCAGTGTATAGCTAGGAGGTTGGCTGTCTCATCCTCCTCCTAGGCCTGGATTTCAGTGAGTAGGCGCCTGATATCATCAATCTCTCCTGGGCTGAGAGCAGAAGTTTCCTTCTTGTCCCAAGATGTGAAATTGGATTCAACACATGCAGGTCTAGCAGCTTCTCCTGAGTGATTATGGTGGAATGGTGTTGGAGACCCCCTACCACGGTTGTGCGTGTTCCATGGTTGGTATCTCCTGTTCCTGATCCTAAGTGCAGGGTAGTTGGACCTGTCTGGATGAAAATTCCTTCAATGATAGTCAAGTTTTGGAAAGGGCGGTCTTGAATGTGAATCAGAGAACCTGGTCCAGTTGTGACCTTGATGAGGTCATCTGATGAAAGAGTTATTACTTCCCTGGATGTGGGGTTGTGAGGATGGAGCAGGGTCGGATGCCCTCTCCGATTCAAGATGTGGGTGAGCCGTGTCAAGGACTACCACAGTGGTTGGTTCAGCGTGTTTTCCCCTTGCTTGTCTTTGTTTCTGGAAAGGCAGAGAAGCAAGTTCACGCAAGTGGTGGATGGAAGGGGTTCTAGGATTAGCCATCATTCACAAGGTGGTGACTGGTGTTAGGGTGAAGATTCTGAATGAGCAAGCATTTGAAGTTCAAGACTTCTTCAATGGCTGGATCATTTCTGGACCCAAAATAGGCTCAAAGGAGCTGATGGAAATAAGCTTGAGGGGGTTCAGATCATCCCCGCTTCACAGCTAAAGCTGCAGTGAGCCTATACTGTAGACCACAGGTGTCAAACTCATTCCATGGAGGGCCAAGACCCTGCAGGTTTTACCTCCACCCAGTGTCTTCAACAGGTAATTTCTCTGAATTTCTTCCTACTGATTGCTGATCAGTAAAAACACCTGCTGAAGAGACTGGGTGGAAGTAAAACCTGCAGGGTCTTGGCCCTCCATGGAATGAGTTTGACACCACTGCTGTAGACAGTCTTCTGAGAACTCACATTCAAGGGCTTCACAGAAGAGGGAGTAATCTGACCTGATGTGCGTCCGGCTGTCTGTGAGTAAATCTGGAAACATTGTGTTTAGCTGTCAGTTTAGCCAAGTATACTCGATCATCAACTGTAGCGTTAGAAAATTTCCATCAAAACCAAACCATCAGTGCTCCATTTCAAGACGTCCATGGTACTCAGCAACTTCTTCCTTTAATTTGCTGAGACCTTGGTGTGTCTCTTGCATGAGCTGCTAGGTGTGGTGATACTCACCATAAGGTTGTGTGTCCACCAAATGCATTTTTTCCTCTCTGAGCGGCTATTTTCCATTCATTCTCTATGTAGTTCAGCGTTTACAGCGCTGAGCGCCCTTGGCGCTGAAACACTCAGCGGTGGCCGTTTTTTGTCGCAGCGCTCAGGGCACTCAGAGCTGAAAAAAAGTTCAACTTTTCAGAGACTGCAGCTGAGCTTGTCAATGTCAGATCTAAACAGCCAATCAGAACTGCTGCATGGGCAGGCCATAGGACGCCAGTACTAGTACTGCTTTCCGTGTCATCATATTTTACATCCAGAGCTGCTAAAACACGTTTCCTCTCCATTGTTATTTAGAGACTGCTATTAAAAAAAAAAATCAGTAGAAAGTCTGACCATAGGAAAGTGGAAGTACTGAGCTGAGAGCGACAAGCTGTTGCAGGGATACAGGGCCCAGACTTTTATCCCCCAGAGTGCAGCGCACAAATGCTGAAAAAAAAATGCTTAGGGCGGTCTGGCGACAAAAATCACGTTTAGTGGACACGCAGCCTTAAGGCCATCCAGTTGACCTTCAACACTTTGCAGCTTTCATTTGTAGTCTTCAAGATCTTCTTCAGGATTGAGTTTTTCTAGTCAGAGTATAGAGTTGACTGCTTTTACTTGCTCGATCTCTACAGAGGCATGGGCGGCTTGTGTACTCAACTCATCTAAGTCCTCCTGCACATGGTCGCGCTGGCTACGAGTAGCTTTGTGTTCTGCTCAAGACTGTTCGAGCTGATGGGTCAGCAACTGATTCTTCTCTTGGAGGAAGGCAATTAGCAATTTATGATTTGCGTGTTCGAAGGCGGACTTTGCTAGTGAGTCTCGAGTTAATTTTAGCCGGGATGCCAATACTATCGCAAAGCTTGCTACAGCTTTTGGGGTTTCTTTGTCCTCCAGATGCTTGGTCTGGACTTGTTCCACAAGTTCACTTGTGAGGGTTTTGAGGGATTTAGGTGTTGTTTGTTTAACTTGTTCAAAAAATGTAGGTACTAGCTCACCTGTTAGTGCTTCTACTGCCCAGTGGAAATCCATTTGTCAAGGTTACTTAATTGATTGTTTTTGCTCCTGTAGATACAGTCTATTAGAAAAATAACCTATGAAGCTGAGAGACAGCTTCTTTGCCAGAGCTGTGAAAACCATTTCGCCCCGCAGACACACACATACCATACCCTTGCAAACATACACACGCACCCTTCACATGCAGTCACATGCTCACACACTCACTCACACACACACACACACACACACACACACACACACACACACACACACACACACACACACACACTCCCTTCCTTCCCTGAAGACACCCACACACCCACCACCGAAGGCACATTCACAGGCACACTTACATTCACTCTTCCTTCCCTAAAGACTGAGTCTAGCATGGGTTGCACCTTATTCCTACTGATTCTATTTATAGTCCATATTGCTGCTACTATCACCAATATTCTTGCACTCTTATATTGTTGTTGCTATTGTTGATACTCCTTACCCATATTATTCATATCCGTTTTACATTGTGTGTGTGTGTGTATGTACGTATATGTATATACCAGTGGCAGACCGTGTGTTTTACAACTTGGCCTTCAGTGGTGACCTACCCGATTTAAGTGCCATTCATACCAAGAACCATAAAAATAGCCATCCACACAAAGCATGTTAAAGATAACTTTAACTCTAAAATTATAGCATTAAAAAGCTTTACCTTTTCATTGTAGAGCTCCATTTCCCTGCGAATTTGTTTGTTGAGCTGCAGATCCACGCTTGTTTCCCCAAAGGTTTAAAAGTACTGTTACTTGTCCAGCTGGCAGCTATGCTTCGGTGTCTGGCTGCTGCCTTGATTAAAGCCCTGTCACACCTAGACAGTTTAGGCAGTGTTTGCAAAACATATGAAATATTTGCAGCGTTGGTTCAAAGGAAAAATCCAATCAGAGCTCTGCCTGCAGTGCACACACACGCACGTACACACCCACCCCCACCCACCCCCACACACACGCCCGCCCTCATGTGCATACACACATACACTCACCATCATTAATGCCCCCCTACACCCACACACAGCCCCACATGCCCACACACAACACGCACCCACTTCCACACACACACACTGACATACGCACCCACTCTCACACATGTGCACACACACACACACATGTACATGCACAGACACACTCGCAGGCCCCGGAGGCCCCGACCGGGCCGGCTCCACTGCACCCGCGGTGGACCCCGACCGGGCCGGCTCCACTGAACCCACGGTGGCCTCTGGCTGAGGCTCGGCAGCACCCGCGGTGACCTCCAGCTGAGGCTCGGCAGCACCCGCAGTGGGCCCCGACTGTGCCGGCTCTGCTGCACCTACAGTGGACCCTGACCGGGCCAGCTCCGCTGCACCTGCGGTGACCTCCGGCTGAGGCTCAGCAGCACCCGCAGTGGGCCCCGACTGGGCCGGCTCCGCTGCACCCACGGTGGTGCCGTAGCGAGGCGCGGGAAAGATAATTACTGGGGCAAACAGCTGACTGTCAGAGAGAAGGGCACGTGGTCGAACTGGCGAACGCTAGACAGCGCCCACCCGAAAGTGGGTCAAACAGCTGCCTAATGTTCGCCGGCCAGAGCAGCGGCTAAGCACAGAAATAAACACACAGGTGAGAAAACAAAACAACATATAACCAAGGACGGTCAGAACCAAGCCCGCGGTAGAACCAGGCTCGGTTCATGACAATAAATCTACCTTCCGGATCTGCTATGGTATTATTCACAGCAAAGCGTATTCCTCTGTTTACCAATATAGCCACCCCCTTTGTTTAGAATTAAAGCCGGCTGAGTACATGTGAGGAAATTCCAGGGAGGTGAGCGCATCTACAGACGACTTAGAAACAAGTGTTTCCTGTAATAAGACAAAGTCTCCCTGTAGATCCTTCAGTTGATTAAAAACTTTTAGCCTCTTCTCCCTGGTACCAATTCCACGTATGTTTCACATGACAAACTTAAATGTGGACATGTTTTCACTAACTGGTTTTGTGCTAAAGGCTAACTAAATGTGCCTATGTGATTATATGTCCGTAATGTATGCACATGTGTGTGTATGCATGTTGTGTGTAAAATATATACCTACGCATGTATGCTTGGGTGTGTGCACATGATGTCTCTGTTCCATTTGCTTGCAATTGCAAGTGTATGGACTTGGGTGCATGTACTTAAAGTTATTTCCTATAAACCAGAAGTATGAAAGAAAACAGACATAACGGTTAGTAAATGGTGAAAAAATGCAGATAACATACAACAACGACCTAACAATTTCAACAAAATTAGCTACAACAGACAAACAAGCAAACAACAACCTCAGCAAAAAAAGAAAAAAAAACATTTTGACAAATGTTAACAAATTAAACCGAGAACAAATAAGAGACATGCTCACAACTGCACTTTTTCCACCTGTAGCAAAGAAAACAGAATAGGCCCTAGAATAACCAGGGTGTTATAGTTTCATCCATAAACAGCTTGCCATTTATATACAATCTATCCACAGAGACAATAGCTCATTTACCTTCTTGGATGTTTTGTTTCCTAATGGGAAAAAGTTTCCTTCTCCTTTCCAAGATTTCCTGTGGAAATTGATCATTTAGACCAGGGGTGTCCAATCATGTGCCATGGAGGGTCAAGACCTTGCAGGTTTTCTCTTCTACCCAGTCTCTTCAGCAGGTGTTTTCACTGATCAGCAGTCAGTAACATAATGCACGGCTCAGGAGACACACACGCAGGCTCAGGGTAGATCTAATAGCTTTATTAACAACAAGTGTGTATGAGTGTGTGTCTGCGGGATGTGAATGTGTTGGTGGTGGCGTCTGCGTCGGGCACAGAGGCAGGAGGCCGTACAGCTGGACAACCCTATGGGAGAAGCAGAGGGAGAAGGGTAACGGGCACCACACCAACACAGGAGATATGAAAATGATGACTGGCTTACTTGGGAATGGCAGGTGGCTGGCACAGCAAGGGTGAAGCCCGGAAGACAGCGACCTGGAGCGCCCGGTGCAGCAGCGAGGGAACGGTGGCGGAGAGGAGTGGTCCGCCGCCGGGAAATCCACCTGTGCACAGGGGAGCAGACTAGGAGAAGAATGAGGTAAGAGATTCTTACTTGGATGTTTTGCTGAACGGTTGAGATTCCTTACAGCAAGAGTAGCGAGTGAAGACTGACGGCTTCAGGCCGAAGCCCAGGGCGAGGCGGCTTAAATCCCTCGCCGCTGATGAGGTGCAGGTGTGCGTGCAGCTGGCGCCGCAGATGGGCGGTGAGGCGTGACAGTCAGTGGAAGAATTCAGTGGAATCTGCTGTTGAAGACACTGGTTGGAGGTAAAGCCTGCAAGGTCTTGGCCCTCCATGGCACATGATTGGACACCCCTGATTTAGACCATAATTGGTGTTTTTAAGTTGCCTGCCCTGCCTCTGTACCAAAATTTTTTGCTTGAAATGCTCAAATTTGGCAACAATAGGTCTGGGACTTTTATTCTGGGATTTTTTTTTTAATTTATTTTTTTTTTTGCCCAATTCTGTGGACTCTGTGGAAAGTAATTGGTTTTGTGACTTCGGAGGACAGTTTCAGTTGTGTTGACATAAAATCACGGACCAGCTGTTCTGGATTTTCATTATTTTTTTCGATTCCAGAAAAAAACAAGGTTATCTCTCATGCTGCATGACTTCAAATTGAGAACTGATTCCTTCATTTTTTGGTTTTCTCTTTCAACAACACCAAGCCACGTGGTTAGTGTGTTTACTGACTTTTTCAAGCTATTGTTTTCCTCTATGAGAGAGATGAGCTGCGTCTGACTGTACTCCAGACTCTCCCGTACGCTCTGGAATTCTTTATGAATCAGCTCGACCAACGCCAGTCTACCATCCATGCTGGTATGTTTATTCTCAATAGAGAAAAGGATGTCATTAACCTCGGTGCCCTCCCGTGATTTCTCGGATGGTTTTATTTATTTATTTAGCGAATGCAAAGTCCTTAAGCCAAGCAGTTGCCTCCTGGTTTGCTGTATGGAGGGTGTGTAATCCTCCTTCCAGTCTTTGGAGCAGGCAAACCTCTATGATGTGTTCCATTGTTTGCTCCTCTCCACATGCGCACAGTGGGCTAGGGCTACTGCCCCATCTGTGAAGGCTGGCCAAGCAGGGGCCATGTCCAGTCCTGAAGCGATTGAGTGTAGACCACTGTCTCCTTGGGAGGTTGGTGCCCGGGACCTGTTGGTTGGGATTTATCACCAGCTGTTTGTTTGGGACCTCCTTGGTCTCCCATTCCTCTTGCCAAGCTGTCTGGATGGTAAAGTCAGCTGGGGGAAGGTTTTTCCAAATCGGCCGTCTGGATGAAAGTCGGGCAGTGGGTGGGGTGTAGATATCTGCATGGATTGGTAAGTGAGGAAAATCTTTAACTTTTTGGAGCATCCTTTGAGTTAATGCTGCTCGCCGGATGTGTGGAGGGGCTATGTTTGACAGTACAGAGAGCCAGGGGAGTGGTGTTGAGCGGATTGTTCCAGTTATAGTTCTCATGGTTGAGTTGAGCTGGGTGTCTACATGGCGTGTGTAAGATGACCTGGACCAGACAGGGGCACAATATTCTGCTACAGAGTATGAAAGGGCCAGTGCTGAGGTGCGCAGGGTGGAGACTGCCACCCCCCATTTTGCACCAGCGAGCTTGCAGAGCAGGTTGTTTCGTACCTTCACCTTAGCAGCCATCCCCTTTAGATGTTCCTTGAAGGATAAGGTCCTATCAAGGGTCACTCCAAGATAAGTTGGATTTGGGGCATGCTTAAGCTTGAGTCCGCTCAGGTGGATGTTTAGTTCTCTGGCAGCTTTTGCATTGTGGAGATGGAATACACTGGAGACGGTTTTTGCTGGGCTTGGTTTTAGGCGCCAGATTTTGCAGAACTGGTCCAGTTTGGCAAGATCTTCCGTGAGCACCCGTTCCAGTGGTTCAAAGTCTGGTGCTTGGAATGCCAAACAGATGTCGTCTGCATAGATGAATTTGCGGGATTTTGTAGTAGGCAGGTCGTTTATGTAGAGGTTGAACAGAGTTGGAGCTAGAACTGAGCCTTGTGGGAGTCCGTTTTTCTGCATTCTCCATGCACTTGTGTTCTGACTGAGGTGGACTCTGAACCTTCGGTTGGTCAGCAGGGTTTTTATAATTGCTGTTGCCCAAGCAGGGATCGCCTTTATAAGTTTTAGGAGGAGGCCTTTGTGCCAGACCGTATCATAGGCAGCTGTAAGATCGAGAAACACAGCCCCTGTCTTCAGTCTGCTCTCGAAGCCATTTTCGATGAAGGTGGTTAGGGCCAGTACTTGTTCTCCTGTACTGCGGTCCTTGCGGAAACCTGCTTGATCCACACTTAGAATATCCTCTATTTCTGGGGAAATGCGTTGCAATATTAGGCGCTCCATGATTTCGTAAGGAATGCTGAGTAGGGAGATTGGGCGGTAGCTTGCTGGTAGTTTGTGGTCTTTGCCAGGTTTTGGGATGGCAATGACCTTTGCTGTCCGCCATTTCTTTGGGATCGAGTTTGTTTGTGTGATCCTTGTGTAGAATTGTGTCAACCAGGTTAGGGCTCGGGGGCCAAGATTTTTCATGACTTCTGGGAAGATGTTGTCGTATCCTGCTGCCTTTCCACATTTCAGGCCCTGTAGGACTTTCTCCAGTTCAGCAGCCTCGAAGGGTTCAGGGTTCGTTTCCTCTACAGGCATTTTTTGGTGTTTTTTTAGCTCAGTTGTAACTGCTCTTCTGGTGTCTTTGTCTTGGGGTGCTTTGGCGATAGTCAGTAGGTGGGATGCAACTTGGTTGGGTGTGATGGATGCTCGGCTTTGGCTAGGGGGCTTCTGTGCAGCTCCTAGGCGATGGATGAGGCTCCAACATTTCCTGCTAGAGTGGGTAAAGCTCCGGTCAGCAACTGTCTCCTCCCATTTCTTTCGCCGGGCTGTATTTAGCGATTCAATGAGATGGTCTGCTATCTCTGGGTCCCCTGATGTTTGATAGGATTGTAGGAGGGCAGCACTTTCTCCGTCCAAACATGGGACATAGAGGGGTCGGTAGCCTCGTGGGATTGCAGTATGGGCAGCCTTGAAGATTGCGCTGCAGAAGCGGTTGTATGCTTCATCTACAGTGATGGTGTGGAGTGGGATGGTAACAACGCTCCGGTCCAGAGTTTCACTGAATTTCTTCCAGTTAGCTTTGCGGAAGTTCCAGCGCATCTTCCTTGGGCTGTATATGACTGGAAGTTGTAGGCCAATGTGTACAAGCAGGGGCCGGTGTTGGCTGTGTGGTAAATCATCAAGAATGAGGATCTATGTAGGATATGGCTCCCCATTCAAAGAGCTGACCCAACACAGGTCAGGAGAATAGTCCTTCTTCCACCTAGCAAAGTGGAAGGTTCCTCTTTGTTTGGGGTCGTATATCAAAGCGAGGTCATTTCTGGATGCCCAGTCTGAAAGTGCCTCCCCATCACTGTCCACTGCTGGGTACCCCCAGTCAGGGTGATGGCTGTTAAAGTCCCCCACATAGATAGCAGGGTGGGGCAGGGTGGGTAAGACCTGCAGATCCCAGTTGGCATTAGGGGGCTTGTACACATTGACAATATGGAAGCCACCAATGATTATGGTGTCTGAGAAATGTGTTGTTATCAGGTGATTTGCTTCAACTATGTCAGAACGCACATAGGTGGCACGTCCATGTTTAGCATGTAGAACATAGCACAGGAGGTCAAAGCCTTTGATGGTGAAGCGGCCAGCTTCCTCTGTGCCAATATGAGTCTCTTGGAGGCAGATTACATCAATCGAATGTTGGAAAGCGAGGACTTCGATAAGGCTTCGCTTGGCTGCAGATAGGCCTTCAACATTTAGTTGTAATATGCAAAGGGCAGATCCTACCACAAAGTGCTCTTGGGGCTGTTTGCTTTCGGCTTTAGGACTGTGACTAGGATTCTTCTTTGACTTGGCACAGAGGCGTCGTCTCTTCGAATTTAGTCTGCTGGTAGGATCATTAGCTTCCCCAGGCGAGCCCGGGTACTGGCGGAGGGCGCGACGAGAACGCTGATCCATTACCCCCCTAAATTTGGAGAATCCGCCAGTCTGGGGCGCTTGGACACGGAGCTGGAGGAAGCAGGACCAGGAGATATGTTCTCCTCCATGACACACCAGCAATAATAAAACTCGTCTTGTGGAGATGAAATAACCAGACCGAACTTTCCGAGCAGATGAACTTTATTTCACTCTCACATCTTCCAGAATCAGAACATTAAACTCGTGAAGCAGGGACTCTCTCTTTTATATCCCAAAACTCATACCTCCCTGCTACCTGAGGTCCTGCATTCACCATTCACTCTCCCCAGACAATTCCCCTTACCCCCCAGCCCTTTGATCACCATGGTCTCTCAGTCTGAGAGGAAAACTACTGAACTCTACAGCATGGGCCCCCCCCCCACCCCCCAGAGTCTCAGACTGGGTGTTAACTCTCCCGTCCTCACGGCTTCAGCTTCCGCCCATAGCTGCTGTAATGGGGGGTCTTCAGCTCCGCAATGCTGCTGTGCCAGTGGGGGGTTACTGGGGGTGTGTCCGTCTGTGTGGGGACAATGGAGGGGGGGGGGGGGAACATTCAGAACGCTCGTGTGACTGTTGTGATAAATCATTTACCTGGGGAGCTCTCAGTGGGGGTCTTCCTCGCCGAGGAGCTCAAGCCAACACCAGCTGCTCATCTGCCACAACAAAGGCAGGCTTAAGCCTGTCTATACAGATTCTTTCCCGGCGACCCCCCAGATCTAACACAAAGTGTTTGTCCCCGGTTTCTAGCACTCTGAACGGGCCATCGTAGGGTGGGTGCAATGGGGTCCGGTGGGCATCATGCTTGACAAACACGAACGCCACATCCTTCAAAGTTTTTGGCACAAACGCACTGGGAAAACAGTTGTGGGCCGGGCCACAGAGCGTCCGTGCATCTGCGCTATGCTGCGAACGCGGGGACGGATGGGTGTTCGGCGCAGGGTTATCTGGTAAAAACTCCCAGGGGAGCCGCAGGGGCTGCGTAAAAACCAGCTCTGCTGGGGAAGCCACTAAATCCTTCTTCGGTGCGGAACGCAACCCTAATAGAACCCACGGCAACCGGTCCACCCAATTTGCATCCGTAAGCAAAGCCCTGAGCGCTACTTTCAGTGACCTATGGAAACGCTCGCATAACCCATTGGCCTGTGGGTTGTACGCGGTCATGCGATGAATTGAGACGCCCAGGCTCTGGGCCATCGTGGACCAGAGGTCGGAAACAAACTGCAGGCCCCGATCGGACGTGATGTCCGAAGGGGTGCCAAAACGTGCCACCCATGTTGTTAAAAAGGCACGTGCCATGTTTATGGATGCGGTGGAAGTTAGTGGGACTGCTTCAGGCCATCATGTGGTGCGGTCCACCATTGTCAGGAGGTGCGTGAACCCCTGCGATGGCGGGAGGGGGCTAACGAGGTCCACGTGAACGTGGTCGAACCTCTTAGCCGGGATATGGAACAGCTCAAGGGGGGCCTTTGTGTGCCTGTGCACTTTGGCTCATTACACAGGCTGCTACACACGCTACACGCTACACAGGCTGCAGCCCACTCTTTCACCTGTTTGCGCAGGCTCAGCCAGACAAACTTTGCTGCCACCATTTTGACTGACACGCGTACGCCTGGGTGCGCCAGGGAGTGAACCGACTCAAAAACGTGGTGTCGCCAAGCGCATAGTACCACCAGGCGCAGGCGGCCCGTGGAGACGTCACAGATTAGAGAGGGCCCCCCATCTTGCATAACTCTGCTCTCCAGCCTTAACCCTGTTGGTCCAGACTGGAGTGCGCAAATGTCAGCATCGCCGATCTGCTCTGCGGCCATGGCCCTGTAATCTATCCCCACGTAGACTGGGGCCACTAAGGCGCGTGAGAGACAGTGAGCCACCACGTTGAGTTTACCGGCCACATGACGAATGTCGGTCGTAAACTCCGAGATCGCGGCCAGCTGTCTCTGCTGCCGGCCCGACCATGGTTCCGAAACCTTGGCCATCGCGTACGTTAGCAGCTTGTGGTCCACGAAAGCAGTGAAGGCGCGCCCTTCCAGCCAGAACTGGAAGTGGCGTATGGCCAGGTGGAGAGCCAGCAACTCCCTGTATTTACGCTCATTTTCGCGCAATGACCTGCTAAAAAAGGTGAGCGGCTGCCAAGAACCGGTGACACACTGCTCCACGACGGCCCCTATGCCCACATCTGATGCGTCTGTAGTGAGCGCAATCTGAGCCGCCGGGTCTGGGTCTGCCAGCAGTGCAGCGTTCGCCAGAGCTGTTTAACCTTGGAAAACACTTGCTCCCACTCAGGAGTCAAGTCAACTCTGTCCACCGGCTTCCGTTTCTTAAGCGCGGCATACAATGGCTGCATGAGCTGGGCTGCGTGTGGGAGGAAACGATTGTAGAAGTTCACCATCCCCAAAAACTCCTGCAACACCCTGACCGTCTGAGGCCGGGGAAAGTTCACCACTGCGCGCACCTTGTCCGGCAAGGGTATCGCTCCCTCCGGTGAGATGTGGTGTCCCAAAAAATCAATCCCCGTCACACCGAACTGGCATTTCGCGGGGTTGATTATTAACCCGTGCTCCTCCAACCTCCGGAAAACCATCCTGAGGTGGCCTACATGTTCGTCCTCGGACGCGCTGGCCACCAGGATGTCATCCAGGTAGACAAACACAAACGGCAGATCATGCAACACCGCATCCATCATGCGTTGGAATGTCTGTGCCGCGCCTTTTAACCTGAAAGACATGCGTAAAAACTCAAACAGACCAAACGGGGTTATTACTGCCGTTTTAGGTATGTCCTCCACGCGCACCAGGACCTGGTGGTAACGACGGACCAGGTCTATCTTAGAAAACATACGTGCCCCGGCGAGGTGAATGGAAAAATCCTGAATATGGGGGATCGGGTAGCGGTCGTGCGCTGTGGCGTTGTTTAATCTGCGGAAATCTCCGCAAGGTCGCCACGATCCCTCGGCCTTAGGGACTATATGTAGTGGGGATGCCCATGGGCTGTTTGATCGTCTGATGATGCCCAGCCTTTCCAAGTTGGCAAACTCATCGCGCACTATGGCCAGTTTAGCTGTGTCCAGGCGCCGAGGTGGTGCAAAAACAGGCGGCCCGGTGGTGGTAATAAAGTGCTCCACCCCATGCTTAGTGATGGCCGCCAAAAATGATGGGACCGTGAGTGCTGGGAACTGGATGAGCAGTTTGTGGAACTTACCACATGGAGCTGTGACATTGGCTAGCGTTGTTGGCCCGGCTCCTCGAGCTGTACAGGGGAGAGAATCAAAAGACATTGCATTAATCAGGCGTCTGTTAGTAACATCGACTAGTAGTCCGTGTGCACACAAAAAATCAGCGCCTAAGATTGGGAAACTGCATGCCGCTATGACGAATGTCCACTGGTACAGTTGTGCAGGGATACAGTCAGTGTCCTCTCACCAAAAGTCTTAATGTCTGAGCCGTTTGCAGCAGTCAGCTCGGGGCCACTAGTTCCCGCTAGCCAGTCAGCGTAGGATGGCAGGATGAGGCTCTTTTGGGAGCCGGAGTCCACGAGGAATCGTCTCCCCGAGGGTGAGTCTGTCACGTAGAGCCACTTGCTTTCTTCACCGGCGGTCGCAGCTGCTATCGACTGCCGGTCCTGGTGTTTCCCGAACACTTGAATTGGCACGGTGGCACGTATCGGCATGCGTCCTCTCCAAAACGGTGGTGGTAGGAGCAGAGCATGTCTCTCTGGTGCTTCCTGGCCCCCGCTATCACTACCATCGCTGGCTCCTCACTTCCGCTGGCCGTCTCGCTGGGTTCCGATGCCGCTGCATTCACTGTGAGGGCTCTGGTGGTGAGGATGATCCGATCTGCCTCCTTTGCTAGCGCACGGTAGTCATGCTTGGCCAGCAACGGCGAATTGGCAAGGACAGCTCTGGCCGCTGTTGGGAGGTTCCGGAGGAAAAGGTGGGCAAATAGAAAATGCCCGTCGTCCGTGCCCATCAACGCCAACATCTTCTCCATCCATTCGACCGCCGACTCGTCTCCCAACTCGGAGCACGTCAGGAGCCTCTCCACTCTCTCACAGTCCGAGACCGTGTAGTGCCAGGTCAGCGCGGCTTTGAGAGCCCTGTATTTGTTGTGGGCTGGGGGCTGTTGGAGCAGGCTCACTACTTGCTGAGTTGTGTGAGCGTCCAGCGCTGCGACCACGTAGTAATACCTGGTGTCATCTGTCGTTATTCCCCAGAGCGCGAACTGGGCCTAGGTGTGGCGGAACCAAGACTTCGGGTCGTGCAGCCAAAAGTCCGGTAGTTTGACCAAAACGGCGCACGCATTGCTGGGGTTTCCCGTCCAGGTTGTTTCCGGGGTGTTCGCCTCGTGTTCCATCCTGTGTCAAGGGTCACCAGTGTGGAGATGAAATAACCAGACCGAACTTTCCGAGCAGATGAACTTTATTTCACTCTCACATCTTCCAGAATCAGAACATTAAACTCGTGAAGCAGGGAATCTCTCTTTTATATCCCAAAACTCACACCTCCCTGCTACTTGAGGTCTTGCATTCACCATTCACTCTCCCCAGACAATTCCCCTTACCCCCCAGCCCTTTGATCTCCATGCTCTCTCAGTCTGAGAGGAAAACTACTGAACTCTACGGCATGGGCCCCCCACAGTCTATATAATTCTCAAGTTCCTCCAGCTCCATCGAGAAGATGGTGAAAAGAAATACGAATGAACAGATAATCAATTAGCAGATTAATTTCAAAAGAAAAGAAACGCTACCTGTAGAAAATTCTTGTTCATGCTCGGTCGATGCGAGTCACCATTTTAGATTATTGTGCAACCGTCTTGGAACGTCTCGCGATCACAGCGTGATGCACCTCCCGAGCTCATGAACGAGGAATAATTTAATGCATTATCATGGAACAAATATAAGAATGTAGGTTGTAATTCTGATAGTGTTTAGGCCAGCAGAGAAGGTTTTGCTGGCCCTGAGGGTCCACCACTGGTATGTATATATATATATATATATATATATGGAAGTGTGTTTGCATATGCATATACTGTATATAATATATTGAATGTATGTATGTGTGTATACAGTATATGAACAATAATAATTAAAATATATATATAATTTATTTATTTTATACATTTATCTCTACCTCTATATTTTTATATGTTTATATGTATAGATATATACTATACAATGATATCTTATATTTCACATCCATATTACATATTTATATACTATTGAACATATACATAATTATATTTATAGAGTGTTTGTTTTGTCCTTCAAGGTACTGTGTTTTTCCAAAGCCGAGAGTTGCCACACAGAATTTCGTTATGTGCACACATAATGGTAATAAAAAGTTATTGATTCTACTGCTGTTAGTGTTTGGTTAAACAGTAATTATAATAGTTAGCCTGGTAATTTTTAACTTTTTTTTTTTGGTCAATAAGTACGTTATACAATGTTTTTTTTGTGAAATATTTTGCTCCTTTTTTCAGGAGAAGTGTAAATTTAAAAATCTGCCAAATATTTGTCATTATTATGTGATAAATGCTTAAAACAGAGTATAACCCCCCCCCCCCAAAAAAAATGGATTTTAATTTTCATTAGTTTACCCTTTATAAACATTTGAAATGTACATGAACAAAATATTTAGGGTATCAAAAATGAAAATAAACCTATTATACATGTTGTCCAAAATTTGTGTTTGTCTAGATGGCTCTGTGTCTAATTTACAGGCATTTTTTGTTATCATGTCCAGGCGTTTTTAGGCGCTGTGAAAGGTAAAAAAGCAGTTCCTATCCACCTGAATACACAGCCCTACATTGCACTCCCTACACATCCAGGGGGTGTTCCTTTTGCATAGAGTAAAATATAACAAAAGATTTTATATAAGATTTATCCAAAAGAAAGGTGTGTTTCCACAAAAAATGTTCAACAGTATAGAAATAGTTACCTATTGTTACCTAGTAACAAATATAACACAGGAAAAGTAATATACAACGATAAAGCAATTTGTGACAAAGCTAATACCTGGGAATAGGTGACCTGCTCCGGGGAAGATTTGCAGGAGTATGACTACCACCCCAACTGCGCTGGAGCCGGCTCCTTCCACATCCTGTCCCACAATGATGCTGCTGTTAGTGGATTTTGCTTTTTTTTTTTGTTTCGGTGTTTCACTCACCTGGAGCTCATTATGTCCCCGGTGCGCCGGCCTCCACCAATTAAAGGGAGATCGGCAGCAGAGTCCACGAGCCTGGAGGAGGAGTGGGCTGCCGACTTCATCCAGAGTTTTGTGGATGAAGCTCTTGCCACCCGCGGACCCAAAAAGACCTGGGAGAGCGTGAATGAAGCAGTGGTGATCCTGGAGGCACACCCCGGCCTGTGGAAATGTTCCCAATAAGCGGAACTGTTGTCCACAGTCTCCGCACTTCAGCGGTCATTACCCGGGCTGACGATGGGACCGCCTCCAGCAAAGCCGAAGCCGACGTGGAGGTGCTGTCCACGGCAGATGTCCTTCTCCTCTCCCTGTTCGCCAGCTTCGCCTTCAGCTCCAGCGTCGCCAGCTCCGAGATGCTGTCATCCAGCTCCAGGCCGCCGGAAGAATGTCTCTGCCTCCCTGTCAGCAGCCCCTCCTTCGCCGAGGGAGAAGACCTCTGCAGCAGTGCCTTCTGTGCTATTTTCCCCTCTGGCTGCCTCGTCAGCATCTACTTTTCCCACAACTGCTGCCTCCCCCTTCTCCTCGGCGTCCTTTCCCGCTGTTGAGGGTTTGGCCGTTTCTCCCCCTGCTCCGCCCGTCTCCGTGCCTGCAGGAGCAGCTCCCCCATGATCCTCTGAGGGGCCCACGTCCACCGTAGCCACAGAGAGGGATGACAGCAAACCAGCTGCAGCAGAAAACATCACACCCTGGGAAAACAGGCAAGTGTTTTTTCATTCTCTATCATTTAAACATGAATTACCTTGTCTGATTCCCGAAGGTGAGGCTCAGGCTGTGCAGTCCCCTGAGTCCTCACTGTCTGCTGCAGCTACATACCCTTTACCTGTTCTTTCTGTTTCTCCTCCTATCACCCCTGAGTGTCCGCCGGCCCCAGAACTGAACCACTGGACGATGGAGGAGCCTGCGGCTCTAGAGGACCTCATTCCAGCCCTGCAGCCATGCTATGGATGGAAGGAAAGCGCTGAACCCAAGCTGACGTCTGAGCCGACTAAGGAGAGTCCCTGGGCTTCAGCTAAGCAGGAAGTAGCACCAGCAGGGAGCCGACCTCCTGTCACCACGCAAGGCGAGCCACCTGCGTGGGCCACATCACTGAAGGGCCCCAGGATTGTACCAACCACCATGCCTGCTACAGGGGCCGCCACAGCAGAGTTGGAACTGGACCTCCAGAGGATCGGGCCCGATCAGCCATCATCTGGATCAACGCAGTCCTGGACGGCAGTGGAGCTCGAGCTCAGGCAAGTGCTCTCCTTCATTTTTCTTGTCTGTTTTGGAGAGATCTTGCCTGACTCTTGGTGAGGGGAATCGGGTGCAGCCGTCAGCTGTACCTGAGCTCACCTCACCGGGCTCCACCACTGTCGGTGACCCTGACCCTGTCTCGCTGCATGTTCAGTCTGAGTCTTCCCCCAGGGTCACCAAGGAAATTCCACCCTTGCCAGATGTCTCTGTGGGTCCAGGCTCACCTCCCAAGAGCACCGTGGGTCCAGCTCCCCCCACTGAGGTCATCGAGGGTGCTTCGTCCCAGCCCGGGATCTCCGTGGGTGCAGCTATGGCCCACTCCGGGACCTCCGTGGGTGCTGCTTCCCCACCAGTTGAGGTCATCGCGGGTGCTTCGTTCCAACCCAGGACCTCCATAGGTGCAGCTCCACCTCAGTCCGGGTCGCTGTGGGTGTTGTGTCCCAGTCGGGAACCATTGTGGATGCTGCACCCCAGCATAAGACCAACTCTGGTGCGGTGCTCCAGCGTCAGCCCATCATGGGGGTTACACCCCAGCCCAGGGGCCACCATGGGTGCAGCTTTGGCCCGATCTGGGCCCACAGAGGGTACAGCCTTGGCCCAGTCCAGGCCCACTGTGGGTGCTGCATTGCTTCAGCCTGGAGTCATCGCGGGTGCTGCATTGCTCCAGCCTGGAGCTATCACGGGTGCTGCATTGCTTCAGCCCGGAGCCACCGCGGGTGCAGCTCCACTCCAGCCCGGAGCCACCGTGAGTGCAGCTCTGCTCCAGCCCGGAGCCACCGCGGGTGCTACTATGTCCCTGTCCAGGACCACTGCGGGTGCTACTATGTCCCTGTCTGGGACCACTGAGGGTGCTGCTGGCCAGTCCAAGGGTGTCGTGGTTTGCTCTCCTTCACCAGACACCATCATGGTCACCTCTCTTCTGCCGGACGTCGTTGTGGTTCCGCTCTTCTGTGCTGGACACCGTTGTGGCTCCGCTCTCCTGTGCCAGACGATGTCGTGGCTCCCCTCTCCTGTGCCAGACGCTGTCGTGGCTCCCCTCTCCTGTGCCAGACGCCGTCGTGGCTCCCCTCTCCTGTGCCAGACGCCGTCATGGCTCCCCTTTCCTGTGCCAGACGCCACTGTGGCTCCCCTCTCCTCAGCTCTCCTTCCTTTTGTTGGGCCTCCCCATGGGGGAGCTATTCAGGTGGCTAAAGAACTCTGGTCGGCCGCCTGATGGACTGTGCTGTTGGGTTGGATGGCCCTTATTCCCCGGTATTCCACCTGGCTCGCACCACCTTGCCGTCTGTCAGGTCTGGGAATTCGGCCGGCCGCCCGAACTATTTAGTTCTGTGGCCTAGGGGTCTGATATTGCGTGGGTGTGGGTCATGAGCGGGGTTTGTGTTTTGTTTTTTGTTTTTTTTTTTTACCGTCCTAAGCTTGTTCCCTCCACCTCCCACCCGGGGTGGTTTATTGTAATACTTTTTTCTTTTTTGGGTGTTACCTTGGAGTGTCTGGAGTCCACCCCTTTGGGGGGAGAGGGGTTCTGTCATGAGGCTGACCGCGGTGTTTAACCGGGCTCAGGCTCTTAATTTATTTCCAAATATTTTCCGTATTTTTCCAGCTTTGTATTGTTTTCTTGTGTATTGAGTTGTGATGTCTCCTTAGTGGTTTATCGTTCTGTTAGTTATTTATGTCTTTAGTATCAGTATTATTTTGTCAGTTCCCGTTGTTCAGGATTTATATTTTTCTTTATGACATGACTGCCTTACCTCCTCTTCCAGACACTTCCACCCTGTCATCGTCTTACTGCCTGTTCCCTAGTCATCTCAGTTGTGAGTTGTTGTTTAATTAGGTCACCTGCCCTCTCAAGCAGCATGCACCTGCCGCTCATTGTTTCATTATGTTCCCCAACTATTTAAAGACTGTCTGTTTGTTCTCTCACTGCAGCAGTCTTGTTTATCTCTTTCTCATCACCACCAGAGCCCAATTCCACTCTGGTGAGTTTATCTGGAATCATCTTCGCCTGTAAGTTTTTTCCTCAGTGTCTGCCTTTGGACTTTGTTCTCGTGCACCTCTGGGACTTGTGTTGCTTTTTTTGTGTGTAAAAAATTCCACTAACGGCAGTTCAGCACATGGGTCTCATTTCTCTGCCCAGTAAGGCAATTCATGACAGCATTCCCTTAGTAAGTTTGTTCGTTTTTTGTATTCTGTGTTAGAGCACTGTGTGGACTTTGTTATTTTCAATAAATATCACAAACTCACAGTTCAGTGCGTGGGTCTCACCTCTCTGCCCCGAAGGGCAATCCATGTCAAAATGACAGAAAAAAAACAGTATAAATCAAACATATGTAGTATTATGTATATTTTTCATTAATATTTGCCAATGTCTAGAATAAGACTGGTCAACTGTGTTTTTCTTGTCAATAAATTTGAAAAGGCCAAGATGAACAATGAATTTACAATATCATATTAGGAAGTACTTGTTTGTGCCAACAAGCTCTGATGCACCATGGTTTATGGAGATACCAGAGTGGTGGCTCAGTTGGTAGAGCATCCGCCCCACACCCGGGAGGCAGGGGTTCAAATCCCGGCTGGGTCATGCCGAAGACCACATAAAAGCGGAACTTCCTGCCGTCCAGCTTGGTGCTCAGCAATAATGGAATGGAGGAGGGAAATCTGTGGCGGCGCCTTGCATGGCAGCGGCCCTTCTGATTCTACACATGGGGTGTGTGTGATTGACACTGTAGATAGGATAAAGCACAATTTCGTTCTACTGTACATGTATGGTTGAATAACAGTAATGGGTGATTTAATATTAAATTGCTTCAAAAACTAATAGAGATCACCTTAAGGAATATACAGCAACTTCATGAGTGATTTTTACAGCATAAGCGATTTTTATTATTAGCCTACAGTGTCTTTTCTAAATTCTATACTGGTGACTATATTTTTGTAGCAAAGAAAAATATTTAGCTCCATATGTATTTTGACAAATCAAAAACATGGAGACCCAAAAAATGTTTTGTAATAAAAAATATTGTCAAGTGCATTTTGTTTCATGATTGTGTCAATTAAATGTCCCTGCTATCTGTAGAAAATCTGGTGCCAAATTATTAACATTACACATTATATCCACAAGAAAATTTGAGTGTAAAGCTGGGTTCACACTAAAACGTTTGGACCGACTTTTACTGACATTTTGGGTCAAGGCGCTGCCCCAGGACAGAGCTAGCTTTCTTGATCAGTTTGTTCAGTCTCTTCCTATCAGCTGCGGTAATGCCACTGCCCCAGCAGACCACTCCAAAAGTGATGGCTGATGCCACCACCGTGTCATAGAATGTCTTCAGCAGCGCCCCTTGTACACCAAAAGACCTGAGTCTCCTCAGTAAGAACAGCCTGCGCTGTCCCTTCTTGTAGAGTGTGTCAGTATTGTGTGACCAGTCTAGTTTATTGTTCAGATGAACACCCAGGTACTTGTGGGATGTCACCATCTCGATGTCTGTTCCCTGTATATTTACTGGTGCTGTGAGGGGTTGTCCATGCCTGTGGCAGTCCACCACCAGCTCCTTAGTTTTTCTCGCGTTGATCTGGAGGCAGTTCCGATGGCACCAGTCCACGAAGTCCTGGATAAGCCCTCTGTACTCAGCTTCATCTCCGCTGGAGATGAGACCAACGATCGCAGAGTCATCAGAGAACTTCTGTAGATGGCAATGTGTTGTGTTGTGTGAGAAGTCCGCAGTATAAAGAGTGAACAGGAAGGGAGCCAACACCGTTCCCTGGGGGGCCCCCGTGCTACCGATGATCGTGTCGGACACACAGTCCCGGGTTCTCACAAACTGAGGCCGGTTCGTGAGGTAGTCCAGGATCCATGATGACAGGTGCTGGTCCACCCCTGCGCGTAGCAGCTTGTCCTTCAGGATCATCGGTTGGATGGTGTTGAAAGCACTGGAGAAGTCAAAGAACATGATCCTCACCACATTCCCGGGCTTCTCCAGGTGGGACAGAGAATGGTGAAGGAGGAAGATCACCGCATCCTCCACCCCAATGCCATGCTGGTAGGCGAACTGGAGTGGATCCATCGCTGGTCCCACCATGGGGGCGGAGGTGAGCAAGGAGCAGTCTCTCCAGGGTCTTCATCAAGTGGGACGTCAAGGCCACCGGTCTGTAGCTGTTCAGGTCTTTGGGGTGGGAAGTTTTTGGTACAGGTACCACACAAGATGTTTTCCACAGCTGTGGTACCCTCCCAGCTTCAGGCTCAGGTTGAAGATGTACGCCACAATCCCACACAGCTGGTCTGCACAGGACTTGAGGAGCTTTGCGCTAATGCTGTCCGGTCCCGACGCCTTCCTCACCTTGATCTTCCTCAGCTCCGTCCTCACCTGGGTCTTGGTCAGGGTCAGGATGGGGGGCTGTGTGTTGGGAGTGGGGGGGTGTTGGTGGAGTGGGGAGTGGGCAGCAGGACTTGATGTCTTTAGAGGCAGCATTGTTGTGCAGTCAGGGGGGAGGGCGGTTGGTCAAACCTATTGAAAAACAGATTCAGATTGTTCACCAAAAATCTCACGATACATGGCCCCATTCATTCTTTCCTTTACATGGATCAGTCGTCCTGGTCACTTTGCAGAAAAACAGCCCCAAAGTATGATGTTTCCACCCCCATGCTTCACAGTAGGTATGGTGTTCTTTCTCCTCCAAACACGACAAGTTGAGTTTTTACAATAAAGTTCTATTTTGGTTTCATCTGACCATATGACATTCTCCCAGTCCTCTTCTGGATCATCCAAATGCTCTCTAGCAAACTTCAGATGGGCCTGGACATGTACTGGCTTAAGCAGGGGGACACGTCTGGCACTGCAGGATTTGAGTCCCTGGCGGCGTAGTGTGTTTCTGATGTAGCCTTTATTACTTTGGCCCCAGCTCTCTGCAGGTCATTCACTAGGTCCCCCCATGTGGTTCTGGGATTTTTGCTCACCGTTCTCGTGATAATTTTGACCCCACGGGGTGAGATCTTGCGTGGAGCCCCAGATTGAGGGAGATTATCAGTGGTCTTGTATGTCTTCCATTTTCTAATAATTGCTCCCACAGTTGATTTCTTCACACCAAGCTGCTTACCTATTGCAGATTCAGTCTTCCCAGCCTGGTGCAGGTCTACAATTTTGTTTCTGGTGTCCTTTGACAGCTCTTTGGTCTTGACCATAGTGGAGTTTGGAGTCTGACTGTTTGAGGTTGTGGACAGGTGTCTTTTATACTGATAACGAGTTCAAACAGGTGCCATTAATACAAATAACGAGTGGAGGACAGAGGAGCCTCTTAAAGAAGAAGTTACAGGTCTGTGAGAGCCAGAAATCTTGCTTGTTTGTAGGTGACCAAATACTTATTTTACTGAGGAATTTACCAATTAATTCTTTAAAAATCAGACAATGTGATTTTCTGGATTTTTTTTTCTCATTTTGTCTCTCATAGTTGAGGTATACCTATGATGAAAATTGGAGACCTCTCTCATCTTTTAAGTGGGAGAACTTGCACAATTGGTGGCTGACTAAATACTTTTTGGCCCCACAGTGTATATATACAGTATATACTGTATATATACTGCTCAAAAAATAAAGGTAACACTTTGAAAACACATCAGATTTTAATGGGAAAAAATAAGCTGGATATCGAAATTGTGGTAGGCTAGTCCAGCTTACTCAGATTAAAAAGTGTTCCTTTAATCTGAGTAAGTTGGACTAGCCTGCCACAATTTCGGGAAAATAAAGGGAAAATAAAGGGTGTTACCTTTATTTTTTTGAGCAGTATATATACAAAATGGACATTTGATTAGTTTTCGAAATGTTTGTGGGTTTGTGTTTTGTTTTGGTTTTTTTCAGGTGATGGGTGGGTGGTTTCGTGTCTTTGCAGTGTTATTTTTCTACCTCTAGGCTGTACTGTTGCGCAAACCTGTCTTTTGCCAGTACAGATTACTGGTTGCCTTGAAAACAAGGCAACTTTTCAGAAAAAAGTTCAACTTTTCAGACTGCAGCTAAGCTCATCAATGTCAGACCTTTCTAAGCAGCCAATCCGAATTAAGGAAGGGCGGGACATAGGATGCCGGTACAATCTGTACTCAGACTCCTGCTATTCATGTCATCATATTTTGCATCCAGAGCTGCTACCAATGCTAGACTACGCTTCCTGTCCATTGTTATTTAGAGACTGCTGTTAAAAATAAGTAGAAAGTCTGACCATAGGAAAAGCAGAAGTGCTGAGCTCTGAGTGACAAGGTGTTGCTGGGATACAGGGCACATATTTTTTTTTTTTCCAGAGCGCAGCGCACAAGTGCTGAAAAAAAGATGTTCAGGGCGGTAAGGCAACAAAAACTGCATTTGGTGGACACTTAGGCTCCGTGTAATCTCCCAAAAAATGCGACAGCCCAAAAGAAAAAAAAAAAAAATCTCACTGAGAAATTTACTGTTCTTAATTTTCTGCTCCGTGTGTAATCATTCTCCGGGATTGGTTCACTTCCAGTGTGGGAATCACACAGCATTGATGTGGTGTCAAAAAGTAAATGATATTTAACAGGATTTTATATTATTTTAATGGAAAAAGTTGTAACAGTCAAAATATTATCACCCGCCATTTTATTTATATCATGACTCACTAAAGTTTTTTATTCCATCCACATTCACATTTTATTTGCAGACTTACTGTTGAAGTCTATAGCATTATTTTCTTGTTTTTTTAGATGAATGAATGAATGAACAGGGGAAAAGGGTATGCAGAAGTAACTACATAGGAATATCAAACGAAAATGAATACTGAAACATATGCCCAAGGGAGATGTGTTCACTCCAGAAGCAGGTCTAGAACAGCAGGAAGCCTCCACAAAGGCTGATCTTTATATGAGCGTCACCTGACGCTGATGTCAGCTGATCTGTGCTGAGTATTTCTCTTATTTTTCAAAATGTCTGTAAAAGTCGGTCCAAACGCTACAGAGTGAACCCAGCTGTAACTTAGGCTGACTTAGGTATACTCTGCATAATGTAGCCCAGCGCTCAGGAACTTTTACAAAATGACCACAACTTTCACCAGCGTGTAGGGCCTTGGTGGAGGTACGCACTCTCATATCACCTCCAAAATCTACTAGGTTCATCCTTAGCCCAAGGGCTACCTCCAGTGAAATTTCATCAAAATCCGTCCAGTAGTTTTTGAGTTATTTTGCCAACAGACAGAAAGACAGACAAACAAACAAACGCTGGTGATTGCATAACTTCCTTGGTGGAGGTAATAATGAAATGGATTTTAAAAGTGTGTTAATGATAGATGTTCATGAGTTTATGCTTTTTAATACTATATTTACCTCCGCCAAGGATGTTATGTTTTTTGCAGGCGTTGGTTGGTTTGTCCGTCTGTCCGTCTTTCCATCTGTTAGCAAAATAACTCAAAAACTACTGGATGGATTTTGTTGACATCTTCACCAGAGGTGGTGGCCCTTGGGCTAAAGATGAACTCAGTACATTTTGGAGGTGATCAATGAGCATCTCCACCAAGGCTCTACTTTGCAATGTTGGGAAAAAAAGTGAAAAAGGGATCCCCAGTCCTGACCCAGATCACCTCAAGTTTTAATGGGTTCATCCAGAGTACAAGGACCACCTCAGATGACAATTTTATCAGATTCATTCAGTAGTTTTTGCATAATCCTGGTAACAAACAGGCAGATAGACAGACCTGCATTCTGACAGATGGGGCCTTTGCAGAGGTATGCGCTCTCTGAATGCCCTCTAGTTCAGAGGTTCCAAAAATGGGGGTCCCGACCCGCTGAGGGGGCGCCGCGAGATGATTTTCAGAATCCTCCTGAGATGATTACACAGGTGACATGTCACTTTAACTGCACCACAGTAAACGTCACAGGTCACACATAGATCAGTGTGCACCAGTAGATTTCGTCTGAACAGCTCAAATCGACACACTACACTTTAAGTCTAGGATATTATTTTTAAAAACGAAATGGTGGTTAATACTGACCAAAGGCAACACCGAGAGGCCAGCGGAGACGGCAGCAGAAAGGCCATTGACTTCTGGCATGGGGGGAGGAGGAGGACAGCACCGTACATGGCTCCATAAGCAGTCAGGCCAGCTGCCAAGTGTTACAAGTATTAAGAGGAATATATTCATTATGAATTCATGCATCGTTATCGGTGAAGTACAACATTCCCAATGTGTAGTGTGTACTGATGTGCTTGCACATGAGAGTTTAAAGCCCATAAAAATGCTCAGACACTTGAAAACTGAGCACCCATCTCTTGCTGCTAAACCAGCGGATTTTCCGCTAAAAGGAGAGAGAATTGCAAGGCCAAAAGAAAGTCATAACCAGTGTTGGGAGTAACGCGTAACTTTGTAACACGTTACTGTAACACCACTACTTTTACAGTAGCGTGCTGTGTAATTACTGTTTAAAAATTCAGTAATGCGTTACAGTTACTGAAATTTGATTAGATGCGTTACTCGCATTACTCATTTTATTAATATGAATAGATATTTTAGCGCAAATAGACGATCATACAACTTGCAGTTGCTAGACACCCTCCTCATCAGCTGCCAACTGGGGATGAATAAACAGTTTCGGTGGCTATTGGCGGGACAACTGCCATCCCCAGCACCACCAGCGGCCTCAAGCCACAGGAGGTTGTCATGCCAAAGGCAAACAAATAAATAAGCAAATAAATATAAACTGACCCTACCGTAACTGGCACAGCCATCACAGTTTCCTCTGCGGGTCCGTTTCCTGTTCTGCCCCAGTTCACATCACAACCCAGTGAAGAAATGCCGTGGCGACTTCTCATATCGAGCCCTGATCACCTGTTGTCCGAGCGGTGAGTAGCCTCTAACAGCTTCTACTTCTGTGGTTAAACATGAGTATTTTTTGAGCAAGAAGCTTGCATTTAATGTCAGCATTAAATGCATTTAAAGTTTTCCTACACACAGAAAAAAAGTGACTGTCATTTGCTGCCGTAAAGAACAGCTTCTTCTAAGCAGTGAACTATCTGTGGTTTCCATTTTATTTTATCTCATTCATTTACATGCTGTTGTGATATGCAACTATTTCATGGAAGTAAATCCTCTAAATATGCATTTTTAATGGGCTGGTCCAGGGGTGTCAAACATATGGCTCGTGGGCCAAAAACAGCCCATTAGGGGGTCTAACATTTTCTCTGTGAATTCACAGCTTTATTTCTAGTAAATTTCAGACTTTCTACTGATTACAATAGTTAATGTAAATCTGAGACATTTTTTTCCTCTGCAAGATGAGTTTTTTTTCTCAGCAGTTTTCTTTTTCTTCTTTTTTCTGATGAGAACAAGGAGCCCTTGATCTTGCTGTGTGTGCAAGATGATTTAAGTATGCATTTAAAAGTAACGTGAAAGTTACTTTTCCAAGTAACTAGTTACTTTAATCATGCAGTAACTCAAAAGTAACTCAGTTACTTTTGAAAAGTTGTAACTAGTAACTGTAACTGTTACTGTTTTTTAGTAACTTGCCCAACACTAGTCAATAACTAAACAAACAACAACCACTACCAAAGCTGAAAAGGTGGCATATTTAATTGCACAGGCAAAATTCCACACACAACCAGGGGAAACCCTAATAAAACCTGTTGCTATCGCTGTGAGTTGGACAATGCATGGGCATAAACAGACGCGGGAGCTGGAAGCAGTGTCACTGTTTGATGGGACCATATCCCGGCGCATCAAGGACATGGCCCAGGACATAAAGTGTCAGTTGACTGACAGATTGAAGAAGGGGAAATATGCTTTACAGTTAGACAAATTTACAGATATATCAAACTGTGCACACGTTTTCTAATGTATCAGTCACCTCCGGGGATAGTGGGGGTCACCAGTCTCTGTCACCATTATTTCGGGGGTTGCAGGCTGAAAAGTTTGGCAATCCCTGCTTTAGTTAATTCTGATATGGTTCTAAAGCATGTGTGAACTTAATTCAAAGTGAAAGAGGTTAAAAACAGTAATACCAAACAGCTTATTTATATTAAGAGTTAAACTCTGAGGGGTCTGGGCTACAGTGAGAAACATACACCTGGTCCATGGCTGCCATGATCAGCCTGATACTGTGTCCTGCTGCCCCTCCCTTCTTTTTGAAAATCTTCATCAGTTGGCTGGAGTAATGATCCAGTTGGGCCATAAAGGCTGACAGCAAGGGGATCATGGTAATGCTGGTGAACTCAGCATTTACCTACAGCATATTGAGACAGAATCTCACATCAGACTAAAAATCACACAACCCGCTCCAGTTTGCATATCGTTCAAACCGCTCCACGGAGGATGCTATAGTCACCACTCTACACTCTGTCATCACCCACTTGGACCAGAAAGACACCTACGCCAGACTCCTGTACATTGATTTCAGTTCAGCATTCAACACCATTATTCCCCAGAGACTGATGGAGAAATTACTCCTTCTCGGTCTGAACACCGCCACATGTCTCTGGATCCTGGATTTCCTGACTGAGAGACCTCAGTCTGTCCGGGTTGGAAACAACATCTCCAACTCTGTCACGCTGAGCACCGGATCCCCTCAAGGCTGTGTACTCAGTTCACTGTTGTTTACACTTCTAACACATGACTGTGTATCCAGACACGAAGGGAACCAGATTATTAAGTTTGCAGACGACACCACGGTGATGGGACTTATTCAGAGGGATGAGGAATCAATGTACAGGGAAGAAGTGAGAGACCTGGAGGGCTGGTGCAGGGAGAACAATCTGGTGCTCAACGTGGACAAAATGAAGGAGATGATTATCGACTTCCAGCGGTCACAGCCTGAGCACGTCCCCCTCAGCATTGGCGGCCGTTTAGTGGAGAGAGTGGAGAACATCAAGTTCCTCGGTGTGCAGATCTCCGCAGGACCTGACCTGGAGCAAGAATTCTTGGGTATCAGGAAGCGGGCTCAGCAGAGACAGCACTTCTTGAGGAAACTCAAACAGGCCTCTCTCCCCATCTGCATCCTCAGGACCCTTCTACAGAGGTGTGGTGGAGAGTGTTCTGACGTACTGCATTGCTACATGGTGCTCCAGCTGCAGTATGTCAGACAAAAAAGCCCTGCAGAGGATAGTCAAGGGGGCTGAGAGGGTAATTGGAGTCTCCCTCCCCTCTGTCCAAGAACTTTGTCAGAACCGTTGTAGGAGCAGGGCACTGAGCATTGTCAAGGACCGTTCTCACCCTCTGCATAAACACTTTGAACTTCTTCCATCTGGTAAACGACTCCGGAGCATCAGAGGCAGAACCACCAGACTGATCAACAGCTTCCTTCCACAAGCTGTCAGGATGCTGAACAGTTTGACCCGGAATTCTCTCATACACACTACTGCATCTACGGGCATTTTGTATATTATTTGTATATTATAGTTAGTTAGTTTTTTCCCAAGTATGTCTCAGGGATGTGTGAATGGATGGGGGGGTGGGGGTGGGGGGGTGAAGCTATGTGTGTGTCTTAAATCATGCTGCTTCTATTTATATGGATGCCGAGAGAAACGCAATTTCATCTTGCCTGTACTACAGTTGTATGTACAGCAATATGACAATAAAGTTTGATTTGATTTTGATTTGAAATGATTTCACTTCACTTTCAATTGGTCACATATTGTGGAAATGTAAACATTACCTGATTCTCAGAAAACAGAGCTGACCATCTGTTTTTGAACTCTGCTATGAAGGGCATATCTTCAATTACTTCTCGTCTTTTATAGGCGAAGGTTTTCTCCATTTTACTGTTGATTAGCTGATGGTTGTTCTTCTTCTTCACCTCTGATGTAAGTGCTTGCCTTTCCTCCTCAAGACTTTCTTTGGTTTCGCCTGCTGGGTAATCAGGACAGAAGTCGACTTCTGCTTTCCTTGGCTTCTTTACCTGGTTAGGACTTTGACCCATGGCACCTCGCTTTTCTTTGACAGCATTGATGCTCAACTCTGGGCAGCCAATGTTCCTCAGTCTTGTGCGGTAGTTTGCCATTTTAAATTTTTAAACTAATTTTCCATCCATAGAAGCCAGTGACTGATCCCTGCTCCTTTAAATAAGGATACTTTGTTATCAGGGCCTGGGCAACATCATCAAACACTGAACTTGAAGGATAAACTTTGACAATTTCTGATGCAAACCATCCAATGTATCTGACTTAAGTTTGGGACTTGGACTCAGAAGAGTACCGCTGTTCAGGAAGGCTTGGTTGGCCCTTTCCAACTGAATCGGAACCTCATAATTAAACTGTGGTATCTGGAAATCTTGGGGCAATGGCTTTGGTCTAAGGGAAGAACCTAAAGATGTAGATTCAGAGGATGAAAGTATATCTGTGTCTGATGCTGTGGACAACGAACTGTCATCCAGGAACTGTGAAACAGGTTGATATGTGGTTGTGTCTGACTCATCTGTTCAGTAAATGACTATAACTGTGCTCTTGTCTTTGATTTCTGAGATGTTTGTCAAGTTTACAAACTCACTGTCAAATTCAACGTCTCTCTACTGCAGTCTAAAATTTCCAGACAAGCTGAGTTGACTTTTAATCTCTCCTTTGAGAGCCTCTACTTAACCCGGCAACCCACTGGCCAGAGTTAGTTTCGATGTGTTGTCTACTCCAAGTACAACTGTGTGTTGCAGCCATCTTGTGTTGATTCTGAAAAACAAAAGAAAAATACTTAACTTTCTTACTTAAATTTCATCAGCATTTGCAAAATGAATTTTTCAGCATTGAATTTTATTAACTGCTGTCTCCTTTCTTTTTTTCTGTAAAGCACTTTGAGATCCACTGTTGCTGATGAGAAGTACTATATAAATGGAATATATCATTATTATTATTAAACCATTTTACCATAATGCATTTAAAGAAATTACCTGTCACAAATCTTTCTAAAGTCACCATTCGTATGGATCCAACTCTGTAGTCAGCCAAAAGATACTGGTCAGGAAAGCTCCTTCAACTCAATCCTTTGCAAACTCTCTTGTTGGATGCAACTCAAAAGCTTGATAGTGGTCTCTGTACCATGAGGTCAGTTTTTTAATGATGAGACTCAAATCATTTCTTATAATGCACAGCTGAAGAATTTCTGAATATTCTGGCAGTCCACCACATGACCCATGCACAACTATCATGCCTTTTTTGTATTTTATGCCATTGATGTTCGTCCTTTGTGCTCGAAGATGACCAATGACATCAATTTGACATTGAGCTGCTGCGGTGAGTCCGGAGGTGAGGCCAATCCGGGCAACGAATCCTCTCCTACAAGTAGGACAGAAGTGGGAAGGGGTTGTGATGATGGTGCTAGTTGCTCTGCCCTTCCGCATCTGGCGTTTCTGCTCTGCATGCTGTACACACTGTTCCTCTGCTCTTTG